>CM019069.1:150152099-150752099 GCA_009667805.1 Leptobrachium leishanense
GGACTAGACAGATCATTATAGAGGCAGACAGATAGATAGATAGACAGATAGATAGACAGACAGATCATCATTAGGCAGACAGACAGATAGGTGAACAGACAGATAGACAGACAGATAGATACAGGTAGACAGTCATACAGGTAGATGATAGATAGATAGACAGACAAAGCACTATTCTTCGGTAAAGGTTTGTATCCCGACTTGCTCAGAAAGTTCTGAATCTTTCTAAGTGTTTATGTTGTTTACACGTAACAGGAGAAAAGTCACCAGGTCAACTTTATAGAAAAATATTTTTCTTGAGATTGTGTCACCTACTCAAAGAGTATTTACTCATCGGAAGAGTATAGATACAGCCACGTCAGGTACAATCCAAGCTGGGGAATCATGGCGATGATACAGTAACACCTCCTCTTATTTCTCTTTGTTCTAGAAAACATTAAAGAAAACAGAAGCAGAAAGCAAATAAACAGGAAATAAACATAACCCGACTACGTTTAGACCTGTTGGAGGGGAGTGATGTAATGTGAGGGAAATTGAGGTTGCTGGTGATAGGACTCATAGAGAGAAGGTCTACATAGATTGTCTGACAGGGCCTAGCAGGGCCGCCATCTTGGGAAAACGAGGCCCCTTACTGACCCTCTGGTCAGAACCCCTTTCCTCAGCTGCCTATTTCAATACCCTAAATAAAAATAAAATATTTTCCCTCCTCTCCTGCTTATCTGATTTTACAGGGAGTGGGCTAAATCCTTGGTGGTCCGGCAAGGGCATAAAATGTGTTCCTGGTGGGTCAGCATTCGGTCTGCACCTCCACCTGGTGTAAATCATACTAATGGCTCCCAGACTGATGAGTATCTTCGTGGACCAGTCATGGGTGGCCATGGAAGAACCCTTACATCTGTGGCACTTAGGCAAGCTGCACGTGGCTTGGGTTGGTCCAGTGTCCATTGGAGCCACTGGGGCCCTTAACATATCATGGGCTGTCACTCCACTGATGGCAGCCCTGGGCCCTAGAGTTCAGCCTCAGGTAAAGTGCTACATATCATAATGTATAAACAATGAGGATGGTGCCAAGTCACACACCTCCGATGGAGGATATGGCACAGGGAGCATGGTATGTGGCATAAATGCACCTCATCAGATATCTATGGACCCATAGTGGATAGAGAGGGGGTCAGACACAGATGTCCTGTCTTTTCTGTAGTGGAGGGATGGGATCAGTGGAGGTGCTGGACAAAATCCCTACAGCCAGGTTCCCTAATGCCAACATCCGGACGGCCAACTTCCAGACAGAACAAGTGCCGGACATCCCAACTTCCCTACACAGCCAACTTCCAGACATCCGGACATCCCAACGGATAACCCTAATACTAACAACCTAACCCTAGGGTTAGGGGGGTTAGGTCTATGTTTAGGGGGTTAGGGCTAGGTTTAGGGGGTTAGGGTTAGTGTTAGGTTTAGGGGGGTTAGGGCTAGGTTTAGGGGATTAGGGTTAGGGCTTGGTTTAGGGGGGTTAGGGCTAGGATTAGGGGGGTTAGGGCTAGGTTTAGGGGGTTAGGGCTAGGTTTAGGGGGTTAGGGTTAGGGCTAGGTTTAGAGGGGTTAGGTTTAGGGCTAAATTTAGGTGTGTTAGGGCTAGGTTTAGGGGGTTAGGGCTAGATTTAGAGGGGTTATGGTTAGGGCTAGGTTTAGGGGGTTAGGTTTAGGGGGGTTAGGGAGTAGGGTTAGGATTCGTGTTAGCCGCTGGGATTTTGGATGTCTGGAAGTTGGCTGTCAGGGAGTTGTCTGTGTAGGGAAGTTGGCCGTGTAGGGAAGTTGGTCGTTAGGGAGTTGTCTGTGTAGGGAAGTTGGCCGTTGGGATTTTGGCATTAGGGAACCTGGTTGTAGGGATTTCGACCCAAACCCGATCGGTGGGGCATCTTCATCAACCTACCCCATGTTTCATGTACCAGTTACTACTAGCTGTACCAGTTTAGCAAGAGTCATATGGTCCCATATGGATATGAACCTGTTTCAAAATGTACAGTTGTGTTCAAAATTATTCAACCCCCAATGCTGTAAAGGGTTTTAGGGAATTTAGTGTACATTTGTAATTGTATTCAGAATGAAATCCTACAAGGACTTTTTAAAGAACCATATGCAACTAAAATGACATCAATTGGTTTTGTAATACAGTAGTAAATGTTTCTTTTGTGAATTCTTCATTGACACAATTATTCAACCCCTTAAAGACTACCACTCTGAAGAACAGAGGTTCATTCAAGTGTTTTCAATCAGGTATTGAAAACACCTGTGGATGTCACGGAGCAGCAATAAAGCATAATAAGCACCAATTAGGCAGCTTTAAAATGACTGTGATACTCAGCTCCTTCTAGACATTTACTGGTGTGGTTACAAACATGGTGAAGTCAAGAGAATGGTCCAGGAAGACAAGAGAAGAGGTGATTACTCTTCACAGGAAGGGCAATGGCTATAAGAAGATTGCAAAGATGTTAAACATACCAAGAGAGACCATAGGAAGCATCATTCGCAAATTCAAGGCAAAGGGCACTGTTGAAACGCTACCTGGTCGTGGCAGAAAGAAGATGCTGACTTTGACTGCTGTGCGCTACCTGAAGCGTAGAGTGGAGAAAAGTCCCCGTGTGACTGCTGAGGAACTGAGAAAAGATTTGTCAGATGTGGGTACTGAAGTTTCAGCTCAGACAATACGGCGCACACTGCGTAATGAAGGCCTCCATGCCAGAACTCCCAGGCGCACCCCCTTGCTGTCTCCAAAGAATAAGAAGAGTCGACTGCAGTATGCCAAAAGTCATGTGGACAAACCACAGAAGTTTTGGGATAGTGTTCTGTGGACTGATGAAACAAAATTAGAACTGTTTGGGCCCATGGATCAACGCTATGTTCGGAGGAGGAAGAACAAGGCCTATGAAGAAAAGAACACCTTGCCTACTGTGAAGCATGGTGGGGGGTCAATCATGCTTTGGGGCTGTTTTGCTTCTGCAGGTACAGGGAAGCTTCAGCGTGTGCAAGGTACCATGAATTCTCTTCAGTACCAGGAGATATTGGATGACAATGTGATGCAGTCCGTCACAAACCTGAGGCTTGGGAGACGTTGGACCTTTCAACAGGACAATGATCCCAAGCATACCTCCAAGTCCACTAGAGCATGGTTGCAGATTAAAGGCTGGAACATTTTGGAGTGGCCATCGCAGTCACCTGACTTAAATCCGATTGAGAACCTCTGGTGGGACTTAAAGAAAGCAGTTGCAGTGCGCAAGCCTAAGAATGTGACTGAACTGTTGGCTTTTGCCCATGACGAATGGGCGAAGATACCCGTAGATCGCTGCAAGACACTTGTGTCAAGCTATGCTTCACGTTTAAAAGCTGTTATAACTGTAAAAGGATGTTGTACTAAGTACTAAGATTGAATGTCACTTGGGGTTTGAATAAAACTGATAATGATGTGATCACAGAAAAGACATTTGTGGTTATTTCATTATAAATGTTATGTTATATTTGTCTGACCTACACGTGCCTCTTTGATTTAATTGTAAGCAAGATAACTGAATGATCAAAATCAATGTCAAACTGGCCAAAACACTCAATTTCAGTGGGGGTTGAATCATTTTGAACACAACTGTAGGTCCCTCACCACATCTTCCCCTTCATTTTTGTTTCTTGAAAAGGGTTGCAAATGATGGAGGAACATTTACCAGTCACAGATACTTGTGTAAAAGCTTCCATACCTCCTTTGAGCTGAGCCCAGTTTGAAATTAAAGGTATCGTAATTGAGGAGAAGCAGTTGTATTGTTCACTGCTTGCTTCATTAACACTTCTTTTGGAGCTTGTTTTAGGAGGGGTGGCTGGAAGGCATGGAAGGAAGTGAAGCGTGCACACGAAAATTGCTTCCCCCTGTCCACCTGAACAATTAAGATCTGATGACGAAGCTCCTGTTGCTGTTGAGCGGTAGAGGTTGCCCATGCTTGTCTTAATTCGGTCTACAATGTGGAACAGCACTAAAGGAATCAATCAACCCATCGATTCCCGAAAAAGTAGAAAATTGGGCAAATTACAGATAAATGTTACATTTTGCCTGGTTAGTAGAACTCAGGTCAACAGCCTTTAGAAAATATGTAAGGCTGAGTTGACCCCTCTTGAAGTAAAACCTGCCACAATGAATCTCCAAAAGGCTTCATTGACCACATCAGTGGTTCCCAACCCTGGTCCTCAGGTCCCCTTAACAGGCCAGATTTGTACGATATCTGAAGCACAGCACAGGTGATATGATTTGCGGCTCACTGATTGTAGGATTTAGTCTGCATCTCACCAAGGGATCCCTTGAAACCTGGCCTGTTAGTGGGACCTGAAGACCAGGATTGGGAACCACTGGTCTACGGGTTTTTGTTAGTACATCAAGCACTGGAGGGACAAGACTGTCAAAAGATGGTGAATATGTCTTACGCCTGTACAGGCAATGTACGTCTATAGAACAGAAAATCAACTTTGGAGATCTAGGTCTAAACATTTTGAGGAACTGAGGAAGCGGAATCTTCCGCGAAACGTGTTTTGGTGTACTATTTATTTTATTATACTGTTTTAAACGTTCAATAAACCTTTTATTTTACGACTGGCTCCTGAGTTTCTGTATTCAGCAGAGGAGGAGATTGCCACCACAGTGAGACCCAGGGGAGAGCCGGTGCTCCCAGCAGAATATCACCGGCTGCCCTTCTATCTGGTGTCTGATCTGAGACACTGGAATATGTGAGTAGTTCCTTGCTCTCTCTTTATTTTATTTCTATTTTAAGAATTTATTGCACTATATGTGTTCTGTTTTTTTTGAGGGACACCGGGGAGCGACTATCGAAACCCAAGAGCCCTAAGGACACAAGGAAACCCCACAGTCACAGTGATAGAAGCCCTGACTCTACCACATCACCACCCTAAACATTTTGAGGTCTTCCATCCATTCCATTCTAAGTGGCGAATGAGTGAGTACATGAAGTTCCAAGAGATACGCAAGTAAAATTCATAAACGACCGTAGCAAAACTAACATTATCGGTATTTTGGAGGTTTTTAAAACAAGCACTTTTTGAAGATGTCCTCTGGAAGGTTTAGAGCAATGGTCTTGAATGGGAATCCACAAAGGATGGCACCAGTCTGGGTACATGTTGCGATGAGTAAGAAATCATTGTCACCACTGGATGCCTGACTTCATTGAGGTTCCTCACAAACATGGACATCAGTGTGGCCATCGCAGATGTTATTGAAGCTTCCACCACTTCAGAACTTAGAATTGATGACCTTCTGCTGTTGAGCGGAATCTTCCATAAAATCAAGACGCACCCTACAATTTGTTCGGGGAAGGGTTTGCCCGAGTTCTTAAGTTAAAATTCAGAAATTACACTAAGATGCTCCACCTCAACGGTTCAACTAATCTTGAGAGAAATATCAAGTTACTAAGTCCAATTTTTATTAATAGGAGTCATCGAGAAAGAAGACACCTCTATTTTGGTATCTGTCCTTCTTGAGGACCCTCAAAAACATCAAAACTGATCAAAACAGATATTTTTGAAGCTTTCACGGTTTCAGATACTTAGGATAGGTGAGTTTTGTTTCTAAGCTGAGGCTTCCATAGGGTCAATGAGCACCCTCCAGTGAGCTAGGACAGTGTTGGTCTGATTTGTCAGCTGAAATCAGTAATTAGGGAATAATACCCCTGTTCGTTGTTTGGCTAATATCAATAGGACCTTTTAGCTACCAAGTACCCATTGTGATCAAAAAGAATCATCTACAATGGAATCACCACCAGCTTGGTCACTGTCTTTATTTTGGGTCTCTTCTAAAAGACAATGCTTTCGTGGCCAATCCAGATTTTATTGTAGTCTCCAGAACTTTGGTTTGAAGAGTTCTAATTTTTAGGTGGCATTTCCGTAAAGTCAACGAGTACTCTACAGTGTGTTATTATGTGCTGGTGCAGTGTTTGCCCAACATATTTGATTAGAATTCAGCACATTAGATTGTGATATCCATCACTCCCGAGTTGGCTAACCCGAAGAGGAACCTCGAGGAATCAAGTACACATGTTTGTATCAAGACGTATTCATCTCTGGCTTGGTAGCTGACCTTGCTGAGGTGAGGTGGCTGGTCTTCTCTTGATGAGGTGCAGTGGCTATGCTAACCTTGTTTAGGTTCCTCACAAACATGGACACTGTTCAGGGTTATTCAGAGAAAGATGAAAAACAGGAGAACTGGCAGGAGAAGAGAACAATCCAGACCAAATAGCCAGACCAAATATTTTGACCTAGAATTTTCTCTTCTCCAGTCATTCTCCTGATGTTCACCTTTCTCTGAATAGACCTGTGTTGTGACTAACGCAGGTTTTATTGACGACTCAACTTTGGAAACTCAAGTTTGGTGAGTTCCGATCCTTTGTCTTCCTTAAAGACAAGCACTGTCTGACATGTTGGTGTGAGGTAGGGATGTGCATGGCTGAAAAATTTGTTTCGTTTAGTCTCGTTACATTTTTAAATAATTTCATTTTCGGAATTTCGTAACAAATTTTGTTTCGTGTTTCGTTTAATTTCGGATTGATTTGTATCGTATGGTATCGGATTCGTATCGAATCGAATTCGATAGTTGATATCCATTTGATAGTTCATTTCAAATTCGATAGTTGATATCCAATAGTTGATATCCATTTGATAGTTCATTTCAATTTCTATCGTATCAGATTCGTATCGTATCGAATCGAATTCGATAGTTGATATCCATTTGATAGTTCATTTCAAATTCGATAGTTGATATCCAATAGTTGATATCCATTTGATAGTTCATTTCAATTTCTATCGTATCGGATTCGTATCGTATCGAATCAAATTCGATAGTTTATAACCATTTGATAGTTAATTTCAATTTCTATCGTATCGGATTCGTATCGTATCGAATCAAATTCGATAGTTTATAACCATTTGATAGTTAATTTCAATTTCTATCGTATCGGATTCGTATCGTATCGAATCGAATTTGATAGTTGATATCCATTTGATAGTTCATTTCAATTTCTATCGTATCGGATTCGTATCGTATCGAATCGAATTTGATAGTTGATATCCATTTGATAGTTCAGTTCAAATTCGATAGTTGATATCAATTATTCAAATTTTTATTTTATGATGACGACACAGTGTAAAACAAAATAAATATATATATATACCATTTCGTTTAGTTTCGTATCATATCGTTTCGTTTTCGTTTCGTCTTCGTATCGTATCGATTCCTTATTCGGAAGTCCTTCCGAATACGAATTATCAAATTTCGTTCCAAATTCTGAATTTTTCCGAAACGAATGCCCATCTCTAGTGTGAGGTCCATGTTCCTTTCTAAGACTCATTAATAACTAGAGACAGCCACCCCATGCCCATGGTTCGACTGATTCTGAAGGGAACATTTCCCGTAACCTAGCATTTATACTTCTGATACCACCAGGGGAACCAAAGGTTCTAATAGTTCTTGGGCCGATGAATGCATGAGTAGCCAGCCCAACGGTCAACACCAATTCTCCACAAGTCATGGTGACGTTTTCCGAAGGTTTTGCCCTTCGTTGCGGTCATTAAACCTAAAGATTTAGAGGGTAAGACCTGTAGAGTGACATTTATGAAGCTGCTGATTTATACGGCTGCGAAAGGCTTAGTAATCCACGTCGTCGAATATTTGTGTTTATGGAAGATTGCGTGTGTGCTACTGAAAACGACTACACTGCGGCGCTGTACGGGGAGGGGGAAAAAAGCAATATATTCATTAAAACATTCTCGGTATAGACACCGGGGACTGTTTAAAAACAGGAATATTAAAAAAAAAATAATAAAATGAGAGATCAAATGAGATTTCTCGTTTCGCAGCAAGCCGTAAAAAACAGGCAGCATAGGTGGCCCGCAGTATTATTTTTATTTGTTGGCTAATCACTGCATCTATAAATAATTTTTTTTTTCTTTTTTTCTTTTTAGGAATAAAAACTATTTTTTTCCCCCCTCGTACTTATTTCACGTCTGCGCAACGGCACAAAGAAATGTATTTATTGTTCTGGCAGGCGTTTTTTTTTTTTTTTTTTTAACAGCGTTTATATCAGTTACACGGTTTGGGAAAAATTGGCAGGACTCATAGTGTTCCAGTGTAAAATCGTGGCAATTACTTTTTACAGTGTACACCTTGTGCGGCTGGACACCTGTAATGCGCGGCTGGGCCAGCGCATAGAAGCATTTTTATATGTTTCACGGGCCGGCCTCAGTCGTAGACCTGCGTTTTGTGTTTTAGCGGGTGTTGGTGAATTGCTACATTCAGGTTCTTTTGTGGGTTTATTTTTCTTAAATATTCCTTTGATTAGGATACGGCTTACGAAATCCGTGAGCCCCGGGCCTCGCGGCTCCTGAAGGACGTGGCTGTAAAAAAAAATGATGGCGTCCGTCTAATGCAGCCAGGGTTTGTGGCCGTCCATGTTGGGGACAGCTCTTGTCCGAGTCGTAGAAGTGTTTGCTCCCGAAGAAAAATAAACACGTAAACAACTAAATAAAGTTGTTCATTAAAGCACTGACGTCACCCGACGTTTACTTTCCTTAAAGAACTTTACGATGGTAACAGAAAAACGCTATACTGTGTATTATTTCCCATATAATAAGCTTGAATGGAATTCCCCGCGAGGATCTGTCCAGGTTTCTGCACAACGGCTGCCATCTTGGATTGAGATCAATAATCAAATTATATCAAACTCTTATAGCAGCTATTGATAAAAAAAAGGCTATATAGACTAGAGCATGTGATGTCAGCAGCCAATCAGAATCTGAGATTTGCTTAGCAGCTCCCAGCATTCCATTTCACAGGAAACAGGAAGTGATTCTTTGAACTGTCCAAGGATTTTCTTTCTGTCTTTTTCTCTTTCTTTCTTCCCTCCATCATCTATCAGTCTTTCTTTCTTTCTTTCTTTCTTTCTTTCTTTCTTTCTTTCTTTCTTTCTTTCTTTCTTTCTTTCTTTCTTTCTTTCTTTCTTTCTTTCTTTCTTTCTTCCCTCCATCATCTATCATTCTTTCGCTTTCTTTCTTTCGTTCTTTCTTTCCTTCATTGTCTTTCTTTCTTTTTCTTTCTCTCTCTTTTTCTCTTTCTTTCTTTCTTTCTTCCCTCCATCATCTTTCTTTCTTATTTTCTTTCTTCCCTCCATCATCTTTCTGTTAGGGATCTGGAAGTGGAACCCAGGATGCGGAGAGGAGGGTGATGAAGACGTGGTTTCCAAGGATTAGGCAAAGAGAATAGTCTAGACGTTCCAAGGTCAGGGCTGGCGGCAAGAGTCGTAGTAGAGAGGATAGCTGAGGTCGGCAATGGGGTATAGGAATTAGATAACCAATACTCAGGAAGTTTAGGGGTTAATAGGGAAAGCTATTACTGCAAAGACAGCACAAAACGAATGAGCGTCTTGTCTCTGGCACTCAGGGGTTTTATAGGGAGTCAGGAGCCAGTCCCGCCTACCCACTAGCCCCACCTCTCCAGTCCCCCTCCTATCAGGTTGAAGCAGTGGGGGGACCTCCCCAGTGTCACCGCAAACGCCACTCCTATTGTGGACATCGAGGCCACACCCCCGCCCAACCCACCGTGCGCACGCCGACCCGCTCGAACGCCGGAACCACGAGGAGTCCCTGCCATCTTGGACAGGAGGAGAACCCCGCGGCCGGCGCCTGGACCCGACAGCCCGCGCACCCCGGCCAAGAGAGCGGCGCTTCACCTCCACGCCTTCCTGGAGGACGCATACGGGACCCTGGTGAGTCCGATGAGTCGGGGAAGCGGCATGGCGTCTGCCAGGACCTGACACTCTCTCTCTCTTATTTTCTTTCTTCCCTCCATCTTATTTCTTTCTTTCCTTCTTTCCTTCTTCCCTCCATCATCTTTCTTTCTTATTTTCTTTCCTTCTTCCCTCCATCATCTTTCTTTCTTTCCTTCTTTCCTTCTTCCCTCCATCATCTTTCTGTCTTATTTTCTTTCCTTCTTCCCTCCATCATCTTTCTTTCTTTCCTTCTTTCCTTCTTCCCTCCATCATCTTTCTGTCTTATTTTCTTTCCTTCTTCCCTCCATCATCTTTCTTTCTTTCCTTCTTTCCTTCTTCCCTCCATCATCTTTCTGTCTTATTTTCTTTCCTTCTTCCCTCCATCATCTTTCTTTCTTATTTTCTTTCCTTCTTCCCTCCATCATCTTTCTTTCTCTTTTTCTTTCTTTCTTTCTTTCTTTCTTTCTTTCTTTCTTTCTTTCTTTCTTTCTTTCTTTCTTTCTTTCTTTCTTTCTTTCTTTCTTTCTTTCTTTCTTTCTTTCCCTAGAAGCTTAGACATTTCTAAAATACAATATGAGGTTTGGCATTCACATGCCATACATTTACATACATAGCACATATTTACACACACATAAACATGCATTTGCACACAGACAAACACATACACACCCCATGCACTTGCACACACACAGACACACTTAAGATGCATTTATACACACATCAGGCATTTGCACACATTACAGAACACAAACACACAAAGTAAGAATTAACACACACCTAACATGCATATACACACACACACACACACACTAACAGGGTTATTCAGAGAGAGGTGAAAACCAGGAGAATGACTGGAGAAGCGAATATTTTTGGTCAAAATATCCAAACCAGAAAAATTCTCTCATATCAATTTCCAAATCAGCTGATTGGTATATATTGTTCTCTTCTCCTGTCATTCTCCTGGTGTTCACCTCTCTCTGAATAACCCTGATAGAAAGCCTTTAGACACACAGCATGCATTTACAAACATAGCTTATGTTTACACACACACAGCATGCACTTACTCACACACATAGTATCCCGTTACCCACATAGCTGGCATTTATACATTCACACACACACACACACTCACACCACATGTTCACACATATAGGGCTCTATTACATTCTTTGCGCAAAACGCTCGCGCAGCGCTATTTTTTTTGCGCGCAGCGTTAAACGTTAACGCGCGTAAATTAACGCTGGTATTACAATCCTCGCGCATTTTTTCATCCGTCAAAAAGTAAAGCGCTGAAAAAAGAGTGTGCAAAAACGAGCGCACATTAACCCTGCGCGCAGAAATCGGTGGGCAGACTGTTTTTTCACGCGATTCAGCCAATCAGAATTAAGAACCACCATTGTCTCCCGTTCAGTTTTTGCACCTGTCAAAATCAATCTGCGCATATATGCTGCAGCAATAATAGAAACACGCACAACCTCTCCATTTTATTGTTTGGGTATGTGTAGAATGTGTAACTATACTGTGCTGTATGTTTTTTTTTCGTGCTGGTGTATTTGGGTTCGGCCAGGACGTTCAGATTTGCCGTTACCACCAGCTTTTCAAAGACGTTAAAATTATGCGCGCAAACTCTCCATGAAATAAGGGTTAAAAATAAAAATGAAAAATTCCTTCAAATATCGTGCCTAGGAGGTCCCCATAACCTGCCTGTGAAGTGGCCGATTTCTAGGATGTATAGAAATATGTAAAAACCAAAAAATGATATTTCAAATGACGGTAAATGCTTTTCCTTTAATCTATCCATAAACAACTGCTTGGGGCGGCAGTCTGTATGAAAAGAGGAGACATTTTCGGACACGCAGAAAAAGTTAACTGATTTTTTGACGGTGAAAAGCAGGAGAATGGAAACTTCTAGACCAAAAAGCCGATTTGGAAAGTGAGATAAATGGGAGAATTTTCTGGTTCGGCTATTTTTACCTAGAATTTTCCATTCTCCAGTCATTCTCCTGAGTTTCACCTTTCTCTGAATAACCCTGTCAGGGTTATTCAGAGAGCGGTGAAGAGCAGGAGAATGACTGGAGAATGGAAAATTCTAGGTCAAAATAGCCAAACCAGAAAAATTCTCCCATTTAGGCTAGGGTCAGACTAGCGAATTTTTAATGTGCGTTTAGGCGCACTTAATCACGGCCGCACTAGCAGCAAATGACGGGCAATGACGGCCAATATACGAAGTACGGTCGCACGAAAGTCCGGCTGCGCAACGCAAGTGGAAAATGAACGCATTTTTCCGAGAATGCAGAACCGCTAGTACGGATGTACAGAGTGCGCTGCGTCCACTAGCGGCGTGTGTGCGTGATTTGGAGACGTCAGACCCTGCTCATGTCCGGCCAACATAACGTCCAGACACCCAAAGTTTCCTGGTTTGGATCCGTAAAAAATCACGCACAAAAATGCGCATCGTATGACCGTTTTCACGCGCAATCCGTGAAAAAATACGGCAATGCGTTCGGACGCACTTTTTGACGGTCGCTGCGAAAAATGCGTTAGTCTGACCCTAGCCTTATCTCACTTTCCAAATCGGCTATTTGGTCCAGATTGTTCTCTTTTCCTGCCATTCTCCTGGTTTTCACCTTTCTCTGAACAACCCTGAGAGAGAGGTGAAAGCCAGGAGAACTGGCAAGAGAAGAGAACAATCTAGACCAAATAGCCGATTTGGAAAGTGAGATAAATGGGAGAATTTTTCTGGTTTGGCTATTTTGACCTAGAATTTTCACTTCTCCAGTTATTCTCCTGCTTTTCACCACTCTCTGAATAACCCTGTGAATGTTTAATCCCGAGGTGAAAAATAACATTGCTTAAGATTTTTTTCAAACACCAGTTAAATGCAGCATATTAGGATGTTTTAGGGAAATTAATTCTCAAATCTCAATCAGAAGCAGACACCACCCCACCCTCAGTATATTGTACAATGTATCAAATTGATTACCAGACTAAAAACACCTGGTGTTATGCCCTTTTGTGAACAGAGGTCATTTAGAGTTGATAATCTTTCCACGTACACATTAGTTTTTAATTCAATATCTAATAAACCGTTGCTTATAATATACCTGCAGTAAAGAGTCTCTTTATTTCTAGATATTTTAGTATTTTTTTAAGCATTTTCTATACTTTTTTCAAAATTTCTTTTTTTTTTGGAACCCGAACCGAACACGCCCAAAAAGTTCGAAATTCGCGAACTTTCGAACTGCCAAAGTTCTGGTCGAACTCCGAACCGTCCGAACCCGAACAGCTCATCCCTAATTGTAATACCATCCGCGTACCAGCGCACAAACGCATTTGCGCTCACAATGTTAAGTATAGGACGTGCAAAGTAGATTACGCTCGCAAAGGGTTCGCGCAGGTTCACCCGCGGTAGACGTTAACGCGCATTTTTTGCGCCTGATGACCCGGATTAGTCTGCTTACTGTGCTACAAGAGGCGCAGGATCTACTTTGCTGTCGGGCCCCCTCGAAAGACTGGCCCAGTCCCAGCTGTAACCTTTGCAACCCCAGTTGCATACTTTCCCGATGTATACTCCAACTGCCAACCCAGAGCCCTATAATGCTCTGTCGTCCAATGGACATTCATCCCTCCAGCTACTCTCAGAATACTCAGACATACAGCTGCTCCAGAGGTGCCCAACCAGACAGCGATGACCTCAGACAGACAGCATGTCTCCAAGGAACGTAGCCTGCTGACTACTCCCATCATTCCCAGCTAGTCCAACTCAGCTCACGTAGTCTACTGCTCCCAGCATTCACAGACAGCCAACTGCTCATTCTGCCCACAGGTCACCAGAATACTCACCCTGGCAGGGGTGGACTGACCATTAGGGCAATAAGGCACTGGCCTAGGAGGGGGCCCAATCGGGCCTCTCTAAAGTTTGGTCAGGTCTGCGCTTTTAGCAGGACCCCGTTTTCATTCAGACAATAGTGAGGTATAATAAATTCTGAAATACAACAGCGTACATATGGGTGGTGTGCTTGCACATGGGCAGGTGCAAGAGTCAGTCTCCATGATCTCCTGATGCCCGACGACCACACGAGTTCTCACTCCGTCCCCGAACCCCAGGCGACTCGCTCGCCCTGCCTGCTGCCATGTTTGGCTTTGTAGGAGTTGCAGTCTGCAAGCAGCTGGATCGCTGGAGGTTGCCTGTGTTAAAAATCACAGATGAGGTTGATGAATTAACAAAATACGGCGCAGCTGGTCTATAGTAAAAACATGTGAGCTTCAAACACGTCTTACCGGGAAAAAAAATGCATAATGCAAAAAATCTGGCTAACAATACATTAATGATGCAGAAAGCGATCTTTGCAGAGTAAACGTGGGATGACGCAACTTGGACTTTTTCCTCTTACCTTTCGGCTGCAGGTCCTATAATCCAATGGTTCCCAAGTCTGGTCCTCAGGGCCCACTAACAGGCCAGGTTTGCAGGATTACCTTGACGGAAGTGCAGACTGAATCCTGCAATCACTGAGCAGAACATCGTTTCAGCTGTGCTGTGCTTCAGATATCTGCAAACCTGGCCTGTAAGAGGTATCTGAGTAACCAGGGTTGGGGACCACTGCTATAATCGGTCCATCCTTACAAACAGCGCCTGGCTGTCGATTCAACGCGAATGGCGAGTTCGCTCATTCAAAAGATCCACCACTGCCGGGACCTGTCGACATAGGACTGAAAGGTAATGGTGAAACCTACTGAGGAAGCGAGATTATTGCGAAACGCGTTTAAGTGTCTCTCCGCTATATTTTATTTATCTAATTTTATATTTATTTAATAAACAAGCTTTGATTTTAACCCACCCTGGTCCTGATTCTGTGGAGCGGAGGAGGAGATCGAATGCTGAAGGGAGATCCGGCGCTCCCGATACTATCACCGGCTGCAAGAACATCCAGTGTCTGACTGAGACCAAAGAATGTGAGTGTATCCCTTCTTTATCAATATTATGAATCTACCTTGATATGCTACATTATGGTACCCCTATGCTTTATTTGAGGTACATACGGAAATACAGCAGAGGAGGCTAATTTGAAAAGGGGACACGAGTTGGAGGAAGAGCTGATCCCACCACATTACCCTCTATAGGACTGAAAGGGTCAGTGTCGTCTTTCTAAAGGAAAGCCTTAATAAATACAATATGGTTTTTATCAGTTGGAACAAGTTATTATGTCCTGCCTAAAACGAGTTAATCCGATTTCTCCAGCAGCTTTCTGCATCGGCTCCTGCTCTGTGTAGCGTGCACTGCCTGAGTCAAGTGGGGGGGGTAGAAGGACCGAGAGATATTCTGCTGAAGCTTTGAGTGCAGAAAACCAGGATTAGAGATGTGCAGAAGAGGATGGAGATCAGCTGATGAGAGGTAGCGCGTTACATAACGATCAGCTGTGAAACACAAAAGAAGCAGCGACTGCACTATTTTTCAACTAAAAAGGTAAAAAAAAAACACATTATTATTCGACGAGCATTTTCAAAGATTTAAAAAGAATTTCGATGCAGCAGGTAGATTGAATATTTATAGGGAGCAAACACACGCTGCAATAATAACGCTGTACCGTGGTATAAAAAGAGAAAAAAATAATAATATTTTAATTAATTTTACAATTTAATCTTCAAATTTGATTAATCTGCAAATATTTGACACTGAATTTCCTGCGCAAGCTGTTTATTTATTTTCACTGTGTTATATATACTTTATATTTGTACATGTAAATATTTTATGCATAATTTAAATTTGCTCATCGTTAATTATAAAATCTTACAATTTTTATTTATTATAATTTTTATTTTTTATTTCCACTGTGTTTACGATTTCATCTCAGGCACGCAAGGCAATCACGTGTCGTGTGACCCCCATGCATATACTTTTTTTGTACATGTAAATATTTTTTTGCATAATTTAAATTTGCTCATCGTTATTTATATAATTTTTTAAATTTTTATTTCTTATCATTTTTATTTGTTATTTTCACTGTGTTTACATTTTTATTTATTATAATTTATTTATTTTTATTTTCACTGTGTTTATCATGCCACCTCAGGCACACAAGGCAATCGCGTGTCTTGTGAACCCGTTCATTTACTTTATATTTGCCCATCTAAATATTTTATGCATAATTTAAATTTGCTCGTCGTTATTTATAAAATTTTACAATTTTTATTTTTTAATTTCACTGTGTTTATTATGATGCCAGCTCAGGCACACATAATAAAGTGTCGTGTGAATCCGTACATATACTTTATATATGGTACATGTAAAGATTTTATGCATAATTTGAATTTGCTGATCATTATTTATAAAAATTAATTTTTTTTTATTTATTATAATTTATTTTTGTTTTGTCACGGTGGAGCAGAAACCCAAACGCACAAAAATCAGTAAATGCGTAAGAGTAATAAAATATTTTCTGCCTTTTACAGGCTGCGGTTACATCAACCGGCTTTCGGCGGCCGTACGTGGGTCATTAGCATCCTCATTTAATTTCTGATGGCGGGGAGGTTTTTTTTGGCCATTGCTTTCTTGGAGAAGCAGAGGGAGAGAGAGCGAGACCCTTTCGAGGTGAAGGAACGCCAGGACAGAGGCTGTTTTCTTTGTGGAGAAAGGAAAGATTGTTACAAGGCTCTATTCAGGTCATTATGGAATGCACGAGCTTTACTTACAACTTAATGGACCACTTCTCCTCTACGGACTGGGTTGACAGAGCGCGTTTCAGGTTGCAGAACACGTAAAAAAAAAGGCGATATATATATATATATATGTGTGTGTACGTATATATAGAAGCGGTTGTGAGTTTATGATGCTCTGAGTGATTCACGTGGCTTTTTTAATGCCCCCAGAGAACGCTGAGCGTTTCAAGCGGCTTTTTATTGGCTGTCGCCCGCTCGGCTTGACGTACAACACGGACATCTCCGGCCCATGTCACCAAGTTGTGCCGCAGCTGTAGGTACGGAAAAGGGAAAGAGTGGGGGGTGCCAAACAGGCTGGTCCTGTCATCTCATTCTCAGAATGATATTTTAACACTTATCTAAGTTTTGCCACTGGGAGAATAAAAGTGAATTCTCTTCAAACGAGCATCCGGCCGCCTTTTATTCGACCAATCAGTAAGCTACGACTTGACGTTCTGGTTTTTCCTTGCATCCAAGACTAATACAGCTCTGGATAAAAAATACTCAAAATGTGATTAATCACTTTTCCTGTTTAAGGGGTAAATGGAGGCTCGTCATCGCCACGTCACCAGACGGTCTATCAGTGGTATGATGTCGAAGGACCAAGCTGGAGGTCCATCGTTTCAGCACCAATAGGTTTTTTCACTTTTTCCATTTTCTTGGGGTATGTACTTGATATCAAAGACGTTAAAACATAATGTTAAAGAGCCCAAGACACTGGACAAGAAATGAAATACTAAAAACAGTCTCTGTGTACCCAACACTGTTCCTATTTATCCAGTTGTTAAGGGTTTTGCATGGCAACTCAGTCACCAATTCAGAAGGTTGGCCATTGTGCGGCTAGAACTCTTGATCACAACTTAAATTGCAATCTGTGGTGTCTATTCCAACCTGTGAAGACTGAACTTGGGTCCATTGTTTTGGTATGGATGTGCTTTATTTAATTTTAAGGAGGTTACAAATGTACCACCACTGTTGGCCAATCTCTCATCTTGATCCCTGTACAAAATCGAAGGGTTCCTAATGGCTTTTGGGGCAAAGTGCGTTTTGCGTCACCTTCTTATGTGAGATCATCCCATACCTGCTTTATGATGTCTAACCAAGGGGTATCATGCTACCTATGAGAGAGAACAGAACTGCTTGGGAAACCCACAAGCTTGTCGCCCATGGCCATCCAACAAGGCTACTGTGATTATTCTCAGCCGAGAAATCAACGATCAGGAGCAGTACTCAAAACCAGCACCTGAGTATTTTGTGTCTGGTCTGGAAGGCATCCTTGTCAACAAAGCAGGACATAATATGCTCCAAATAACCCATGATATGCACTAGGTAGAGACAGTTGTGTGTGTCGAGTCTGTTTAAATTAACCATTTTAACGTGAAAACTCCCTCTTTGACCCATTAGAACCAAAGCGATCTGGTACGTTTTAAGCATGTGGCCTCTTAAGGGCTGGAACCATCTGGCATAGTTTTCAGAGCACCTACAAACAATTGATCACACAGAATGAGGAGGATAACCCTTGGGGTACAGAATGGATTAGTGCAGAATGTTCTACGGTCTTGGTATGGTATTTCAACTGGCAGGTAATCAACGTGCCACGGCAAACCCAAAGTGGTTGAATTGGTCCTTGCTGTCTCCAGTATACTGTCCTTCCTTCCCATTTGGATGCTTACATGGGTACATACCTTACTAAAAGGTGGTCCAGTGCATCCCAGTGTCAGATAATGTGGTAGACTGTCCTCCAGTCTACTGGTAAACTGTCCAGTAATACCCTGACAGATGGCCAAGTTCCTGAAGACACTCAGGTCTCCTGTGCATAGGTCCTCTTACTTATTACATTGAGCTAATAAAGATATAGGAGCCCTGTATAGTCTGGCATAAAGTGGTTTTGTGATTTTATATGAGTATATGGCAGCCCTGTGTGCCTATATAAAATCGATACTGTGTTATATTTTGAAAATGGGACCTCGGCATTTGGCAGGGCGGAGGTTACAAGTACAACTCTCTCCTGTCGTTCATCCATCTTGTGCAGGAAAACACCTGTGGGTTTATTTATGGTCCTGCCTCAAACCACAGACTCTTGCGGAGCTGGCGGAGATGGAAGGAGCCCCTGTGTTGCCTTGTGAGTAAATTTCACCTTGGCTTCCCTCCCCCCTAGGGTTTTGTGTCAGCACCTTCCGACAGGTCAAGGAGAGTTTTAGAATAACAAAAATATTAATTCCTCCGTGACCAACAAGACCTCCGTTTAACAAGAGCAAAGCAACAGAATTCCAAGGCAAAAAAATGCTGATACAAGGTTTAATGCGACTCGAAGCTTCAGAAAAAATCCAAACGCGTGAGTCGCTATTGACCCGTTTCCTTTACACCTACCGTTTCAACGTGACACAATACAGAATTTTTGTGACATGACTTTAGCCTTCGAGGTGATATAAAGGTATTAAAATCCTTAAATCTGATCAGTGATGGTTTAGCTTTTGGTGGTTTCCTCATGAAGGATCAAGGCTAATTGCCCGAGATGGAACCTAGACTGATTGTTTGGTCTACCTATGTCTTGGTTGGTCTTTCACTCAGCAGTTCGCAGACCAAACTATCGAGATAAACTGCGTTGCGAGAAGGTTTCAGTAGCACCTGAACACAGATTCTGTCTTCTGACTTTGGAACCCAAATATGATTAACGATGGTTTTGCTTTGATACAATTAAGGGATGAGGGAAGCATGAGGTTAGTAGTTTGATTTTATGTGAGTGTTTTTTCTGGCATAAATCCTACATAGATACAGGAGACAACACTGTCTACTTTAAAAAAGCAGGCAAATATCTACTGCTCCATCTCAGATCCATACTTTGTAGTTTGTCTATTTTGGACATTGCCCAGTCTCATCAATAAACCACACAAGTCCATTAGGAAATATTATTATGTAATGAATTTCAGCTAAGACAGATATCCTGAAGAGAAGCCAACTGATGGCTAAATTATTCTCTGTAGTGTAACACGCCGATGACTACGTAGAGGTGGTGGCATCTCAATGGCAGGTAATAAGAATATACTGCTTGTATTGTAGGTGCCATCATTAGGACAACTGAGGGAAACCTGCTAATGGTACTGATAGTGAAACCACAAAGATAGCTTTGGAGACGTTTATGGTGGTGCCACCTCAAAACCAAATGAGTGGACTCTACTAATGGTGCTGATGTTGACACCAATATGGTCACTTTGGAGACCCTACTGGTGGTGCCATGTGGTGCCATCTCAATTCCAAGTGAGAGGACTCGACTAATGGTGTTGACGCTGACAGCAATATGACAGCCTAGGAGAGCCGACTGGTGGTGCCATCTCAATGCCAAGTGAAGGGGATCTACTAAAAGAGCTAATGTTGACACCAATCTCTCAGCCGAGAGGCACCTACTGGTGGTGTCACCTCAATGCCAAGTGAGGAGACTCTACTAATGGTGCTGATGACAACTTAGGAGAACCTACTTGTTGATCCACCTTGATGACTACTCTGTGGACTCAGCTAAGGGTGTTGAGATAATGACAGTCACCACTATGACAGCTTGGGACACCCTACTGGTTGTGCCACTTCAATGCCAATTGAGTGTAATTTACTAATGGAGTTGATGTTTACATTAATATGACTGCCTACGAGAACCTACTGGTGGTGCCACCTCAGTGCCAAGAAGAGACTCCATGGTGCAGATGACAACTTAGAAAAACTTACTTCTGTTGATCAACCTTGATGCTATCTGTAGGAACTCCACTAATAGTGCTGATGAAGACACTGAAATGACAGTCTAGGAGACCCTCCTGGTGGTGCCACCTCAATGTCAAGTGAGTGGACTCTACTAATGGTACTGATGCTGATACCAAAATGACAGCCTAGGAGAGTCGACTGGTGGTGCCACCTCAATGCCAAGTGAGGGGAGTCTACTGTGTTGATGACAACATAGGAGAACCTACTTGTTGATCCACCTTGATGACAACTACGGGACTCTACTAATGAAGCTGATGTTGGCAACATTATTAGGACAGCATACCAGTGGTGCCATGTCAATGGCAAGTGTGGGGAATATACTAATGATGGTGGTGACGTCACTACTATGATAACTATGGGTAACATATGAATGGTATTGATGGTGACACCATATGCACAGCTGGGTGAGGAGCACCAGCTGGTGGTGCCTCCTCAAGGGCAGCTGGCATGTAAGGAAACCATCGAGAATCAGCACATGAAAAAATAATATTACTTATTGTGCGATCTAGTAATAGCCGGGTAAACATTGGTGTAAAAAAATCCCTCCTCTTCTGACCTGGGAGGTCCTCATGCAATAGCTGTCACCTCCAAAACGTTTATGGTAGAAACATACAAAATATCCTGATATGGTCTAAGAAAAGGGAAAAATAAATGAACAAAAGCCTCTAAATGTGTACGGTTATTAATGGAGATATACTTTTTTTAAGTAGAAGTTGCATTTTCTGTTAAAATACAGATATGAAGGAGCCGGAGAAAAAACGTGTTCCTGGTCTGGAAGGAATTGCCTTTTTTTACAACCTCTTCGCGGAGGACGGCATAGACCGACCGCAGGTCTGCAGTGTCACCACTAGAGGCTGCTAGAGCTTTCTCCTGCCGTGTCATGCCAACCCAACCGCGTGTCCTCCTAGACCATGGCTCCAGTCTACTTAATGCATCTAAACACGGGGCTTCTGGAATGTGTTCCTATGGAAATAGCGCCAATAATAGCACAAATCCTCGGGCGCCAATCCTATAGATCTGTGTATAAGCTTTCCGGTGTCTGTGTCTGCCTGAACGATCACATCTGCGTATCGTTGTGTACACGAGCGTCTGCGTACGTCTCTGTCCTTCAGAGGTGTCTGCGTGGAACAGGGTTAACCCTTTGGGCTTGTAATGCTAAATACTAAGATGTGTCGTCAGGTTGAGTGACGGTGAGTCTTCGGACCTGGGTGCCTTCATTGGATATCCGAATTAATCACTGCCTACAGTATACACACGGCACGGCATGGTGGCGATTTGGGCGTTACGTCTTGGGCAATGGCTGAAAACACGGAGTGGCTGTCTTGGTACAACTTCTGCAATTCATGTCCATGGTACGTCCACCAGAAAGCTGACACTAGAAGGGTTATTCAAGGAGCACCGGAATCTCTTTCATTCGGCAAGTTCAATTTGCCGACCCTGCTGTGAATTCAGCATTCACTGCAGGATCCCCGAAGTGTGCCGAATGGATCCGTCTAACGACGTTGATAAAGACGCCGAACGCATCCGATAAAGACGCCGAACGCAGCCGTAAACCACCGAACGCAGCCATAAACCACCGAACACAGCCGACGATCCGCTGAACAGACCGCAGAATGCCTCCGATCGGCCGCCGAACGAACGCTGCCTTCACTGCAGCACGTTGAAGAAATATGATTAACCCCATGTAGGCAGAAAATAAGTAAATCATTTTAGTTGCTAAGATGCTTATTTTACCAGACTGGATTAAATGGGATCCTGTTACTGCATTTTTCTGAGAAAATATACAATTTTAACCAAAAAATGAACTATTTTCCTTGTGTTTTTTGAATAATATGACTATGTATAAAACCCTGACCTTGCTCCCAGAATGGGAAATGAGAAGGTGAGTAATGGCAGTGGTATTGCTCATTTTATAAGTGA
Organism: Leptobrachium leishanense; assembly: GCA_009667805.1. Lineage (NCBI taxonomy): Eukaryota > Metazoa > Chordata > Amphibia > Anura > Megophryidae > Leptobrachium > Leptobrachium leishanense. The sequence continues at coordinate 150,174,268 of CM019069.1, forward strand.
CAAATGGACAATGCTATTGCATTGGAACTAAAATTAAAAAGATAAAACGTTTTTGGGTTTTCCTTTTAGATTTTACATGGTCATGTTTGGTATTAATGCAAAGGCCAGACGCTGACCTGTCCAATGACACCTCCCTTGACCTTGTGAGGTGTAAAGATTAGTAACGAAGGGTTCCAAAGTCACCCCCCCCCAGTGCACTTTGCTGCAGTGCGGTGGTTTAGGTTTTTGGTGTAACAATACGTAATAACGGATCTTGCCATCACCTCCACACTTGAGATGGTGAGTTAGTGCAGCATCATTGTTCACTTTATAATTGAAAAGTGGAAAGTATTGCTGTGTTAGAAAGAAAAAATAAAGTAATATTTATTATTTTATTTTTATTTTTACATAAAACCTGGTCATGTTTGGTATCATTGGAAAGGGCATACTCTGGCCTTTCCAGTGATACCTCATATGACCCTGTAGCTGCTATGGTGTTGGAGATAATGGGGTCCACATGTTCATAAATGCAGACATTGTTATTTTTTCTCTGGGCCTATTCTGGGGCATGGGCCTGGAGCTGCTGCTCCATCTGCCCCTATGTTAATCCGGCCCTGCTGCCAGTCACCAGTGATGTCACACACAGAAAGCGGCCGACGGCACCCTCAGACCAATCGCTGTAGCGAGCATTCTCAGAGAGGCAGCCGATGGATCAGATCTGTGCATGCGCGTGCAGCTCCGATCCATCACACTGCGCAGGCGCTACGGGACTCCTGTACGTAAAGTGTGCAAGTCCTGTAGCGCTGCGCAAAATAAATTGTGCAGAAAAGCCTCAGGGACTTCCAGGTTTGGGAGTCCCTGAGACGAAGAGGAGGAGCAGCACGCGGCGAGGGACAAAAGGTGAATAAAATCACCCAAAAAAGTAAAAAAAAATTAAAAAATAATTAGGCAGATACTGCCAGCAGGATCTGCCCAATTATTTGTTTTTCAATAGAGGATTCCTTTAGAACAGGGATCTCAAACTCTGGCCCCCCCAGATGTTTCTGAACTACACCTCCCATTATTCTCTGGCCATTTATTGCATTCAAAGAATTCTGGGATTTGTAGGCAATATACATCTGTGGGGCCAGAGTTTGAGATCCCTGCTTCAGAAAGATAGATTTTGGAACCAAACAAGCCATGATCTGGTGGGCTTATCCGCTAAACAGCGCTGCATTGCGAAGCAGGTAAAAAAATAAATGTGTGTATTTTAAAGCATGTGTCCAACGCAAACATTTTTCTGCTACGAAAGAGAATCGAAGATATTTTCGACCAAAATAAATTGCTAAAACGAGTTCTCCTGCACATTGCCGTGTCTACGCTATGCTTTTTTTTCGTCTTTATCATGCCTGGCGATCCCTGGTAGATTCACAGATGTCCTCGAGCTAGTCCGCACGTCAAAGCCGCGCTCGGTCTCGGGGTATCCTCGGCAGAGTGATTTGGCAGCGAGCGGGCCAGTGATACCTTAGCTCACATAGCAGGAGTGATTTTCCCGATGTCTCTTTCAGCACATACACAAGAGAAGGGAGATCGGCTGACCTCTACATTGCACATTCAGCCTGGGCTGCATACGAGCCGCTAGCTTAATGTCGCTTGCGTGCCGCTCCAAGACCCCAGAAGACTCGGACTTAAAAAACATCTTTAATTTGAGACGTGCAGAGTTATTTTCCCGCAGTACGCGTTAAACAAGCTGTCATTTGAACTCTGCGTCGCCGGTAAAAATCGAAGTATTGTCCAGTTGCCTTCAAACGGCTTCGGCCCCTTCAAAACGCGCCTGACAGCTGGTCAATAACTTATTTAAAACGAGAAAAAAAAACATTGGCGAGCCACTCGCTTTCACCGTGTCATCAATATATTAATCCGTGCTGGCATTTCCGTATCTTTTACTTGCTACTCTGTTATCACAATGTATAGATCGATGTTTTTGCTCCACACCAGGGGTGGACTGACCATCAAGGCACAGTGGCACCAACTGAAGAAGCTGTACTAGCGAAACGCGTTTTAGTGAACTTTTTTATTATTTTACTGTTTCACTATTTTATTAATAAATATTTTGCTTGATTTTACACCTATCCCGGGTCTTGGATACTTTCATTTGCCGAGGAGGTGGTTGTGGCTGATAGGTGACCCAGTGCACCTTATGAAGTAACTGGTTGCCTGAACATCTGGTGTCTGATTGATGAGCCATCAGCAAACGTGAGCAATCTATTTTCCCCCTTTATACACTCCCTGGATATATACAATATTACGCTATGTGAGTTTTGTTTACTCTTTGAGGGCCACAGAGGAGTCCATCATCGTAAGGAACCATGTAGCGAGCCCAAGAGCGCACCATGAGGGAGGCCTCAATACGACAAGAGGCGCCAACTCCACCACTTACTAACGAAACGCGTTTTCGTGAACTGTTTTACCATATTTACTGTTTTATTATTTTATCAATAAATATTTTGCCTGATTTTACACCTATCCTGTGTCCTGGATACTTTAATTCACCAAGGAGGTGGTTGAGGCTGATAGGTGACCCAGTGCACCTTATGAAGTCACTAGCTGCCTGAACATCTGGTGTCCGATTGATGAGCCACCAGCAAATGTGAGCAATCAATTTTCTCCCTTTATACAGTCCCTGCACATACGATATTACTCTATGTGAGTTTTGTTTACTCTTTGAGGGCCACTGAGGAGTCCAACATCATAAGGAACCATGTGGCAAGCCCAAGAGTGCACCACGAGGGAGGCCTCAATACGACAAGAGGCGGCCAACTCCACCATGTTCTCCTTGTACACTGTCAATTCCAGTAGGGCAATGCCCGCCGGCCCACTCCTGTGAGGGGACCCATAGCAGCGACTTTATTTTAACTTGTAAATAAATTCTGTCATATGTAAGGAAAAGCACTTCTGGTTTCACCCAGCCCGCTCCCTTCACACATTGGAATTATTGACCATACTTTCAGCATATGTGCAACACATACAACAATGTACATGTGGAAGGTGCTTCTATATGGGCTGGCACAGTATGGGGCCCCATGAAGTCCAATTATATGGGGACTCCAAGACTTTTCTGGCCACCGCTGCTCCACAAAGAGTGAGGCGGTCATATTTCATCACCCGTTCGTCGGCTTGTCTGCTTTCGCCGGCGACTGGTTGGTGCTGTGTTTGGCAGATCATCGGCTTTTATTGGACATGTTTGGCAGTGGATCGTCAGCTATGTTCGGCCGTTTTTTTTGCGGCATTTCGGAACGATCTGATTTTTCGATCGTACCAGCGGGTTATCGACAGGGTTATTGGCGCATTTTCGGTGACTTTTCGGCGATTTTTCAGATCCGTTTGGCCTCTTTCTCCTGCACTTCGGATACCCTGCGGTGCGTCGGGGAATTTGATTCCCCGAAGTGCGGGGAGCGAGAGAGCGCAGCGAAATTTCGACATTTCGGTGCTCTCTGAATATCCCCTTATATTATCATTTTTTAATAAAATCTGTAACACAACAATGTGCCTACGGGCATTGCGTGTGTGTGGGCTGGCACAATATGGGGCGCTTGAGAAGCAATAGGGCGCTGCCCGAGAGCCGACTCCTATGACAGGCCCGTAGTAGGTAGCAGCCAGCGACCATATTTTCTCCATTCTTTATCCAGGTCAAGAATCATACTTTACTTAATCAATTAATTAATATACATTATCATTACATATCTACACTCCATTTAATTCTTACGGATGGTTTTTCGGTACAAATATCGATGAGTTTCGACTGATTTTTTTTTCATCAAATATCGGCAGATTCAATCAAAAAAATGCAACCACTGACAAAAATCGAAGAATTGCGCTGCTAGAGTTTCAATAACACACCCAAAAAAGCTTGTTTTTTAGTGATTTTTCGCTACGAAGCAAGCCTGTTTGAAAATCCACTGTTTAAATGAAGGTTTCAGCCCCATTATCCCTGTTTCTGTGCATGAAAATTTTGATTTTGTTTTATCGGCACTTTTTTGTCACAAAAATATCATCGGCTTTTCATCGACTGATTCGGTTGAGAAAATTCAAAGAATTCCGCCGGTCTGAAAAAAAGCTGATCGGTAAAATGGGCGAAAAAGCTTATGTTTGTCCGGTATCATACGGGCTTAGATTATATCAGATGTTTAAAAACTACAGGGGTTATTCAGAGATTATGCTCTCTTGTTCCCCACACTTCCCTGCACTTCGGGCAAGCAAAGTTCTCCAACCTGCGGTGAATTCAGCATTCACCGCAGGGTCCCAGAAGTGCAGGGAAGGGACTTAAAAATCCGCCACAAAACCCCCGCAAAACCGCCTAAAACCTGCCTAAAATTCCCCCGAAAAAAACACATCCGATGCGATCCGAAGTATCGGACGACTCGAACCGCCGCAAAAAACATGCCGAACACGTCGGGAAAAAGCCGCCGAACCCAGCACAAAAAGCCGACAAGCCGACGAAAGGGGTAAAAAAAACAAAACAAACAATATGATCGAAAGTGTCAAAATTGAAACTGAACGAAAATGCCTGGAATTTCCATATAAGGTCATCATCCAATGAATGATAATAAAAAGGTATGTTACAGAATAAAGAAAATCCGCTATTAAAAAAACAAACAGAAAAAACTTTTGCTGAAAAAATCCCAAAAAATGCCTAAAGGATCCTTAAAAAAATCAATAAATAAAGAGACTTTTTAATTCAGATTAAAATAATAAACGGTTTATTAGATGTTACATTATATAAACGAGAAAATTTTTAACATTGAAGCCTATAAGTTTGCGTGAATAAACCTGCCGAATGAAACCACCGAACAGCAGAGCACTTCGGCATCTTTTCACTGCTGTTCGGTGTCTCTGAACAGATTAACCATTGCTTCTCTATGGGGGATTTCATGCCGTAGTACATGCACCGTACGTGCAGGCAGTTCGCTAAAATTTGGCGAACTGCCTACTCTCTGAATAGCCGAATGGCCCCGAAATGTCACCATACGGGGAAATTCCCAGTTCGCGGTTACATTTTGGGGCCAGATCAGCTCTCTCTAAATAACCCCTTAAGTCCCTGGCCGAAAATCCGTTTCTAAACACCTTTTATCATTTGAAAGTTTTTTTGGAAATCGGCATACCGATAAATTCGAATCAAATCACTACAGTCACTATTTCCATCGGACAGAGACGGTATTTGATGTGTACTTTTATCCGGAATTGAAATGTCAGTCATTAAACTTGCATTGGATCTCCCGAACCAAAAAATTGGCAAAAAGGTCCCGGTTTTGGGTTTTTGGCCAACGGTCCGAATTGATTTGAACCCTACGTTGGCTTTTTAATCTGAACCCATTATGGGGTGAATTCTTGACCACCGGTCAGCTACGTACGATCTTCCCAAGAGTCTATAACATGGTTAAATTTACAGAAAGACTCCCAGTAAGAATATCTTTTAGACATGGTCCAGGTCTGCTCATGACCGATGACTGGGATGATGAGAATTTTAAACCCCACCAGTCGGCAAACTTTATTCCGAGAATTCCCAAGTCGTAAACACAACATTTTATACACATTGGCGTCCTTATTACAGTCTGCTGGCCACCATAACGCAGCGAGTCTAAGCTTAGACATGTATACATATATAAAAATGTTGTTATAGATTCCTTCCCCAACTCAGTAGCTCAGTGTAAGCAAGTGTACCGACTGTTTTGGGGAACCGTGTATAAAAGAAACGATGGTGGTGACAGGATCGTATTGTAAATCTAATGATGGCTGCCATGTTTATAAAGAAACACAAGCAAAATATGCAGAACTGTTCTGCTGTTTCATAAAGTTAGTGTAAGTTAATTTTTCTATTGTAAACATGGCGCATTCAAGATGTTCGAGTAGGTTTCAGTAGGCAACGATCTTTCATTCTTATTGGCAAGTACCAACTGGTAATTTTCATGTTTTGGATTGAGCAACAACCTGGATGTTAGATTTCCTCAGAGTTCTCAAAGTCCTTATTAATCCTCCTCACTTGGAGTACTGTGTGCAGTACTGGAGACCGTATCTCCAGAAGGATATAGACATCTTAGAGAGAGTTCAGAGAAGGGCTACTAAAATGGTGTACGGCTTGAAGGAGAAAAGTTACCAGGAAAGGCTTAATGATCTTAACATGTACAGCTTGGAAAAAAGACGAGACAGAGGAGATATGATAGAAACATTTAAATACGTAAAGGGAATCCACAAGGTAGAGGAAGGGAGTATATTTAAAAGGAAACAAAGTAGCAAAACAAGAGGACATAGTCTTAGATTAGAGGGGCAAAGGTTTAAAAGTAACATCAGGAAGCATTATTTTACTGAGAGGGTGGTGGATACATGGAACAGTCTTCCAGTAGAAGTGGTAGAGGCCAAAACAGTAATTGAATTTAAGCAGGCATGGGATAGGCATAAGGCTATCCTAAACAAAAGATAAATCCAAGTAAAGTATCCATGTAATTGGGCGACTAGATGGGCCGAAAGGTTCTTATCTGCCAACATCTTTCTATGTTTCTATGTTTCTATAATCCTTTCTTGTCCCATCCCAACAGCTATCAGGAGCTTGGCTGTCTTACTGGTTTTGACTCAAGATAGGAGGAGAAAGTCAACTATGGAATCATTAGTAGGAATGTCGTTTCTCCTCGATGGACTCCGCTTCTCAACTGGAAGATCGTCATTCTAGATCTTGCCATCTCTGTAGCAGGTGCATCAAAATATTACGTTGCAACAAAGGGAATTGGAAAACCACATGGAAACCAAGCATGGTAATGAACAAAAACCAAATTATGAGAGCACTGAGAGCATCATAAGTGGCCTGCCTTCTGCAAGACCCAGCTCAACTCCATGGCGCCACGATGGAGAAGACGTTACCATTAGGGATGAGCCGAACACCCCCGTGTTCGGTTCGCATTCGAACTCGAACAATTTCAAAAGTTCGAGTTCAATGGGACTCAAAAGTTCGATTTTTAGAGTGCCCTCCAAGAGGGCATATATGCAAGATATTTGCCATAAAAGGTGTATGGGGGTCCGGGTAGTGCCCTGGGGGACAGGAAACAAGGACAAAAAGTTTTAAAAAAAGACGTTTTTAAAGGAACAGTGAGTTTTCCATAAAATAAGGGTTAAAAATAAAAACGAAAAATTCCTTCAAATATCGTGCCTAGGAGGTCCCCATAACCTGCCCGTGAAGTGGCAGATTTCTAGGATGTATAGAAACATTGCCATCAGAGACCCACACAAGACACCTAGCCACCCTTAAGGGGTTAAAATGCACAGGGACTGGCTACTATCCTGCTAAATGAGGGAATGTATTAGGCCCCGTTCACACTGTGCGATTTATCGCGCGGATTTTGCCGCGACGTCGCACTGTGTAGCTTCTCCAATGCAGTTCAATGGAGCTGTTCACATCTTGCCGCGCGACGTCACATGTCGCGCGTCTCGGTAGCATGTCGCTGGTACATGACCCTTTTTTTGAGATTTGCTATATGCGATTTTGCGATTTGCATTGGTGGTGCTTTGCAAAAATTGCACAAAATGGCGACGTCGCGTGACATCGTGCGACATTATCGCACTATGTCGCGAATATGAAAATTGCGCGGAAAATCACGCGACTTTCAAATCGCACAGTGTGAACGGGGCTTTAGATGTATAAAGCAAGGTATATATGACAATGGATAGTCAGAGACTCTAGGGACTCAGCTTGTACGCTTTATGATAGACATTTGTAACACAATAATAATTGTATGCTCACATAGGCCCTTCGGGAGAGGTACATGACATACAAATACTGGAATATTACGTTTAAATCTAAGGAGTGTGATAAAGATTTTATTAAGCCCTTGATGACAAATGACGTAACATCTACATCATTAATGATTGGCTTTACAGAGCCCTGGTCCTTAAGGGGTTAAACAGCATATCAGAGAGGATCATATAGTAGAAATGAACACTTCTTAGAATTCAAAACAAACAGTGTTTGTTCATACATGTGCAGGCCACAACCAGTCTGCAAGCAATGTATCAAATTCTAATTGCTAATTAGAAGCACATGTTATTTCCAAACACTAATTAAACACCTGTTGTTTACGCCGTTTGAGATCACAGGTCATTTAGAGGTGAGAATCTTTGCACCCATAGTAGACGACATTAGATATTTTTTTAATTCAATATCTAATAAACCGTTGCTTATAATATTCTGCAGTAAAGAGTCTCTTTATTTCTAGATTTTTTAGTATTTTTTAAGCATTTTTTATACTTTTTTCAAAATGTGTTTTTTTTTTCGAGCTCGAACCAAATACGCCAATAAGTTCGAAGTTCGCAAACTTTCGAACTGCCAATGTTCAAGCCGAACTCCGAACATGATCGAACCGAACAGCTCATCCCTAGTTACCATATGGAAATCAAACTGCTGTCCGCCAAAATTTGTGCGCAGAAATGAAATGCCAAGGCATTGTCCTCTGCATGAGATACAGCAACCATCAATGATTCTTTCTGTCTGCTTAGGCCTCGTCAGGGTATCTACTCACAGCCAGACATTTCTCACGTCTCCATGTATCTTCTCATTTTAGACCTCATTCCTCCCCGTTCAAGGGGTCTTTGCTGTCCTAAAGCTGACACCCCTTTAGGCAACTTGAGCATGGTAATGGTTAAAGAACGTATCTTACACTGCTTGAATATGACAGGTCTTTTCACAAAAGTCTGGGCCGAAAAAGAGTTGGTGCAAATCGGCTATCACAACCAAATCGCATCTCCATGGATGTGGTTTGTTTAGTTAGTGGTTTGGTTATTCAGTTCATTTTGCAGCAGAGACATAAATAATTTTTAGAGGACCCGGCTGAGCATTTCTTTACGAATAGCTGAACCGTATCCATCAGCATGTGTAACTCTGATTTGAGAGCTACACTAACTTGCCATCAGCTCGTCCTTCAGCTTGGTCTAGGAGAGTGATGGTGATCTGCGGCACCACAAATGTTTCAGAACTACATGTTCTATGATGCCTAGCTAGCCTTAAGGCTGTGTCGGAGTATCATCGGACATGTCGTTTCAAAACATCTGGGGTGCTAAGGTTCCCCATCACCGGTCTAGGATGACAGAAGACATTGTGGAACGTGGTACATCACAAAGTGATTTAGCTGCCTACAGAAGTATAATCCATCATTTGTATTGGTTACACCAGACTGCATCACGTCTTGAATGTCTTCAAGTCAACGGACGAAGACCTTTCTGGTCAACATCAACTGGCACGTTCTTCTTTTTTTGTTCAAAGTGTCTGTTTTGCAGAAAACCCATCGAAAGCTTCTTGGTGCCACGTTTCTAAACACTATGTTTCTCACTCTGCTCCTCCAAAGTTTAGATGATGTCTTCTAGTTCTATTTGAGGGGAGCTGCCGCACCAGTATTGGTTTTTTTTATTATACGATATATGTTACACACATCGTGAAGTGGCTTTGTTTAATGATTTCTAGACGGTAGACTGTAAATGTTTAGCCTCCGGGCTTCTTCATCACAGTTAGCCGACAGAGTTGTTTAATCGTGCCTACAGCTAATATTTACTCGGTGGCATCCTCTGGAGAGATGCTCTTGGTCTGATTTGACGCCCGGGAAGTGGCTCTTGCATCAGCGTGTTTGTGAAAACACAAAGTCTGCCTCCTCCGTAACCCCAGCATTTCCCTGGCATGACATCAACGTTGAATCGTAGCCAGGAATTGGACACACAGCTGGCTGCTGATGCTATCGGCATTATGGCCACATTCCCCCATGCACCCGTCACTCCTAGAAGACATGACTTAGCTGGTAACCCAGCCGACAATGACAGGCAGCCCAACACTCGCACACAGTTTGGGTTACTGCTGGAAACTCTTGACGTCAGATATGTAGCTAACAATGATGTTTAGCAACAACACTGAACCAGGTCCATCAATAATGGCATGAGAATATGTGCATCTGCCCGTTGCTCAGTTTGATCCAATGTATAGGCACCAGCAGAGTATAGAGACCCAGTGTGCACCCTAATATTATACCCATACACCTTATAGCGTTCAGCACCCTGTTAGGTTTCTGGTGATGGTGCCATTTCCTAATAATGTTCAACCAAAAATCCAGTTACTTCTCCATTCCTATTCTCTCTTTTTGCTATATTTTTACTTTCCATTACGTCTCTGTACGCCTCTTTTTTGAGGCACCTTCTTTCCTGATATGTCTTTTCGTTTCTATCAGTTCATATTGTACCCATTGACCATTTCTTTATTCTTGTTCCTCAGCTCTCTGTGTTTCATGGTGTCTCTCGTTCTCTGTCTTGACATTGATCTACTATATTCTTCCTCCACCCTGACCTTTCTATCGTCCCCATTCCCCTCCTTTAATGGGTCAACTAGTTGCCCCCTTCGTGTCTCCATGTCAACTCATTGTAGTCTTCATTCCTCCCCATTCTCTGTTTCGATCTGTCGTTCCCTAATTGCCCGTTTTTCCTCCTCTTAATTAATTTGCTCCATGACTCATCATTCTTCACCTTACAATATATATTGACTCAATGCCTGCCAATCCTCACGTTTCCATGTACCTACTCATTGTCGACCTCATTCCTCTGCATTCAATGAGTCTTCATTGTCCCCAAATTCCCATCTCCTTTCCACCTATTAATCGATCGACTGATTGAACTCTCATTCTTCTCCACACAATGTATCATCCATTCAATGGCCGAGATTCACTGAAGATCACTGGCGGGATTTCAACGCGAGTTGCTAGATCTTATGGGAAGGTGGCAGCTTAGAAGATGTGAAATTCACTAAGATTCACCTCATTAAGTAATAGCTGCTAGGTTCTCCCTATAAGTATTGATGGTAGAACTCTTAGGCAAGTATGACGTTTTTGCCTGATGTTAAACAGTGAAATGAAATAGAGATCCTTCCATTATAGGTACATTTCCTATTTTTCATACACTCGATTCCGGTATTACATTCATTCTCAGTTTCCTTCCTTCTCTCATCCTTTCTTTTTTCTGTCTCTCCATTTTCTTACTTCTTTTTTTCTTTCTCTCCCTCTTCTCTTCCTTCCTTTTTTCTTTCTCTCCCTCTTCTCTTCCTTCCTTTTTTCTTTCTCTCCCTCTTCTCTTCCTTCCTTTTTTCTTTCTCTCCCTGTTTTCTTCCTTCCTTTTTTCATTCTGCACCTCTTCCTTTCCTTCCTCCCTTCTTCCCCCCTTGCTTCAATATATTCCCTCCTTTTCCTTCTCCCTTCCTTTCCTATTTTCTTTCTCTGCCTCTTCCAGTTCCTTCCTTCCTTCCTTCCTTCCTTCCTTCCTTCTTTCCTTCTTTCCTCTTCTGTCTCTCCCTGTTTTCTTCCTTCCTTTTTTCTTTCTGCCCCTCTTCTTTTCCTTCTTTCCTTCCTTCCTCCTTTCTTCCCCCTTCCTTCAATATATTCCCTCCTTTTCCTTCTCCCTTCCTTTCCTATTTTCTTTCTCTTCCAGTTCCTTCTTTATTATTCTTTCTTTCTCTCCCTCTTTTCTTCCTTCCTTCCTTTCTTTTTTCTGTCTCTCCCTCTTTTCTTCCTTCCTTTTTTCTTTCTGTCCCTCTTCTTTTCTCTCCCCATCCTTCCATCCTTCCTTCCTTTTTTTTTCTTTCTCTCCCTCTTCTCTTCCTTCCTTTTTTCTTTCTCTCCCTGTTTTCTTCCTTCCTTTTTTCGTTCTGCCCCTCTTCTTTTCCTTCTTTTTTTCCTTCCTCCCTTCTTCCCCCTTGCTTCAATATATTCCCTCCTTTTCCTTCTCCCTTCCTTTCCTATTTTCTTTCTCTGCCTCTTCCAGTTCCTTCCTTTCCTTCTTTCTTTCTCTCCCTCTTTCCTTCCTTCCTTCCTTCCTCTTCCGTCTCTCCCTGTTTTATTCCTTCCTTTTTTCTTTCTGCCCCTCTTTTTTTCCTTCTTTCTTTCCTTCCTCCCTTCTTCCCCCTTCCTTCAATATATTCCCTCCTTTTCCTTCTCCCTTCCTTTCCTATTTTCTTTCTCTTCCAGTTCCTTCTTTATTATTCTTTCTTTCTCTCCCTCTTTTCTTCCTTCCTTCCTTTCTTTTTTCTGTCTCTCCCTGTTTTCTTCCTTCCTTTTTTCTTTCTGTCCCTCTTCTTTTCTCTCCCCATCCTTCCATCCTTCCTTCCTTGCTTCCTTTTTTCTTTCTCTCCCTCTTCTCTCCCTTCCTTTATTCTTTCTGTCCCTCTTCTTTTCCTTCCTTCCTTCCTTCCTTCCTTCCTTCCTTCCTTCCTTCCTTCCTTCCTCTCTCTTTTCTTTCTCTCCCTCTTCTCTTCCTTCCTTTTTTCTTTCTCTCCCTCTTCTCTTCCTTCCTTTTTTCTTTCTCTCCCTCTTCTCTTCCTTCCTTTTTTCTTTCTCTCCCTGTTTTCTTCCTTCCTTTTTTGCTTTCTGCCCCTCTTTTTCCCTACCTTCCTTCCTTGCTCTCTTCCTTCTTTCTTTCTTTCACCCATTTCTTCTTTCTTTCCTTTTGTCATTCTTTCTCTCTCTGCCCTTCGATTTGCTGCAGGGTGTTTTACCTTTTTAGGATTTTCAGATCAATTAAAAGCAGCTGCTTCCATGCAGAGTGAGAGGTTAACACACGTCACCTCTCCCAGACACCCGACAATGTCAAATCCCTTCACAAGCAGATCTCCAGAAGAGGTCAATGGTTGGAAATCTGAAAAAAAGCTACCACTTCTCCTTAGGACATTGGTGGTTTCTGATAGAGATCCTGCTGACAGCCTCTGCCCAATTATTTATCCTTTTTTTCTTTTCGGGTGATTTTATTCACCTTTTTCCCCTTGCCGCTCGTAGCTCCTCCGCTGAGGCTCAGGAACTCCAGAACCTGGAAGTCCATGAAGTGAGTAGAGTGTCCCTTTAATACAATTGTAACATCCAGTCCGTATAGTCGAGCATTTAAAGAAAAATAAATCAATAAAGAATTTTCCAGCCGCCCCCCCCCCGAAAAAAGTAGTAGGAATAAACATAGCGACAGGAGAATGTATCAATTGTTCTATTAAGTTGTATTCAGAGCACAAAACTGTATGAGTGGCCTAAATGGAGCTGCTACTGCTTGGGAAAATGCTCCAATTAAGCCAATTAACCCCAGCACGGGTCAGCGAACCGACTAAACGTCATTAATTTTACTCAGTCCTGGGAACTTGATGCCCTACGTCGTGTAGCTTGTCATCCGACAAACAGACTGGCATATCCACCGCAGAGATTGGCATCTTGGGACCTTTCTGCTAATGTCCTTTGTCAAATGGACTTGTTTCTGGAATGAAGGGACTACAGTTGGTGGTCCTTGCCCTCTGGCATTCGGACTGGCTTTTTGATCACCACACGGCTAGTCTGGAATGAAAACCACCCAAGGTTCTAGAGTTCCGGGTTCTGGTAAAACAGGGTTGACGTTCCTGGAGGGATCAGCCAAATGACAAATGATTTAGGTAAACTAAAAAAATGGTCGGAGCTGTGGCAATTGAGTTTTAATGTGGATAAGTGCAAGATAATGCACCTGGGGCGTAAAAACCCAAGGGCTGAATATAGAATATTTGATACAGTCCTAACCTCAACATCTGAGGAAAGGGATTTAGGGGTTATTATTTCAGAGGATCTAAGGGTAAGTAGTCAATGTAATAGAGCAGCAGGAAATGCTGGCAGAATGCTTGGTTGTGTAGGGAGAGGTAGTAGCAGTAGGAAAAGGGAAGTGCTCATGCCACTGTACAGAGCACTGGTGAGACCTCACTTGGATTACTGTGTGCAGTACTGGAGACCGTATCTCCAGAAGGATATAGACATCTTAGAGAGAGTTCAGAGAAGGCCTAATAAAATGGTGTACGGCTTGAAGGAGAAAAGTTACCAGGAAAGGCTTAATGATCTTAACATGTACAGCTTGGAAAAAAGACGAGACAGAGGAGATATGATAGAAACATTTAAATACGTAAAGGGAATCCACAAGGTAGAGGAAGGGAGTATATTTAAAAGGAAACAAAGTAGCAAAACAAGAGGACATAGTCTTAGATTAGAGGGGCAAATGTTTAAAAGTAACATCAGGAAGCATTATTTTACTGAGAGGGTGGTGGATACATGGAACAGCCTTCCAGTAGAAGTGGTAGAGACCAAAACAGTAATTGAATTTAAGCAGGCATGGGATAGGCATAAGGCTATCCTAAACAAAAGATAAATCCAGGTAAAGTATCCATGTAATTGGGCAGACTAGATGGGCCTAAAGGTTTTTATCTGCCGACATTTTTCTATGTTTCTAATTGATGTCATACATGGTGTATCTAGTCATCTGGAAAACGGACTGGCAAATCCAACTCAGAGGTGGGCATCTTGGGACCTTTCTGCTAATGTCCTTTGTCAAATGGACTTGTTTCTGAAATCAAGGGACTGCAGTTGGTGGTTCTTGCTCTCTGGCACTCGGACTGGCTTTTTGATCACCACATGGCTAGTATGGAACGAAAACCACCCAAGGTTCTAGAGTTCCAGATAATTTATGTCAAACATTGTGTATCTATCAGATGGAAAACGGACTGGCATATCCACCGCAGAGATTGGCATCTTGGGACCATTTTGCTAATGTCCTTTGTCAAATGGACTTGTTTCTGGAATCAAGGGACTACGGTTGGTGGTTCTTGCCCTTTGGCACTCGGACTGGCTTTTTGATCACCACATGGCTAGTCTGGAACAAAAACCACTCAAGGTTCTAGAGTTCCGGGTAATTGATGTCATACATGGTGTATCTAGTCATCTGGCAAACGGACTGGCTATAAAAAAGCTATAGTGATCGAACACAAAACCATCAGGAACATGCTGTCTTGTTGGCTTCAAAATTAAAAACATTTTTCCTCTAACTAGAAGGTTTCTGCCGTAGTAAAAGCCATAAAACACACCCTTCGAAGTAATCATGCCTTCCTTCTAGCATTGCAACATGTTTGTAACAATTTTGGCCTTCTCAAAGTCCTTGTTGCCAAACGCTTGCCTCCCGTGGAGGTTAATATGGCCCCAGTGATTTGAATATGAAAGGTTTCCATGGAAACAAAGCGGAATAACGATGAACCTGATTAATAAATCCTTTTCTTCTTTTAATAGCGGTTTTTTTTCGGAGCCAATTAAGCAAATTTGGATCATCTTCACTCTGCCAATAAATTCTTTAGTTGTAATTGCAGTGGGTTTAGAAGAAGCCAGCTTGCGACTCCGACTGCGCATTGCTATTTAGTCTGACGGAACATTTGTTTCACCTTGTTTTGGGACGCAATTAGAAAAACATTGACAGGCAACAAGGAGGGGATAAAGTGCTGGGAAAAAATAATGAAAAGTCCAAATTATAACGTGTCCAACTACAAAATTTGAGTGCGTGACCACTGGGTCAGGATAGAAATTTTATTCAGTGAAGACAAGATCATCCAGGAGAGAGTAGAAGAGGAACCCAGGAGAGGTGTTCCAAATATTTAATGCAAAACGCGGGTTTCCCAATAGTTTTGTCGATTAGTAAATCCAGAGCAGCTTGTAGTGTCATTTTTCCTGAGTTGACACCTACCGATGATGCGATTCTGTTCGCGAAACGCGTTTGGGTGTTTCGTTCGACTTTTGTGTTTTATTCCATTTTATTTAATAAATTAGCTTTATAATTTTATTCCTTGTATCCTGATTTGATCGGCGCGAAAGGGAATTTACAGGCTGTGCGGGAGATCCGGTGCTCCCTCTAATGTTGCCGGTTGCTGATTTCATCTGGTGTCTGATTTAGACACGATAAAATGTGAGTAATTCCCTTCTTTTATTACACCTCAACTGTGCAACTTAACTTGCTACACTATGGCAGCATTTTGTTTTATTTGAGGCACTTGACGGAAGAGAACGGAGAGAAGGGGACTATTGTTGTCGAAGGAAGCGCTGGATCTACCATACACATTTCTTTCCATATCTAGGGATGTCCTCATCAGATTTTTCATACACCCGATCTGAATCAAGTCTTCCAGTATACAGGATCAGCCAATAATGAGTCCTCAACCAATACTGCACCTGAAGCCAAGCCTGGTCTTGATCAGTTCCTTGCAGAGGGAATCACAGTGCACTCCTGTGACCTTTACCATTCGTTCCTCCTTGAGTCGCAGGGTTCTTGCCTCCTCATGCTCCGGCCGATATTGTAAGGACTTGGGGGTCTCATTGACTTGATAAGGTCTATCCTAAATAAGAACGATATTGGCTCCTTGTCCGAGCCTGGAAATCGTAATTGGACATCACTAGTCATATCCAACTCTTAGTGATTATTTGAGCATCTCTCTCCAATTTTTCTGCATTTTCATCTTTAGCTGTTGACTGATGTCCATTCGATGGTGACCATCCAGTGTGTTTTTTGGTGTCTTCTTGTTCCACTGACCAAACCAAGCATCTTTGTCCAGGGAATTTGTGCGCTTGACGTTGCCAAAGTAAATGACCCGAAGTCTGGCAATCCTCCCCTCAAGGGACATTTGAGACTTTATGTACTGTAGAACATCTTTATTGGTGACCATCTCTTTAAGCCTTCTCCAACACCACAACTCAAAAGCATCAGTTCTCCTACGATCAACCTTTTTTGAGGTCCAGCTTTCACACCCATATTTTGTTATGGGGAACACAAGGCTTGACATTTAAACGTTATCGGGGGAGGCAAAGGAATGTTCACACACTTTCACTTATTTCTATCTTCTACAGCCCCTGAAGAGCATCATTTTCACAAGCTTTGTTTCATCCACTTGGTTTCCAGGACGGAGAACACCCTGGTTTATTTTTAAGAAAGGAAGGGTGACATGCCTGTCATTATTCCCAGGTATAAAAAATGGGACTACAACCATAATGAGTGACAAATGACCTTTCCATTCAAGACATCTTGTGGAACATCATGGGGTGATTAATCATAGTGAAGATGATGTGATGATGTGAGGACAAGAGGTCCTCCATTTAGACTCAAAGAAGCGAGCATTCACCTGAAGAACTGGAAGAGATACTTTACAAACCAACAAAGATGTGTAATTATCTAGATATTGGGTCTGTGATAGGGGTTTTGGTGTGAGTATATCTGGTAAAATAAATTACTAAGAGAACGGGATAAAAATATGGAATGTAATAGGTATTATCTGATAATAGCTTGCCGACCCAAAAAGAAATTGGGTTGTTGTTTCGAAGTTGAGGGAATTTGTTTCTCTCTGTGTTTTTCCCCCTCGTTGAGGTGCAAATGTTCTTTATTTTTAGCCTTCTTGGGGATCTTCGGCAGGAAGCGTTTCTTTTTCTTTCATCCCATATCAGTGTGATCAATCGGACGGGTCAGATGGAAGACGCAACGCACAACAAGCACTAACATTCTCTTCTTTGTTCATGAAGAGGCTAATCCAACAGCTTTTTCCTTATTCTCTTTCTTTTCCTACCGAGATTGAACATATTTGGTTCTGTAATTTGTTAACGGGCAGATTTCCTGCCCACCCTGGGAGATTCTCAATCCCATCCCGTCCCGCGCCGGGTCAATTAAAGCGGCCCCTGTACCAAAACTGAAAATAAAGTTCACCTTTTGTCTCTGAGATTAAGTCTCCAAATTACAGAGGGGAGCTGGAGGTCTGAAAGGGAATGACGGAAGCTATAGCCCCCATCCTCTATAAGTCCAACTATTCGGTAGGGAGGTAGGAGAGTGGTATGAGGGGGGCAGGTGGAGGGCTATGTATTGCTGAAGACCAGGAATGAAGGGGGGTTCAGAATTAGCCTTGTCAAACAAGAGGCTTAGTTGTGTCAGTGCTATTTCTTTATTGTCCACATTTTTCATGCTTACTTAGTTTCCAATTGCAAACTGGACAATAGCCCATTAATTGGGAAAGGCAGGGTGGTGTAGGAAGGAGGCAACGGGCCTGGAAGAGGTCAGTGGAGCGTGTAGCCCAAAGCTGGTGGAGGCTATACATGACATCGAAAACAAAAACGTCTTGTCGATTTATACATATGTTATCTTCAACGAACCCATTGGACCAGGAACCATACCTTGGTACGACAATTTACTGCGACTTTCCATGTGGTATCAGCTTCGTATGTCTTTAACGGAATGTATGATTATCTATGATATCTTAATATTTATGGCAGAATAGTGAAAGCTGTTGATTTTTTTTTCCATTGTCTTCTTTATATACCCTTATTCAATGTGTCAAGCCAAAGACTTAGCCATTTGTTTCTCAAAGTAGTGTTGTCTACCAGATGGTACAATGGAACGAGTGAATTGTATTCTGTCTGTGTTTGCCCAACATGCTTATGCATGTGTATAATGTATATATTCATTCCATTAAATATGACCTCGTTGACCTTGCTCAATGAACGCACTGCAGAGATGGGTCATGATGGACCTTCAAATATTTTCCTAGGATTATATCGTAAATTTTTCTCAAGGGATTTGAAGCTTTACCCAATGGGCATATGGTTCTCAGGCCACAGCTTGAGAATGATGATCCATTTAGGCTTTCGACACTAGCCACCTCTCTACCGACGAAGCTACTGACATGACCTATTCCATTAGTCATCGTAGAGTCCCTTGCTGCCCCAACATTTTTGTCCAGTGGTCCTTTTTTCTCTTTTGTTTCACAAAACCTGAGGTTACATGTGTATCTGGTGACGTTGAGTTAGTAGTGAATTCTTGCATTATATTGTCTACGCATGTGTATAATCTGTATATTCATGCTGTTATGACCTTGTTGATCTTGTTCGGCAAAAGTACGATAGAGATGGGTCATGATACACCTTCAAATATTCTCCTTGGACTATACCGTAATTTGTTTCTCAAGGGATGCAAAGCTCTACCTGAAGGGTCTTTGGTTTAAGGGGCCAATGGCCATATCTTGAGAAAAACAATCCATTCAGACTTCCGACATCAATCAACACTCTACCAATGGAGCTTCTGAAATGGCCTATTCCATCAGTCATCGTAGAGTCCCCTTGCTTGCCCACATTTTGTCCATTGATCCTTTTTTTGTGTTTCGTTTCATGAACCTGAGGTTGCATGTGTATATGGTGACAATGAGGTAGTGTTGAATCCTTGCCAGATATTGTCTAAGCATGTGTATAATATACTACACAAATTGCAAAATCCCCATCTATGTGTTGGGACAAAATCAAATGGCACACTGACCACAGTCACGTCTCTCAAATATCTAGGTATGTGGTTGGACCCTAATCTATACTTTGGCCCCCACATCGAAAAACTCGCATCTAAACTTTACCCCAAACTAGGTGCCCTGTACAGAAACAAATCCCGCCTGAGCCCCGCGGTAAGAAAGCAGATTGTACAACAAATGCTTATGCCGGCTATTGATTATGGAGATGTAGTGTATGCAGCCGCCCCGCAAACACACCTTCAGAAACTTACTACATTGTATAACTCCTTCTGCCGCTTCGCATTACAATGTAACTACATGACCCACCATTGTGACATGTTAAAAGAGCTAAACTGGCCATTGCTGGAGTCTAAACGCACCCTTCACCTTTCCAGCCTGGTGTTTAAGAACATTTCTGGGAAGCTACCACCCTACCTGAATAGACTGCTTCCCCCAGCAGCTCCCTCATCCTATAACCTCCGATCCAGGACCAGCACCTTACTTGCAATACCACAATACAAAAAGACAGTGGCTCGGACCTCACTTTCCTACCGATCACCACAATTATGGAATAACCTCCCAGACACCATCAAATCTTCCCCCAGTCTTAAGTCACTCAAGAGCTCCTTACTAACATACCTCAATACAGAATGCACCTGTAAACATGTAACCTAGTGACTATATTTCCTACATATTTATTTTCTGTTAATCTGTATATTTGTGTTGTTGTTAATATCTTTACATTGTATTACTTTGTATTTCTGTAACTGTAACACTTCAATGTTCTTGAACCCAGGACATACTTGAAAACGAGAGAAATCTCAATGTATCCTTCCTGGTAAAATCCCTTATAAATAAATAAATAAATAAATAAAATATTTATACTATTATGACCATCCTGACCTTGTTCGGCGAAAGCACACCAGAAATGGGTCATTCATGATACGCCTTCACCTATTTTCCTAAGGTAATACTGAATATTTTTCTCAAAGGATGTAAAGTTCTACCCAAAGGGCATATGGTTCTAAGGTCATATCTTGAGAAAGACAAACCCTACAGCCTTTCAATACCAGCGACCGCTCTACCAATGGAGCTCCTGATATGGCTTATTCCATTAGTCATCGTAGAGTGTCCTTGCTTGACCACATTTTTGTCCATCGATCCTTTTATGTGTTGCATTTCATGAACCTAAAGATGCATGACACCGAGGAAGTGGTGAATCCTTGCCACATATTGACTCTGCTGGTTTGCCTTCTCGTACCCTGTAATCCAAAATTGATTAGCCTGGCCACCGACCATCGTCACACTTTAATATTCAAGGGGTTAAACCTTGAGGAACCGAATTCCACCCTATTCTCTTGGGAGGCCCACAGAAATCTTGAGCCGTTCTCCACCAGACTGCATTGGAGCCTCTTCTTGCTGTGGAAATTAGAAGCAGAAGCCATGGAACAGTGACAAAAATCTGCATTACGTTATGCCATTCCTTTTCCTTAAAGATGTTATAATACAAGGGCTTGAAAAATATCCAGCGAACATCATCAAAGTGGTAGACACACTTTATAAAGAACAATAGTTTTGTATTATTTTTTTTTTTTTTGAAGGGGCGGCTGGGCGGGCGGCCCATCTTGTTTCCTAATCCTTTTTAATGCCAGTTCAGTTAATAAAAAAAAAATAGTTTGAAGTGCAGATATAATTTAAGTTTCTTAGACCGAGCCAGTAGTATGAAATATGAACATACCACCGGGCCGCGTTAACCCTGAACATTTTAACCGCAAGCCGTCGAGCCGATTTAGAGGGAGTAAAGTCTCTTTTATCACCAGGTATTCCGAGGAACATTTGTAGGGCTTTAGCAAACATGTTGAAAAATCTGACGTTGATCTGTAACCCATTTATTGTCTCATGTCATCACAGTTGGGGTTTATTCAATAAAGTGGAGCCCTATTCCAGCTGAGCCATTGGCATCAACGATGGAGCTGCTCATCGTAGAGACCACACTTGTTAATACAACGGCTCCCCTGCTATTCCAGTCAAGCCGCAAACCTCCCTTCAGTAAAACGTCCATAGACAGGTCTTGTAATGCGGAGGACGGCGCATTTCGCCACCTTCTCTTGTCACTATCGGAAGGCAAACAAATAGTTCATGCTGTCCCTGTGCGATCAAAAGAGACCTCGCACAGGCCAACATGTGCGCTGCCTCCATGGTGTCCTATGGTGTCCAGGAAAGGAAACATGCGCAGTGCTGCCAGTATCCATAAGTGGCCAGTCAAGCCAGTTAATAGCGGCTCGCTCGTAGTAGAGCTGGCATAGGGAGCCACTAATGGTTTACATCTGCCATTTGTAGTTCTTTATTGCAGGCTCAGTCAGAATCGAGGATACGGAATTGTTGAGAATTGCAAAATTAAGGCCAAGAATGCCGAGTTAGAAAAACAGAACTTTTCCAGTTTGGCTAAAACCTGCCATTTATCTACAATTACTACACAGGAAAAGGATACTGTTACTTCTAGAGATAGTTTCATAATAGTCTTTAATTGATCTTTCTTTCTTTGAAAAATGTAAAATCAATTCATTTTCCATTCCATTATCTTTGCCGCATACTTTACAAGTTGCATTTCTCATACATTCACTTCTTTCTTTCTTCCCTCCCTTCTTCCTTCGTTGCTCCCATTCTTTCTTTTTCTTTCTTTCTCTTCCTTCGCTGCTCCCATTCTTTTTTTTTCTTTCTTTCTTTGTTCCTTCCATCTTCTTTCTTTCTTTCTTTCTTTCTTTCTTTCTTTCTTTCTTTCTTTCTTTCTTTCTTTCTTTCTTTCTTTCTTTCTTCCTTCCATCACCTTTCTTTTTTTCTTTCTTCATTTTTCTTTCTTTCCTCTCTCCCTTCTTCCTTCCCTCATGATTTTCATCACCTTTCTTTTCTTTCTTTCTTTCTTTCTTTCTTTCTTTCTTTCTTTCTTCTTTCTTTCTTTCTTTCTTTTTTCTTTCTTTCTTTCTTTCTTTCTTTCTTTCTTTCTCTTTCTTCTTTCTTTCTTTCTTCTTTCCTCCCACCCTTCTCCTTCCATCATGTCTTCCATCACCTTTCTTTCTTCCCTCCCTTCTTACTTCCATCATGTCTTCCATCATCTTTCTTTCTTCCCTCCCTTCTTACTTCCATCATGCCTTCCATTACCTTTCTGTTTTTCTTTTTCTTTCTTTCTTTCTTCTCTCCCTTCTTCCTTTGTTCCTTCCATCATCTTTCTTTCTCTCTTTCATTTTATATCTTTCTTTTCTTTTTCTTTCTTTCTTTTTTCCTTTTCTCTTTCTCTCTTTTTCTTTTTCTTTCTCTTTCTTTCTTCGTTTTTCTTTTCTCTTTCTTTCCTTCCTTTTTCTTTCTCTGTTTCTTTCTTTCTTTTTCTTTCTTTCTTTTTCCTTTTCTCTTTCTCTCTTTTTCTTTCTCTGTCTTTCTTTCTTTCATTCATTTTTCTTTTCTCTTTCTCTCTTTCTTTACGTCCTTTTTATTTCTCTCTTTCTTTCTTTTTCTTTCTATCGTTTTTCTTTTCTCTTTCTCTCTTTCCTTTTTCTTTCTCTATTTCTCTGTTTCTTTCTTTCTCGTTCTTTCGTTCTTTCTTTCTTTTGTTCGTTCTTTCTTTTTCTCTCTTTCTTTCTTTCTATCTTTGTTTTTCTTTCCTTCGTTCTTACTTTCTTTTCTTACGTTCTTTCTTTCTTTTTCTCTCTTTCTTTCTTTCTTTCTCTTTCTTTCGTTCTTACTTTCTTTTATTACGTTCTTTCTTTCTCTCTTTCATTCTTTCTTTTTCTCTCTCTCTTTCTCTTTCTTTCTTTCTTTCTCTCTCTTTCTTTCTTTCTTTCTTTCTCTCTTTCTTTCTCTCTTTCTCTTTCTTTCTCTCTCTCTCTTTCTTTCTTCCGTTCTCTTTCTCTCTTTCTTTCTTTCTTTCTTTCTTTCTTTCTTTCTTTCTCTCTCTTTCTTTCTCTCTATCTTTCTCTCTTTCTTTCTTTCTTTCTTTCTTTCTTTCTCTCTATCTTTCTCTCTCTTTCTTTCTTTCTTTCTCTCTCTTTTTCTCTCTTTCTTTCTTTCTTTCTCTCTCTTTCTTTCTTTCTTTCTTTCTCTCTCTTTCTTTCTTTCTTTCTTTCTCTCTTTCTTTCTCTCTCTCTCTTTCTTTCTTTCTTTCTTTCTCTCTCTCTTTCTTTCTTTCTTTCTTTCTCTCTCTTTCTTTCTTTCTTTCTCTCTTTCTTTCTCTCTCTCTCTCTTTCTTTCTTTCTTTCTCTCTCTCTTTCTCTTTTTGCTTTTTATATAATCATTCCATCCTATCACAATTATTCAGAGTGGATACAATGTGTACATTAAAAGGTAATTTGCACAGGACATATTAAAAGTCATGGCTTTTGCACATTTAATTTAATTTATTAAAGCAACAGAGATGTGGTTATGGTGAACCACCTGAAGCTGTACCTGTCCGTGCATATTAACGTGGCATCAATTATAGTTAAATCTCTTGTCAGAGCTTTCTAAATAATAAAGCGACATTGAACGGCTGTCATAGTATATATGCTCTGTTTTGGTGCTCAGTAATCACATATGGCCGTATCCATTAATCTGGGAGTTGCTGCTAATTGACAGAAATTAATAAATAAATAGGACATAATAAATGGAAAGACATATTTTAACATTTAATATTTTCTGTTAATAAATGCAGTTATTTTGTTGACTCGCCCACTTTAGAGAGAAGCAGTTCTCCACTTCTGCAGAAAGTCTGCGCAGATATAGCGCCGGGGTATAAACTCAGCAGGATACCGGGACAAGGAGCCAAAACCAAGGACTGACCTTGAAATCCACCAAGAATTGGCACATGGGATGCATTGTTAATAGAGGGAGAAAGAGAAATCAATTTGCCATTTTTTTCCTCCCCTTTTGAAAGCAAATTTGGAAGGAGCTTCAATAGAGAATTTTCCCTTTTATCAACAGGAAGAGAAGGAATTAAAGAAAGGTTGAACTTGCGTCTTACTCCACGGCCGCGCTTCTATTCTCCCCTTGGAGAGTTCCACATTTCCACTGAATCATCGCAGAAAGATCTTTTAGAATTTTTTTCCCCAGAATTTAATATTCATTTCTGATCTTATTCAAATAATTAAAATGTATTTTTTTTTTTACGATAAAATACAGATTCCAATGTATCCCTGCGGATGCTCTTAACCCTTTCACTCAGTGGCGTAGCGTGGGTTGTCAGCGCCCGGGGCCAGCCAAGAATTGTGCGCCCCCCCCACCTGTGGACACGTTATCGATATTGCCCCAGCTCTCACATGGATATTGCCCCAGCTCATGGATTTGCCCCAGCTCATGGATATGCCCCAGCTCACACATGGATTTGCCCCAGCTCACACATGGATATTGCCCCAGCTCATGGATTTGCCCCAGCTCATGGATTTGCCCAGCTCATGGATTTGCCCCAGCTCATGGATTTGCCCCAGCTCATGGATTTGCCCAGCTCATGGATTTGCCCCAGCTCATGGATATGCCCCAGCTCACACATGGATTTGCCCAGCTCATGGATATGCCCCAGCTCATGGATATGCCCCAGCTCACACATGGATTTGCCCAGCTCACACAGGGATTTGCCCCAGCTCATGGATTTGCCCGAGCTCACACATGGATATGCCCCAGCTCATGGATATGCCCCAGCTCACACATGGATATGCCCCAGCTCACACATGGATATGCCCCAGCTCACACATGGATTTGCCCCAGCTCACACATGGATTTGCCCAGCTCATGGATATGCCCCAGCTCACACATGGATATGCCCCAGCTCACACATGGATTTGCCCCAGCTCACACATGGATTTGCCCAGCTCATGGATTTGCCCAGCTCATGGATTTGCCCCAGCTCATGGATATGCCCCAGCTCATGGATATGCCCCAGCTCACACGTGGATTTGCCCCAGCTCACACATGGATTTGCCCCAGCTCACACATGGATATGCCCCAGCTCACACATGGATTTGCCCCAGCTCACACATGGATTTGCCCCAGCTCACACATGGATTTGCCCCAGCTCACACATGGATATGCCCCAGCTCACACATGGATTTGCCCCAGCTCACACATGGATATGCCCCAGCTCACACATGGATTTGCCCCAGCTCACACATGGATTTGCCCCAGCTCACACATGGATATGCCCCAGCTCACACATGGATTTGCCCCAGCTCACACATGGATTTGCCCCAGCTCACACATGGATTTGCCCCAGCTCACACATGGATTTGCCCCAGCTCATGGATTTGCCCCCAACTCATGGATTTGCCCCCAACTCATGGATTTGCCCCCAACTCATGGATTTGCCCAGCTCATGGATTTGCCCAGCTCATGGATTTGCCCCCAGGTCATGGATTTGCCCCCAGCTCATGGATTTGCCCCCAGCTCATGGATTTGCCCCCAGGTCATGGATTTGCCCCCAGGTCATGGATTTGCCCCCAGCTCATGGATTTGCCCCCAGCTCATGGATTTGCCCCAGTTTACACATGGATTTGCCCAGCTCTCACCTGGATATTGCTCCAGCTCCGGCAGGGGTTGAGGGGACCCAGATGCCGGGCAGCGCGGGAGTGCCTGCCCGGTCCTGAAGAGTCCGTCCTGTTGAAGGTGATGCGGCTGCGTGCGTGCGCAGGTCACGTGGTCCGGCCAGTCAGGTGGTACAGAGACTCAGTACCACCTGATTAGCCGGACCACGTGACCGGCTGCGCCTGCACGCAGCCGCTTCCCTTTAACAGGACGGACTCTTCAGGACCGGGCAGGCACTCCCACGCTGCCCGGCATCTGGGTCCCCTCAACCCCCGGGCCAGTTTTAGGGGTGCAAATGCGCCCCTAACAAAACTGCGCCCGGGGCCACGGCCCCCCCAGCACCCCCCACGCTACGCCACTGCTTTCACTAACAGGCGCTGTTCACTGAAAAAAAAAATATCAAAACATTTACGTGAAACGTGATGCCAAGTTAAAATTTAAATATCAGGTAAAAAAAAGTATTTTTCTACAGAGATGGTTATTCTGAGATAGTTAAACGATAACATTTTAAAAAAAGCACATTTTTAATTTTAGTTACCCCTTGCAGGAATATCGCCGGGATGAAAGGTTCTAAACTCTAGATGGCGTCCCTTATCTGGCACAATGTCACACGGGGTCTGCATTATCAGTATACAGGCAGAAATGGCCTTTGTGTCAGTAAATGTGCTGCAGATAATAGAATGGTGAGATCTCCTGCTTATGGGGGTTTGTAGTGATCAGAATGATATTATTAGCAATGCAATATCTGTATGTGCCGCATAATGCCTGTGTATGGCAATTACAGCAACACCTTGTATCTGTATGTGCTGCATAATGCGTGTGTATGGCAATTACAGCGACACCTTGTATCTGTATGTGCTGCATAATGCCTGTGTGTGGAAATTACAGCGACACCTTGTATCTGTATGTGCTGCATAATGCCTGTGTATGGAAATTACAGCAACACCTTGTATCTGTATGTGCTGCATAATGCCTGTGTGTGGCAATTACAGCAACACCTTGTATCTGTATGCGCTGCATAATGCCTGCGTGTGGCAATTACAGCAACACCTTGTATCTGTATGTGCTGCATAATGCCTGTGTATGGCAATTACAGCAACACCTTGTATCTGTATGTGCTGCATAATGCCTGTGTATGGCAATTACAGCAACACCTTCTATCTGTATGTGCCGCATAATGCCTGTGTATGGCAATTACAGCAACACCTTCTATCTGTATGTGCTGCATAATGCCTGTGTATGGCAATTACAGCAACACCTTGTATCTGTATGTGCTGCATAATGCCTGTGTATGCAATTACAGCAACGCCTTGTATCTGTGCTGTACAGGGATTTTCACTCATTATAACCCCCTGAATCTTATCCCTGCACATCATTGAATGACCCCAGAGCTCTCCCTGTATTATGCCCTCTACCTGGCTGCTGTAATGTACCAGCAAAGCTTGTTGAGCTTTTTATTACAGTGAGGTTGCGGGCTGCCCCTTGTAGCTTCATTACTGCAATACAGGCTGACAGGAGTGAGATCTCAAAATTAATTTAGTTTCTTCTAAGCCGATAAAAGCCCGGTGGGGATGAAATGTTGCTTCTGATGGCATTGACTCTGATGGTCAGCTGCCTCTGAGCAGTGGCCAAATTTAATGGAACCCCCTTAAATTCGTGAGTGCCTTTTTCTGCTCTGTCTGGGATTATAGCTCGTATTTACAGCCAGGCTGATACTAACAAGCACCAAGATTGACTATTGAGCAAAATCAAAGAGCATGAACAATGGTAGAGGTACATCGAAGAATCCAAACAACTGTTTGGAACAACAAGTTCTAGTATGTAGTGTGTCCACAGTTCCCACCACCTTCGAGAGTCTTCCTCATCAGAGACTACCCAGAGATGCTAGCACCCTTGTATCACATCTTGGTGAAATTGACCTTCTATCAAAAGTCATCTTTTTGTAACTGGGATTACATTGACGTCAACAATTTTTCATTCACGTACAAGGAGAAACTTCTAGAGGTCTACCTTTATGGAGTTTACCCAACTCGGAAACAATGATGAACTCCTAAGACCTTCTTTTTTTAAGTGTCCCCTGAATAAATAAAGAAGAACCTTCAAACTTCTCCCCACAACGTTGATTGTTCTTTGTTTTTTCATTTCAAGTCAGTCCATGTTGGCAGACATTCCAGGGTCCACCGGTTATGGCTCTAAGTGGTGAAGGTAATGGGTTTGTTTGTACAAGAATGATATAGTCTGTTATTTTATTAAAGATGGATTTTTTTCGTGAAAACGTATCCTTAAGAGTTTGTTGTTTGTGTTTTCGAAGGTCCCGGGGGTGACGCAGTCATCTGGAACATCAGTTAACGTTTTTGTTTTTTTAATTGGAATGACATGGGACATTTTTTGAGTCTTGCCTTTCGGAATCAAAGCTTTTGGTCTTGATCTGCCAGATAATCCTCCGTCTTTTCAACCGAATGCCTTCTCGATGCCGTAGCATTGTTGTTCTCGTGCCTTCTCACTGGAAGGTTTTTTTCCTCTGACCTCAGAACTGTACCAGGCTTTCGACTTCGGAGAAGATGACTTTGCGTACAGATCTCCAATGACTGATTGAGACCGTCACATGCCGACAGCATAAATCCCAACAATCTCATCTCATTTATTTGAAAAATATTCTTTCTTGTTTTCATTTATCCTCTTAATGTTAAACCGAACCAGATGTCCTTGGTCCTTTCCAATCCAACACAACATCAAACTGACAGAAAGCCAGTCTACGGAAGGAAAAGAAACAAACAAAATAAGGAAAACAAAGGAAACAAACTATAAACCCTCAATTAAATACATAGATAAAAAATCACAATAATATAATAAATTAACATTTCAGTTTTCGTCTCCAAAGCTATGGTGGGAACTCACTGGCTGCCATCTACTTCATGTACAGAATTCCTCTTTCCTTGAAGCTTTGGCATTGTTGGAGCTCATTTGTTTGGTTTTTGGTTTTGATAAACATTTTAAGAGGCATGAAAAGCCCAAAGCGATTCAGCATATTAGATGGGAAAAAAAACTCCAAATGTTTGCAAAATTTCCAACCCCAGAAAAAAATGTTTGCAAAAATTCCAACCCCAAATATTTCTTTGAAGACGACCCAAGGCAAAGGACTAATTTTAGCGACAAATGCATAACTGTATCATTGGTGGGAATTTGTGACTAAACTTCGATTAATACAAATTAAATAATAATTAAAGACACCTGGCCTGTGTGGTTTAATCGGTCCTCTGTCTCCGAGCTATGGGAACCTTCTCCGTCCAGACTCAGAGAAAAAACACGTTAAGTTGAACTGCATTTTTTATATTTCGACCAGTTCTTGTGGTCACAAGAAAATGTCATCAAGAGGTTCTTATACAATTCTCAATTAGAAGACATAATGAGCTTCCTTGGGTACCACATGATAGGACAGGTGACCCATGACCGGCCTTATCCTCCTCGGTTCAGTGGAGCTCCTCCACATATACAGGATGATTCATATAGACCCCAACCCAAACTTTTTGTTACAGATCTTAAACGAATGGATGGAATGATAATTAGAGTTTCAGGACACGTATCTCCTCTTATGTTGAGTGCATCCCATCACAGCATATGCAGGAAGCGGCCGCCATTTTCTGTTAGGGACATGTCAACACGGTGCTGCATGTCATTGCTAACTAGTCTTGATATTCCATCATCAGTGGTTTTGATCTCATACCTAATGTTTCACCGCTAAGGGCTTGCTACGGTGCGCTTGTTCCTTCGCCCCAAAAAAAGTAGTCCCAGCTGGTAAGATCAGGAGACCGGGGTGGCCACAGACTCTTGGAAATGAAACGGTCCTCAAAAAACCTCTGAAGTGTCGCCAATGACTCACATGTTGTGTGGCTTTTGCACCATCTTGCTGGAAGTAACTCTTAACTCTACAAAAAAACAAATCCATTTGCTACCAGAGGCATGCTATCTCTGTTGTCATGAACGTACTGCCACCTAGGCCTGTTCGCAGCATAGGCTGTGTTGGTATGTGCTCAACATAAGAGGAGGCATGTTTCCTAAAGCTTTCATTAATCTCCGTACATTTGTTTACGATCTATAAGGAAAACCTGCCGACCACCTCCATCACAAATACATGGTTCATAGCTCACCTGGTCTAACATTAGGACTATATGTCATCACCTACCAGGTGACAGTGCAGGCGATCAGAAGAACCCTCCGGCATTTCATTAATTTACCACCGGCTATGGCGGGTTGGGTTCCTCTCGTAGCTTTGGAGATTGAACATCTCGGGCTGAAATCCATAACCTGCATTTAAACTACGAGAACATTCGTCATTGCCTTGTGGGCTTGAAAGACTAGAGGAACCAACATTTATCCCTTCCATATTAATGATGGTTCACCGAGGGGTCAGAGGTTTAGCTGATGAAGGAGCACAACAGCTGCTTTTGGAGTCTGACTGGCAGATGCAGAGAGGAGGACTTGAATTTCCAGAGGAGGCAGCTGTGACCGTCCCAAGACTGGGCCTCCATGCCTGTCACATTGCAGACTGGAGGACGCAGGCCCACATTTGCTAAGCGGTCTTCTGCTGAAGGAGAGAGAATGTGATGCTCGGCTCAGATAAACCTGCCATTTCCAGGTTGTATTATTTTTGTCGCGTGTAGGTTCTTGGAAATGCCTTGGATGTGACAAATGGCAGTAAACATGCACGCATTTCCCCGTCTATATCTGCACAAAACACAACAGTATACAAATTCCTGCTGTTTGTGCACCTGTCCCTGTCCTTCTCATGTGTTGTACTTCCATTTTTTTTCTAGATTGGAAATTCAGTAGAATCGATAGCAATCAGCAATTTTTTCGACCATTTCAGAAGAGTATGCAACAACAAAGTTTATGAAAGCGCTGAACACGGGCATCGGGATAAGTGGTCTGCCCTACTGTGGTTCCCTGCTTAGGCCTCGTAAGGTTTTAGCTTCATAGTGCCATTACAGAGAAGACCAAACCATATACAAGCCAGACTGTGATCAACCAGAAGGTTAGCTAGTACTGGAATGCCAAGGATGTCCTCTCTGCACGAGCGATACATCAACCCCTGATGATGGTTTCAGCCTCGTTAGGTCTCATTCAGAAGAGTAGAAACGACAGCAGAGATAGAATTTTTTCCAGTTTTAACCAGTAGACCACTGGCCCATCATCTCACTGTCAACACCAACATACAAGCAAAAAATTGAATTCCACCAAAGGACTTTATGTATACAAGCCTAAAAGTATAGATGACAAATTCTCGTCATGCTACAGTCAACTATACAACAGGCAAACGTATGTGTCATTCAAACCTAACAACCTACAGTCTTTGATGTAGACCATTATTTAGGCAAAATAGATCTCTCATCTCTAACCCCCAACCAGAGAACAGTCCAGAAGCTCCAAGGTCACTCTGAGAGAGATTCAATTGGCTATAAAACAATTAAACTCTGGCAAAGCACCGTGACCAGACAGATTTGCCACCAAATACTATAGTTTATTCCTGTCGATGATCTGACCTTACTTAAACGCTCTCCTCGAAGCCTCGGTGGTAATCCTCCAACTCAACGCCCAAATTTCCAGCCAATCTCCTTATTTCATGAAAATATTTTATTGAAAACCATCAATGTCCAGCCAGTACCAAGGATCAGATCAGCAATCTCTATACTTCATACACACAGGGAATAATTCCCTCTTTGTACACTGAAAAATAATTCAACTTTATACATTCAACAGTTTTGTGATCCGTTTCGAATGAGTTTGGATTCCCAGCAGTCTTCATCATGAGTCCATTGTTTGCATTATCTCAATCTCTGTCAGCTTAAGCCTTGACTCCTAGTTATTATATTTGTTGTCAAACAGTTCCGCTTTCATCACCAACACGTAAGACGTTGACAGGGCCTTAACATGGCCAACATAACCTTTATAAAGCCGCTATATCGGCCTCAACTACTAACGATTTTCATTGATGAGATTCCACGTTGGGCATCAAAAGCAGCTTCTCAAATTTCCCTACGCGGCCTTAATGATTTACTATGGATCCCACCTAAATATAGACCGAATCTTACTTCATGGTGAACAAAAACAGAATTATGAGAACACTAAAAAAGGGCAGCAGCCCTGGTGGCTTTCCAAACAGTGGGTCCCCTCTCTGGTTCCATAAAGTTTTAGCTTGATGGCGCCAGTCCAGAAAAGTCATTACTATATACAGTTGTGTTCAAAATTATTCAACCCCCACTGAAATTGAGTGTTTTGGCCAGTTTGACATTGATTTTGATCATTCAGTCATCTTGCTTACAATTAAATCAAAGAGGCACGTGTAGGTCAGACAAATATAACATAACATTTATAATGAAATAACCACAAATGTCTTTTCTGTGCTCACATCATTATCAGTTTTATTCAACCCCCAAGTGACATTCAATCTTAGTACTTAGTACAACATCCTTTTACAGTTATAACAGCTTTTAAACGTGAAGCATAGCTTGACACAAGTGTCTTGCAGCGATCTACGGGTATCTTCGCCCATTCGTCATGGGCAAAAGCCTCCAGTTCAGTCACATTCTTAGGCTTGCGCACTGCAACTGCTTTCTTTAAGTCCCACCAGAGGTTCTCAATCGGATTTAAGTCAGGTGACTGCGATGGCCACTCCAAAATGTTCCAGCCTTTAATCTGCAGCCATGCTCTAGTGGACTTGGAGGTATGCTTGGGATCATTGTCCTGTTGAAAGGTCCAACGTCTCCCAAGCCTCAGGTTTGTGACGGACTGCATCACATTGTCATCCAATATCTCCTGGTACTGAAGAGAATTCATGGTACCTTGCACACGCTGAAGCTTCCCTGTACCTGCAGAAGCAAAACAGCCCCAAAGCATGATTGACCCCCCGCCATGCTTCACAGTAGGCAAAGTGTTCTTTTCTTCATAGGCCTTGTTCTTCCTCCTCCAAACATAGCGTTGATCCATGGGCCCAAACAGTTCTAATTTTGTTTCATCAGTCCACAGAACACTATCCCAAAACTTCTGTGGTTTGTCCACATGACTTTTGGCATACTGCAGTCGACTCTTCTTATTCTTTGGAGACAGCAAGGGGGTGCGCCTGGGCGTTCTGGCATGGAGGCCTTCATTATGCAGTGTGCGCCGTATTGTCTGAGCTGAAACTTCAGTACCCACATCTGACAAATCTTTTCTCAGTTCCTCAGCAGTCACACGGGGACTTTTCTCCACTCTACGCTTCAGGTAGCGCACAGCAGTCGAAGTCAGCATCTTCTTTCTGCCACGACCAGGTAGCATTTCAACAGTGCCCTTTGCCTTGAATTTGCGAATGATGCTTCCTATGGTCTCTCTTGGTATGTTTAACATCTTTGCAATCTTCTTATAGCCATTGCCCTTCCTGTGAAGAGTAATCACCTCTTCTCTAGTCTTCCTGGACCATTCTCTTGACTTCACCATGTTTGTAACCACACCAGTAAATGTCTAGAAGGAGCTGAGTATCACAGTCATTTTAAAGCTGCCTAATTGGTGCTTATTATGCTTTATTGCTGCTCCGTGACATCCACAGGTGTTTTCAATACCTGATTGAAAACACTTGAATGAACCTCTGTTCTTCAGAGTGGTAGTCTTTAAGGGGTTGAATAATTGTGTCAATGAAGAATTCACAAAAGAAACATTTACTACTGTATTACAAAACCAATTGATGTCATTTTAGTTGCATATGGTTCTTTAAAAAGTCCTTGTAGGATTTCATTCTGAATACAATTACAAATGTACACTAAATTCCCTAAAACCCTTTACAGCATTGGGGGTTGAATAATTTTGAACACAACTGTACAAATCAGACTGCTATCGCCCAAAAAGGCGGCCATTGATGGTGGAAAATGACATCAAATCCTTCCTTCCATGACACAATTGCCCTGAGTTTGGGACACCACCTTCCGATAAATTACTGGATATCCTCCACTCTTTTTGGCTAACCCTATTCAGTCACTTAAAAACCTTTGTTTACTTCCAGATGATGGTCAGACAAAGGCATATCAAGAATCAGCTATTCTCCACCAATGAAATGCTACCTTATACAGCAGTTAACTCAGCTTCACATCCCTAATATCGTACTATTGTTCTACCTTCAACTTAATTATGATTTATGTTGACTAGGACTTTTTTCATCCTACACCCAACAAGCTGTCAAACTCTGGTCCCCCAGAAGTTGATGAACCTGATCTCCCATGATTCACTGGGTATCTATTGCATTCAAGGATTTCTAAGAACTGTAGGCGATAAACATCTGAGGGACCAGAGTTTGACATCACTTTTCTACATGATGCCAAATGCGTAGAGATGCCACCAATGTGTAGCTTCCAAAAATGCCCAGGAGAAAGATCAACATTTGACATTCCCTCCAGCCTTTTGGTCTAGAGAGTTCTGGTCTTGTTGTCAGTGCCTAGAAAGACATTGTACTTCTTCATACAAAGAGAAAATTATTTTATGGGTGATGTGTGCACCCATGCGTTTGGCACAATATCAACTTAACACATCACCCAAATGTTGTAGAGGCCAACAGACTTCTGGAACAATCCTCTACACGTGGTGGATGTGCCAACTAGACATGTGCACATTCAAAAACATTGGTTGGGTATAATTTGGAATATTTCGGGATCTAAAAATTTCTGGATCCCGAGATATTTGGAACCGACCAATTCGGAATATCAGAAGCGTCCAATATATTTGGCCATTTCTGATATTTGGAACTGCGAATGATGCACAATGGTGCAATGATACACAGAATGATGCACATGCTCCAAAATGGCACACAGAGGGCTCTATCACCTCGTTAACACTAGTGCTAGCGCTCGCATACATGAACAATTTATTTATAAATGACCTTGAGATAGGCATTGAAAGTCATGTATCAGTGTTTGCAGATGACACAAAACTAGGAAAAGTAATACAATGTGAGCAGGATGTTACTTCGCTGCAGAGGGATTTAGATAGATTGGGGGACTGGGCACTTAAATGGCAGATGATATTTAATCTAGATAAATGCAAAGTTATGCACTTTGGAGTGAAGAACACACAAGTAATTTATACCCTAAATGGTACGGAGTTAGGGAAATCTAAGCAGGAGAAGGATTTGGGAATAATCATAGACTTCAAACTAAGTAACAATGTGCAATGTCAAACAGCAGCCGCCAAGGCCAGCAAGGTATTGGCATGCATTAAAAGGGGAGTTCACTCACGGGATGAAAACATAACTTTGCCTTTGTATAAATCAATGGTTAGGCCGCACCTTGAATATGCCGTGCAATTTTGGGCACCGGTCTTAAAAAAAGATATTATAGCGCTAGAAAAAGTGCAGAGACGGGCAACTAAATTAATAAGGGGAATGGAAGGGTTAAGTTATGAGGAAAGACTAACAAGCTTAAACCTGTTTAGTTTAGAGAAACGGCGCCTTAGAGGGGATCTGATAACCTTATATAAATATATACGGGGCCATTATCAACCATTGTCTGGAAACCTATTCATTAACAGGTCTATACATAGTACAAGGGGTCACCCATTTAGACTGGACGAAAGGAAATTTAGCTTAAAGCATAGGAAGGGTTATTTTACGGTGAGAACAATAAAGCTGCGGAATTCTCTGCCTGTTGAGGTGGTTGGGTCAGAGTCTGTACAGACTTTTAAAAAACGACTGGATGACTTCCTGCAGACACAGAATATTAAGGGTTATAATATTTAAAATGTGGGTAAAAGCTTCTTGATCCAAGGAGAAATCTGACGCCATTCTGGGGTCAAGAAGGATTTTTTTCCCAGTATGTTGCATATTGGCGAGCGTTTCAGACTGGGTTTTTTGCCTTCTTTTGGATCAACAGCAGTAGGTTATGTGGGAGAGGCTAAACCCGATGGACGCATGTCTTTTTTCAGCCTATATAACTATGTAACTATGTAACAGGTTAAAACAACCTGTTAGCGGATCGGTATTAGCTTTTTTAGCATGATTGTGCGGTACTTTGCGCTCCCCATGTTAAGCATAGGGAGCACAAAGTGCAAGCAGAGAGTAACTAACTTTAGGATGGCATAGTCCTAACGCTATTAACAAAGAGATGTCGCTAACTAAAAAAGCTTGTAACAGCTCAGAGCTGCTGCAGAATCAGTTAGCAGCAGCTGTAAACCCCCCTTAAAACAAATACTCACCTCTCATCCCGCGGTGAGAACGGTGGCCTGATCTGCCCCTTGTGGCCTTCCATAACAGAGTGAGACTGGTGGAAAAAGTCCTCAGTCTCCCTCCACGATCACTCCGCTGACGAGCAGGATCTCACGAGAGGCGAGATCCTGCCAGTCATGTTACCCGGCAGCAGAAACCTCCACGGA
This sequence comes from Leptobrachium leishanense, assembly GCA_009667805.1. Classification (NCBI taxonomy): domain Eukaryota; kingdom Metazoa; phylum Chordata; class Amphibia; order Anura; family Megophryidae; genus Leptobrachium; species Leptobrachium leishanense. Next base: position 150,210,284 of record CM019069.1, read on the forward strand.
GTCCTATGGACTCCATGGAAGGGATGCTCAGGGTGGCGCGTTAGCCATCAGGGCAGGCTGGTGGACTCAGAGCCTGCCCCATAAACTACAGGTAAGATGGGGTGCTAGCGGGAGATTAGCGAATGCAAATTTTTTCCATTAACATTCCCGTTTTAGCTGTAGGATAGGCAGCTGATAGGGCCCAGAATGGGGCATATGCTCCAAGAATGATGCACAGAATAAAACATGAGTTCCAAAATGAGGCACAGACTGGGGCATATGCTTCAAAAATGATGCACAGAATGAGACATATGCTCCAAAAATGATGCACAGAATGAGGCATATGCTCCACAAATGATGCACAGAATGAGGCATATGCTCCACAAATGATGCATAGAATGAAGCATATGCTCCAAAAATGATGCACAGAATGAAGCATATGCTCCAAAAATAATGCACAGAATGAGGCATATACTCCAAAAATTATTCACAGAATGAGGCATATACTCCACAAATGATGCACAGAATGAGGCATATGCTCCACAAATGATGCATAGAATGAAGCATATGCTCCAAAAATGATGCACAGAATGAAGCATATGCTCCAAAAATAATGCACAGAATGAGGCATATGCTCCAAAAATGATGCACAGAATGAGGCATATGCTCCAAAAATGATGCATAGAATGAAGCATATGCTCCAAAAATGATGCACAGAATGAAGCATATGCTCCAAAAATAATGCACAGAATGAGGCATATGCTCCAAAAATGATTCACAGAATGAGGCATATGCTCCACAAATGATGCACAGAATGATGCATATGCTCCACAAATGATGCACAGAATGAGGCATATGCTCCAAAAATGATGTACAGAATGAGGCATATGCTCCGAAAATGATGCTCAGAATGAGGCATATGCTCCAAAAATGATGCTCAGAATGAAGCATATGCTCCAAAAATAATGCACAGAATGAGGCATATGCTCCAAAAATTATTCCCAGAATGAGGCATATACTCCACAAATGATGCACAGAATGATGCATATGCGCCACAAATGATGCACAGAATGAGGCATATGCTCCAAAAATAATGCACAGAATGAGGCATATGCTCCAAAAATGATTCACAGAATGAGGCACAGCTGTCAAAAAAGTAGTGGTGCATTCTGAATTAATCTGATTATATTTGGATCTGGCTGATTATTATTGGATGGGTTCAGATCAGTTCGGGATGTTTTCACTTGGTGACTGATTCGGTTCGGATATTGAATTCATAATCCAGATCGGTCCCAATCGCCGAATTGCCATTAATTTGGTCAAATGCAAAATTGATCCAAACCAAATCGCACATGTCTAGTGACGACCAAGTCACAACTTGTGGACACATGTCTCTCACTGTGCCACTAAGTGTTACTGGAAATCATCTAATTTTCCCATAAAACAAGAGTAGAATTTTATTACATATAGGGCCATATTTCATTCCTCGCGCATCGGTTTTGCGCGCACGCAAATGCGCATTTGCGTGAGGAAAAAAACATTTGCGCAGAACGTCGTCTTTCAATGTTCGTGCAAACGATGTGCGTTATCGTTTAACGCATGTATACTCAGATTTATTTTGACGGGCGCAAAAACGTTAGTGAGTCAATTAAGGTGAATTGATGTCAATTAAGGTTCTCAATTCTGATTGGCTGAAAAAAACAGTCCGCGCACTGATTTACGTGCGCAACGTTACTGCGCGTGTATTACACTTCGATTTGCGCGTTTTCTCTTTTTACTAACGTTATTTTTTGACGGATGAGAAAATGCGTTCGGATCTGAATATCACGTTAATTTTCTCGCGATAACGCTGGACAGTGCGCGCAAAATAAATTGCGCTGCGTGAGCACATTTGCGCAGAGAATGTAATAGGGCCCATAGTATGTTACGTCTTCGAACACCATGTCCTTCAAGGTGTGGATATTTGGAAGGGACTTTGGTTAGAAAGCCTGGGTTTGGACTTGAGTGTCCCCATTGGATCTTCTCCGATGAAGGAGAACTTCGACAAAACCCAAACCCCAAAAAGAGATGCCGATAAAAGCCAATCCTTGCCTCCGTGGAGCCAACACGTTGCTGTACATGCCGGCTTTCCCTGCGCCTAGTGATGACAGGACGGTCCGGAGGGGCTCTTCGGCAGCGCGGAAAGAGGATGGAAAGAATTGTTTCTCCTTTTATCCACGCGGAGTCCTAGGCCCTTTGCGGTTTCGTAGCGCGAGACCCCTCTGACACCAGACGTCGCTTTTACAATCCGCCGGCTTGAACGGGATGCCAGGAGTGTGATTGCAGCGCATTAGGGAAATGACTGATCGTCTGTTTGCATTCGTCGACCGCAAAAGAATCCAGATCTGAAATTTCCAAGATACAAAAGAAGAAAAAAAAAAACGAGGGGGGGGGGGGAATAAAAAAAAATACCTTGGTCCTGAAATGATTATTATTTAATGGTTTAAGTCGAAGCATTCACTTTCATTTAAGGGAATATCCTACGACTAGACGTGGTTTGACAGCCAACGTTAATTCTTCTCAACAGCATCTGCAAGACATTCATTTGTAAATTAAAGCAGTCTCCGCTGGTGGACGAGAGGTTAATGGGGGGGGGGGGCGGTAGTTTCCGACGCCAAATGCTTTATGTTTTTTTTAGGGGGGGGTTTCAGCCCGCATTTTGTTCTGCAATATATTTTCGGAGTTCATCTTTGAGGATGAAACCCCCCCCCCCCCAGAAAATCCATCTTTTTTGCTAAGCCCGTGTAAAATGATTCCTTGTGTGTGTGCTGCGCGGGGAGGGAGGACTATCAGACCCTCCATGTTGGCGTAGCTTCTTGCGGACGGATGGGGCAGCAGCGAGGAATCCCAGGCTGGATTAGTGATTAGTGGAAGCAGGACCATCATCAGGGGGTGACAGTCCATGACATGTTCAGGGGCCCAGTTGCTCCAGGGGGCCCTGACCAAACACTAATTTGGCGAACATTTGGCGAATTGCCTCCTCTCTGTGTAGCCGGATGGCCCCGAAATGTCACTATATGGGAACATTCACTTTTCGGTGCCATTTTGGGGCCAGATCGTCTCTCTGAATAACCCCTATAGTGCTGCTTAAGAACCAGAGACGTAAGGGCTCCTCCATGTTACCCAGAACTGGTCAACCAAGTTATCAGCAAGTTTCCCAGTGGGCCGTTGCATCTGGTGGCCGGTCAGAGCACTCTGGCTCATCACCGAGGGGTCGATTAGTATGATCTGCACTTTTTATTCCCGTCCTGGACCACCAGGGGTGTAGCCCATTCCCAATAAAATAAGGTTTGCAGAGGAGGAGGCAAAATGTTATATTTTCAATTCGTTTACTGAGATGGGCAACTGACGGAAGGGGTCCCCAACCATGGTTCAATGGGCGCCCCAAGATTTATGATGGCAGTCCTGAGCGTCAGTTGCAGGACTAATCATTTTCTAACCGGTCCGTCCACGCACGCCTCATCAGTTAATAATCGCTGGACGCACGGAAGTGTTTTACATATTTGACATGTACTCGCGCAACGTGTTGGTGGTGAATGATCAGCATTGGTCGATATGGATGTGCCGGTAGATACGGGTGTGTTGGTTGAAGAGCATGAAGTGTTGTTTGATACATAATTAAATTCACATGAAACGTTATGGATTTGTCTGATTCATGTACAGCCGGATGGAATCCGACACGAGCTGCAGACTTATCACACACCACTCATTCGTTCCTAAAAGGAAGTGGCTACAACAGATCCAGACATCTCCCGAAAAGCATCGAACCATGCCAGATTGTGGTCAGATTGTGTGTGTGTGTGTGTGTGTGTGTGTGTGTCTGTGTGTGTGATGGGAGAGAATGATCAGAATATATTTACAATTAAATATCCAGGGTATCAGAAAATGGTTCAACTTGCCCAAAATAAAAAGTATCAATACACTCTGCCCGGCCAAAAAAAGTCACCCCCTGCCGTACAAGCCTGTTATGATCTGGGGTGGCCTCTGTCGATCAGGTCTAGGTTCAGCAACGTTATGAGGTCACGTGACTCCCTGAATATACTGAACGAGCAGGTTTTTCCATCAATGGGTTTTTTCTCCCCTGATGGCACAGCGGGCATATTCCAAGATGGCAATGGCAGGATCCATCGTGCTCAAATTGTGCAAGAGTGGTTGAGGGAGCATGAGACATCATTTTCACACATGGATTGGCCACCGCACAGTCCAGACCTTAACCCATTGAGGTTAATCTTTGGGATAATGTGCTGGAGAAGACTTTACGCAGCGCCGCGACTCTCCCATCATCAATACAAGATCTTGGCCACAAATTAATGCCACTCTGGACGCCAATAAACGCTGTGACATCGCATGAGCGTATCCACACGACGCCGCAATCACAGCAAAAGGCGACACAACCTATTATTACGGCGTGTCGTGTGACTTTTTCTGGCCGGGCAGTGAATATTCCCTTGTTTTCTAATGGATACAAACGCTTCTTGGTAACTTCTAGAGGTGGGAATGGAACGCGCACGCAGTTTATTTTATTACGGTTGTGTAAAACAAAGTATCTTTTGGTATAAGCCCTTTATAAAAGCCGCGCGGTGTGGCTCACTAAAATGAAAACGCCTTTCTCCTCGTCCCGCTAGACGTAGCCGAGTTTGGCGGAGGTTAAATGACACATGACTGTGTGGGTTCCATCATGACAGATGGGTTGTGACCACCTCTGCTGAGTTCAGAGAAACACTGACTTTGATCTCTGCAGGGTTTCCCCGTCTACGCAGGAGTCCTAGGGCTAACTTCAGCACCAAGTACTTTCCAGCGATAAGAATCAGAATTTTCCACCCTTCCTCCTCCCTCTTTCCCAAACATGTTCCATATATCTGGCAATGACCCCCCCCCCCAGCCCTCTTAGAGATGCTCCAATGGTCGGTGTCTTGGATCGTATGATTTTCCTTTAGTTTCTTTTTTTTTCTAATTCTGCGGTTCTAGGATCTTAGAGCTGGCGAATAAGTAATGCGATACTGTACGTGTAATCACGTAGGTATATATGTATATTGTAGATTGGATACATATATATACATATATGAAGAAAATAACGTCCTGTACTGCGAAAAGTACTCGTATTGACCTCAGTTTAAAAGAAACACACCGGAGAGGTGCTAAAGAGACACCACGATAACATAAACCAGCACCACTATAATATAGATGAGAGCTCTTTAACCCCTTAGGGACTGCTGACGTACGATGTACGTCCTGCCCACGGGTCTCCCTTAAACCCGCGGACGTACATCCTACGTCATCGGCTCCTAACCTCCTTCCCGCCCGATACTCACCTTCCTTGCCGGTTCCCATGACGTCTATGGCAAGCTTCAAGCTTGCCTCACCGTTTTATGGGGGCCGGCCGATCCGACGACGTCATCACGCTGCGTGATGACGTCATCGGCAGGCGCTAGTGGTGAAAATTCGCTGCCGGATCGTTTCGGCGCTAATCGGTGTCAAAACGCGATTCGAACCTGGAGGGGGATGACATCTTGGATGTCAGCCAAGCCTCCCGGTCCCCCCACCCACTGACAACCTCACCATATGTGTGAGGATGTCAGTGGGCCAGTTAACCCTCTAGCTGCCATGTTGAGATAAGGGGATCCAAAGGATCCCCCTATCTCCCGATCCGTGGCAGCTTGATGGTCATATTTGACATCATTGGAAAGGCCTGATCATGGTCTTTCCAATGATACCAAACATGACCAGGTTTGGTTTAAAAATAAAATTATAAAAAATAATTAAAAATAAAAAAAATAATGAAAAATAAAATAAAAATTTTTTTTAAAAAAAAATTCTTGGGGGGGTTTAGTTAAATAGGACCTAGCCTGTCATCTAAAAAATCTAAAAATAATTAGCACAAAACGGTCAGAATGAGCGCAGCGCATATAGGTGAACTGTCTCAGCAGCAGTGAAGGGTTAAAAAGCAAAAACATGTAAAAGTTGGGTATTTCTTTTTTGGTGGTTGTAGATTTTGGGGATTAAATTCCGAAAAGGTGTATTTTTACGATTTTTTCATCATATTTCATTTTTTTTATAGTAAATTATTCGATATGATGGAAATAATGATATTTTTAGAAAGTCCATTTAATGGCGGAAAAAACGGTGTATAATATGTGTGGGTTGAATAAACGAGTAAGAGGAAAATTTGACCCAAACGCTAACAGCGCAGAAACGTAAAAACAGCAGCGGTCACTAAAGGACGGATTTGTGTAAAACCGCCCGGTCACTAAGGGGTTAACCCCTTCACTACCTTCACTTCACTAAGAGACATTAAAAAAAAAAAACACAGTCCGGAACCAGTGTTTTTTTATAAAATAATTTTTTAATGCATTATACAGTAAGAAATATTCGGGAATATTCCCATTGTATTTCTTATAGTAATAACCTATTTTCAGGGAGATGTCGCCACTCGCCATCTGCTGGCCAGAAGGTGTTACTGCAGTTCAGGTCTCCGTGCAGGATCAACTGGGTAGATGTCATTCAGACACATTCCCAGCTTGTTTTATAAAGTGTTAGCGCCTCGTACATCATGGCCAGGGTGGTAAAAATTTAGGGACATGTTCTGGAGCCCGAATGCAAACAAAATTCATTTTCAATGATACAGCATAGCCCCTGGTGGTGTTAACACGATCTTGGGCTTCTGCGTCTTTTATTGCTGATTGTGATAAACTATACAGACTGCATGTGTTACTGAAGGTGTCATCATCCCACGTGAAGGAAAGTACAGGAGTAGTATCACAGTAAAGTGCACCTGGTCTATTGGGCGCCGCCATTGTGCATCTCCTACAGGCCGGCTCTTCTGACCTCACCTGATAGGTTAACATAGGCAGCTCTACTGGGAGCTCAGGCTGCTGTGTCAGTGCTATCACCAAGATGGTAGCGTCCAGTTGGTATGTATGACAAGTGCACACACCCACGATGATTGACGTACAAAGCCTTGATGTCGAGATCTGTAATGAGAGAGTTATAGAGATGGATGCCCTCATGGGTCTTTATTAAAAGTACGCTCATGAAGTCTAAGTCAGCGGGAGGGGTGGCTTTCCCTGAGATCCGCAAATAATATCTTTCGTCTCATCTCTTGCGTATTGTTGAATGGTTGACGGGAGGTAAGGGAGCCTTGTGGCGGGACTTGGAAGACAAGTTTTTTCGCCCCCATTATGGACTTTGCCGTGGATTGCCAAAAGAGATAGACCTCGGTCCTTATCTTCTCACCCCCTTATAGCAGCCATGCTTGGAATTTGGGACTCGGCAGTTGAAAATGTCCGGCTTTCCACCTTCCCTTCTCCGCTACCGCCATTGGGAGACAATCCAGCTCTACTGGCAGGCCTCCACAAGTCTTTCCGCCACCGCTTGCAGAATGCTCACCGACCTCCAGCACACCTTTCGATTCGTGATGCCACTTTTACACCACCATGGGTGGGACCGTCACCTGGTCCTCCGCCAACCTTCCTGGAAATTGTTACACTACCTTCGGTCGCTTCCGGGACTCCACTGTCTGAAGAAGGAGGTCAACCAGTTTGAGAAACTATGCGTATCTTTGACCCCCCCTTTCGCATGGGATTTCAACTCTTTATGCACTTTTGAATGGGACGGAGGCCTCTGATCCTCCTCTATTGAATCGCGGAGGGAGGAACTGCTGGATGTATCTCTGTCGGAGGACGATTGGTCCAAAAACTAACGCTTTGACTCATTATGGCACACGACAAACTGGACTGCAAGAACAGGCGTACGAGTTAGTTTTCTTTTGGTATTGCACCCCTCTCAGCCCGGGTCTTAGCGTTTCCCTAGCGCGCGCTAATGAATCTTCTACACTGGCAACCGCGAACAAGGCGATCTGTTGGTGGGTCATCAGGGGCTACATTTTTGATTTTTCATGTAGCGTCTTTTTAGTTCACACTAGCTGATAGTGCCCTTAGTGTTGCATATTTCCGATCGATCTTGTAACGGGAGCTACGGCGCTCACACAGGAGTAGCGAGGTTGAGATATTTTTGGACAGCATTATCTGCTTGATGATAACACAATAAACAGTACTTTTAGACTTATGCTCCAAAGCCAGGGAGTATGACAGGACAATCAAACTTCTACTAAGTTCCAAAGGTTTCAAGACCAACGGACAACTTAGAGCACACAAAAAGACATCGGATTGCAAAACTTGAGTGTCAGTACTGAGGTATTTGGTATGACAGGCAATGAATTGTTCAGACTGCAGGGCAGTCAACACACTGACAGATTTCACGTTTTCAGACCACCTTGATCAGGTATGTTGTAACTTGTAATTACCAGGGTCTATTGACACACATACAGGTTTAGGGATCGTGCAAGCCTGGGTACTCTTGGCAAATCGGGCGAACTGACCATATGCAGAAAACCAAAAGTCTTTCGTATATGCAGATTGTACAAGCATATAAGATCATATCTCATAACCCTTAGACCTGGAGCAGAACCCCGATAAGGCTGTAGTAAGAAAACCAGGGTGAGATGGGAATCTCCCCACGAAGCGGGTCAAACACCAAGCAGCGTGCATGGGGTTAAACCAACGGCGCACAACACTAGCCACCGCTATAGCATGTAACATGAGAATGGTCAAAGACAAGCCGGGTCAAAATCAGGAGCAGGAATCGTAGCCAAAAATGGGTCGGCAACAAAATAGCAATGAATGTAATAGGAAGCGATGCGGGAACAAGACTCCACGTCAGGGCGACGAGGCAACTCCTCGCGCCCTGCTTTAAACCCGGCGACTCCTCGTGACCACGCCAGGCCCCGCCCCCTCAGACGCCGCTCGGCCATTACTTGGTGCTGGCACTCGACCAGCCCTTGGCACTGAACCATGCCCTGACCCCCCCAGGAAGCACAGCAGGGGCTGAGGATGTAACAGATCTACTGACTTCTATGTATTATCTTGTGCTATTTTATTTTGAGTGACGACTAATTGTTTATCTTTTTCTTTGCCATTTTGCAACATTACCATCTTTTGGTTTATTTTCTTTTGCTTTGAATAAATAAAAAATAAAAAGTCCCTTCAATGTCATTTCATCAACCAGTTCATTCGCACGTATCCTTTGTCAAGATGTATCTGTGGTTTGTTCACTAAATCAGGAGTTACAGAGAACTCTAGAACTATAGGAGTGGACAACTTCGGCCAACATATCTATCTTGGAACGTCTCTTCAGCTCGTACAAGTATCCTAAAATTCTCCAGTGATGAGGAGGTGGTGGCTCCAGGATGAGGAGGTGGTGGCTCCAGGAACACCCACATCTTGAATAATGTACTAAAACGAAATACCTGCATAAAAGCCGATCCTAACAAGTTTATACGGGGCTGCCACGGTGTGACAGAAAGGGTCTGGTGCCATGGATGCCAACAATGTTAACGAGAGGGTTTGTGGATTAATAGATCAATAGCCTTTGCATTGCTGGGCTTCTTAGCAACGCAGGAGTTAAAGCGCTGAAAGTTTATCTAAATTCACAGCGAGGATTACAAGCCGACTGTAAACTGAACCAGGGGGAGACACAGCCTGAGGTGTTTATTGCAGGAATAACTGCGGGGGATTTTGTATGTTGTACGTTCTCAGCGACATATAAATACTTGGTCTGTCCTGGAGGCCCCGTTAACTTAATACACAAGGAAATCAAAGAGCGCTGACTATTTTTAAAGCCGTTACCTATACGCAACAAGACACAGAGATTAATCTGTCTGTTTCGAGGCCCTATTGTAGTCTTTTGGGCTCCAGAGGAAACGGGTGGCATTTGGCCAACAGACCAGACGTAACCTTGTACGAGAACCAGCTCTGCGTAGTGTGAGTATTTTTTTATCTCTGTGGATTCGACAAGTTATTCAGCGAGAGGTTTGACAATGTTGTAATAATTATGTGACTTTCCCCTGACTTCAACATTGCAATGTCCTACGACCCTCTTCCTACTTCCATGGGATCATGGTAGGGTGACCTCCAAGTGCTACAGATGATAAACCACTTCATTGGAAGGGACAGACGTCTTTCATGGACATGGTCTTACACTCAAATTGCAATTAACTATGGACAAGTAAAGGGTTTGGGCCTGTTGATGACCACTGGTTAGCTGTGGCCTTATCTTGGGTTAGCCACCCTGGAAGGGTAACCTATAAGATCTACAAATGATAAACCACTTCATAGGAAAGGACAAACCAAAAGTTCTTCATGGACATGGTCTGTTGCTCAAATTGCAATTAACTATGGACAAGTAAAGAGTTTGGGCCTGTTGATGACCACTGGTTAGCTGTGGCCTTATCTTGGGTTAGCCACCATGGAAGAATAACCTACAAGATCTGCAAATTATAAACCACTTCATAGGAAGGGACAAACCAAAGTCTTTCATGGACATGGTCTGATACTCAAATTAACTGCAAACTAGTAAGGGGGTGGGCCTCATGATGGCCACTGGTTGGCCGTGGCCTTATCTTGGGTTAGCCACCATGGTAGGGTAACCTACAAGATCTACAGATGATAAACCACTTTATAGGAAGGGACAAAAGTCTTTCATGGACATGGCCTTACTCTCAAATTGCAGTTAACTACGGACAACTCAAGGAGTGGGCCTGTTGATGGCCACTGGTTGGCCATGTTGTATGTTGGGTTGGCCACCTTGGAAGGGCAAGATCTAAAGATAGTAAACCACGTCAAAAGGAGGGACTAAAGTCTATAATGGACTTGGTCTCACATTCAACTTGTAATTAACTACATACAAGGGAAGAGGTGGGCCAGTTGATGGCCACTGGCTGGCCGCTGCTGTATCTTGGGTTGGCCAAGACAGTGAAGAAGGGATGTCATCTCTGATGGTGCTGAGTCAGTCAGGGAGATCCTTTCTTCTCTGTATATGCCTCTAAAGAGAAATCACGCCCTTACATGAGACAAGCATGTGGGGGATACACTTAATCCATTCATTGGCATGTTGTGCACAACGGAGTGAACATGACGCTCCTACGCCAACAATAATGCAATGTATAGAAATGTTTGGTTGTTTCAGACAGTAGAAGGTGGTGGCAATGTCTATGTTGGCCAACGCCACGTCTTGGACCTCCAGATGATAAATGATTGTGGACATTACGCCACACTAACTATGCCAAGCTACACTGGACACCTGAAGCAAAACTATTTTTTCAAGAGTTTGCTACACATCAACTATGTGGGCATCATCAGAAAAATAACTCTGACAAAAGACATTTCATTCTTGATAGTCTTCAATGACTTATCCATGTGGCTGAAGCTAAACGAAAAAACATGGCGGTCTGCCAAGGTCCACAGAGGTATTTTTTCTTGAGTGACCAGAAGGACTTTAGAATCCAATGAGTCACGTCTTCTCAACATGTTCTGGTCGCCCTATGGTTTTATTTCGAGTGTTTATGCAGAAAGGAATGGACGTATCCCTTCACTGACTCCAAAATATGTCTATCTGGTGTATGAACTCTGGAAACATTTGTAAATCCCAGAATTAGGCTGAACGCGGAGCTCGAGTGATCCTCTGCCTAGGGGCATATAAATCAAGTCCTGGTTTTATGGAGTGAGACTCCGTTCTGAATGGGATACACAACGTGAACTGTCTAACCCTTCAAAGGGGGTAACGTGTTTTTTTTTTTCCTGAGGTTTAAGAACAGTCATGTGTGTTGAGCAATCTAATTGAACGTTACAAAGAACAGTATGTAGAAGCACCACTTCAAACAACATGCTTCTCGTGGGCTTTGTTTTGATTAATAAAAGCTCAGATTCTAGATAAAAAAACCAAACGAGCCCATCACCACCATAACATTGTATGCAGATGGACCCCCGGCAACCTCCGATAGTGACGCCCCGTTGGAATGCACAAGTTACGCGGAAAAAAAAAAGGAAAAGAACTTTCCATTTCTTTGTTTGCTCTTTGAATGCCTTGATGTCTCTTCCAGGGTCCTCCGGTTTTCATAAACACGCAAAGCATGTTTGAAAGAAAAAAAGTTAAGAAAAAAAAAAATGCTACCCATCTTAAGCACTCGTGGCAGCTGCTCTGCTTTGAGAAGGCAAAAATAACCCATGTCTACAAATTTTGGTTTCATATTAATTTTGGCACTTGCTTGGCGGCCGTGTTCCTGTGACAGCCAGTAGGTCAGCAGATACGGTGGTAGGTCAATGGTGCATCTGCCGATTTTGTTGTGTGGATGACAAAGCAGTCAGTGGCTGGGAGTAGTTTTAAGGAGCCGCTTTAGGAGCGTTATTATGGAGCCGCAACGATTCGGTCCTGCAGAGAGGACCTTTCTCGCTTGAGAAGGTCCACATGCAGGACCAAAACACTGCGGTTCCACATGAAAGCTCTTTTTCATACCACAGGGTTTATTCGAAGACAGCAGAATTGGCTCCGAAATTGCATCGAACGGTGAACTTCCCCGTACGGTGCAATTTCGTGGCCATTCAACTATTCAAAAAGCTGGCAGTTCGCCTAATGTTGCCAAATTGCCAGCAATTACAGTACCTGTTCGGCGGCAGTGAAATCCCCCCTAGAGAAGCAATGGTTAATCTATTCAGAGACACCGAAGAGCAGAGAAATGTCAGTGAAATGCCTGATGTTCGGTGGTTTCATTCGGCAGTTTTATTCAGGCGAATCCCATAGGCTTCAATGTAAAAAATTTTTTTAATTTTGTTATTAAATATTTATTTGCAGCAAAAAGACTCTTATTTCTTTTGTAGGATTTTTTTAGGCTTTTTTCGGGATTTTTTAAGTGAAATGTTTTTTCCCCGATTTTTCAAATAGATAGATAGATAGATAGATAGATACAGATAGATAGATAGATAGATAGATATATAGATAGATAGATAGATAGATAGATAGATAGATAGATAGATAGATAGATAGATAGATAGATATGAGATAGATAGATAGATAGATAGATAGATAGATAGATAGATAGATAGATAGATAGATATGAGATAGATAGATAGATAGATAGATAGATAGATAGATAGATAGATAGATAGATAGATATAGATATAGATAGATATGGGATAGATAGATAGATAGATAGATAGATACCAATAAATAGATAGATAGATAGATAGATATAGATAGATAGATACAATAAATAGATAGATAGTTATAGGTACAGATATATAGATAGATACAGATAGATAGATACAGATAGATAGATACAGATAGATAGATAGATACAGATAGATAGATACAGATGGATAGATAGATAGATAGATACAGATGGATAGATAGATAGATAGATAGATATAGATAGATAGATAGATAGATACAGATAGAAAGATAGATACCAATAAATAGATAGATAGTTATAGGTACAGATATATAGATAGATACAGATAGACAGATAGATAGATATAGATAGATACAGATAGAGATGATAGATAGATACAGATAGATAGATAGATAGATAGATAGATAGATACAGATAGATAGATAGATAGATAGATAGATAGATATAGATAGATACAGATAGATAGATAGATAGATACAGATAGATAGATAGATAGATAGATAGATAGATAGATAGATACAGATAGATAGATAGATAGATAGATAGATACAGATAGACAGATAGATAGATACAGATAGACAGATAGATAGATAGATACAGATAGATATAGATAGATAGATACAGATAGAGATGATAGATAGTTAGAGATATAGATAGATTGATATAGATTTATAGAGATAAATATAGATAGATATGTGTATAGAGATAATACAGATAGATACAGATAGATACATATAGAGATAAATAGATAGATGTAGATACAATATAGATAGATGGATATAGATACAGATAGATAGATAGACACAGATGGATATGGATATATAGAGATAAAGGTAGATGTAGATATATAGATAAATTCAGATAGATAGATATATAGATAAAGAGATATATACAGATATACTGTATATAGATAGATAAGAATAGATATTTCAGTATACAAGGCATAAGAATATATTTATCACTTTCTGCCTCCCTCCACCCTGGTAGACTTTCCACTGATATTGTTGATGCGTTGCCAGGCTCGCCAAGCCTACGCACAGATCCGGCTTTTAAACCAGCTCCATCATTTCTGTCGTCCCCCCTCCCGACACTTCCATGTCCCTTCTGCTCCTCCGCGGCGGTGACATCTCCCCTGCCTGGTGCCTGAGAAGGAGACTACACCTCCAGCTGGGCAGAGCCAGGACATGAAAGCATGCCTACATACAGCGAGCCCAGGATCCTAGGAGACGGACATAAGCTCACATTGCTCTGGGACAATGGCTGGGCCCCGCTCGTCTCTAGATGATGTCACAAATATCTGGCCCAGGACACAGAAGAAAAACACACTCACGCGCACACAAAGGCCAGTGCCCCGGCTTTGAAGTTCTCAAAAGGCGTTGTGTGTATCGTGGTTCTTTAGTGAAGGGATGGAAATGGGGGAAGTGTCCGAATTCCCCCGATTCTCCATGTGCAAGTTTAAATCACTCACGTTCTGGGGAGCCGTGGAATGTTTTCGTCACCCTATTGTCTCGTGGGCAAGCCAGAGTTGAGGCCTAGCTTTACAAGCTATCATCTTCTGTAACGTTGGCGTAAATTTTGGAATTTATTAGTTATTGTGTGTTTTCCTCTTCTGCGATGGGGGGAATATCTTCATCTTTCAATAAACTATGGTTTGATGGCCATCTTTCGCCCTTAACCCTAAATCTGGCCCTACTGGTTGTATCTACCATTGCAATATGAGGGTCTTTCTAGCCAGAAGAGTCTGGTGCTATGGTTTAAACTCAAATTGCTTTTCTGTGCTCATCACCCATGGCCAGCAGGAGTCAGATAGATGTTCCCCTTCATCCTTCTGCATCCCCAGCACAGGCAGTGCGCACTAGAGGTGTGCATTCGCTTCGTAACGAATTGGAATTCGTAAAGAATTTCATTAATTCGTATTTTGTAAGTACTTCCGAAATAACGAATCGATTTGATCCGAATTCGAAACAAAACGGTATCTAACGAATTTAATTTGTTATACTGTTTCATCATAATAGAAAAATTTGATTAATTGGGGTTTTATTTAGTGACCTGAAATTCGAATCGAGATATCAACTATCGAATCGATATCGAATCGTGATATCAACTATCGAATCGATATCGAATCGAGATATCAACTATCGAATTGATATTAAATTACAATACATACATTACAAGTACTACAGTCAGCAAACGACTTTCTGAAAGGAATTATTTTCATTTTACTTTTTCACAACCTCCCTGTCCCTGTTAATTGGCCTCTGGTAATAAATCTGTGAGACATCTCAATATTTAACCCTAGCTTGTCTTTTAACAGCAAAATTTCATCAATTGGGGTTTTATTTAGTGATCCGAAATTCGAATCGATATATCAACTATCGAATCAATATCAAATTTCGAATCGATCCAAAACAAAACGTAACGAAATGGGAAACGGAATTCCGAAAACGAAATTATTTTAAAACGAAACAAAACTAGACAAATTTTTCAGCCTTTGTAATCCTAACGCTGATTAACACTTTGCACTCCCCATGTTAAGTACAGTAACCTCGCGCTGAAAAGCGCAAGATACCAAACGCTAACGGGTTTCTTAACCCGCTAGCGTTTGGATTGTAATATGCGGTGGCTACCAGGGCTAACGTTAATGCTCGCTCAGGTGAACGCTAACGTTAGCACCAAGTATGTAATGTAGTCCAACATCGGCTGTGGAGTCCAGTGATAACGTCTCTGCTCTTCAACCACGGAAAAGCAAGTCAAATCCCGTTCAGCACATCCCTCCAATACAACTGTGGAGAAATGGCGAGCAGCGGGTTCAACCTAACCACAACTACAATCATGGAAAGACAACTCGATCCCACTCAGAAGACGCCACCAAAAGATATGGATGCGCCAACCTCACAAAATACTTGTACTTCTCATAGATTGTAAGTTCCCTTGGGAACAGGGACCCCCTGAATTAGGCATGTGCATGGCTGAAAAATTTGTTTCGTTTAGTTCCGTTTCGTTACATTTTTAAATAATTTTCGCTTCCGGAATTTCGGAACTAATTTCGTTTCGTAAATATTTTGTATTTGGTTTTGTTTTGTTTTTCGTAATCGATTTCGAATCGATTTCATATCGATTCGATAGTTGATATCAATTCGAATTTTGGATCACTAAATAAAACCCCAATTAATCAAATTTTGCTGTCAAAAGAAAAGCTAGGGTTAAATTTTAAGCTGTGTCACAGATTTAGTATTTGAGTCAGATTAAACAGTGAAACAAAATTTAATTTGTTTCATAAAGTCCTTTGCTGACTATTACCGTAGATACTCGAGTATAGCGCGACCCGAATATAACGCGAGGGCTAGAGATTTATTATGGAAATGAGAGAATAGTCAAGACTCGAATATAATGCGAGGAACAAAATTTTACTGTACCGGTTCTTCTAGGACCTTCTAGGTTCTCTTAACACAGTCAGGCTCTCCCTCAGGCCAGGGTGCTCTGCTCTAGAATGATTGCAGTTGTTACCAAGTATGAAGCCGATGGCCATCCGTCTTCTTTACTAGCGATTTAGATGGCCGACGGAGGCGAGCGAGGTGAATGATTGGCTTAAACCGAGTGTGCCCTCTGGCCATGATGGATCCCACCTCTCCCACATCTGGGAGTTCCTAAAGCATCAGGGAGCCCGCATTCACTTCAGCGAGACTACCGGAACTTCTGGGAGACTTGACATCTAGAGCAAGGCAACTTTTTTTTTTTCTTTTACACGCGATGCAGATGTCTCGAATATAACGCGACCCCTCCAATTTCAAGGTAAATTTTTGTCACTAAAATCTAGCGGTATACTCGGGTATCTACAGTACTTGTATTGATCAATTCGATAGTTGATATCAATTATTCCGATTTTTCTTTTATGATGATGATACAGTGTAAAACGAAATAAACTTGTTATATACCATTTCGTTTCGAATTCGTATCGAATCGATTCGTTATTCGGAAGTACTTCCGAACTACGAATTATCAAATTTCGTTCCAAATTCCAAATTTTTCCGAAACAAATACATCTCTACCCTGAATCAGGCCGTATCATCCATGTGTGTTATTCCAATGTATCGACCCCTTGTACACTGATCTTGTAAAGTGCTAGACTAAATAAATATAGGATAATAAGGATAATAAAAAGAGTGAGTTTCCGTGAATTGAGCTCTGACCAGCGTGAGTGAAAAATGAAACACAAACCCCCCCTCAGCTAAATCCCAATCTGTTCTGAATGTATATATTGACCGGAGGGCTGACGCTCACCAGCACAGCGTTCATTAATCCGTTCCTCACACAGGACTATCTGTAGGAAAGTGCTATGTTGGAGTTTCTTGGAAGCCCAGCAAGAAATGTATACACATGTCTATCACTATAACACTCCGCTAGCCCGGATTAGCGTGGAGGTGGCGGTATCCCGTTTGATGCACTAAGTGGACACATATGCGCGGTGATGCGTGGGCTAGATTAGGTCATGTAAACTTAACAGGTGATGCGTCTGTCTTTTTTCTTTCTGTTTTTTTAAAGGCAAAAGCGAAAAGTCTCTGGAAAGCTTAAAATTCTCTAAAAACAGCGAATTTACATTTTTGAAAAAATTCTAATTTATTGCCATCAACTTAAGTCAGAGAGAGCCGACCTGGCACCGAAATGTCACAGAACAGTGAATTTACGGTGAAGTTTCGGGGCCATTCCGCCAATCAGAGAGCAGGCAGTTTGCCAAATTTTGGCGAACTGCTAGCAAGTACGGTGCCTGTTCGATGGCTGTGAAATCCCCCATAGAGAAGCAATGGTTAATCTATTCAGAGACACCGAACTGCAGTGAAAAGTTGCAGAAATGCCCTGCTGTTCGGTGGTTTCATTCGACAGGTTTTTTCAGGCGAATCCCATAGACTTCAATGTTAAAAATATTCCCATTTTAATCCAATATCTAATAAACCATTTATTATTTTAATCTGCAGCAAAAAGGCTCTTTATTTATTGATTTTTTTAGGGTCTTTTAGGCATTTTTCGGGATTTTTTTGGCAAAATCTTTTTTCCCTATTTTTTTGTAAATAGCGCTTTTTTCTTTTTCCTGTAACAGACCTTTTTATTATCATTCATTGGATCTTATATGTAAATTCCAGACATTTTCGTTCAGTAGGTTTTTTTTGCAAACGGCGTTTCAACTTTGACACTTTTTTTTTTTTTTTTTTTTTTGAGAAAGGATTTTACCAGGAAGGATACATTGAGATTTCTCTCGTTTTCAAGTATGTCCTGGGTGGCGAGTATGTACCGTTAGGTGTCTTGCCAAGGACACTTACTGGAGAGGTTGCTTGCTGGGATTGAACCCATGACTCCACAGGCTCTCTCCATGCAGAGCAGTGACATTACCTCTACTCCACCCAGCCGGTACAATCATATTGTTTTTGGGGTTTTTTTTACCCTGTTCGTCAGCTTGTCGGCTTTTTCTGGTGGCTGCTCTGCGCTGTGATTGGCAGTACGACTGCTTTTTCCGATACGTTTCGGAGTGTTTTTGCGGCGGTTCCGGTGGGTTTTCGGCAAGTTTTTTTGCGATGGGTCCGGTGGGGTTTTGATGGGATTTCGGCAGGTGTTCGGTGAGTTTTTCCTGCATTCTGGGGACCCTGCAGTGATTGCTGAATTCACCGCAGGGTGAGGAACCCTGATTCCCCAAAGTACTGGGGAGGAGAGTGCACCGAAATGTCTGTGATATTTTTTTTCTATTCATTATCTAATAAACCATTTATTATTTTAATCTGCAGCAAAAAGTCTCTTTATTTATTGATTTTTTTTGGATCTTTTTGGATCTTTTAGGCATTTTTTGAGATTTTTACAAAATCTTTTTTCCTAATTTTTTTTTTTAAATCGCTTTTATTTTTTTTTCACTAACAGAACTTTTTATTATTATTCATAGGATCTTATATGTAAATTCCAGGCATTTTAGTTCAGTAGTTTTTTTGAAAACAGCGTTTCAAATTTGACACTTTCCATCGTAATTTCTTTTTTATACCCTGTTCGTCAGCTTGTCGGCTTTTTCCGGCGGCTGCTCTGTGCTGTGATCGGTGGCTCGGCAGCTTTTTCCGATGTGTTCGGAGTGGTTTTTCCAGCGGTGTCGGTGACATTTCGTTGCTCTCTGAATAAGTGGAATATAACCACGTAATAAATCCAACGTGTGCCGGGCCATAAGAGGTTATGAGTAATGTTAAAGAATACTCCTTTATGCTGCCACAAGCCATACTTACTTTGGAGTCTGTTTGTATTTTTCCCCCTATTTACTCCAATTAGATTTTGAAATATATGTTTTTTTTGTGTTTTTAATTTTTTTGTAATTCTTGACAGGGCTATACATGCTCTTAATCCTCTAAAGAGGTTCAACAGCCACAAATCCCTGTAGGACAGAAGACCACAAAAATGAAAGTTACCATAAAACGAAGGCTCGTTTTGTAACAATGTCATCCTTTTCTAATTTCACTTTATATTTTCTTTTTAATGTTTTTTATAATTCGGGAAACTGGGAGAGGGGGCAACGGAGGAGAACGGACAGACGGACGGTAGGATGGAGACGTTTTTGAATTATTTTCTCCCCCCCCCCTCGCAGGTGTTATTAATTATCGTCTCATTAAAACGCGGAAAAAAAAAGATCAAAGATGTCAACAGACGGAGGATGAAGGGATGACACGGCCCAGAAGAATGATGTCGCCTGGTATGGTGACAACTTGGGAAAAACATGAAGTTTGGGCTTTGTTACGTGCCAGTTAGACACAAGCCTGAGAAGGGAGTTGGTGGTGGTGGTTGGTGGAGAAAATGACGCATACTTTCACGAGCGTTACAAACGTGGACGTAGTCATTACATTACAAGATGGCTCGCGTCCCACCATAACATGACTGTCACAGTGAGACGAATGTGTAATATGTCGGACCACCAAGCTAGAACAAGATAGGCCAAGTCTGATGGATTATCAACGAATGATGTAAGAACCCAAAGTCTCGAAGGAGATGTCTCGGTTGCCTTAGACTTTTCAAGACTGGTATATATCGCATCATCAACAACATAATCACCAACGGAATACTTTGTAGCTGAGCGTTTTGCTTCCTCAATGAGAAGGAAGGAATAAAGGAGTGATCGGATTCGGCACCTAATATTAGTGAAAATAAAAAAGTAATATTATTTATTCAAATTATTTCTTTGTTGTCCAAATCCCGCAGAACCAACCAGCAAACACGTTAATCGGAAAGGTCCTTCTTTGCTTTCCTGGAGGTTCAAGAAATTTTCACTCATTTTTAAGTTTGTTATCTGTTGTTATGGATTCCATAAAAAAACAATATCCTTAAGGGGTTATTCAGAGAGCACCAAAATGTCGCCGACATTCTCGTTCCCCGCACTTCGGGGAATCAAAGCTCCTTACCCTCTGGTGAATCCAGCATTCACCACAGGGTCCCCGAAGTGCAGGGAAGAGGCCGCCGAATGCCGCCACCAACCCGCCGGCTGTCGTCACAAACCTGCCGCCTCCAACCTGCCACCTCCAACCTTCCAAACATCTGCCGCAAACACGCCGGAGGGCCACCAAATCGAGCCGCCGATTACAGCTTTGACCAGCTGCAGGAGAAAGCCGACAAGCCGCCAGCCGCCGCCACAAACCTGCCACCTCCAACCTGCCGAACATCTGCCACAAACAAGCCGGAGGGCCGCCTAACACAGCCGACGAGCTGCCAAGCACAGCTCTGACCAGCCACAGGAGAAAGCCGACAAGTCGCCGGACGGGTAACAAAAACAAAAAAACAATACGATTGAAAGTGTCAAAATTGAAACGCTGTTTGCAAAAAAAACCTACTGAACGAAAATGTCTTGAATTAATATATAAGATCCAATGAATGATAATAAAAAGGTCTGTTACATAAAATGAAAAAACTGCTATGAAAAAAAAAAGCCCAAAAAAGCCCAAAAAATGCCTAAAAGATCCTAAAAATTCCATAAATAAAGAGACTTTTTGCTGCAGATTAAAATAATAAACGGTTTATTAGATATTGAATTAAAACGGGAATATTTTTAACATTCAAGCCTATGGGATTCACCTGAATAAACCTGTTGAATGAAAACACCAAACAGCAGGGCATTTTGGCAACTTTTCTCTGCTGTTCGGTGTCTCTGAATAGATTAACCATTGCTTCTCTATTCAAAAGCTGGCATTTCGCCAAATATTGTCGATCTGCCAGCGAAACACGGTGCCTGTTCAGCGGCAGTGATATCTCCCATAGAGAAGCAATGGTTAATCTATTCACAGACACCGAACAGCATAGAAATGTCAGTGAAATGCCCTGCTGTTCGGTGGTTTCATTCAGCGGGTTTATTCAGGCGAATCCCATAGGCTTCAATGGTAAAAACATTCTCGTCTTTATTGAATATTTATTTAACCATTTATTCTTTTCATTTGCAGCAAAAAGTCTATTTATTTATTTATTTAGGATTTCCTAGGCATTTTTCGGGATTTTTTTCGGCGAAATACTTTCCCCCCCTCTATTTTTAAATTAGCGTGTTTTTTTTTTAACAGGCCTTTTTGTTACTATTGTCATAGGACCTTATATGTATTTTTCAGGCATTTTCCTGCGGTAGTGTTTTCGCAAACAGCTTTTGAAAGCTGCAATGTTTTTTTTTTTTTTTTACCTCGTTCGTCGGCTCGTCGGCTTTTTCCGACGGCTGGACTCTGCCCTCTGTTTGGCAGATCAGTGGCTTTTTTTGGATGCAGCTGGCGGTTTTTTTGCGGCGGATGGTCGGGTGCTTTCAGCTTTTTTTTCAGAATTTTTTGGATCGCTCTGATTTATTTCGGCAGTTTTGCAACTTTTTTTGTGTTCAAATCAGCAGTTTTGCGGCGGTTTTTCACATGCGGTCAGCGGCGTTTTCTCTGCACTTCCGGGACCCTGCAGTGAATGCTGAATTCAGCGCAGGGTCTTCCCTGATGTGCAGGGAACGAAAAAGCAATGAAATTCTGGTGGAATTTCAGCGCTCTTTGAATAACCCTGACAGTAAGTTACATTTTTTGATCATAACTGCAATTCTCCATGTACGACTCAGCGGCTCAATCCTGCGTTTAAAGGGACACGCTCTTGGATAATTGAATTTCCTTTTGTTGCCCTTAAATAATCGGACAGATGCTGCTGACTGTCTCTGCCAAATAGTTTTTTTCATGCTTTTGCTATTTTGGGTTAATTTTCTCATCTTTTTGTCTCTCGCCACGCGCTGCTCCTCCCCTTCGACTCGGAGACTCACGAATTTGGAAGTCCCTGCAGCTATCTAACACAATTCGCGCTCCTATGCGACTTGCGTAGCATAGGAGCCGCAAATTGCGCACGTTCCGTAGTGCCCGTGCAGAGTGATGGATCGGAGCCGCACGCGCATGCACAGATCCGATCCACCAGCTCTGAGAACGCTCGCTATAGAGGTCGGTCTACGAAGTGGGTGAAGTTGGCACGCTTTCTGCACTAGTGACTGATCTGGTGAACGGCATCTGGGAAATTCAAAAATTCCGACTGCCGGTGACGCTGGGTAGGGTGGAGGAGACTCCTCCTCTTCACCCCTCGATTTCATCCAATCGGGGGAGCAGGGTGGATGGGAGAAGGGGGGGCACTCCTCACATCCTGACCACCTTAAAGCATTAAAGCGGTCAGGATGAGTAGAGGGTCCCCTTAATGTCTCCGTTCAAAGTTGGACAAGTGAACCATTATCAGGGTTATTCAAAGAGATTCGAAAAGTCACCGCACGTTCGGTGACTTTTCGTTCTCTTCAATTCATTTCATTTTGCCGATCCCATTTCGGTGACCCTGCCGTGTATTCAGCAAGCACCACAGGGTCCCCGAATTGCAGAGAAAAGCTGCCGAAAACCTGCCGAAAACTAACCGCAAAATCCGGCGAATGCACGCCGAAAACCCGCAAAAACATCTGGATTAACCTGCCGAAAACCACGGAAAAAAACGAGCAGGAGCCGATCACACACAGCGAAGCCGCCGGAGAAAGCCGACACCACAGACGAATGCAGTGAATAAATTGGGAAAACCGTTTGCTTGAATGTTTGAAAAGTGAAACGCTGTTTTCAAAGAAACTACTGAGCGAAAATGTCTGAAATTTACATATAAGATCCAAGGAATGATAATAATAAGGGCTGAAACAGAAAAAATAAGTAAACTTAAAAAAAATAAAAATCCAGAAAAAAGCTTAAAATATCCTAAAAAATCTATAAATAAAGAGACTCTTTACTGCAGAATTTTATAATGAACGGTTTATTAGATATTGAATTAAAACGGGAATATTTTTAACATTGAAGCCTATGGGATTCTCCTGAATAAACCTGCCGAATTAAACCACCGAATGGCAGGGTATTTCGGGAACCTTTCACTGCTGGTTTGTGTTCTCTGAATAGCCGAAGCAGTGCTTTTTCATGTGGTTTTCACTGCCCTTGAACAGGCACCGAATGTGCAGGCAATTCGCCAGGATTTGGCGAATTGCCTGCTCTCTGGATAGCCGAATGGCCAAGAAAGGTAACCGAACGCTGATTTTCAGCGTTCAGTTACCTTTCTCAAGCAATTTAGATCTCTTTGACTTACCCTGTAAATCTTCTCTTGGAAACATCTTAACCATTATTTTATGGACCATTTCCATGTTGTGCATCTGTATCTTTCCAGAGATCGGGATAATAATAAATACTAGTGAAGCCAGAAATGAATACACATAACAAACCATCACGATCAATCAACACGGGAGTATCTGATTTTTTTTGCCCCCCGGATAATTGAAATATGAGCGCAGACGACCACTCAACCCGAGACATACATCATCCGTGTTAGAAACAGGATGTCAGTGAGAAATGTCCGGTAGATGGGTTGTACTTTAAGGAATTAATTTGGATTACTAAACTCAAATCCTATCACTCTTCATTCCTCACATCCTATGACACATTCCTTTCTACTTTTAGAGCCCGTACCACAAAAGATCATTCCCAGAATTGGCCCCCTCCCCGACTGCATCCATGAAGGTCAAACGATTAAAAAAAAAAATAACAAAAACACTTTGTAGTAAGACGATCTATGAATAGGGTATGAAATCATTCCATTTGATGTTACACCTTCTTAAAGGGACGTATCAGGAACAAAACTCACCTTCGGATTGCCCAAATCCAGACAGAAAATTAACACATGCCTACCCCTAAACTATTCCCTAATTCATGGACCAGTTATGGACCTTCTACTGATGGTGAGGATAACCGTGCTGTCGCTGCTAAAAGAGGAAGTCACCATCACCACCAGTGGAAAGCTTATTTTTCAGTATATTGTCATAGTTGAAACGTTAACGGAGTTGTGGCCAACACAAATTACTAAAACCATGGTCACTAATTACGTCTTGGTACCAGCATGGAGAACAGTTTAGTCTTGGCAACAATAGTGGGGACCATTACGTCTTGGTAACTGCATGAAGAACAATTACATCTCTATAACAGCTTCGACGACAAGTCTTGGCAACAGTATGGATGAAAGTTATGTCTTGGTAATGTCATGGAGGACAATTACATCTAGGAAACGGCGTGGAGGTCACTTTAGTCTTGGCAAGAGTGTTGAGGCCACTTACATCTTGTTTTGTTAATAGCCATGGTTGGACAACTACATATTGGTAAAAGCATTGACATCAAATAGTTACATAGTTTCATGAATAGGCCAAAAATAAGACATGCGTCCATCGAGTTTAGCCTTTCACACACCACCTACTGCTGTTGGTCCAAAAGAAGGCAAAAAGAACTCCCCAAAATGCAACATATTGGGGGCAAAATCCAGCTTGACCCCAATTGGCGGTCAGATTTCTCCTTGGAAACAGTACCTGGGATAATTATGCCTTGCCAAAAGCACGGAGAACAATTATGTCTTGGTAGAAGCGTGGAGGACTATTTCATCTTGGTATCAGCATGGAGGACACCTTTGTCTAGGTGATGGTATGGAGGATAGTTCAGTCTTCAGGACAGCATGGTGGCAACTCGCATATTATATTAGGCTATATAGGCCAATTTTAAATCCTTATAAGGCCATGGTTGGATAACTACATCTTGGTAAAAGAATTGACAAGAATTATGTTTTGGTAAAAGTATAGCGGACAATTATGTCTTGATCTTGGTAGCAGTATGTAGGATAATTATTCCTTGCCAACAGCATGGAGAACAATTGTGTATTGGAGAAGCATGGAATACTATTTCAACTTGGTAAGAGCATGGAGATCACCATTGTCTAGTTGACTGCCTATGTCTTGGTAGCAGTAGGTAGGATAATTATTCCTTGCCAACGGCATGGAGAACAATTGTGTATTGGAGAAGCATGGAGGACTATTTCAACTTGGTAAGAGCATGGAGTTCACCATTGTCTAGTTGACTGCCTATGTCTTCGTCTTGGTAGCAGTATGTAGAATAATTATGCATCGCCAACAGCATGGAGAACAATTGTGTATCGGAGAAGCATGGAGGACTATTTCAACTTGGTAAGAGCATGGAGATCACCATTGTCTAGTTGACTGCCTATGGCTTGGTAGCAGTAGGTAGGATAATTATTCCTTGCCAACAGCATGGAGAACAATTGTGTATTGGAGAAGCATGGAGGACTATTTCAACTTGGCATCGGTATGGAGGAAACCTTTGTCAAGGTGATGATGTGAAGGACAGCTCAGTCAACAGGACCGCATGGTGGCAACCTCTATACCATTAAAGGCTAGTTTGACCAATTTTACATTGCTAAAGACCATGTTTGGATAAATACATCTTGGTAACAGCACTGACGACAATTGCATCTTGGTCTTGGTAACAGCGTGTAGGATAATTATGCCTTTCCATTACAATGGAGAACAATGACTCATATGGTAAAAGCTTGGAGGACTATGTGAACTTGATTTCAGCATGGAAGATACCCTTGTCTAGGTTGGCATGGAGGATAACTCAGTCTTCAGGACAGCATGGTGGCAATTTGTACATCATTAAACGCCATGGTGGCCAAAACAATGTATCGTTAAAGGCCTTAGTTGCCTTTTTTTACACGCTCAACATAAGGATGCCGGAATCAAGTTCTTGAGAACATAGACACGCCAGAATTTCCAAGGATTAAACTTGCCTCACTACTCAGAAATACACAGTGCTAATTGCTTGAGCATGTGTAAATTCAAGAAATCCTTAACCTCTGGCAGGGATAAAGTGTTCAAGGATGACTAACTCACATCTAATGAGACATGAAAACATAGACTGTGATAGAAGATAG
Source organism: Leptobrachium leishanense (assembly GCA_009667805.1). Classification (NCBI taxonomy): domain Eukaryota; kingdom Metazoa; phylum Chordata; class Amphibia; order Anura; family Megophryidae; genus Leptobrachium; species Leptobrachium leishanense. The sequence goes on from CM019069.1 coordinate 150,236,610, forward strand.
AAAAAAACAATTGGTATATTTGTCTGGCCAGAAAGCTCAGGCTGAATTTCATTTGTTCTTTAGGTAAAGTATCTGCACAACCCCAAGAATTAACAAGTACTTCCTATAACTGGTGATCAAACTGTTGCGTCTTGTTCTAGAACTTCCTTCCTTTCTCGTGTCTTCCATTGTTTACCCACTCACCCACTTTGCTTCGTCTTCCTTACCAAAAATGTCAATTATAATCATCTGGAGTTATTTATCAAAGGTTAAGAAACACACATAAACTCACTCACTGATCTGCACACTGCCAGTAAGTCAGCCGTATGCACAGGACACTACCGATTCCTACACGGACTGGCTAAGATAAGACACATGAGCCATTAGGGTCAAAATAACAAGACTTTTCCAATTGAAGTGGTAGAGGCCAAAACAGTAATTGAATTTAAGCAGGCATGGGATAGGCATAAGGCTATCCTAAACAAAAGATAAATCCAGGTAAAGTATCCATGTAATTGGGCAGACTAGATGGGCCGAAAGGTTCTTATCTGCCGACATTTTTCTATGCTTCTATGTTTCTAATTAAGGCATGATGGAGGCATACCATATATTTCATGAGGATAACCCTTTTTTGGGACCTCTTAAAGTTGAGGGTTTAGCATTTTCCCGAATGTAGCAAACCAAATGTTGCTTCATCCAGAGAACATACTAACAAGATAAATCTAGATGCTTAAAACTTCACTTTTGTAACCTGCTTATGGCCTGTCGTAAACGGAGGCGAGGGATACGTTATTCAACATTCACTACAAATATATCAAAGTTGCAACAACTGTTGTGCAAAATTAAGACTTGACTGTTTTGAAAATCATGGTTTCGTTATTGGATAGTCTCGATTGCTTGAGATAGGATTTAGCCAAGACTTTACCAAGGTCTATTGACCTTCTCTGGCAAAGACCGGCTGGGTGGAGGTACAGGTAACATCACTGCCCTGCATGGAGAGAGCCTGTGGAGACATGGGTTCGATCCCAGCGAGCAACCTCTCCAGTAAGTGTCCTTGGGCAAAACACCTAATGGTACATAATCGCCACCCAGGACATACTTGAAAATGAGAGAAATCTCAATGTATCCTTACTGGTAAAAATCCTTTCTCAAAAAAAATAAGGTCAATAGATGACAATGTTTGTGACTACATACGTTCCATGAATGGGTACAGAATCTTACTGGATCTAGCTCAATCGGACACTTGGTGACTTGGACGTTGGGACTGGCCAAGTGCATGTTTCTGGACAAATGTTGAGTTGTTCATGGCTATAACTTACGTCAAAGATGGAGAAAAGTGGCATCGTTCCTCCTAGATGAATAATAGTCTCAGCCACTGACACCACCTATATTGTGACAACAATGTCCCCCTTGTGGGTTCTCCTGACAACTTTATCTCAGTTCACTAGATATTCCTAGTGGTAATCAGGGGAAAAAAACATCACTTACTCTCTACAACCGGCGAAGAATAGAGCGTGTTCCGTGCCGAAACCGCATGAGCTTTCATCTACATCTTGGGTAGGCAACCTTCGCCCTCTAGATGTTTTGGACCTTAATTTGCCGCAAGGCTCAGCCAACCCATTGTGTTGCTGATATGAAGTTTTAAAACAACTGGAGGACCAAGGTTGATGATCCCAAGGTTTACATGATCTTTTGTTGACTTTCCATAGGGTATGTCTCTCTGAAACCATTTTAAAAGCATATTCACTATCTACCGTGACATAGTGACCTGTCTCTGATTATCTTCACTTTTGGGCTCCTGACCGATAGCTGGTTTATGGTTCTGATACTTTTGCCTGCACTCAGATCTTTGTCTTCGTTGGAGGCCATCACGTCATCTCAATGGACCAATGGTACATCTCCCACTCTATGTTATTTGTGTTGATATCATCTTACCAGCCTCTTGTTTTGATGTCACTCCGATTGTGTTGTTTTAAGCCATACACAAGGTTTTCAACATAGCGATGAAGGCATTTCTGCCATAATTGGATGCTGCACGATCGGTCGACCATTAAAGACTCAAGCCGCCTTTCTAGCGGAGGCAAAAGACCAAAACCTTTCATACCGTGCTTCTGGAATACTCAGCCTGTCTGCAAAAATGCTGTAAATCGTATTTATTACGGTACGGTTATGTAAGAGGAGAATTTTTTTATGTGATTTCAAAGAACAAAGTGGAAAAAAAATTGTAAAGAGTTTGAAAATGTTGGGTGACATCTGCATTTCAAGCGCTATGTCTGGTTTGTGTTAAGCTGTAGTCAGGCGCTACAGTGATGCAATACGCCAGACATAACTTCACGTACGTCTGTCCAGCCGAATACATTCACCTTTTCTCTAGGATCTGAAGGCAACGAGGAGAGCACTACACAAATGACACCATCACAAAGCTCACACAATTTACACAAAAGACAAAAGGTTTTCAAAGATTTAACAAGATTTTGCTTTTTTTATTGTTTGTTTTACAGGTTTTTCCGCAGCCTAACTTCAAAAGATATTATGGGACTTTTGTTCACCAAATATGGTCATTATCATTAATTGCTTAAACCTGCCACAGCGTCAATGTATCCCATCTCGACAGGTCCTACTGAACGTATCCCATCATTTATTATCTTTCTGGTCTATTTACATACAGGGTTATTCAAAGAGATCCGAATGGCTGCCGAAAGGTAACCGAATGCTGAAAATCAGCATACGGTTACCTTTCTTGGCCATTCGGCTATTCAGAGAGCAGGCAGTTCACCAAATGTTGGCGAATTGCCTGCACATATGGTGCCTGTTCGGTGCCTGTTCGAGGGCAGTGAAATCCCCATAGAGAAGCAATGCTTCGGCTATTCAGAGAACAAAAACCAGCTGTGAAAAGTTGCCGAATTGCCCTGCTGTTCCATGGTTAGATTCGGCAGATTTATTCAGGCGAATCCCATAGGCTTCAATGTTAAAAATATTCCCGTTTTAATTCAATATCTAATAAACCATTTATTTTAATACTCTGCAGTAAAAATATTCTTTATTTTCAGATTTTATAGGATCTTTTAAGCATTTTTCTGGATTTTTTAGCAAAAAAATTTTCCGTTTTTTTTTTTTAAAGTTTTTTCTTTTTTCTGTTACAGCCCTTTTTATTATCATTCTTTGGATCTCATATGTAAATATCAGACATTTTCACTCAGTCGTTTGTTTGCAAACATTCAATCGTACTGTTTTCTTTTTTTTCCCACTCCATTCGTCTGCGGTGTCAGGTTTTTCCGGCGGCTGCTCCGCGCTCGCTCCTGCTCGGGTTTGTCTGGCGTCTTTGGCGGGTTAATCCAGATTTTTTTGTAGGTTTCAATGTGCATTCGCCTGGGTTTTGCGGTGATTGTTCGGCAGGTTTTCGGCGGCTTTTCCCTGCTTTACGACGGCCCTGTGGTGCTGGCTGAAATGGGATCACCGAATCAAGCCGAATTGAAGTGAACGAAAAGTCACCGAACGTGCGGTGACTTTTCGATTCTCTTTGAATAACCCTGTAAAGGTGAATCTCAGGAGAATGAACAATCTAGACCAAATAGCCGATTTGCGAAGTGAGATAAATGGGAGAATTTTTCTGGTTTGGTTATTTTGACCTTGAATTATCACTCTTGCCAAAATAAAGGAAAACCTTGTTAACGGGGTTAGTCAGAGCAGGGTTCAGTTTGCAATCCTCCAAGGTAATCCTTAAAACCTGGCCTGTTAGTGGTTCCCGAGGATCAAGGTTGGGAAACACTGTCCGAGGAGAATTGCAAACCAGTTATTGTGCTATGCTCTTGGACGCCTCCAAAAGCTGGAGCCCGTTAGACGGGAAGCGCCACAAGTCTGCATGAGACGTCAAACAAATTCCAGCTTGTTAACAATCAGGAGGCACTGAATGTCTCAATACTAATAAGTACAGAGGGCTATTGACCTTTTATCTGCCCATTGTCAACACACTCTTCTCACCTGCAAACACTGACAGCTCAGAGCTATAAACGAAACAGGACGCGGGGCCGAGAATGGCAGCCACGAAACACATCCACTGCTGGTGGAGGTAACTGACTGCATTTCTAAGACCTAGACTCAAAACTAGAGATGTGCATTCGTTTCGGAAAAATTCGGAATTTGGAACGAAATTTGATAATTCGTATTTCGGAAGTACTTCCGGAATAACGAATCGATACGATACGAATTCGAAACGAAACGGTATATAAGTAATTTATTTAGTTTTACACTGTGTCATCATCATAAAAGAAAAAATTGAATAATTGATATAAACTATCGAATTTGAAATGAACTATCAAATGGATAACAACTATCGAATTTCAAATCGATTCGAAATTTCAAATTTTTTCCGCCGCACTTACCCGTCACCACCACAGGGGGGCGCCAGGCGCGGGGTGCGCCTGACAGACGGGATGCCCAGGACAGGCCTCCATCCCTGGGCACGAAAAAAACTGAAATCCGAAACGAAATTATTTAAAAACGTAACGAAACGAAACTAAACAAATTTTTCAGCCATGCATATCCTTACTCAAAACCTCATTGTAGGAAGAAAAAACGCTATGTCATATTAGCAATAGCTGAAGCTTTGGGTTGGGTGGACTCAATGAGTTGGGGGCTGCCAGGAATTTTAAGCAAAAAGTGCCAAATTCCCCATCTTGGATATTTTATTAATTTGTCTACTTTGGATCTAAAATTTGGAGTTTTCCGGTCAGTATGACTCAAACGTCCATGTATGGGATGTGCTTTATGTCAATAAAGTAGCTGGAAGTCTCCATCTGAGGTTGGGACCACAGGGGCTCTTAATGAACTTCTGTGAGTACGTACATTGTTTCCGCATGGATGCCCTTCTGGCCACCTCGCTGAGCACAGCTCTACAAAGCGTATGTTTCCTATGGAGGATCGCTCTTTATAGACCCTTCTGATGTTCGACGTAGCGGCTCGATGGGGAGGTAAACTACACATCTGTTGTAACGTGCGTTAAAAGTACACATTATATTGTGTGGTCTTTCCAGCCGATCCATCAAAACATTATGTTGGACGTTGGAAGGGGGACACTGAGTTTTGTTACAATGGACACACTTAGTACACCTGTGTGGCCCCAGTCTAAAACTGGTGAAGAGGAGGTGATGAAGGACCCTCACAGAAAGTGCTCATAATCAAACCTAACATGGTGGCCATCAGATACCTATAATATCAAGGCTTAATCATATGCGGATATTAGATCTCTGTGCACCATTAGTGGCCTTTGGTTTGGGAAACCCAATGAACAAATAGATCCAAGACATTATATCACATCCTCCTCCTAACAAAGACCCGTGATCAGATGTTTTCAGCCTTGTACTACACCCATGCTAACCATTTTGCCAACAGAAACCATGGATCTTTCAACATTTCCATGAACTTGTGCTGTTGACCATATTTTGGAGTGCCTACTGGCCACGTTGGAAGTTTCCGACTGAATACACAAGCTAGAGGCAAGAAAACCCTGATGTAATATATACAACTCGTGCAATTAACAGAATTCCTTCTCTCTCTATGGAAACACTGAGTCATAATACTATAATAACAAAAATATGAAAATATAAAACGAGAGTAGACATGCCTCCATCCATAAATAAATGTGACCTAGTTTTGAAATCGGGAATGTTGATGCCCCTGTTTATGTGAAATTCCTTTCATTTGTAAGGGGAAGGGTGGATGTGACCACAAACCAACAGGTCCTGTTTGATTGGTGAGGAATTACCATGTATTACCATGAATTACCTTTATATGTACTATCATTTTCTAAATTGTTGGAGGGATATGATGACATTGTGAGTAAAGGCCCTTGGTACTTCACTAATCACATCTATGTATTGGGACGGGTAGGTAGAGTAGATGTAGCATCACCTCTACAACCATGGAGACGCATATTTGAATCCTGGTCCTCAACAAGGGCAAAACACCTAACGATACATACTTGCCTAAAACATACTTGCAGACCAGGAACATCTGTTCTCTACAACCACGGAGAAGCAGGTTTGAATCCCAGTCTCAACCACTGACCAGCACGTTTCTCCTCTACAACCATGGAGATGCAGGTCTCTGCCTTACATCCGTTGAGAAGCAAGTTCAACCTCACCAACATCTCTTGGTTTTACAACCATGGAAAGCAGATTCTGATCCTGGTCGGAACACCTCACCAACAAGTGTCCGTGGGTAAGACACCCAACGATGCATACTAGTAAAACATCTCTGCTCTACAACTGTGGAGAAGCTGGTTTGAAACACAATCACAACACCTGGCCTGCATGTCTCTTTTCTACAATCATGGAGATGCAGGTTCAAGGTCAGAACAGCTCTCCTGGTCAGAGCAGATCTCCAGCAAGTGTCCTTGGGCAAGACACTTAACGACACATACAAGTGCACCAGTAACATCTCTGTTCTACAACTATGGCGAAGCAGGTTTGAACCATCACCTGACCTCAGCCTGGTTCTCTAAAACCACGGAGATGCCTTTCAACCATTGAGACGTAGGTTCAGCCTGAGCCTCACCAGCATGTCTTGGCTTTATAACCGTGAAGAGCAGTTTCGGATTCTGGTTGGAGTACAAGCCGGCAAGTGTCCTTGGGCAAGACACAAAACGATAGGTACGCACGTACCTCACTATACATCACTTATATATTGTGCCTAGGGAACATGGTCCTCCAATCATGACACTGTGTCCGCCTGTTAAGCTACATCTAATGTTGTACAATGTTGTGAGATGTTTCGGTGCTGTACTATTGGGTTCCAAGGCCACCGAGGGCCACCGAGGGCCACCGAGGGCCACCGAGGGACCTTTGCCTTTCTTGTTTTCTATTACTGCACAATGTATTTTGGTAAAAATGGGAAAAAAATAGTTTTTTTTGTAACATTAGTCTGTTCTACTTTTTATTCAGTTACACTTTTATTTTCTGTTTGTCCCACATCAACGCGCCGAAACACCTCGTCCATGCCATATAACTGCGGTGGAATGCCAAGAAGACTCTTTATTTGGCTGCCAAGCTCTTTCGCAGGTATTCCAACCTCATAAGAGATTAAATAGCAAAAGTGACATTTATTTCTCTCTGGCTTCATTGTTGCTTATATTAATAACTTTTACAGAATTGGAAGGAAAATCACTCCCAGATGTCCGGCGCGCACGCTCTGTATCGGGCAAGGTGACTGCTGGAGGAGATACCCAAACTGTTCTGTTACAATTGGATACAAATCAAGAAAGATCCCAAACATACAATCACTTTCTTTTGTTTGTTCTCCAGACATTTTGTTTCTGTGTGTTATTTTTATTCCGAGCATGAACAGGTCTGTGAAACATTACACAGGGGCGTCAGATAGAGGGTTAAACCCGAGTGCCGAAGTTTGCTGTAGTCAGACCTCACACCTCCTATAACACGCACTCCCTGAGCAGTATACTCGCTCCCTGCACCTCCTATAACACGCACTCCCTGAGCAGTATACTCGCTCCCTGCACCTCCTATAACACGCGCTCCCTGAGCAGTATACTCACTCCCTGCAACTCCTATAACACGCACTCCCTGAGCAGTATACTCGCTCCCTGCACCTCCTATAACACGCGCTCCCTGAGCAGTATACTCACTCCCTGCAACTCCTATAACACGCACTCCCTGAGCAGTATACTCACTCCCTGCACCTCCTATAACACGCACTCCCTGAGCAGTATACTCGCTCCCTGCACCTCCTATAACACGCGCTCCCTGAGCAGTATACTCGCTCCCTGCACCTCCTATAACACGCACTCCCTGAGCAGTATACTAACTCCCTGCACCTCCTATAACACGCGCTCCCTGAGCAGTATACTCGCTCCCTGCACCTCCTATAACACGCACTCCCTGAGCAGTATACTCGCTCCCTGCACCTCCTATAACACACACTCCCTGAGCAGTATACTCGCTCCCTGCACCTCCTATAACACGCACTCCCTGAGCAGTATACTCACTCCCTGCACCTCCTATAACACGCACTCCCTGAGCAGTATACTCGCTCCCTGCACCTCCTATAACACGCGCTCCCTGAGCAGTATACTCGCTCCCTGCACCTCCTATAACACGCACTCCCTGAGCAGTATACTAACTCCCTGCACCTCCTATAACACGCGCTCCCTGAGCAGTATACTCGCTCCCTGCACCTCCTATAACACGCACTCCCTGAGCAGTATACTCGCTCCCTGCACCTCCTATAACACACACTCCCTGAGCAGTATACTCGCTCCCTGCACCTCCTATAACACGCACTCCCTGAGCAGTATACTCGCTCCCTGCACCTCCTATAACACGCGCTCCCTGAGCAGTATACTCGCTCCCTGCACCTCCTATAACACGCACTCCCTGAGCAGTATACTCACTCCCTGCACCTCCTATAACACGCACTCCCTGAGCAGTATACTAACTCCCTGCACCTCCTATAACTCGCACTCCCTGAGCAGTATACTCACTCCCTGCACCTCCTATAACACGCACTCCCTGAGCAGTATACTCACTCCCTGCACCTCCTATAACACGCACTCCCTGAGCAGTATACTCACTCCCTGCACCTCCTATAACACGCACTCCCTGAGCAGTATACTCACTCCCTGCACCTCCTATAACACGCACTCCCTGAGCAGTATACTCACTCCCTGCACCTCCTATAACACGCGCTCCCTGAGCAGTATACTCGCTCCCTGCACCTCCTATAACACGCACTCCCTGAGCAGTATACTCGCTCCCTGCACCTCCTATAACACGCACTCCCTGAGCAGTATACTCGCTCCCTGCACCTCCTATAACACGCACTCCCTGAGCAGTATACTAACTCCCTGCACCTCCTATAACACGCGCTCCCTGAGCAGTATACTCGCTCCCTGCACCTCCTATAACACGCACTCCCTGAGCAGTATACTCGCTCCCTGCACCTCCTATAACACACACTCCCTGAGCAGTATACTCACTCCCTGCACCTCTATAACACGCACTCCTGAGCAGTATACTCATTCCCTGCACCTCCTATAACTCGCACTCCCTGAGCAGTATACTCACTCCTGCACCTCCTATAACCGCACTCCCTGAGCAGTATATACTCACTCCCTGCACCTCCTATAACACGCACTCCCTGAGCAGTATACTCACTCCCTGTACCTCCTATAACACGCACTCCCTGAGCAGTATACTCACTCCCTGCACCTCCTATAACACGCACTCCCTGAGCAGTATACTCACTCCCTGCACCTCCTATAACTCGCACTCCCTGAACAGTATACTCACTCCCTGCACCTCTATAACACGCACTCCCTGAGCAGTATACTCGCTCCCTGCACCTCCTATAACACGCACTCCCTGAGCAGTATACTCACTCCCTGCACCTCCTATAACACGCACTCCCTGAGCAGTATACTCACTCCCTGCACCTCTATAACACGCACTCCCTGAGCAGTATACTCACTCCCTGCACCTCCTATAACTCGCACTCCCTGAACAGTATACTCACTCCCTGCACCTCCTATAACACACTCCCTGAGCAGTATACTCGCTCCCTGCACCTCCTATAACACGCACTCCCTGAGCAGTATACTCATTCCCTGCACCTCCTATAACACGCACTCCCTGAGCAGTATACTCACTCCCTGCACCTCCTATAACACGCACTCCCTGAGCAGTATACTCACTCCCTGCACCTCCTATAACACGCACTCCCTGAGCAGTATACTCACTCCCTGCACCTCCTGTAACACGCACTCCCTGAGCAGTATACTCACTCCCTGCACCTCCTGTAACACGCACTCCCTGAGCAGTATACTCACTCCCTGCACCTCTTGTAACACACACTCCCTGAGCAGTATACTCACTCCCTGCACCTCCTGTAACACGCACTCCCTGAGCAGTATACTCACTCCCTGCACCTCCTGTAACACGCACTCCCTGAACAGTATACTCACTCCCTGCACCTCTTGTAACACACACTCCCGAGCCTTACTCTCACTCCAACTCCTACATCTCCACATTTTTCTTCACCTGTCGGCTTGGTATTTTTTTCCGCCTCGCTAGCCTTTTGGGAAATCGCGCTGCTCTCCTCATTAATCGAGGGCATCAGGCTCCTGGGCCTTTGCTGATCAGGGACTATCAAATCTGTCCCAGGAATGTTTTCTTAAAAGATACATGGTCCTAAAATTAGCTTTGCTTCCTGCACACTTCAGGATAAATTTAGTAGGTGCTAGCATTTCATTTCAACAACTAGATTGTAGTTATGGGACGGAGCGCCTGGCTAATGCCCCCCGCATTCGGCTCACTTGTGTGCGAGTACAAGTGTTACACATTTTTCGGTTTCTAGAGTCGAATTACCTCTATTATTGTGGCGGGGAGCTCAGCATTAATACGGCAGGTTGTTATCTGGGTAGAACAGTCGCATGCCATTCAGAAGGTCATACCCCCAGCGCTCTCTGCGCTTTTCATCGTGAACACATGGCCGGCCAATATTTTTTTTTTTCCCTTCTTGCTTTTACCATGAAAAAAAATGCAGTTTTTATTTCCTTCATGCTGGGCGTTTGCTTCTCAATCCCTGCAAGCATTAAAGGTTCGTTCTATTGAAGAACAGAGTTCCCTTTTTCTGCCCTTAAATAAAAGGACGCATCCTGCTGACAACCTCTGCCCCAGTTTTTTTTCTTATTTCTTTATCTTATTTTTGGGTGATTTTACTCACTTTGTCCCCCCTCGCCTCGCAATGCTCCTCTTCGGCTCATGGTCTCTCGAACCCGGACGTCCCTGAAGCTTTGCTGTGCAATTTGTGCTCCTATGCACCTAGCGTAGCGTAAGAACTGCAAATTGGAAGCTCTTGGGGACTCGTGCACTTTATGTAAACAAGTACACATCGAAAAACTCTCTTCTAAACTTTACCCCAAACTAGGTGCCCGATACAGAACCAAATCCTACCTGAGCCCCGCGATAAGAAAGCAGATTGTACAACAAATGCTTATGCCGGCTATTGATTACGGAGATGTAGTGTATGCAGCCGCCCCGCGAACACACCTTCATAAACTTACTACATTGTATAACTCATTCTGCCGCTTTGTGCTACAATGTAACTACATGACCCACCATTGTCACATGTTAAAAGAGCTAAACTGGCTGTGCACCTGTCACGGTTCAATGAGATTGAGGATCCCATCTTCCTTTTATCTCAGTGATGGAGAACCTTGCCACTCCAGGAGATTCGGAACTGCATGAGCCATGATGCTTAGTCTTACAAAAGGCTGGCAGAGCATCATGGGACATGTAGTTCAATCACAACCATCTAGGGTGCCAAGGCTCGTCAACTCTGCTCTGTTACTTATTGATACAGACGAAAGCACCACCAAATTGGGATGCAGAGCATCCTCTCTGCGGTATGAGAACACATACCGTGGCGCACGGAGTGAATGTATCCTACGTAAAGCGTTCGCATTTGTAACGTTCAGACATGCTGATACACCCATCTGAAGCCCCCACTGATGGTATGCCCGGGTTCGGCTGATGTAATGCGCTCCAGCTGCATCCTGGTCCTACCCAGAGATGGCATTCCTATATATTTGGTTAATCAATGATTTCAGTGTCAGGTGACGTGATGATTGGGTACCAGCTCCATCAAGGGGTGGATGGCCCATAAGGGGAATAGGGCACCACCCGTGAGATGTAGTGAATGGTCGATGGTTACTGCAGTGTTCTCATTTTGCACAGCTAGGTGCATATGGGTGATGCATAAATGTGGGTTGTATGCAGGCTGACACAAATTTGGGGGATCCATGATGTCCTACCGGCCCTGGGGCAGCGAGAGTCGTCTGTCGGCCCCTGACTCCTCCTATTAATTGCAAGTAAGTAGCACAGGTCCAATCTTTAATCCCTCCGTCATATTCTTTTGTTTCCCCAGAAGCCCTTGTTCCGTCCTACGGTTGCTACAGTTACCAGATACAACGAGGAAGATTGAAACATCCTTACGACGTGGCGACGAGACGCAGTATCTTATTTTTACGAGTTTTTTTTTAGTTTGTTTCTCTTCCCAAAGGAAATCACGGCCGCCCGTTTCATCAGCAAACAAGGTTTCCGCAGCCGCCAGGATCGGCTCAAAGGCTCTGGCTTCTGGCCGTTAATTAAAAAAGCCCTATCTTTGAAGCGGCCGCCGAGCACATGACTCCCGCGTTAACTCTCCAGCCCCGTGTTTGTCGAGATGTAATTTCGTGTTAGGTGTCCGTTGCTAAGAATACTCCTCGGGTGGAAAAATAAAGCTTAGCCGCTGTGTACATTAGGATCTGATTTAGGATTTAGACCCGGGGACGAAAATAGTGCGTGGAGCCAGGGTCCCCGGGGGAGGGGGCTTTGTTTTCTGCACTTTATCGAAAAGGGAATTAAACAAAAAAAAAAACTAACAAGCTACGAGAGTTCAGCGACCGGACGACATAAAATGTATCAAGCGACGGAATTATCACGTAAAGTGACGCTTTCATCGTTTCACGAGAATAAAGAGATTGAATGAATTAGCAGCGACAAGATCATATAATATAAAACACTCTGTTACATTGTTTATAAACATAATAAAGCCTGAGCACTGTGACCTCATCACCTCACTTACATCATTCCATTGGCATTCCTCCCAAGTGATCCTATGAAGGAACGACAACACCTACTGGGACCCCGTCCCCCTTTCATTATCCTAATGTCCCATTTTTAGGGGCTCCTCCAAATATTCAGGGTTGTGCGGGTGTCGTTAGGGGTTCCTCCATATATTCAGGGTGTGCGGGTGTATTTTTAGGGGCTCCTCCATATATTCAGGGTGTGCGGGTGTCTTTTTAGGGGCTCCTCCATATATTCAGGGTGTGCGGGTGTCTTTTTAGGGGTTCCTCCATATATTCAGGGTGTGCGGGTGTCTTTTTAGGGGCTCCTCCATATATTCAGGGTATGCGGGTGTCTTTTTAGGGGCTCCTCCATATATTCAGGGTATGCGGGTGTCTTTTAGGGGCTCCTCCATATATTCAGGGTATGCGGGTGTCTTTTTAGGGGCTCCTCCATATATTCAGGGTGTGCGGGTGTCTTTTTAGGGGCTCCTCCATATATTCAGGGTGTGCGGGTGTATTTTTAGGGGCTCCTCCATATATTCAGGGTGTGCGGGTGTCTTTTTAGGGGCTCCTCCATATATTCAGGGTGTGCGGGTGTATTTTTAGGGGCTCCTCCATATATTCAGGGTGTGCGGGTGTCTTTTTAGGGGCTCCTCCATATATTCAGGGTGTGCGGGTGTATTTTTAGGGGCTCCTCCATATATTCAGGGTGTGCGGGTGTCTTTTTAGGGGCTCCTCCATATATTCAGGGTGTGCGGGTGTCTTTTTAGGGGTTCCTCCATATATTCAGGGTGTGCGGGTGTCTTTTTAGGGGTTCCTCCATATATTCAGGGTTTGCGGGTGTCTTTAGGGGCTCCTTCATATATTCAAGGTGTGCGGGTGTCTTTTTAGGGCCTCCTCCATATATTCAGGGTGTGCGGGTGTCTTTTTAGGGGCTCCTCCATATATTCAGGGTGTGCGGGTGTCTTTTTAGGAGCTCCTCCATATATTCAGGGTGTGTGGGTGTCTTTTTAGGGGTTCCTCCATATATTCAGGGTGTGCGGGTGTCTTTTTAGGGGTTCCTCCATATATTCAGGGTTTGCGGGTGTCTTTAGGGGCTCCTTCATATATTCAAGGTGTGCGGGTGTCTTTTTAGGGCCTCCTCCATATATTCAGGGTGTGCGGGTGTCTTTTTAGGGGCTCCTCCATATATTCAGGGTGTGCGGGTGTCTTTTTAGGGGTTCCTCCATATATTCAGGGTGTGCGGGTGTCTTTTTAGGGGCTCCTCCATATATTCAGGGTATGCGGGTGTCTTTTTAGGGGTTCCTCCATATATTCAGGGTGTGCGGGTGTCTTTTTAGGGGCTCCTCCATATATTCAGGGTGTGCGGGTGTATTTTTAGGGGCTCCTCCATATATTCAGGGTGTGCGGGTGTCTTTTTAGGGGCTCCTCCATATTTTCAGGGTGTGCGGGTGTCTTTTTAGGGGCTCCTCCATATATTCAGGGTATGCGGGTGTCTTTTTAGGGGCTCCTCCATATATTCAGGGTGTGCGGGTGTCTTTTTAGGGGTTCCTCCATATATTCAGGGTGTGCCGGTGTCTTTTTAGGGGCTCCTCCATATATTCAGGGTGTGTGGGTGTCTTTTTAGGGCCTCCTCCATATATTCAGGGTGTGCGGGTGTCTTGTTGAGAGATCCTGTAAGCTCTGTTTGATAACAAACACCTTTTTGAGTTTTATTATTAAGTCGTTGCTTTTGGTCGCCTCTTCTTCAATCCCCAGTTATTTCGGGTCATTCTTGGTGCTTTGCAGTGGGTTCGCTCGTAATTAATAAATGTTTCTCGGACGTTCCTGGGTTTTTAAAACGAAGCCTGGGCTCTTATTCCTGGGTTATGGAGACGCCTCTCCTTTATAATATCAACAACTCGCATAATGTAAAAGTATTTAATATTTGTACAATCATAGCACCAGTGCTTTTATATATATTTTTCATCAGCGTGTGTTGTCTTTATTATTACAGAAAATAAAAACAGCAAACTTTGATATTATTTCTTAGGCTTTTTTTCTGTTTTGTTTTTTTTTTTGCATTTTTTTTTCCATCTGGCTCATGAAAAACCAAGAAAAAAAAAAATAGACGATGATTCGGACGGACGAGGAGGTTCGACAGAAATGGGCAGGAAGGGGGCGCAGAGGTAGAAAACGAATATTAAATTCGAAAAAATAATGCATTAAATATAAACACTTTTTTTTTTTTCGTCCGACACATTAATTAAATTAAATATTAAAAAAAATCGAAGAAAATTAAACAAAACAATAAAAAAAATCGGAAAAAAATTAAAGAAAATAAAACAAAACAATAAAAAAAAATCCAAAAAAAAATCAAAGAAAGTAAAACAAAACAATAAAAAAAATCGAAAACAAATCAAAGAAAATAAAACAAAACAATAAAAAAAATTGAAAAAAAATCTAAGAAAATAAAACAAAACAATAAGAAAAATCGAAAAAAAATCAAAGAAAATAAAACAAAACAATAAAAATTGAAAAAAAAATCAAAGAAAATAAAACAAAACAATAAAAAAATCGAAAAAAAATAAAAAAGTAAATAAAACAAAACAATAAGAAAAATCAAAAAAATCGAAGAAACTAAAACAAAACAATAAAAATTTAAAAAAAATCTAAGAAAATAAAAGAATTAAAAAAAAATTGAAAAAAAAATAATCGAAGAAAATGGAAGAATGTAATAAAACTAAAAAAAAAAAATACAAATTGCGTTTGATCTTTTGCATGGTATGGTCTGGACACGTGAGTACATCTAAAGTCTCACAGGAGAACGAACCAATCTGTACTGTGGACCACAAAATATTTCAATATACCCATCAACTAACAAGAGGCATACCCGAAAACATCATGCGGTTGAACGTAGGCAGGCCGAATCACAACCACGAAAACAGAGAAAAATCCAAAAAAATCAGCCATGGCACTGATTGCATGTCAACGGGTGGGGGTGGGGGGGGGATGGGCAAGGTGGGGGGGCTATTAACATAATTTTAAAAAAAGAAGAAGTCCGTGTGTGCTTTGTGAGAGCCATTTTTGTTGAAAATGGGAGCATAGATGAGACGGGTCTGTGAGATGCACAGTTCCAGTTTCCCTGGCACTTTTTTCTTTCTTTTCTTTATTTTTTTATATATTCCTCTTTACCAAAAAAAAAAAAATAATTAAAAAAAAATATTGTGCAATATATTTTTCTTTTTTTACGGATACAGTGAAACGAGCACAATAAAACCATGTTTCGGTCCTTTTCTGTGTTTTTTTTTTCTGTTTCTTGTGGTTATTTAACTTTATTAACTTTTTTTTCTCTCTTTTTTTAATACTTTTTGTTGTTGTTCTTTTCGCTCCGAATACTCATGGGGAGACATGGAGGGACGGGGCTGGGGGTGTGGGGTGGGATACCAGATATCCTGTTAAGTCTCTGCGGCTTGTACATCAATAAAGACCTAAATGTTGCGTTGAAAAGGATGGCGGAGGTTCGCTGGTGGTGGTGGTGGTGGTGGTGGTGGTGGTGGTAGGGGGGTGTTGGGAAGGATGGAGAAGAAATATGTATTGCTTCTTTTTTTTTTCTGCGAGTGGCATATTTTATGTTGTTCTTCTAAAAATACTCTCTTTGCAAATTCCTTTCCGCTGAACAAGTTGCGGTCAGAAGAGACTTGCTCCCTTATGTACCAATAGAATTTCTTTTGTAGTCAGGAAAATAAGTCTTTGGTCGACATAAAACCCTCCCGGTATCCCAAGCTAGATTTTTCCATCGTAGCCGGTTATTTCTGTACAAGGGACTGTTTTATTGAAAGTAGGAAGCATCGTGGTTGACCTGGTCGTCCCTCGGAAGGCGAAGTCCTTGTCCCAATGTCCTAGGCACAAGAATAAGGAAGAAAAAAAAAGGAAAGCTCAAACAGTTGTGGCTGGACCGTACTGGAAAAGCAAAGGGGAGGTCTCTCGGATCCGGACGGAGAAGTGACCCTTGTTCCTCGTGGTCTGCAGCGTAAAAGGCAGAAAGTCGTCATCCAGCCACTGTTCCTTGTTGCTTTCGGAAGTGAAAACGAGTGCAAAGTGCTCCAGCTGGTCCTCGTCGTAGCAGTAGGCCTCCGTCGTCCCCAACATGCTCCTGGAGATCTCGTTCATCTGAAGGACCACCAGTTTGACCACTTCTTGGGCAGGTGTTTTGCTTGTTATATGTAACTAGACAGAGGAGAACAGAAAGATAAAGAAGAAAACAAAATTACATTCCATTCAAACTACAACTATTCCCTACCGGTCATGACACCCCCTTGGATACTTTGACAACCGGAGGAGCTCTTACAAAGTTGGAATTTTTCCTGGTGGACCAGTCGATTAGTAGCCACAAGAGGTGAAGGGAGCATTTGTGTGGCACAAAATGACAAAGTGTGGCACCAGGAACTGTGCTCTCCACCTCGCTCAGATGTCTACCAATGAGGATTGGGGGGCTCTCAAAGGCTTAAGGTGGCCCTGTTAAGCCACAATGGTGTTTAGACTCTAAATACACGGCAGTGTTTGGTCCAACTCGGTCTGATTTTCACTATTTTATCTTAACCTAAGGACATCATGTTTCATTTTATGGTTTGTGTGTCTTGTATCAATACAAATGTTATTGATCTAATAGGTTGAAAACCTTGTGTGCTCCTCTAATCCTGGGTCTGGAAAATTGGTGTCCTTCGTTAGGTCCACCAGGGTAGCAGAGCACGTTGTACAGGATGCTTAACAGTCTGCCAAGTGCCCAAGGGAAAAAATAAACATGGCGTATCCCTGGATTGCAGAAGCCAATTGATAAGTTATCAGAGGAACATCTTGGTTCTTCCTCCCATATTTATGGCAGCAATTGAAACCGGCTAAGATTCAGTTTTGTTGGATGAAACCACCTGAGCACAAGGCATGGCACTTACCACAGGAACAATCAATGGCCAGTCCTAGTCAAAACAATCTGATAGTATTTTCTTTTTAATGCCTGATAAACCTGGTTTCAATAACCAGTAAAGCTTTTTAGGCAATAACCCCTCTGGCGTGGGCGTCTCCTAAACAACAAACCTGATTCTTGTTCAGCTCGGACTAATGATGACATCCCAAAAGATGGTCAGACATGCAGTACTTTTTCAATATTGCAAAACTCAACTAACCATGGAAGGAAATTAGACCTCAACACCAAGGTCTTATGGAGTCATGGGGATCTCCTTCAATGGAATAGTTATCTTATCTCGTCTTTTTACACCACCAGCCACCATGCCTGCTCACTCCACTCCAACTAATTTCCAGAGAAACGATACCTTCACAAAATGCTATTTTTTTCCACTGAGCAACTGTCGTATCCATTTACATGTGACCTTTCTAAATTCAGTTCTTTAAATCGGGGCCTTTACGAACGGAGCCTGTGAGATACATGTCGAGCTTTAGGGGCTTTCGACTGACATCGTCAAGCCAGAGGACAACATAATCTTTAATATATTAAAATCCTTCTCTTTGATTCATTTAAATTACTCATTAGACATCATCAACATGTGCACGCTAACGACCTCTGGCCAACTCACGGATAAAGTGGACAAGCGTAGGTTTAAAAGAAGATTATTTGCCTGTTATTCCAGGCCCAATACATTTTTAGATGTCCCTAACATGAAGGAACTATTCCTGGACGACCAAATGTAACTCGTCTTCAACATTGACTAAAGGAATGATTGTTTCGGCTGCTAGCAGACATTTGTTCTACTGACCAACATGGTCCTTCAGAGTCCTTTCTATGCATGCTGTACCACTTTTTCAGACCAACAACCTTCCAAGTCTAGTATTAATTTGTCACAAGTCAAAAGAAGAAATCTTTCATTAACGGATTTATGTCCATGACAACCACCCAACTTGTTGGTCTACTCAGAAAGCAGTAAAACCTACATCAAGTTAAAATCTGATATAGCATCAATCGGTGGATTTTTTTTCTCATGTATGGACAGATGTGATGCTACGTTACCTTGATGCTCATCTCTTTCGAAAGACCAGTCTCGTATTGCGGAAATATTCGTATAGTTACGGAGTTGTTCCTCTTTCCTTGGCCTGTTACAATTCTTGGCTCCAAGGGCTCTTGGAAGTCGTTTGTCCACTCAACTGAGTGCGTACGGTAAATACGTCCAGAGCGATCACACGGCAGATCGTGATCTGGGCTAAAAGAAGTGCTCGTCCTCAGGCCTCGGACACCGCAGTGACCTGAGTTTTTCGTCTCTGTTGGAGAGCTGTCCACGGAGCCCGGGCAGGATTTCCTCGAGGCTTTGTAAGGCTGTTTAGGGAAATCCAGGCTACTAGTACGGACGCAGTAAGCTTGCCGCTTTTCCGTGATCCGCAGCAGCTCGATCTGGCGGCTGGGAAGCACAAAGTCGCTGTCGTAAAGCTGTGGTGGCCGTTCATCTTCCTGAGGCAAAACCTTTGGCTCATGAGTCTGTAGGACGTCAGGAGTTCCATCCCTGAAGCTACGGATAGACCTCCTGCCACACTCCTGTCCTGATGAATAGACCAAGTCCAGCTCCTTGGGGCTCTGGGCTCTGCTAGAGTCATAGTCACTATCAGTAGCCAGGAAGACTTCAGAAGAGCCCTCTTCATCTGACACAGCGTGTAAATCTAGAAGAGGGGAAGACTGGTTTGCAAACTTCACATCTAATAGCTCATTATCAGAGTAAGGAGCAGTAAGGAGATCTGTAATTAAAACAAATATATATATATATATATATATATAATCTAGTTCTTAACAAGAAAATAAACTTATGAAGAACAACCTTCAGCAGATAATGCATTATTTTTATTTTATTTCTTAAAAAAAACCCAGAAAACTTCACTGAGAAGGTGGCCTATAGGACCATGATAACATACGTATATCACGGCTGGGTCTTCTTTCTCCAACTACTTACAATCTTCTATTCCATATCTTGGCTTAATGCATTTGCTCCTCAGAAAGTATTCTGAGGTTTGGCATCACTTGGTACATTTTTCTAAAACACACTGATTGAAGCAGTTATCCTGAAGCCAAAACACACTACAGGGAGCTTCATCAACAAGGAGAGCCCTGATGTAGCAACAATGGTGGCTAGGATGCCACAGGATGACACAACTGTGAAGGATTAGGACATTCCTTAAGAACACATGGTTGCTTACCGGTATTGAGTTTTCTGCTAGTTTCAGGAGACGGGTTGGGAGATGGAATATAGTCCAGGTGTGATGAAGTAGATGGAGGCTTTTCCTTTAGGTACACGTCTCCAGATTCATCGAGGAACCACGTGAGTGGCACGGCACAGGATGGCTGTTTGTATCTGGCATGCTGGAGGGCATCCATCAACCACCGCATCTCTCTCCAGTTCTCTTCCATTTGCTTTGGTCATTCGAGAATAAAAAGAGCATTAGTGATGTATCTCACAGAAGCACAATTTACCGATCGGGAACTTTAGTGGCGAATAAAGGCTAACAAAAAGGTTGTGTATTGTGCATTTCATGCATTAGAGGACACTCCTAGCACCATAACCTAATGTTTAGGGGTCCCTTGTCTCTGTTTCTCTGCACATAGCTAGACTTGCATCTTAAACTCCCAGAAACCCCAGATGGACCCATAGAGTCCATATGGATAGGCATTTGTAAGAGAAGCTCAAAACTCCCTTCAACAGCTATGGGCGTATGAAGATTGGCTCCACCACTTCCTGGTCTGTGCCGAATGCAATGCACAGGTTTTGCCAAACTTAATACTCCTCCCTCCATATAACTCTAGGAGATTTTTGTAACTATGAAATTTTTCCAAGGCACATCTTGCTCTTCCTAATGTTTCCTTTAAGTCCCATCAAGATATGAGATAACTAGAATACACTTCCAAATCCCTCTAGGAGGTCTTTAAAAGCAAGAGGTCAGCCCAAGGACCTATAGCTTTTTCGAACCATAATATGTACTCTAAGAGAGCTTATTGAGTAACACGTCCATCTAAAACACGAGTAGAATTTTGTTAAGGATAATACCCTCCCAAATAAATCTAGGAGATCCCTCAAAGACATGATGGAAGGTTTTTCCAACCATAATGTCCTTCAAATTTACTCTGGGAGGTCTCGCTAATCTTAATCTCGCTCTACAACATATAGCATCATCTCATTAAAATGTGTTAGTTCAGGGATGTCATACTCCGGCCCTCAGATGTTGGTGGCCCTCAATTCGCAGAATTCGTTGGATACAATAGATGGCCAGGGAACCATGGGAGCTGTAACTCAGCAACATCTGAATGGCTGAAGTGTGACACCCCTGCTTTAGACCTTAAAACCAGATAGGTAACAGTGAAGCCGCAAGTGGGGTATACAAATGACAGGAGCCTAGGGCTACAAAGCCTACAATATCTGGAATTGTGTCTCCTTGGCATCAATGTTTGATACAGGCCTCCAACGATTCTTTTGGACTTTTTGTTTGACATGTTGACGTTCTTTTGGATATTTTGTACACCTCTTGGTACATACGACACTGTAAGAACAAAATGCGTACAGGGGGACCCCCAAAATGAATGGAAAAAAACAAAGCACTGCAGCCAAGTAGGAAGTTAGAACAAGTAGGAGCGTCGTTACCCAGGCAAGGTCGCCAACAGGGAGCACCATGTATTTTGTGTCTAGTGATCGTGAACCACATTCCGCTTAAGAACAGTGACATACTAGAATTGTCTTGTTTTTTTTATTTGTTTTACTTAATTTCACTGCTTTTTCCAGCTGCTATCAGGAAGATTTCCAAATTAAATTCTTTGGAAAATCTCCAGAATCATCAAAATCCATAATATATACATATTTTATAGGATAAAATAACTTGAGGATAAATACGTCAGGTTTTCCTCTTTTCATAATAGCAGACTCACAGCATTTTCACAAATTTTTTTTAAAAATATTTCTTCGTCCAAGCCTCGAAATGGGGTAAAAAAAAAAAAAAGGAAATGCATTTCTGTAATTCATGAGGCCGAATAAAAAAAAAAAAAAAAGTAATAAAAATAATAATAAAAAGAAAAGAAATATACATGTCTATTAGAGGGTGGATTCCGCAGAAGCACGGCCTGGTCAGACCAGACGACTCCTTAAATTGCTTTGCAACCAATAGGGGTGTTTGCCAAAGAACACCCAGCCATGATAAATATATGGCACTCGGGGCAGGAGCAAAGCACAAGCCTTATTACACAACATACCTCTCCTACATCCTCTGCGGCCTCTGGCAGCTCCGCGCCTGTATTTGTGGTAAACAAGGTCTCCCAGCCTGTATCCTGTTGGCCGGCCCAGACATACACTTACACAGTTATCGAACCACTTATTAAATCGCCTCCTGAATGCCCCTGGAGTGCAAGCAAATAATTTACTGCTGCCAGCAAGCCGAGTTACTCATAGGGGATTGCTCCTCTCGATTCCTTTCCAGCATGGCGGATCAGGGCTTCTTGGAAGCATGGGTTGAATTCTTACGGTTTCAGAGGATAAGTTACCATTCACAAAAACACGCAACGTCAACGAGCCATGTTTGCAAGACACAACTCGCCATGCTCATGATACCTAGTTCTAGGTAACTGACTGAAGAAGCCTGAATAGTGGCGAAACGCGTCTCGGTTAATCAATACATATATGCTTTCATGTTATTTCCTTTTATGGAAAATGTAATCATGTTTCGGTAAAGTTTTGGCCGGTGAACTGATGATATTGTAATCAACATTTATTTTTCCTGAAGGGAGGTGATTTTTTTCAGATCAAAGCATCAAAACCCATAAGAGCAATCTATAGGCCCATAATAAGGCTCTTTATCATGTAAGTGAGCATTTTGTAACCTACTGTACATTGAATACTATGTGGTAGAGATGTGCATTCGTTTCTGAAAAATTCAGAATTTGGAACCAAAACGATAATTCGTATTCGGAAGTACTTCCGAATAACGAATCGATGTGATACGAATTTGAAACTAAATGAAACGGTATATAACGAATTTATTTCGTTTTACACTGTGTCCTCATCATAAAAAAAATTTGAATAACTGATATCAACTATTGAATTTGAAATGAACTATCAAATTAATATCAACTATTGAATTTGAAATGAACTATCAAATTGATATCAACTATCGAATTTGAAATGAACTATCAAATTGATATCAACTATCAAGTTTGAAATGAACTATCAAATTAATATCAACTATTGAATTTGAAATGAACTATCAAATTGATATCAACTATCGAATTTGAAATGAACTATCAAATTAATATCAACTATTGAATTTGAAATGAACTATCAAATTGATATCAACTATCGAATTTGAAATGAACTATCAAATTAATATCAACTATTGAATTTGAAATGAACTATCAAATTGATATCAACTATCGAATTTGAAATGAACTATCAAATTGATATCAACTATCAAGTTTGAAATGAACTATCAAATTAATATCAACTATTGAATTTGAAATGAACTATCAAATTGATATCAACTATCAAATTTGAAATGAACTATCAAATTAATATCAACTATTGAATTTGAAATGAACTATCAAATTGATATCAACTATCGAATTTGAAATGAACTATCAAATTAATATCAACTATCGAATTTGAAATGAACTATCAAATTGATATCAACTATCGAATTTGAAATGAACTATCAAATTGATATCAACTATCGAATTTGAAATGAACTATCAAATTGATATCAACTATCGAATTTGAAAAGAACTATCAAATTGATATCAACTATTGAATTTGAAATGAACTATCAAATTAATATCAACTATCGAATTTGAAATGAACTATCAAATTGATATCAACTATCGAATTTGAAATGAACTATCAAATTGATATCAACTATCAAATTGTTCTTAGCTTACAAACAAGTAATAGTCATCAAAGGACTTTATGAAACAAATTAATTTTGTTTCACTGTTTAATTTGACTCATATACTAAATCTGTGACACAGCTTAAAATTTAACCCTAGCTTTTCTTTTAACAGCAAAATTTGATTAATTGGGGTTGTATCTAGTTATCCAAAATTCGAATTGATATCAACTATGGAATTGATATATGAAATTCGAATCGATTCAAAATTTCAAATCGATTCGAAATTTCAAATCGATCTGAAACTAAACAAAACGAAATACGAAACTAAATTAGTTACGAAATTCTGAAAACTAAATTATATAAAAACGTAACGAACGAAACTAAACAAATTTTTCAGCCATGCACATCCCTACTATTTGGGCAATATTTTTATACTGTCTGCCCTAGAACATGATAGGAACAGAAGTGTGAGAAAGCTCTCTATCGATGGTGAAGAAGTTTCCTGTGGATTGCCTACCTTTGAAAAAAAGTGAAGATCTTTGAGTCGAGTTGGGGCTCTGAGTCGTGTGAGTGGTCCTAACTTTTTCATTTATTCTTCTGGATAGATACAGACCTCCTGTACCATCACTGTATTTCTGGTAATTTTTTCTTTCAAAGTAGTTTTTAATGCTATTCCAAATTTTTTGGAAACTGGTACAGAGAATTGAATGTTCAAAAGTTAAGTATACAACCTTGTCTATAGCATGCCACCAAATCGGTACCTAGTTCTAGGTAAGCCTAGTTGCCTTTTTGGCTAATGGTTCCTGTCTTACATGACGTGGATGTGCACTGATGAGCACTCAATGTTTCCTTTCTTGCTTCCTGCCAATCAGAGAAATCAAGGAATTATAAGTAAGGTGCTGTGTTGCTGCCGCCATGTTGGATTGGCTTAAGTCTATCAGGTCTATTCAAAGAAAGGAGAAACTTAGGAGAATGACTGGAAAAGTGAAAATTCTAGTTCAAAAGTCAAACCAGAAAAATTCTCCCATTTATCTCACTTTCCAAATCGGCTATTTGGTCTAGATTGCTCTCTTCTCCTGCCAGTTCTCCTTTCTCTGAATAACCCTGTAAGTGATTTAAAAAAGAAATAAAGCTGAGCAAGTGTCATTCCAGTGACCTATGGCCAAAGCCCTCATGCCACATGTACATTTCTCATGATATCATTGTCTTGGGTGGAGTCTGGAGTGACATAGAAGCTTATGATGCTTATTATGCTCTACATCCAGGCCCCCAAGAAGAGCTAGTGGAGCCTTAACTTTTTTCAGGTTACCCAACAGCAACCCAGAAAATGGGACAGAGACAATTGGGTTGTGAAGCATGGGATGGGGGGCAATGAGCATGATAGGAATAGAATATAGCGCAATGGGCATAGGAATTATGGGGTGGAAGATCATTGGGATTGAGTGGATGAGACAGAGGCACAATGTGGAAGAGGGGATGAGTAGGATGGGGCAAAGGCAGAATGAGGATGAAAAGGATGGGGGGCAAATGTACAATTGGGTGAAAGGAATTGAGCACATGTCCAACAGGGATGAGAGGGATGGAGCACGTGCACAATGGGGAAGAGTGTGTTGGAGCAGAGACACAATGAGACTAGAGGATAGGAGAAGAGACATAATGGAGATGAAGGAGATGAACCAGAAGTATAATTAAGATGAGTAGGGTGAGGCTGAGACACATTGTGCATACGGTAAATGGAGCAGAGGCCTTTGGGGGATGAGAGGAATGGGGCTGAGGAACAATGGGAATGAGAAGCATGGTGCTGAAGCATACTGGGGATGAAAGAGATGAGGCTGAGACTCATGAAATCTATCGCTACATGTATCACGACTGTAAGGCTTGACACTGGGTAGAGTGAACCCTTTCATCCACATTACGAACAAAACTGTTACCGGATAAATCATCTACACCAGTGGTTGGTTCCCAATCATGGTCCTCAGGTCCCCCTAACAGGCCAGGTTTCAAGGATTACCTTGGGGAAATGCAGACTGAATCCTGCAATCACTGAGCAGCAAATCATATCCCCTGTGCTGTGCTTCACATATCCTGCAAACCTGGCCTGTAAGGCAAACTTGAGGACCAGGGAGGGGAACCACTGATCTACATGAAAAGGTTTTCCTAATTGCATAAATCAGACCGTCACCGTATCCTGATGTGGATTAGGTGAAGTCAATAACATTCAAATATCTCATGAGTTAGCTGTGTTGACTCACTGTACTCAGAGCTTTCAGAAGCCACGTTACGTGCTCTTTAACGAGAAACCCACACAGATGTACCAGACTGTACGTCGTGCAGCCAATCCTTGCTATTAAAGTTAATGTAGCCTTGTCGATAACATGTCTTGGTTTACAATCCTCCATGGTTTTATTTGTCCCTATATTCTGAGCAGGCCTTGCCAGACCAAACGTAATAAGCCTCACCACAAACTACCAGGAAAAGCAGACACTGGAGTACACTGCGTCCAATATTTGTTATGCCATAAATGGTCTAGAACCATTCGATACGCTGTGTTCGGGTCAGCTTGTTTAGACAAGCCACACGTCTCCAACCTACGAAAACACATGGATTTATCGTCTTCAATCAGAACATAAAAGTGTTGTCTTTCTTCAATTACAGGCTGGCCAAATGTCCTGTCTGACGACACCTCAAAACCCAACTCCCAAAATGGGTGGATGAATGTCGCAAGTCTGTGTAACCACAGCTTTTTGTGTGTATAGTGTGTTTTAACCTATGAGTTGCTTGCTATCCTATCACTGACTAAACTACAGGCTGAACATCCCTCATCCGAAATACTCGGGGCCAGAGGTGGTCTGGATTTGGGATATTTGGGGATTTTGGGTTATTTGTGTAGCGCTGCCTTAAAAATGTGCTTTGGTGTACTGGACTATGACTGCCACTAGAGGGAGATAGTGCTGGAGACATTGTGGACTATGCTGGACAAAGCGGACTTCGTCTCCCAGCACCCTCTTCATGAGGACTTAAGTGGGGTCAATGAGCAGAGGAGATACATCAGCAGCCTCGTGTTTGGCACAGGGAGTGTGAGCAGAGCAACGAAAGGTGTAGGACGCACGTTGGAGCTGTCAAGGGTTATAATATTTAATATGTGGGTAAAAGCTTCTTGATCCAAGGAGAAATCTGACTGCCATTCTGGGGTCAAGAAGGAATTTTTTCCCAGTATGTTGCATATTGGCAAGCATTTCAGACTGGGTTTTTTGACTTCTTTTGGATCAACAGCAGTAGGTTATGTGGGAGAGGCTGAACCCGATGGACGCATGTCTTTTTTCAGCCTATATAACTATGTAACTATGTAACAACCAGGCCAGAGTGCAGACGCTGTCTTATTCTTGCTGGAGATCGAGACAGAGATGACCTACATACTCAGCGCTGAGAGATTTGGAGGACAAGCTGGTTCCGGCAGGACCTCAAGATAGGAGGCCGCAACGATTGATTGGGAGTGCAGGCGGAGGATCGTTTGTTCCAGTTGCGGAGATTCGGCGAGCGGGGAGCAGATTCGTTGGCACAGAGTCCCAGTTCAACACGGAGAAAGATCCTTTGGTCGAGGCATCGAGTGCTGGACAGTTCGTTCGACGGGTGGGTGAGAGGCCTCCAGGCCCACGGTTCCGAAACGAAAACGCACACTTGTTGTATTGCTTCAATTCACAGGACCCCAATGGTGACTAGTCGAAGATTGCTCTTTTCGTTCCCTGGCCAGTTGAACACAGTACCCGGGTACCCTAGACACCACATATATATATTTTTGAGCTATTTCATGGGACTTACACTCCAGAACTGAGGGGGTTAACCGTTTCTTTTCCGCCGCGTGTTTTTCCCGCATGACGCATCCTGTAAATTCCTTCAACGCGCATTTATATTTTATGACACTTTATTCTTCAGTAAAGTATATAAAATATAAAATCCACAACAGTGCTGGTGTATAGTAATTCCTAGTGCGGTGAGACTATCCTGAGGTTTATTCAGTGGCCCCTCCGGGGGTGAGCACTACATTTGCATATAATAATGAGACATCTTGGGGACCCAAGTCTTAACAAGACATTCATTTATGTTTCCTACACACCTTATACACACAGACTGAAGGGCATTTTACACAGAGTTTTAATGATTCACCCCCCCCCCCGGTCACATGAGGTCAGGTGGAGAATTTACCCCAATGACATGAGGTCAGTGGTGGGAATTTCCACTTGTTGTGTCATGTCAACACTCAAAAACTTTTTTGGATGTTGAAACATATTGGATTTTTGGATCGGTGATTGGCCAAATTAAATTGAGTCCATAGTTAGGCAGAAGTAGTTGCTTAGGTCAAATCTACGTTGTAATGTTCACCAGGTTTATGGGAAGTCTTGTGATGTTCTAGAGCAGTGATGTCAAACTCTGCCTCCCCCAGACGTTTCTGAACTAGAATGCCCATGATTCTCTGTCCATCGATGGCATTCAAAGAATTTTGGGTATTGTAGGCAATCAATAACTGGGGCTGGTCCGACTTTGACATCTCTGCTCTAGATGCCACCTCCCTCCGGATCTAATATTCGGAAATAATAATCACTATAGGGGTTATTCAGAGAGCACCGAAACGTCGCCGAAATGTCTCTCTCAAATTCCCCGACCCTGTGGTGAATTCAGCATTGTGCAGGGAAAAGCTGCCGAACGGATCCGAATAATCACAGAAAAACCCGCCACAAACTCGCCGATACAATCCAAAAACATCGGATCACTTCAAAACGCCACGGAAAACCTGCCAAACGTACCCGACGATCCACCGCAAACCCGCGAACGCGTCTGAAAATAGCTGACGATCTGCCGAACACAGCGCAGACCAGTCGTCGGAAAAAGCTGACAAACAGGGTAAGAAACGAAAAAAAAAAAAAAAAAGGATTCAAACTTTCAAAATTTTAAACGCTGTTTGCATAAAAACTACTGGATGAAAATGTCTGGAATTTACATATAAGGTCATAAGTATGATAATAAAAAGGGCTGTTACAGAAAAAATGCTGAAAAATGCCTAAAAAAAATCCTAAAAAATAAATAAATAAATAAATAAAGAGACTTATTGCTGCAAATTAAAATAATAAACGCTTTATTAGATATTGGATTAAAACGGGAATATTTTTAACATAAAAGACTATGGGATTCGCCTGATTAAACCTGCTGAATGAAACCACTGAACAGCAGGGCACTTCACTGACATTTCTCTGCTGTTCGGTGTCTCTGAATAGATTAACCATTGCTTCTCTATGGGGGGATTTCACTGTCGGTGACCAGGCACCATATTTCGCTGGCAATTCGCCAACATTTGGAGAATTGCCAGGTCTTGAATAGCCGAATGGACAGGAAATTGCACCGTACGGGGGAATTCACTGTTCGGTGGAATTTCGGCTCTTTCTGGATAACCCTGTACGTAACGCAACGTCTATCTGCCGGTTTTGGAGCCCTTACCTGTATATAGTCCTGGATCTGCTGGTGCCGCTGCTTGGCTGTGGTGAGTTCAGAGTCGGAGAAGGCCTCTCTTAGACTTTGCTGTGAAAGGAGAGACTCCAGCTCCAGCAGAGCCGAGATGTGACAATACTGACTGATAAATTCCCGATCGTAGGTAAAAAAGTGGACTGGAACGGAAAGAAGAAGAACAAAATAATAATAATAAAAAAAAAACGAATAAAACCCCCAAAATAATAATAATAATAAAAAAAAAAATACGAATGAAACCCCCCAAAATAATAATAATAATAATAAAAAATATGAATCAAACACCCCAAAATAATAATAATAATAAAAAAATACGAATCAAACCCCCCAAAATAATAATAATAATAAAAAAATACGAATGAAACCCCCAAAATAATAATAATAATAAAAAAAAATACAAATTAATCCCCCAGAATAATAATAATAATAATAAAAAAATACGAATGAAACCCCAAATAATAATAATAATAATAATAATAATAATAAAAAAATACAAATCAAACCCCCAAATAATAATAATAATAAAAAAAATACAAATTAAACCCCCAGAATAATAATAATAATAAAAAAATACGAATCAAACCCCCCAAAATAATAATAATAATAAAAAAAATACGAATCAAACCCCAAATAATAATAATAATAATAATAAAAATACGAATCAAACCCCCAAATAATAATAATAATTAAAAAAATATGAATCAAACCCCACAAATAATAACTAATGCAATTATAAAACACAATGTAACATACTATGCACAAAATAAACCACCGTGCATGTGTTTGTTATTATAAGAAAGTTAACCCATGACATGGAAAATATGTCAAATACCACAGATTTTGATGTTAATAATTGCATTTACTTTTTCCTCCTCTCTTTTTTTTTGCATTAAAAGAACTTACTAGGAAAATAAATTAACTCTGGCTCGCTTTGTTTCTTTCTAATATACCAAAATATTCCCCCTGCCCGATCCCCCCAGGGTAACGGCAAACGTTGGATCATCAAACAATAATAAAAAAAGAAAGAGTATTTGTGATTAATAAAGAAGATCTGCCGCGGGTGGGGGGTCTGTATGTGTGTTTTGCAAAGACCCCCATCCAAGTGACATTTATTCTGCACGGCAGGGAAGGGATACCCACCTCAAGTCTGACCTGGCCCAGCCTCAGTTGATACCGGGCAAATGGCCAGTCCGCTGTGGCCAGATAAGGCTAGGGTCAGACGAACGCAGCTTTAACGTGCGTTTAGCCGCACAAAATCACGGCCGTGCTAGCAGCAAATGACGTCCAATGCCGGGGAACACACGAAGTACGGCCGCACGAAAGTTCGTCCGCGCAACGCAAGTGGCAAACGAACGCATTTTTTCGAGAACGTCAAACCGCTACTACTGACGTACAGAGTGCGCTGCGGCCGCATAGCGGCGTGTGTGTGTGATTGGGAGACATCAGACGCTGCTAATGTCCGGCCAACATAACGTCCAGACACAAAAAGTGTTTTATTGATGATCCGTACAAAATCACGGACGAAAAGGCGCATCGTATGACCGCTACCGCGTATTCCGTGAAAAAATATGTCCGTTCGTTCGACCGCACTTTTCCACGGTCGACGCGAAAAATGCGTTCGTCTGACCCTAGCCTAAGGAGGATCTCGCCAGCTCAGGGCTGTCAAATTCTGCCCCCCCAGATGTTTCTGAACTACAACTCACGTTATTCCCCGACCATCTATCACATTGGAAGAATTCTGGGAATTGTAGGCATTAACATCTGGAGGGATGGAGTTTGACAGTCCTGCTGTAGCTCGTCCATGATAAAGGGACTAGTAGAAAGATTGAAAAATCCCCCGGACTGGCAAGGTGCCACCATGCTGCCCTAGGACCAGAAAGCATTGCTCTCTCCTTCGTTCTTCCAGCTCTGGTAAACTCAAGACCAAGCAGATAGAAGAATAGGCCAATGCATCTCACTCTTGCCCAAAGCCAACTTCCAAACCCACCCACATCCCTGTCCATTGTCCAGCTGTGGCTCAGTCAATGACGACCATAACAGCCTCAAGTTTTGTCATATTACTCGTGAGAAAGTAGAAAAGTCAGGCATTCCTGTACGTGTGTTGGAGATGACCTGTGTCTCTGGCCAACTCTATAACCTATTACAGTAGCTCTGCGGTGAGGAAGCTGGGTAGCCCATAATAAAATTGTCACCTTGTGAATGACTTCATTAGCAACGACTTAAGGAAAGGCCCTGGGTACAAAAATTACTATTTTAGGCTGAGTAGGTAATTGCTTCAAACAACAACATTTTTGGATAGAATTAGGGTAGTTTTAGATTTAGGGTTAGTAAGCTTTGCATTAGGGAAAGAAATAGGGTTTGGAAGCATAGAATTAGGAGTATGGTTAGAATTAGGGTTAAGAAGTTTAAAACTAGGGCTAGAAAGCTTAGAATCAGGGCTAGGGTTAGGGCTAGAAAGCTTAGACTCAGGGCTAGGATTACAGGAAGGAAGCTTAGAATCAGAGCTAGGGTTAGGTCAAGGAAGCTTAGACTCAGGGCTAGTGTTAGGGGAAGGAAGCTTAGAATCAGAGCTAGGGTTAGGGCTAGGAAGCTTAGAATTAGAGCTAAGGCTAGAGCTAGGAATCTTAGAATCAGGGCTAGGGTTAGGGCTAGGAAGCTTAGAATCACAGCTAGGGTTAGGGCTAGGAAGCTTAGATTTAAAGGTTAGGGCTGGGAAGCTTAGAATACAGGGCTAGGAAGCATAGAATCATGGCTAGGGTTAGAGCTAGGAAGCTTAGAATCATGGCTATGGAGCATAGAATCAGGGCTAGGGTTAGGGCTAGGAAGCTTAGAATCATGGCTAGGGTTAGGGCTAGGAAGCTTAGAATCATGGCTAGGAAGCATAGAATCAGGGCTAGGGTTAGGGCTAGGAAGCTTAGAATCATGGCTAGGAAGCATAGAATCAGGGCTAGGGTTAGGGCTAGGAAGCTTAGTCTCATGGCTAGGGTTAGGGCTAGGAAGCTTAGAATCAGGGTTATGGTTAGGGCTAGGAAGCTTAGAATCATGGCTAGGGAGCATAGAATTAGGGCTAGGGTTAGGGCTAGGAAGCTTAGAATCATGGCTAGGGTTAGGGCTAGGAAGCTTAGAATCATGGCTAGGAAGCATAGAATCAGGGCTAGGGTTAGGGCTAGGAAGCTTGGACTCATGGCTAGGGTTAGGGCTAGGAAGCTTAGAATCAGGGTTAGGGTAGGGCTAGGAATCTTAGAATCATGGCTAGGGTTAGGACTAGGAAGCTTAGAATCAGGGTTAGGGTTAGGAATCTTAGAATCAGGGTTAGGATTAGGGCTAGGAATCTTAGAATCAGGGTTAGGATTAGGGCTAGGAAGATTAGAATCAGGGCTAGGGTTTGGGCTAGAAAGATTAGAATAAGGGCTAGGGTTAGGGCTAGAAAGCCTGAATTTAGAAATCGTACAATCAGGGTTGGGGTTAGGAAGTTTGGAGTGAGGGTTAGAATGTTTACAAATAGAAAGGTAGTAATCGTAAAATCAGGGTTAGGTTTCGGGTTAGGAAATTTAAAATTAGGGATAGGATTAGAATTAATGTAAGGGGTCTTAGAATTAGGGAGAGGATTAGAATTAAGGATAGGATTAGAATTAGGGTTAGAGTTAGAATTCGTGTTAGTGTTGGAACTCTTAGAATTAGGGTCAAGGTTAGAAAGTTTAGAACTAGGGTTATAAATCTTAAAATTTGAGTTAAGCAGTTTAGAAAGAGGGTTAGTGTTAGAATTAAGGCTAGAGATAGAATTAGGGTTAGGAAGTTTACAGTTAGGGATGGAGTTAGAACTAGATTAGATTAGATTAGATTAGGATTAGGGATTTAGGATTAGGGTTTGGAATTTGGATTAGGAAGTTTAGAATTGGGTATAGGGTTAGGGCTAGAAGTAGTGTTAGGAAGTTCAGAATTAGGCTTAAGGTTAGATTTAGAGTTAGGGCTAGAAGAAGTAGCGTTTGGAAGCTTAGAATTAGGCTCAGGGCTAGATTTAGGGTTAGAAGTAGTTATAGGAAGTTTAGAATTAGGTTTAGGGTTAGATTTAGGGTTAGGGCTAGAAGTAGTGTTGGGAAGCTTAGAATTAGGATTAGGGTTAGATATAGGGTTAAGGCTAGAAGTAGTGTTAGGAATCTTAGAAATAGGGTTAGGGTTAGATTTTGGGTTAGGGTCAGAAGTAGTGTTAGGAAGTTTAGAATAAAAGGTGTATCCACCATGTCTGGAAACGCCTCTGTCCTTTTCAAACTGTTTTGACAAAAAGGTAAATGATCCTGTATCCTAAAGGCCAATCACTCACTCCGCAACATCAAAACAAGGAAGTTTCCCCTCCTCGCCTTATCGCTGCAATCGGTGCTTATTTGATGCATGGTTTTGGCACAGGCTGAATCGAGGCAGGTCCTTTTGAAGCACAGTTGATTAAATCTCTGAGCTGCTTCATCCAATAATCACCTAATTATTACTCGCTATCGCTCCTCCAATATTCCAAATTTCCACCTTTAGTTTGCACAAAGAATGCGGCGTGAAGAGGCTGATTGAGTCGTTCAGATAGCCGGCTCGATATTGTGTCAGATTTAATTATCTGTACGGTCTCGGCGATCTGGAGCCGCTGTTTTTTTCCCTCCCTTTGTATCTCTAAGAATTAGAATTCTTGGAAGCACAAAGTGTATTCTGATCTGGTGCTACATTTTATTACTGATCATCCGTACGCCAAACCTTGGTCCGCTGCCCCGACCGTGCGCCTTTGATGTCTTGGCGCATTCGAGACCGTTAAATTTTGTTGCCTTTGCCGATTTAAAAAAAAAATAAAAAATCCTATAAATGCGTACACATTAAAACAGACAAAGCTGCCAGGCTGTAATTTCCAAACGGAGCCGCGTGAAGCTTCTGTGAAGTCGCTGTGTTCAACCATGAAACGAGGCACGACAAAACGGGGGAAGATGCCCAAATCATCTCTTAACACAGAGATTTATCTGACCCTGGACCCTGGTACGGCTGGTAACAGTGTGGTTTTATACACAGTGTTAGCAACTGCACATTAAAGCCTTCTATCGGCCTATGACATCACCGAACCTGCTTTAAATGATGGGTGGGTGGGCTTCTTCTCCTGTCTCTGCCCCCACTAGCCACTGAGCCTAGCGGTCCTACGTCTCAGGATGTCCAGGAGCAAAGAGAACAGCCCCTCCCGTCTCTGACCTTAAATACCATTAGGTGCCATAAAGTTATCCTTGGCCCCAATAGTCACCGAGGTTTCATTTGTTACAGACCTTACTGCCCCGTCCAATGCCATCAGTCATGTCCCCCCTCCCCGATTGGTCCAGGGGAGCCCTATCCTTAAGTTAAGCCCCTGCCCCTTCCCTAAACCGACCCACTCCCTTGTTTTTCCCGGACTAATTCCTTTGTTAGGTCTCTGCCACGGGTTAACCCCTACTGAGCTGGGCAGCGAGGGTCAACTCATGGACTCTTCCACCTTATTTTTGCTCCTGGCTTATAAGAACAGCCTATGACATCATAAAGCGCAGTATTTTAATGTTCAGCGACAGCATAGACCGTCAATCACTGAAATCCCCATTCTGAGCTGCAGATTGCTTGCAAAATGGGATTTCTCTGTTGCTGGCTGCCAGACTAGCCAGGTCGATCAGCAAATACAAAATTCTGGTATTACTGGATGACAGATCGCCATGGAAACCTGTCGTATATTTGAAATTCGACAGAAATTTCTAAACCCTCTAAACCCTGTTCCTCGGGTCCCCATAACAGGCCAGGTTTTAAGGATTACCTAGTGGAAATGCAAAATAAGTCCTGCAGTCACTGAGCAGCAAATCATATCATCTGTGCTGTGCTTCACATATCCTGCAAACAGTGCCGGTGCTCCCTCTAGGCAAGCTAGGCACCTGCCTAGGGCGCAGCCGGTCTCGACCCGGATTTCCCACAAATCTGACAGTGTCGGCTCGTGGATCCCCACTACTGGCGCGGAGGTGGGCCCCATCTGATGATGCAGAGAGAAGAGGTGCCAAAGAATGGCAGACCAGGGCATAAATAAGACCCTCGCCAAAAAGACGTAATTGACCACCAATATTCTTACCCAGCTCGAAGATCTGTAGCGGCAGAGTGAGGAAGCCTGAGTACGGCGTGTAGGGATTATTCTGGCCCGGCGCCGTGCACACGTCATCGGATGGAGGTAGAAGCAGTAAAAACGAGACCTGACCTCCAAACTCCAGGACCTCCTGGCTGTATATGCGGAAATCTTTTGCCTAGAAAGAAGACAACAGCACAAATTATGAGCTCGATAAAATCCCGCCTTTTGTAAAGCGTGAGCATGCAATACAGGTCGAGTTTCCCTAATCCAAAATCTTCCAAAGAGTAGTGATACCCTTTTTATTTGGCTAATGATACATTTCAAAGATAAGCTTTCGAGAGAATAACTCTTCAGCTGTGCCATCTTTCTGGATCCTAGGTGGTTCTCCTTTGGGTTTCCTTACAATCAAAAAACCCATGAGCGCTTACCCTAGAGGAAAAATGTGAGTACAATCTTAAATAGAGTACACTGTAGTCCTCACAGATCTGCGCAAGGAGTTTTTTTCTCTTTTCTGTCTCCCATCATATGATCCCGGATAAAACATCTTGGACAAGGTGGGGGTCAACTGAGAAGTTGGAAGGCAATATACCCACATGTCTGGACCCACTCAAAGCCAGTGACTAGGCTCTACACTTGTGAGTGGGAAATCATCTGTATTATTATAATTACATTTAAAATCTACTGTATTACACTATTATTGTTTATTTCTTTCATATATATGTGAGATCCCAGGACCCCAGAAAGCATTGTTTGCGCCGATTCAGGTTATATATTCTATATTCTGTGTGCATTGGTATAGGGGAAACCACTATATCCTGATATTGGCCATCTGGGGTGCTGCACCATCTCTTGTCCAAAATCTGAAACTTTTTGAGCACTGACTTGAAGCCACAAGTGGAAAATACCCCCACCCCACCCCTGACCTCATGTGAAGGAGACAGAATGATTAAAAATATTATTTAAAATGCCCCTTGTACTCCAGACAACAGCTGGAGTTGGAGGCGCCCTCCCACCAAAACATGTCTTACCTCTTGAAGTGGGATGTTAACTTGACCCATCAGATCTTTAACGGCAGTCCTAAGATCCTCTAGTAGCAGGTTCTGTGAACCTTCCGAGTCCTGCTCGTTGGTGACCGGCTCCTCCACATTGTCCAGTGTTTGGAGCCATTCCCATTCCTCCCTATGAAAAGAGAAAGAAAAAACTCAAGAAGATCCTCAGGATGTTTCATGGGACGTGGCGTTTGGCCGTTTTGAACCAGAGTCACTAGAATCTAAATGTAGAGGCCAAATTGTTAGGTTTCATTCACAGCTCAAAAAAACATGAAATTCAGTAAGAGTGATCCGGTTGAGTGAGATATACAAGGTCCTCTACTAACAAACAATTGTGAGGTCCTCTCCCTTTCCTAGTTAGCTAAGCAACTCACATCAGCTGTGCTTTAATGAATCTAACTCATTGGTTGGTTGGTTGGTTGGTTGGTAGGTTGGTTAGTTGACTGGTTGGTTGGTTAGTTGACTGGTTGGTTGGTACAGCCATGGTTGAGATCCTACCAAAGATAAAGCCTTTGTACTGCTTTGGTACCATCGTTACCAATTGGGAAAGGTGCAATTTTTAGAATCGAGTTTTCTTTGAGAGAAGTCACCAAAGTAAATACAGGTTGAGTGTTCCTAACCTGAAATGCTCCAGAGCAGACGTTTTTTAGATTTGGGATTTTTGGGGGATTTTGGGATATTTGCACATTGTAACTAGATATCTTGGCGATGGGACCCAAGTCTAAACACGACATTCATTTATCTTCCATACACACCTTATAAACACAACCTGAAGGGCATTTTATACAAGATTTTTAATTATTTTGTCCCCATCACATGGTGTCAGAAGTGGGATTTCCAACGTGTGGTGTAATGTTGGATCTCAAAAAGTTATCAGATTTTGGATTGTTTCCGATAAGGGACACTTAACTTGTATTTCTATTTTAGAAACATTTCAATCTGAGCAAGCTCGTACAAAGTCACAAATATTAAACCTACAGAGGATTCAATATTATGTTTTGGGTCAAATTTTGATGATGGAAACACCAAATCATAAGACCAGAAATCAACAACCATGGCCCACTAGAGTTTTTGATCTGGCAAGCAAAACCACTCATCGAGTTGGCTAAGCTTCATGGGAAATGTAGTTCCAAACCATTTGAAAGGCCAAGGTTTCTGACCCCAGGATTAGACCCTGAAAGCCAGAGATGAACAGTAGACATTGAACGTTGGAATAAATCTGTGGTCATTTGCAGATTCTTTTTTACGAATAATCTGCAGGGTTGAGACTTTTCTACTTCAGTCTCGTGTCTGCCGGAG
The DNA here is from genome assembly GCA_009667805.1 of Leptobrachium leishanense. Taxonomy (NCBI): domain Eukaryota; kingdom Metazoa; phylum Chordata; class Amphibia; order Anura; family Megophryidae; genus Leptobrachium; species Leptobrachium leishanense. The sequence goes on from CM019069.1 coordinate 150,274,009, forward strand.
AAAACACGTTGTGTAAGCACTACGGTGTAGTATTCCTTGTTTTTGTGTTTCTGGCAGACGTTGACGTAAAGCGAGCTTCGATGAGATGATCCAGTATGATGTTAAGTGGTCCGTCTCTCTTTCTGTTCAAAGAAAAAAATGGTAAAGCAAAAAAAAAGAAAGTGTGCTCAGACATGGCAGAAAGAATGGCGCCTCCGAAGCTGTCAAGGGGCTTCGGGGATTGACTGGGTTAAATCCCCCAGATACAAACAGATCAGAAAAAATTTGCAGCCTCAGTACTCGTGGCTTAACCCTGTGCACATGGATTAGTGACCACGGCAGAAAAGCAGCGACAGGTGATACTCCAGCCAGAGATCTCCGATCTGCCCATCCAGGCAACTGATGATGGTGGGATTAAAATCTTGAAACATGAGTTAATTTCAAATGTGCAACGTGTGCACGTGTGTAGTCTCTCAGCAGTTGTAGATGGGGGAAGGTGAAAGCAAGCCGGAGACCGAAATACGGCATGCGGGTAGAGTGCAAGCCTCGGTCGATGACTTTGGTTTTGCAGCGGAAAAATGAGCATGTCGACGCTGTGTGGCTCCAGTGTGGTCTCCCACCCATTTCCAGGGTCTGCTGCTTGTGACAATTCTTGTTTCCTTATACATAATGCAGGACTCTAACTGTCCAATAACTACTCTACTCATGAAACCTAGAGATACAGGTTTATTTTTTCCTTTCTACGTTGTTCTGGTACCAGGAAGGTTGTCCACTATCAGCATGACCACCACTTTGCCTTTATCACAACTTTATAAGTGAAGAGCAGACAATGCCGCTGCCTTAGAACAATTAAAAAAAAATTATTCAAATTTTTCCCCCATTTTACATTTAACATGGTCATGTTCGTATCATTAGGAAAGCCAGTCCCTGCTCTGTCCGAGGACACCTCACTTGACCTTTTGGGGTGTATAGCAGGGAGTTACAGGGGTCTAAAGGACCCCCTCACCTCCCAGAAGTGCAGCTGCTTAAGTTTTAGATGAAACAATGTGTAATAACGCACTGTGTCATCTCTGCATTTGCTCCTGGTGTTCATAATGAGAAAGTGAGTTATTGCAGCAGTATGTTTCGCTTTATAATTGAAAAAGTAGACAATGCTGCTGCTATAGAAAAAAAATAAAAAAAAATTCTTTCTTTCTTTTAGATTGTTCGGTATGAACATTATTCATGGTTCTACTTGGTATCAATGGAACGGCCAGACACAGCACTTGATCTTACATATTGTAAGGCACCAAAGGACCCTCTATCTCTTATAATGGGATTGCAGCTCAGGGTGGGGTACATGCTCCCTGTGCCCATCACCTGGATCCACCATAGGATATATATGAATGTAACATTTTTTAAACAGAATGTAGGTTTCTATTTTATAGTGATATTGAATAGGAGCAAATGCAGAGATGACACAGTGCGTTATTACACATTGTTTCATCTAAAACTTAAGCAGCTGCACTTCTGGGAGGTGAGGGGGTCCATTAGACCCCTGTGTAACTCCCTGCTATACACCCCAAAAGGTCAAGTGAGGTGTCCTCGGACAGAGCAGGGACTGGCTTTCCGAATGATACGAACATGACCATGTTAAATTGTTGAAAAAACAACGAAACAACTTTATTTTTGCAGGGAGTGTCCCTTCTAAAGGGACGCTCTACTCATCCCGACCTCTTTATAGTTATAAAGTCGTCCGGATGTATGGAGTGTCCTCCACCCCACCCAGCGTCACCAGCAGCCAGGATTTTTGAAATTTCCCGGCTGACGGTCATCAGATCAGTCACTAGTGATGTCACACACATAGAGCGGCTGACGTCACCCTCTGAGTCCAATCGCTGTAGCGAGAGTTCTCAGAGAGGCAGCGATGGATCAGATCTGTGCATGCGCGTGCAGCTCTTAACCATCGCTCTACGCAGGCGCTACAGAACTTGTGTATGTAAAGTGTGCAAGCCCTGTAGCGCTGTGCAATGTGCGGCTCCTACGCTACGCAAGATGTACAGGAGCGCGAAATGCACAGAAAAGCTTCAGGGACTTTGGGTATGGGAGTCCCTGAGCCGAAAAGGAGGAGCAGCGCGCGGAGAGGGAGAAAAGGTGAGTAAGATCACCAAATATAGAAATAAAATGTCAACAGGATCTACCCAATTATTTAAAGGCAATAGAGTGTCCCTTTAAGTCCATGGAAGGGCAGAGTATAATGAGGTTGCGTTGTTTCGAAAAGAAGGGGGAAGCAATTCTCGTATTCACACCTCATGACGTTTTGTGATCCCAGTCCAGGAAGGGACAATTTATGTACAATATATGCACATTCAGATTGTATAAAGTGTTTCATAAGGGGTTATAACAGTGAATTTCCCCGTACGGTGACATTTCGGAGCCATTTGGCTATTCAGAGAGCAGGCAGTTCGCCAAATTTTGGCCAACTGCCAGTAAGCACGGTGCTGTTCGACGGCAGTGAAATCCCCCATAGAGAAGCAATGGTTAATCTATTCACAGACAGCGAACAGCAGAGAAAAGTTGCCGAAATGCCCTGCTGTTCGGTGGTTTCATTCGACAGGTTTATTCAGGCGAATCCCATAGGCTTCAATGTTAAAAATATTCCTGTTTTAATTCAATATCTAATAAACTGTTTATTATTTTAATCTGCAGCAAAAAGTCTCTTTATTTATTGATTTTTTAAGATCTTTTAGGCATTTTTCAGGATATTTCTGGCAATTTTTTTTCCCGTTTTTCTTTCTTCTGTAACAGACCTTTTTATCATCATTCTTAGGATCTTATATGTAAATTACAGACATTTTCGATCAGTAGTTTTTTTGCAAACAGCATTTCTATTTTGATACTTTCAATTGTACTGTTGTTTTTTTTTACCCGTCCGGCGGCTTGTTGGCTTTCTCCTGCTGCTGGTTGGAGCTGTGCTCGGCGGTTCGTTGGCTGCATTTGGCATCTGTCCGGCATGTTTGCGGCAGATGTTCGGCGGGATGGTGGCGGCGGGCGACTGGTTTGCGTCAGGTTGGCCACGGCATTCGGCTTAATTCGCGGCAGGGGCGAGAAATTTGATTCCCCAAAGTGCAGCGAACGAGAGAGCACGGAAATGTCGGCGACATTTTGGTGCTCTCTTAATAACCCCCTTAGGGCCCTATTACATTCTTCACGCAATTTCACACACGGAGCGGATTTCTTTTTTTGCGCACGGCATAATGCATTATCGCGCGAAAATTAACAGTGGTATTACAGTCCTCGCGCATTTTGTCATCCGTCAAAAAATAACGTTCGTAAAACCGACGCACAAAAATGCGCGCAAAGTACCGTTGCATGCAGAAATCAGTGAGCACAATGTAATTTTGACGCAAGTCCGTCATTTCTCGACGCAAGTCCGTCATTTCTCGACACAAGTCCGTCATTTTACATTCTGACGGGAGACATGGTGGCCGTCATTTTTGACGGATCTAGTAAAAAAAAACGTGCGCATCGACGTTCTCCGTTGTGAATGCGCAGTTTGGTACGGTCAGGTTGTTACAATTTGCCGTTACTGCCAGCTTTTCAAAGACGTTAAAATGATGCGCGCAAACGTTGTCCGTTAAATTTTGCGCGAAGATTGTAATACCATGCGCGCACCAACGCACGAACGCATTTGCGCTCACAATATTAAGTATAGGACGCGCACAGTTCATCTCACTCCCGTAGGTCCATCCGCGTTAAACGTTAACGCGCATTTTTTGCGCGAACGTTATAATACGACGTTCAGCGCAAAGGGTTTTGCCCATCGCGTTAATGCTTTTTTGCGCACGCGCAAAATTGTGCGCGAAGAACGTAATAGGGCCCTTAGTGTTTAATGGTTTAAGTGTTTACCTTAATGGTTTATACACAGTACAGGATTATTAAGATAAAGCCTCGATGAAACGTGTCTTTCTTTATCTTTGCCCTCGGTTCCTGTGTCTGTCCGTGATGAGCGTCCACCATACCTTATGCTGGTATGAATGCGGCAGTGGACATCTCTTTCGAGGACTGCGCCTTACTTTGGATTTGTTTTCATTAGAATTTATGCAACGACAGATGTCTGCGGGCAACGGCGGCGAGGTCCTGTCCCTCATCCGTGCTAAGCCTCGAGTAGAGCCTGTTTGTGCGGCCAGCAAGCGATCCCTTTACACTGACACCATTTCTTGTAGCTCCGCGCACTATTTAAAGCAGCGCGCCCGACGGCTCTAACTCCGACTCAATCAGATATGAAATCCAATGATTAGGGCCGAGACGGCGCTTGAAATGAAATGAGTGTGTGCTTAATAACCCAACCATGCAGAGCAGAGATCAGACTCCCTATGGGTATCATCCAAACTCTCGTTGGACCAAGAAACCAAGGAAGAGAAAGGCCCCAATTGGCACAGAATTAGAACGATCGATGTGAATTAGATATGGACCATAGGCTGAAAAGAAGACACTGGCACTGGGTCTTCCATTAGCATTGGTGTAGAGGTAGCATCTCTTCCACTGATATCTGTGCACCAGTCACCTGCTGGCCAACACAACTTGTAAACCCGTATTTCATGTCTAAATAAAAAATTTGAGTGAATTCAGTAATCCTCAAGGTCCTACTACTTCAGCAAAACCTGGCCCTGTTACTGGCTCCAGCATTGCAGTCAGTGAGAAGGTTGAGGGACCTGATATCTGAAAATGGGAGCAGTGGACTGGTAATGACCCTTAGGATGCAGAATGAGGGTCATGAGATGTACAAAATGGGTGTATTGTGATGAATCTTAGGACCTCAGATGGGGAACGAGGGACATGAGATAGTAAAGGATCGACTTGCAATAACCCTTAGGACTTCAGATGATGAATGAACTACATGAGATGGGGAAACACAGGACTTCTGATGACCCTTAAGACCTCAGATGTGGAATGGGGTCATGAGATGGGGAAACAGGGGACTTATAATGACCCTTAAGACGTCACATGGGGAATGAGGGAAATGAGAAAGTGGAAGCGGGAGACCTCAGAAATGGAATGGGGGATATGAAATCGGGAAACAGGAGAATTGTGATGGACCTTAGAACCTCAGATGGGAAATGTAGGTCATGAGATGGGGAAACAGGGAACTTGTGATGAACGAGAGGACCTCAGGTGGGGAATGAAGGACATGAGATGAGAAAGGAGGGACTTGTGATGACCTATAGGACTTCAGATGATGAATGAGGTACATGAGATGGGGACGTGGGATTTCTGATGAACCTTAGGACCTCAGATGGGGAATGTAGATCACGGGATGGGGAAGCGTGGGAATTTGTGTTGAACCTTAGGACCTCAGATGGTGAATGAAGGACATAAGATGGGGAAATAGGAGACGTGTGATGGACCTTAAGACCTCAGATTTGGAATGAATTCAATAGGGTAAAGTTCAATGACAGATGTCAGGACAATGGCCCGTCTTGTTCATAGCACCAGAGGACAATGTACAAATGAGCATTATTTTCGATAGTGGTATAAAAAAAGATAAATTTCAGCAGACAACACATTAACTTGGTGGGATATGGCAGGAGAAGACAAGGGTTCTGGATGGAATAGAGAGAAAGAATGGCATCATTAATGATGCATTGATCTGGTGACGTGGAACTGGAGAGGAGTGAGCAGTGACATCCTATGGATATTCGGGTTTGCCATGGAAAAGTCACGTCGTAAAAGACGCTTTAGAAAGACATGTCTTTAAAAACGACACGCCAACTCAGCCCCTGCCAAATTGGACGCCTTTCCAATTTGACCACAGACAATTTTTGAAGCTTCGAATACAGAATAAATGGAGCCTCAGTTTTCTTACCTTGGGTTAGAAACTAGGGTTTGGGTTAAGGTTAGAAGTTAGGTTTAGGGTTGGGGTTAGAAATTAGACTTTAGGGTTAAAGATTAGGTTTAGGTTGCGTCTTTTTGAGCTTAGGTTTGGGTTCCTTTAGGGTTGGGGTTACACTTAGGGCTAGATTTAACCAAAATTCTGCCCCTTCTTTTGATGCTCGCTGCACTCCCTGTTACACCTTTTTTCCATTAAACTCTAGATAAAATGACGGAATGAACTCACCTCGATACATTCGAATTGGCCCGGATCTTCACATGGCAAAGGATGTTCGGCAGTCTCTCTGGTACCAACACCCGAATCTGGTCAACTGCGCTACTGAGCTTCAGGTAACCCAGGTACAGGCCAGGAGGAAGGGCTTGGCTGCTCCTCCTGTGATAGGCTAATTTCTCCTAAGTGGCAAAAAATGACGGAAATGTTAAAAAAAAATACACACAACCTCAACGATAATGTAAAATAAATACGAGAAGAACCCAACAATGAACATGATATGGGTTTGATCGACTTTCTATGATCGTCTCTCTACATCACTCATATACCATTACCGTAGATACTTGAGTATAGCGCGACCCGAATATAATGCGATGGATAGAGATTTATTATGGAATTGACTCGAATATAACGCGAGGAGTAAAATTGAAAAGTATACTGTACTGGGAAACCATTAAAATCCTTCCAGGTTTTCTTAACACAGTCATGTTACCCCTCAGGCCAGGGTGCTCTGCTCTAGAATGATTGTAGTTGTTACTAAGTATGAAGCCGCTGGCCACCCATCTTCTTACTTGCGATAAGATGGCCATCGGAGCGGGATGACCAACGCAGGGAATCATTCACCAATAGCCAGCACGCCTGGAGGTGTCGTTTTCTGACCTCCGGCTCCAGCAGGCAGGCTCATCCACCATGTCGTCCGCCGATAGTCAGGGGGACTTGGAATCCATGAGCAAGTCAAGTTTTTTTCTTTTTAACACGCAATGCAGATGTCTCGAACATAACGCAACGCCTCTAATTTTAAGGTAAATTTTTGTCACCAAATTCGAGCGGTATACTCGAGTATCTACAGTATTTCCGGAGCATGGGTGGACTATATATTGGTAATGAGTAGAAGTGATAGTCAATCAAGGGAGGGTGAGCCGCGATTACCTACAATGGTCGTAGGAGATGACCTCGCCCTCAGTTTAAGGCTTAATTCGAGTGACACATATACGTTTAACACCGATATGAAAGCTGATCTAGCGGAGGCATCCGAAAACCACAGTTAGGGCTGAGACTCGGAAGGAGCACAGCGTTCTCTGACATTTAAAGGCTCAAGTTCCTGGGTTCCACTTGTGTTTGCAGAATCAGATTCCACCTCCCCTCCCATACCCCTATCGTTACTATCTGTTACCCCAGACTTAGGTGGAAAAACACAGAATAAAAGTAAAATTTAATGCATTTTCTAGAGAATTCATCCAGGAGTTACACTGGCCAAACAACCCCCCCCCCTCCAAACAAAGCCACCGAGCAGAATCCCCAAACTGATCGCGAGGACGTAAGAGTAATAATAAGCCCCGTGCAGTCACTAAAGCCGTGTGTGTGTCAGACGTCAGTGTGATTTGCAGTGACAAGTCACGTCGGCGGACGAGGGGGGACTGGTTACGCATTCCTGGAAAATAGCTGAGCGCTCCTGCGTCCACTTCCTTCCTCCAACTACTGTAAGTCGAGAAGGTCAACTCACATGCAGTGTCATCAGCAGGACGTCGAGAGCGTTGGGCTCGTCCGGTGATGAGACAGACTTCCTGTGAGTCTGCAGTTTGAACACCGGCATCCAACGTACGTTCTCCAAGGTCTGGCTCAGTTTCACCTCCTTCATAGTCACGATCAGGATGTTTCCCTGCTTGTCCTTAATAGGCTCAAAGAAAACCTGGCCCAGGTCTTGGAATCCTAGTAGACCCTTACGCAAGGACGGAGGACGGGGAAGATCATTAAAAAAAAAAAGACAAAGAGAAATGTTCAGTGCAGAGTACATCCTGCTGCCTGAGTTACATACGCAGTGACAACTTACAGATAGAGTAACCGTTATCCAAAAATCCAAAATCGGAAAACTTTCTGACATCAAAAGTGGAAAATCCCACCGCTGACACCACGTGACGGGGGACAAAATGATTAAAATCCTGTATAAAATGTCCTTCAGGCTGTGTATGAAACATAAATGAATTTCCTGTTTAGACTTGGCTCCCATCCCCACGATATCTCATTATTATATGCAAATATCCCAGAATCCCCAATAAAACCCAAATCAGGACATTTCCGGTCCCCAGCATTTTGGATAAGGGACACTCAACCTGTAATTCATTTTGGAAAGTGCATTGATAAGGCCTTCAAGTGAACCTATCATCTGTATCTAAAGGGTCCCACCATCGCATTGGGAGTGTAGAGTCAACCTCACGTCTTCTTTGTCACATATCGGTAAGTACAGGTTGGTCAACACAGAAAAGGAGGGCCCCCCGTAGGTCTGATCATCTTCTCTTACATGGTATGGAGCGCTGACTTGATGCCACCATTTTCTACTAGTGGTGTCATGTTGGCGCTCAAAGTTTACAGGTTTTGGAGCATTTCGGATCTTTGGATAAGGGATTCTCGTGCTCCATTTGATGGAGGAACACTCGGGTCCGGTGGGAGGTCGGCTGTGTGACTGTCTGTACATCTGAGAGCTAAGGGCGTGGAGGAGGTGAGGTGTGGAGGAGGTGAGGTGCGGAGGCGACAGGTAAGGTTCATATTTCTTACCTGCATTTGGGACACGGCTAGCAGCATCTTGAAGCGGGTTTGCAGGATGCACGAACAGGAGGACTGCGATACCGTGACGCACTGCCTGAGCCATAAGATGTCATCCCACATGCACGACAACTAGAGAGAAGCAGACGCACAGGACTGAGAAGACAAGGCATCGGTTACCTCCACCAAAGGGCTCCTCGGAGGGTGTAAAGTGATTGTGGACGGGGTTTTATTTTCCGCACATTTACATTACTCATCATAAACAGACATTATGCTTTTTTCTTTTTTAATGTACATTGTTATATTGTTGTATATTACTGTTTTTATTGTATGTTGCCTTTAAATCAGGGGTCGGCAGCCTAGGCCCTCCACATGTTTTGGAACTGTTATGCTCAGTCACTCATCTGGTTGTTTGAGTCTTCATGGGAAATGTAGTTCCAAAACATCTGAGGATCAAGGCTGCCGACCCGTGTGTTAAATCGTTGATGTCATATTTATGTATGTCTCTGTTTTTATTGGATATTGTTGCTACATTGCTTTTTTATTGTATACAGTTTCTTGTTGTATATTCTTTTTTTAATGTACGCTGTTGTCATATTGTTGTATGTTGCGTTTTATTGTATATTCTTGTTATATTGGTTTTATTTTATATTGTTTTTTTATTTATTTATTTATTTATTTATAAAGGATTTTACCAGGAAGGATATATTGAGATTTCTCTCGTTTTCAAGTATGTCCTGGGTTCAAGAACATTATTGTTGTATATTCTTGTTTTATTGTTGTATATTGCGGTTTTATTGTTGTATATTCTTGTTTTATTGTTGTATATTGCGGTTTTATTGTTGTATATTCTTGTTTTATTGTTGTATATTGCGGTTTTATTGTTGTATATTCTTGTTTTATTGTTGTATATTGCGGTTTTATTGTTGTATATTCTTGTTTTATTGTTGTATATTGCGTTTTATTGTTGTATATTCTTGTTTTATTGTTGTATATTCTTTTTTTAATGTACGCTGTTGTCATATTGTTGTATGTTGCGTTTTATTGTATATTCTTGTTTTATTGTTGTATATTGCGGTTTTATTGTTGTATATTCTTGTTTTATTGTTGTATATTGCGGTTTTATTGTTGTATATTCTTGTTTTATTGTTGTATATTGCGGTTTTATTGTTGTATATTCTTGTTTTATTGTTGTATATTGCGTTTTTTGTTGTAAATTGTTCTTTTACTATTGTAAATTGCTGTTTTATTGTGTATTTTGTTATGCTGTTGTATGTAGGTTTTATTGTATAGCGGTACAGGTAACTACCCTTACGGCGCTCTATAGCTTGTGTGAATGTATGTTAGCGAGTGTGCTGCCAGTGCCAATAGGGGGCTGCGGCAGAGCCTTGCAACTGCTGCCAGGTATAGACAGAAAAAAGGGGGGTTCCCACTATGCGGCGCTACTCACTTACTGTATTGTATAGTCTTGTTATATTGTTGTATATTTCTGGTTTTATTGCATATTTTATTATATTGTTGTAAGTTGTTTTTATTGTAGATTATTGTTGTTGTATATCTTGTTATATTGTTCTATATTGTTTTATTTATTGTACCTTATTGTGGTTAATTACATATTATGCTATATTGTTTTTATTCTTTTTTTATTGTTGCATATTGCTGTTTTTGTTCTATATTCTTGTTATATTTTTATTATATATTCTTTTTATATTGTTGTATATTTTTGTTTTTATTCCATATTTTGTTATATTGTTGTACATTTTGTTATTGTATATTCATGCTACATTGTTGTGTATCATTTTATTTATTGTACATTATTATTGTTAATTGCATATTTTGTTATATTGATTTTTTTCTTTTTATATTGTTGTATATTGCTGTTTTTGTTCTATATTCTTCTTATATTTTTATTCTTTATTCTTTTTTATTGTTGTATATTGCTGGCTTTATTCTATATTCTTATTATATTTTTTATTATTTATTCTTTTTAAATTGTTGTATATTGCTGTTTTTATTTTATGTTCTTATATTTTTATTCTTTATTCTTTTTATATTGTTATATATTGCTGTTTTTATTCTATATTCTCATATTTTTATTCTTCAGTCTTTTTATATTGTTGTATATTGCAGTTTTTAGTCTATATTCTTATTATGTTTTTATTCTTTATTCTTTTTATATTGTTGTATATTGCTGTTTTTATTCTATATTCTTATGTTTTTATCCTTTTTTTATATTGTTGTATATTGCTGTTTTTATTCTATATTCTTATATTTTAATTCTTTATTCTTTTTATATTGTTGTATATTGCAGTTTTTATTCTATATTCTTATTATATTTTTTATTTATTCTTTTTAAATTCTTGTATATTGCTGTTTTTATTTTATGTTCTTATATTTTTATTCTTTATTCTTTTTATATTGTAATATATTGCTGTTTTTATTCTATATTCTTATATTTTTATTCTTTATTCTTTTTATATTGTTGTATATTGCTGTTTTTATTCTATATTCTTATGTTTTTATCCTTTTTTTATATTGTTTTATATTGCTGTTTTTATTCTATATGCTTATATTTTTATTCTTTATTCTTTTTATATTGTAATATATTGCTGTTTTTATTCTATATTCTTATATTTTTATTCTTTATTCTTTTTATATTGTTGTATATTGCTGTTTTTATTCTATATTCTTATGTTTTTATCCTTTTTTTATATTGTTGTATATTGCTGTTTTTATTCTATATTCTTATATTTTAATTCTTTATTCTTTTTATATTGTTGTATATTGCAGTTTTTATTCTATATTCTTATTATGTTTTTATTCTTTATTCTTTTTATATTGTTGTACATTGCTTTTTATTGCATATCAAACATAGATTAAGCGAATATTTAAAAGCACGGGCTTGACTTGTTAACTGGATTTTCCTGCTCGACGCATAACGCTGAAATAAAGCGCCACGTCCCTGTAAAGTTGTCGGATTCACTTTCTCAGACGTCGGGCCTGAAAGCAGCGGCGTAGAAAACACGTTGGCTTAATACCTGTCTGATTGTGCGCTAAACTGGCCCAATTATCCTCCAGATGGCGGCAGCGCCGATTGCCAAGTCAGACTAATTACGTGCAATTTGCACCTTGTTTATTAATGATCCTTATAGCTGCTAATAAATTGCTCACACGCATTGCATGTTGACGTAATGACAAAAATACGCTAAAAGCGCAATACGCACAACACAAACTGTAACATGAATTTCTAATGATAAACAATATATATAAAGAATGTGATATGTTCCCTTTACATTAGTTATAACACTAATAATTTAATATTTATAATATATAAATAATAATCCGCTATGTTCAGATAGTGTATCTCTTTACACGCAGGTACTGGGCTTGCCTCTTGTACCACTGGCTGGCATCCTACTGTTTCAGGCTCATGATGGCATCATGGCAGCTTCATGGCTTCTACCCAACATTAAGGTAATGTATATAAATGCTGTAAAGCAGATGCTTGGGCCCTCCAGATGTTTTGGAGCTACATTTCCCTCCCATCAGACTCAGAAAATCGAATGAGTGGCTGACCATCATTCAATATGTGGTCCCAAAACCTCTGTACAGGCTGAGGTTGCCGACCCATGCTATAAGTCGAGCCAAGGGGAATAGCCAAGAAACCATAATGGTCAAATTCCGCTATTTTGACCAAAAATATATATTTACTTCCCCATTTTACACCAATTCATCCGTTAGCTTTTTAATTTCTGAAGGCCTCGCTGGTCGACGTACCTTGGTGAACCACAAGAAGTCCTGCATGAGCAGGCACGAGTAAGAGTCGTCCATTTCCACCACCGGTATCTGGTCTTCGTGAGTGACTAGAATGTTGTCGTCCTTGTAAAATATGGAAACGAGGTAAAGACCCCTACGGATAAAAGGGCAATCAGAATACTGAGCGAAGGCTCCTGACGTAACAAAGATGATCTGATAACTGGAGCAAACCTCCTGCCTTGTTTCTCCTAGAGTCCAGGGCTGTCAAACGTCGGCCACACAGATGTTTCTGACTTATAATTCCTGTGATTCTCTAACCATTTATTGCATTCATAGAATTCTGGTAATTGTAGGCCACCAGCATCTGGGGCCGAGAGTTTGACATCCCTGTCTTAGACATTGTGGACTAGGTCACAAATAGGCCATACAGCTAATGACTCTGGTCAATATTACAACCAAGCCATCTGCAGACACTCGGGATCTGCTCCTCGGCCAGGTCTGTCAAGACTGAGCTGGCCGCTGGGTCATTTCATACGTAGTGTGGTACAAATCCGTACACTCAAACCCATGTACCTCTTAAGGCCTTTCAGGAACTTGCTGCCGGGGTGGAAGAGATGCTTCAGGCTCTTGGAAACTGAATGCTTTCTACTTTGTGGCTGGTTCTTGAATGGTTCTGCAAAGCAAGGAGTACCAAACGGTACAAATGTCAACCAAATCCTCTGGATACACTACAAGGTCCGCTAGCACAATCCAAGTTTAGTTGGAGAAGAAACTTATGAAGAACTGTTGTTCCTCTCACAATATAAAATGCTATCCATGGAGAATTTTGGCTCTTCTGGAGGGAAAGCAGGAGCTTTACCGTAGGGCAGGCTACTTAAGCTATTGCCCATTCTCAGGACCCTCAAAAACCTTGTGAGGTTGCCCGTTCGCAGGACTCTCATATAACTTGTGTTGCCTGTTCTCAGGGCTTTCACATACATTTGCTCAGTCATAGCGTGCAGAATTATCCAGACGTGGACCCCTTGCTTGAGGTGTCCAGAGAGGTATCCACTGTGCCCTCCTAATGAGGCCAAACAAAGCTGAAATGATTGTCGGGGCTGTGGTTCCTCTCGTTCAGAGGAGGTTGCCTTGGCATTTCAGCTCTTGGCCACCCTTTCTGGCTGGTAACAGGCTGATTTCCATATGGTCCAACCTCCACTGTAATGGCACCATCAAGCTATAAACCTTGTGAGACCTATGTGGGAACCCACTGAAGGGTAGGCCACTTAAGCTGTTGCCCATTCTCAGGACCTCACAAACCTTGTGATGTTGTCCATTCTCAGGCCTTCACATATTTTTGCCCACCTAACATATAGGTGTACTTATACACCCTTGCCTGCCTAGCAGTGGAGGCTCTAGAGTTAGGGAGGTCTTAGGCCAAACTCAAATAGGAGACTTCACTCGAAAAGATAGAAATTAACCCAATATACTTAAATTATGAAGGGTAATGTACTCTACTTTGGAGACAAGCGTATGTGAATGTAGTTGTGTATTTGTGTGGGTTGCTGAATAGTGGCATTCCACATAAATCCAATCATTTGAGGCCCCAGTAGATTTGAGTCCTTAGGTGTCTGCCTATTTTGCCTAATTATAGGGTTGTATAATAATTAAGTATAGTAAAATAACATTTATTTACTGCCTTTGCTGTCAGTCAATCCTCTCCTCGGCTGACAGTGATGAAAACTAGACACACTCACCGTGGCATACGCATTGTTGGTGTCCAGTCTTCACCTGGCTGAGGAGAAGATCGAGGGCTTCTGTCTGACCTCTCCTCCTCGGAGCCCGCCCATCGTACTCACGCCAATCTAGGGAGATAATATATTTTGGGTTGAAATGGCAGAGCTGGTGGTCGAGGCCGCGGAATGAATTGCTGTTGTTTTTGTGGTCAAAGAACCACCAAGTTGGCTTGATACAAAGAATAAACCTGGTGAAGAACAGGACCATGATGAAAAAGGGCACGAGGCTTGACACAATAAAATGGATCTCATCACCACCAGCAGTGACACATTACTTCCCCTTCTTACATGGAGGACTACTCACTTGAAGGATTGGCAAAAGCTGGAAGCGAGGTCTGTTGGGGTCCCCAGCCTTTCATATTGTATGCAGATACCTGGACGTAATACCGGGTGCCCTGCGAAAAAATAACAGCAGAAATGCAACGTAATCAGACTTGGTTGCACATCATAACCTTACATTATCGTCAGTGGCGTCACTAGGGTTGGTGTCACCCGGTGCGGTAACTTATGGTGTCACCCCCCGAGTTTTATGGATTTTTTTTATAACTACTCTTACTCATAAATCAGTACTCCCATATAACACTGAATTCTCATGCACAGAGCACATTACTGTAAGGTTTATTGCTGTGGAGTTCTCTCATATGCTCACACAAATTTTTGCCAAATGCCAGTAAGTACGGCGCCTGTTCGAAGGCAGTGAAAATGAAAGCACACATGGATATATATTGCCCCCAGCAGCTCTGGATATATTGCCCCCAGCAGCTCACCCATGGATATATATTGCCCCCAGCTCACATATGGATATATTGCCCCCAGCAGCTCACCCATGGATATATTGCCCCCAGACCAGCTCACACATGGATATATTGCCTCAGACCAGCTCACACATGGATATATTGCCCCCAGACCAGCTTACACATGGATATACTGCCCCAGACCAGCTCACACATGGATATATTGCCCCAGACCAGCTCACATATGGATATATTGCCCCAGACCAGCTCACACATGGATATATTGCCCCAGACCATCTCACCTATGGATATATTGCCCCCAGACGAGCTCATACATGGATATTGCCCCGGCTCTCATGGATATTGCCCCAGCTCTCATGGATATGCCCCCAGCACACATGGACACTGCCCCAGCAGCTCTCATGGATATGCCCCAGCAACTCTCATGGATATGCCCCAGCAGCTCTTATGGATAATGCCCCAGCAGCTCTCCTGGATAATGCCCCAGCAGCTCTCATGGATTATGTCCCAGCAGCTCTCATGGATATGCCCCAGCAGCTCTCATGAATATGCCCCAGCAGCTCTCATGGATAATGCCCAAGCAGCTCTCATGGATAATGCCCCAGCAGCTCTCATGGATATGCCCCAGCAGCTCTCATGGATAATGCCCCAGCTGCTCTCATGGATATTGCCCCAGCAGCTCTCATGAATATACTGCCCCCAGGCCCCAGCTCACCTCCTGCCGCCGCGTGTTCGGCTCCCTCTGAGCGTCAGGCGGCATGGAGCTTGTGCGCTCGTCTGGGGGTGCCACGTGACCAGCCGCGATCTTGCGAGAACTCGGCTGGTGACGTGGTTCTCCCAGGTGAGCGCCTAAGCTCCATAGCTTCAGACGCTCGCAGGGAGCCGAACACTGCGTCGCAGGGTGAGACACTCACCCTTAGGGTGACACCGTCACCAAAGACTTTGATTTTTGAACCGGCCGCCTGTCTGTGTAGGGAAGTTGGCCATCGGGATTTTGGCATTAGGGAACCTGGTTGTAGGGATTTCGACCCAAACCCTACTGTTACTATTATTTTGCTGATATTGCATGTCCTTAAATAAGCAAAATTGGGTGTAAAGTGTCTTTTGTCAAAACAGGGGAAAATAAAGCACCGTGACAACATATTTAATGTTGAAAAAGTCACGCTGTTTTATCAAAATACCCTGACAATGAAGTATCAGGAAAAAATGTCCTGCTTGTTTTCAGAAAGGGGGAAGGGGAGCCTCGCCATGAAAATGGGGTTACGATTCCATAAAATGAGATCACTTCCTATAATCATTGCGATCCTGGCTTCTAGTGTTCATCAAGAAGTTAGGTGGGATTGAAAGCTTTGTGAGAGGTGATTCATCCCATGATAATAGTTAGTTGGCACAAAACGTGAGGTATTGTGTCACCATGGGAGCTCAACCTTGGCCCTCCAGATGTTTTGGAGCTACATCTCCGATTATACTCAGCCACTACCTAGGTGGACAGAGCCTTTTTGGGAAATGTAGTTCCAAAATATCCAGAGGGCCAAGGCTGCGCACCCCTGTCTTACACATGTCATTTGGATGGGTTTTGGGATATTGTGGTGACAGAGATGACTAGCTGGATTTAACATTCAACCTGGTGACTTGTGAGATACAGAGGAAATGTACATGCCATGTTGGACATTCTGTTTGAGTGGTGGGATACAGCAAAAATTGGCATTAGGATTTAACATTTGACTTGGTGAATAGTGAGACAGAAAACATGGCAACTTGGAGTTGCCATTCTACTCTACAGATAGGATGCACGGACAACTGATATACCATGATGGACTTGCTGCCTGGCTTGTCGACTGTTGGGATACAGGGAAAATGCAAATGCCGTGTTGGTCTTGCCATTTGGCAGAGTGGTGGGATACAGAGTCAGTAGGCACTACTAGCTGTACATGACATTTCGGCTTGGCGAATGGTGGAAAAAAGGCACAGCAAAAATGGAAAGTTGGAATTGCTAATCTGCTTGATGGCAATTGTTATCAGTTGTCTGTATACTATGTTGGGTTTAATGTTCTGTTCAATGACTGGTGGCCTATAGAGACAATGGACATGTCATGTTGGTCATGACATATTGTTGGGTGACTGCTGGGATATAGAAACAGAGGACATGCCATTTTGGTCATGACATTAGCTTGGTGACTGCTGCAATAGAGACAGTGGACATGCGGTGCTGGACTGAACATATAGCTTGGTGACTGTTGGGATAAAGAGACTATGGACATGCTAAGTTGAACTGGACATGTAGGTTGGTGACTAGTGAGATGGGAGCATAAAAACAGGAGGCATGTTGTGTTGGACTTGCTGTTTGGCTTCATGACTGGTGGAATACACAGACACTGGACATGTCATGTCGGACATGACTTATAGCTTGGTGACTGGTGGGACAAAGACCACAGGCATGTCATGTTGTACTCATTTTTTGGCGTGGTGACTGCTGGGATACACAGTCTTTGGGCATGCTGCGTGGGGCATGACATATAGTTTGGTTACTGGTGGGACAAAGAGACAGCAGAGATGCCGTGTTGTACTTGCTATTGGTCTTGGTGACTGGTGGGATACACAGACATCGGACATGTTGTGTTGGATATGACATATAGCTCAGTGACTGGTAGGATACAGAGACATCGGACATGTTGTGTTGGATATGACATATAGCCCGGTGACTGGTAGGATACAGAGACATCGGACATGTTGTGTTGGACTTGCTGTTTTGCTTGGTGACTGGTGGGATAGAGAAGCATCAGACATGTCATGTTGGACATGACATATAGCTTGGTGACTGATAGGACAGAGACACAGCAGACACACCGTGTTGGTCTTGTTGTTTGTCGTGGTGACTGGTGGGATAGACAAACATTGGACGTGTCATGTTGGACATGACATATAGCTTGATAATTGGTGGGGCATAGCGACAACAGACATGCCTGTTGTTCTTGCTGTTTGTCTTGGTGACTGGTGGGACACGGAGACAGCTGACATGCAGCGCTGGATCTGCCATTTTGCATGATGAGTGCAAGCTTTGAGATAGAGACAGCTTGCATGCTGGGCCTGACTCGCAGTTCTCAGAAAGATAAAACAGCTCTGTTCTGTACCCCCCAACCAGCCTGTGACCTTGTTAGCTGTAGGAGTTGAACCCTGCATTTGGAACTAGTGACTTCGTGGAGTCACTGCTCCTGTTCTCCAATTAGCTATGGAGCTGGTGAGAGGGTTTGATCTGTGTAGGTGGCGGAGGGCCAAGTCCTGATTTATTATGAGCACTAGGACGATGGGGGAATGCCAGTAAAGCAGTGGGAGTAAAGGGCCAGGGAATAAATCAAGACAGATGCTGATAGGAGTGCTTTCCCTCTCAAATGGTTCTTCTGATTGAGCCAGAAACATCTCACATGCACAAAGAACCCATTCCTGTATGAACAGTTTGATGTGACCATATCTCATCCTCCAAAAAAAAGCTACGAAAATTAACAATATTACACGGGATGAGGGCGAAGACGTAGAAAATCGGTGGCTTCGATAAGGACCGACAGAATCTCCTAAACATTTTCCCAGGCAGAGAAAGTTGCCGTACTGAATGTTCACCTGCTGCATTGTCTGCAGCCCATCTGCTCCACTACTGTCTGGTCTCCACGAAGCTGTGAGATCAGACAGGACGTCTCTGCTCATAATAAGCCGGTTAATGCTGCTATAATGAATGTAATTTAGAGTTTGACAATGCTGCCTCCCGAGGGCCTGCCATGCCGAAGCTTCTTGTCGCCGCGAGTGGGTTTTCTACAGTCTGCCGCTTTCTTCAGAAAAGGAGAAGGTATTGATGCTTCTTGTGCGAAAAATGCTTTTTGAAAGGACGATTGTCTCATACAAGATTTCTACACAGGGGAGAGGATGTGGAGGGTGAAGGAGGATTACAGGAGAGCAGGAAGACCCTCAAATGATCTGATCATGCACCGATTTATTGGTAAAAAGGACATAAAACAATCAGGAATTATGTGATTCACAAAAAAAAATCAATACATGCAAAATATCTCAAGGGGCGTATGGTATAAAATGCAAGCACGTTAAAGGGACTGGTATTTACCAAGGTCAACATTTAGATATCTCACCTGTCTGAGCTTCATGGAGGTTACAGGCCGCCTCGCAAATCTATGTCCCCATTTATTGGTGGTGTCTCGCCATGTGTGACCCTCACAAATAAGTCCCCAAGCTCATGAGACCGCATGGACAATTAAGAAATCAGTAGAATGTGCCTGACATGGGTGCCGGACAAAATCCCTACAGCCAGGTTCCCTAATGCCAACATCCCGACAACCAACTTCCAGACAGGACAAGTGCCGGACATGCCAACTTCCCTCCACGGCCAATTTCCAGACATCCATAATCCCAGTGGCTAACCCTAATACTAACATCCTAACCCTAGGTTTAGGGGGGTTAGTGCTAGGTTTAGGGGGTTAGGTTTAGGGGTGTTAGGGCTAGGTTTAGGGGGGTTAGGGCTAGATTTAGGGGGGGTTAGGGCTAGGTTTAGGGGGTTAGGGCTAGATTTAGGGGGGTTAGGTTTAGGGCTAGATTTGGGGGGGTTAGGGCTAGATTTAGGGGGTTAGGGCTAGATTTAGGGGGTTTGGGTTAGGGCTAGGTTTAGGGGGTTAGGGTTAGGGCTAGGGGGTTAGGGCTAGGTTTAGGGGTTTAGGGTTAGGGCTAGGTTTAGGGGGCTTCAGGCTAGGTCTAGGGGGTTAGGGAGCAAGGTTAGGGTTAGTGTTAGCTGCTGGGATTTTGGATGTCTGAAATTTGGCCGTCAGGGAGTTGTCTATGTAGGGAAGTTGGCCGTGTAGGGAAGTTGGCCGTGTAGGGAAGTTGGCTGTCAGGGAGTTGTCTGTATAGGGAAGATGGCCGTCGGGATTTTGGCATTAGGGAACCTGGTTGTCGGGATTTCGACCCAAACCCGCCTGACATGTGTCGCTACAGGACAAAGATTCAGAACAGCATGAGATGAAAGGAGTAGACTAGCTTGGAGAGATCTCCCAATGGAAACAAGATGACTTCCCAGGCCATCCTGAAGTCATTGGATGGTCAATAAGTACATTGGAGGTCATTCATGCATCATCAGACCTCATCGACCTATCTCCAGCACAGGGCAAGCATTCAAGGTTGATGATTTCGGAATGACTAGAGCAAGGGTCAGCAGCCTTGGCCCTACAGACGTTACGGAACTATTTCTATCATGATCAAGTAGGCCGAGACTGAAGGGAAATGTAGATTCAAAACATCTGGAGCGCCACGTTTGCTGCTCAGTCGATTAGAGGATTATAGTGATGACTACTTCACATCACAAAGTCAGATGAAAATACATTTCGGCCTTCAGACATGCCGCACGGTGACTTCACAAGCCAACGACCTCTGGTCATCGTTGACTTTATAATCCAGCATTAACATCTTTTTTGACTAAGGTCATGAAGGAAAACCAACAACCCCATTATAAAACGAGGTCCCCAGACTTTTGTAGACCAGGGACTCCATCAGGTAAGAGCACAGCGTGCCAAGTCGATCATTAATCACTTATTGTCTAGTTTATTAGTAGGGTTGGTTGTTACTCACTGAAACAAGTCCTCTGATGTTGAAGTGTAGATTCCTCAGCTTTTCAATGACAACTTCCCCCACGTTCGGACAGAAAGACGAGGAGAGGCTCCATTCCACTGTATAAATGAGACATCCCACAGCGGCAGTAGTTAAATACAGTAACGACATGAATGAGTGATGTGCAAAGTAGCAAAGAAAGCCAAGTCAGCATTTTTACGGCAGGCCAAAGAAGAGGAGCTTCCATCATGGACATTATGGTGCCAACTATATTTACACATATATTTTTTGGGTTTAGGGAGGTCATTTTGTTTAATACAATCAAAGTACGTGAAGAAGTAATGAGTCAGTGCACAAACGGCACAGCAACGGGCCGTACGCAGCTCTGAGCGACGATCATCCAGTGATGCCCACGGAGGAGGAACACGGAGCGTCCAGTCTTGGAACTAGACAAGGTGCCCTATTCTGACCAAGCCCATCAGGTAACGAGTAGAGCATTTAATAGGCTTGAGTCACTATTTCAACTGAGCAGCACGCTTTGCTTGTGGCTCCTTACTGTAAGTTAACGGTTTCTATACTTTTTAATGGGAGCGTTGAATCGGTCAGCCAGAGAATAACTTTCCCTGGCAGCTCGTTATTCTCAGCTCCAGACAGTATTCTGAAAATGTCACTTTAAAATCCAATCACTTGAAGAGGAAGGGCGCTGTATGGAATAGAAAGTAATGATACCAGTGCTAGATTATACCAGGGATGACCAGTCACGTTCTATGTTTGTCCATAACAGGAACTTGCTTAGATGCCGATTGGCTTGGGGCTGTGCTAACATAAAAATTGGCTCTGGTTGGTACAAGACCATTAGTCAGCTATATGAGGGATCAATTTGCTGGTCAGAGAGGGAGTTTCAGTGTCTTTAACCCCTTTGTCGGACATAAAACTCACAATTTCATGGTCTGTCCATCTCGAAATCAGGTGGCTCACACATAGGACTTGTTATTTTTACACTACGGTATCCCTGAGGGGCCACAATTAATAATCTTGTCGATACATGCAGTGATGGAGGCAGAATATAAAACGATTAAGCCTAGGTATTGTATATTGCTTTAAATCACTGCTCGGCGCCACACACCTTTGTACTTTGTAACCACAGCCGAGTTTACGCTCAGTGGCTCCTGGAATGAGACCTGTAAGGTGGTGCTACTGGTGACCGCCAGGCGGACATTTGTTGGAGCATCTGGAACCCCTGTAGGGAAAGGAAAAGAATTTTTTTTTTAATAGCATGGATACCTTCCACCCATACATATGCAAATAATTACAGCCATATCATCCGTTATCTGAAATGCTTGGGTCCATAAGTGCTTTGGATTTGTGATTTTTGAGGATTTTGGGTTATTTGCACATAATAATAATGAGATAACTTGGGGACAGGACACAACATTCATTTATGTTTCATACACGCCTTATACACACAGCCTGAAGGGCATTTTATACAGCATTTTAATCTTTTTTGTCAGATGGGGTCACGGGTGGAATTTTCCACTTTCGGCGTCATGTTGGCCCTCAAAAAAAAATCTTGTAAGTACTTTTTTGAGGTCAGCAAGATTCCACTTAAGACTCATTCTAAAACATTTGAAAAGTGAAACCACTGGACACAACTGCAACTTAAATGCTTTAGGTCAGGGCTGTCAAACTCACGGCCCCCCCCCCCCCGATGTGGATGTCTACAGTTCCTTCGTAGCAATAGACGGCCAGGGAACCATGGGAGGTGTAGCTCAGAAAGATCTTGAGGGCCAGAGTTTTAAAGCCCTGCTTTAGGCTTTGAAATAAGGCAGGACT
Source organism: Leptobrachium leishanense (assembly GCA_009667805.1). Lineage (NCBI taxonomy): Eukaryota > Metazoa > Chordata > Amphibia > Anura > Megophryidae > Leptobrachium > Leptobrachium leishanense. The sequence continues at coordinate 150,296,328 of CM019069.1, forward strand.
GGACATGCGCGTGTTCTGAAGCTCCATGTGATGGCCTGGCTGAAAAATCTTTAGAAAAAGAAACGGAAATAAAGTAAAATAACGTGTTCCTCACGTGCATGCTCAAAGCCGGCTTTCATCCGCTTGTAGAGCCGGTATCGCCACTCCCAGGACTTCAGCTGTTTCTCCTTTTCGGTGCAGTCTGCGTTGGGCGCCTCGTTGACAACTTGCGCCGTCAGTTCGTTCACCCTCTGCTCTGCCTCCCGGACCAACGTGGACAGGTGGAGAGAGCGGCTTTCCAAGCTCATAACTATAGGAGAGAGGGAAGTCTTGTATCAGGGTAGACCTTAAGTATCAGACATTGTACAAGAAGGTGGTAAAATGCATGATGTACAGCGTATTCGATGTTTTATAGAAAACAAACCCTTCCCCGTGAAAACACCATAGAACATGGGCTGGCCAAGGAATCGTGAGCTGGTTAGACCAGGGCTGTCAAACTATGGCCCCCCCATATGTTTCTGAAGCTACGTTTACCTAGAGCCCTGGGTAAGTTGACATCAGGATTCGAATTGCCCAGGCGAACACTGATCCTTGTTTCTATCGTACTTACAGTGCGGACTCTCTTTTGCCCCGGATTGCAGCAGAGTCTTTGCTATCGGAGCATTGTTGGTCATGATGGCGATATCGAGCGGCAGGAGCCCCTCGCTATTCGGGGTGTTGAGATCCAGCTCTTCTGCGCTGTATTGCTTAAGTAGTTCCTGCACTCGATCGAGGTCCTGCATCTCTACTGCCTCGAACAGGGCCACGTTCCCCTGAAACTGCAAAAACCAACATTGTCTTAGTATTGTCCAGCAGACGTGCAAATTCCCAGCTCTCAAGCCTCCACCTCTGCCACCATGTACGACGTGTGCTAGTGATATCATGAATTCAAAAGAACTCGGCTTCGGAAGTCTCTATGCTTTACCAATGACTGAAACCTGACCTACATGCAAATAATGAGCGTTTAATTGGCATATGAGATCATGTACCCCCTGGGTGGCCTGCCAATGGTTATGTATGTCATGGCCATTCCTCCAAGTTATCAACGCAGATTCTCTGTGCTCTCTAACCACTTCCAAACACGCAAATATGGAAAATACGTTAACAATGGTTAATTATACAACCAACGTATGGTTTGAAGAACATATATCTTAATATACGCTTTATCTGGTTTATAAAAGTCCACATAACTCCATATGTGGGCTTACAGCCAAGTGAAAATCAAAGCACCGGTACCCTGACCACAGTAACGTGGATTGCAACGTTATTAAAGTATCACTGGATCTGTTACTTTTGGGGTAAGATGTAAAAGCACTCCTTTGTAAGGGTCTGTAAGGGTTGCCAGTCTCATAACGTGTGAACCTCCGTGTCAGAACTCCTCAAATCATCTTACACCCTCTTGCGGAAATGCTAAAACCCACCACCGTCTGGCAGTCCCACTACACCAGGGTTCTTGGCACTGTTAAGCAAATGGTCCATGTCTGGGTCAGCAACTTTGGCCATCCAGATGTTTTGGAACTACATTTCTCCTCGAGGCGCTGCCAACGTAGTTGAGATGTGGTTCTAAGATATCTGGAGGGCCAAGGTTGCTCAACCCTTAAGTAGAAGGGAGAAGTCCACGGACTCTTCCTTTAAACAGGAAAAACCTTGTAGGTAGCAGCCAAATAAATAATGGGTGGAAATTCATAAAATGCTGGTTTTAACCATGAGGAATTGATTCATGGGAAGTTGACTATGATTATGAATCTCCTTAAGGATGGGTGACCCGACCGTCCATCAAGGGAAATGTACCGTTGAAATATCCGGAGAGCCATGAGTGGTCATTGATGGACTAGGACAATTATGGCAAATCGTGGTACCCCAGATGTTTGTGAACTACATGTTCTACGATGCTCGGCCAGTCTTATCTGTGACTAAGCATCATGGGACATAGAGTTCTGAAACATCTGGGGTGCCAGGGTTCGCCATCACTGGTCTAAGACGTGAACTATAAAATAATACTGGTGGAAATGGACTTTAACGTGTTATCATTTGTATAAAGAAAAAAGTGAATGTGATGAGAGGGAAAGGGAGAGGTGGGTAACGGGTAACGTACAAGGCACGACTTTCGCAGCCGTTCCTTTTCATTCCGCGCCGCCAAGCTGCCCTCATCGAACGACGTGTAGTTGACGCGGAACTTCCCTGACAGGTTCCTGTAGAGTCTCTTGGCAGCGTTCGGCGAGGAGGGGCCGGAAGGCTTCTTGGTTTGTCCCAGCTGTAGGTCCCTCATCTGCTGAGTCATCCTTGGTGGCGAAGTCCTGGTTGAACGAGATACAGGAAAGTGTTTTTTGTGTTCAGAAAAGCATAATAAATATAAATAGTGTACCCATCTGTACCCTTAAATCAAGAGTGCTACGATGATGGACATTTTGGCCAATCCTGGCCCTCCCATTGCTATCCCATTGCAATGGAGCTCTTCCCAATTCCTTTGGCCAGTTTAATTCTTTAATGAACACTTGATGAAGCAGTCACAGTTACATTTAGCACATGTTGACTCGTTGAGTTACTTCATGCCACCACGTAGCTTCGATCATTTTCCAGAACAGTCGCATTCGTGTGTTTCATGAATGAAGTGCATACTTGTGGCTGATTATGCACATGTTTAGTGGCATAATTACAGTAAAGACACTTTTCAAGTATATAAACTAAGACAGCATAAACATCCTATGCATGTATAGGTTGGCCTTAGAGTACGCAAGCCCAGAAAGTGGGGGTTCTCAGCATTCACGTGGAAAGGAACAACAAGACAGAAGGTAAAGGAGATCCTCGCACCATATAGAAGGTTACGGTGACGCTCAATCACCATGGATAATGATCTTATGGGTGCTACATACATAAAAACAATGATATACCCATCATTGCCTCACACAGGACCTTCTAAAGGGTAGTACAGGTTGCATCTCCCTTGTCTGAAATTCTGGAGACTAGAAGAGATCTAGATTTGGATTTTTGATGACTTTTTTGGCTATTTGCATATAATAATGAGATATCTTGAGGATGGGACCCAAGTCTAAACACAACATTCATTTATGTTTCATACACAGCCTGAAGGGCATTTTATACAGGGCTTTTGTCTCCGTCACATGGTGTCAGCGGTGGGCTCTATACACTTCCGGCCTCAAGTCTACAGGTTTTTTTGGATTTTGGAGCCTTTTTAAAATTTCCGATGAGGAATACTCAATCTATACAGTGCATGTGATTATGTTTAAATTAGAGTACTCAGTAAAAATTATAAAAAAATAGCCAAAAAAGACAACAAAAACCCTTATGCACCCATCTACACAACATCATAGCTGGTCATGTTTCAACTGCAACCTCTACTTCATCTTTTCTTCTCGCCTTCCTTTCTTCTGGTTATATGGCTACTTATTATATTGTTTATGTATCTGTCACGGACCTGACATGGCGCTTCTGACGTGCGCCATTTGGACTTGGGGTACGTGGGCATGGAGATGGATTTGTAGGGTGCTGGACTCTATAATCTGTGTTTATGCAAGAATGGTGTTGTCCAAATGTCTATTGTCTGTTACTATCTGATGATCAGATTAGCCTTCCAGTAAACATACAAGGTAATTCAAAGAGATTCGAAAAGTCACCCCACGTTCGGTGACTTTTCGTTCTCTTCAATTCGGTTCGTTTTGACGATCCTATTTCGGTGACCCTGTGGTGTATTCAGCAAGCACCACAGGGCCCCCGAATTGCAGGGAAAAAAACCTGACGAAAACTAGCCGCAAAACCCTGCGAATGCACGCCAAAAACCTGCAAAAGAATCTGGATTAACCTGCCAAAAACCACGTAAAAACCCGAGCAGGAGCCGATCGCAGCCTCCGGAAAAAGCCGACACCACAGAAGAGACAGTGAATAAATTAGCAAAACAGTTTGCATGAATGATTGAAAAGTGAAACGCTGTTTGCAAAGAAACCACTGAGCGAAAATGTCTGAAATTTACATATGAGGTCCAGGGATTGATAATAAAAAGGGCTGTTACAGAAAAAATAAGTAAACTTAAAAAAAATAAATCCAGAAAATTGCTTAAAATATCCTAAAAAATCTATAAATAAAGAGACTCTTTACTGCAGAATTTTATAATGAACGGTTTATTAGATATTCAATTAAAACGGGAATATTTTTAACATTGAAGCCTATGGGATTCTCCTGAATAAATTTGCCGAATTAAATCACCGAATGGCAGGGCATTTCAGGAACCTTTCACTGCTGGTTTTTGTTCCCTGAATAGCCGAATCAGTGCCTTTTTCATGGGGATTTCACTGCCCTCAAACAGGCACCAAACAGGCACCGTATGTGCAGGCAAGTCGCTGATTTTCAGCGTTCGGTTACCTTTCTCAAGAAATTCGGATCTCTTTGAATTACCCTGATAGGACTATAATCTGTGTTTATGCAAGAATGCTGTTGTCCATCTGTCTATTGTCTGTTACTATCTGATGATCAGATTAGGCTTCCAGTTAGCTTGCTCTCAGGAAGGTGTAAATATCTGATTAACAGATCCTCAAACATAATCTTTGTTGCCTAACAAATAATGCCTGTTTTAAACTGTAATCTGTTATCCCATTGCCCTGCCTCATTAGAAATGTTAAGAAATGTTTGCTTTAATTGTCTGACGCTAATCTAATTATGTTTCACCTTCCAAAAGGAAAATGTTTGCGCAATTATTTGTTTCAGTGTAATTAGGTCCCCCAGCGGTTTCTGGGGGGCTTGCGTATGTAAATGACCCATGTGTGACAGTATAAATGTATGTTTGTGTCCCTGATTAAACCAGTTCCATTGTAACCCTGAAAGAATCCAGATCGACAGCCTCGTCTTATTTCTGGGGGATGCTAGGGGGCTCCCTATGTGTCCCGGGCCTTGAGCTTCGTCTGAGGACTGGAGGGAGGCACGGGAGTCTGCCTGGGTAGAACACGGGGTCCTGCACGGAAGCGGCATTGGCAGATGTGACCCTGTCAGGGTACAGAGATCTGTCACAGTCTCGTTTTATTTTCCTCTGTATATTCGCTTTAATTAGCCTTGTTTGGTGCTTATTACCCAAAACAATAGCGTTTTTGGAGTGCTGTCACGAGCTGTCCACCACTGTCGTTCCACTTTCTGTAGTATTTGGGAGAAAGGGAGACGCCCCAGGCTACGTCCGAGCCGTTTGTTTCCCCAGATAAACGTCTCGAATAAAGTATCCCTAAGAACAAACAACTACGTCGACAGCTCCTCATGCCTGGACTTTGATAAATGTGGGCCAACGTGTCAAACACCATCTCAGATTCTCACTATGCCAGATATGCCAGGAGCAACGAATACTTTAGGGGGCATCTCTTACCAAGAAAAAAAAGGCGTATGATCATGTTTACCCTTTAGACACGTTATTAACCTTTTCAGGGCAGGAGGGGAGAGTCCTGCAGAGCAGGAGCAGCGTACGGGAGAAAATATAATTTATAGGAAAATTAAATGACTCAACCAGGGAGATATAGGACTCTATTACACTCTTCGCGCAAACGTTAACGCGAGGGGCAAAACCCTTTGCGCTGAACGTCGTATTACAACGTCCGCGCAAAAAATGCACGTTAACGTCTACCGCGGGTGAACCTGCGCGAACCCTTTGTGAGCGTAATGTACTGCGCGCGTCCTTTTCTTAACATTGTGAGCGCAAATGCGTTCGTGTGCTGGTATTACAATCTATGCGCAAAATTTAACGCACATGCGTTTGCACGCATAGTTTTAGACTGGGGTCAGACCAGCGCACTTTTAACGTGCGTTCTGGCGCACTTAATCACGGCCGCACTAGCAGCAAATAACGGGCAATGACAGCCAATATACGAAGTACGGTCGCACGAAAGTCCGGCCGCGCAGCGCAAGTGGAAAATGAACGCATTTTTTCGAGAACGCAGAACCTCTAGCACGGACATACAGAGTGCGCTGCGCCCGCTAGCGGCGTGTGTCGTGATTTGGAGACGTCAGACCCTGCTCGTGTCCGGCCAACATAACGTCCAGACGCAAAAAGTTTCCTGGTTTGGATTCGTAAAACATCACGCACGAAAATGCGCATCGTATGACCGTTTTCGCATATTCCGTGAAAAAATACATCAATGCGTTCGGACGCACTTTTTTACGTTCGCGTGTAAAAATGCTTTCGTTTGACCCTAGCCTTAATGTCTTTTAAAAGCTGGTGGTAACGGCAAATCGGAACGTTCTCGCCGAAACCAAATACACCAGCACGAAAAAAACAATACAGCAAAGTATAGTTACACATTCTACACATACCCAAACAATAAATAAAATGGAGAGGTTGTGCGTGTTTTTATTAGACAATTGTGGTTATATAGCCCGTTCACACTGTGCGATTTGGAAAATCGCGCGATTTTCATATTTGCGACGATTTTGCAAAGCATCACCAATGCAAATCGCAAAATCGCAAATTGTAAAAAAGGGGACATGTACCAGCAACATGCTACCGCAACGCGCGACATACGACATCGCGCGACAAGATGTGAACAGCTCCATTGAAATGCATTGGAGAAGCTACATAGCGCGACATCGCGCGGATTTTGCTGCGACGTTGCGGCAAAATCAGAGCGATAAATCGCAGTGTGAACGGGGATGAATCGTGTGAAAAAAACATTGCGCACACTGATTCTGCGCACAACGTCAATGCGCGCGCGTGTTTTGCGCGTCGGTTTTACGCGCACAATTTTTCGGCGGATGGAAAAATGCGCGAGGATGGTAATACTAGCATTAATTTACGGGCGTTAACGTTTAACGCTTCGCGCAAAAAGTCACGCACTGCGCAAGCGTTTTAACGCAAAGAATTTAATAGGGCCCTACGTTTCCCGGTCCTTAAGCTTCGTCTGAGGACTGGAGGAAGGCACAAGAGCCTGCATGAGGAGGACACAGGGGGTCCTGCAAGGAAGCAGCATTGACAGATGTGACCCAGTCGGGGTACAGAGATCTGTTAAAGCTACATAGAAATAAAACTCCTGATAGCTCGTGCCAGCATCTAAAAGTTGATGAATGGTCTGGTCTCTGGCTCCGCCTCCTGCGTCTTTCCCATAAGTGCAGGTATCTCTGTTTTCCTGTTTGACATGTTGGGGGGGGTGCTCGTGTTAACAGGGTGGGGGGGCTGGCTTAGCAGACTGGGAAACGTGCCCCATATACTTGGTCCCTGGCGCCATTGGAGCAGATTTACTATTAGTGTGTCCCCCTTTACACGTGATTATACCGTGCGATGGGAGAACGGGTCCGATCGTATGAAAAGGGGCTCGAGGAATATCGATCAGTAAAGGTTAAAGTATGTACTACTTTCAAGACCAATATAAATAGGGTGAGCGCTGCGCATGATGCGCGTTATTTTTAACTGATGGAGCCTCTTGAGCGGTGTCGGCACAGGTTCCTTGGCGGCGGCTCTGTGCATAGAGTATACGGACTGGCGCGGCCAGGAATATAGTGTACGCCATCCTAAAGTGGCCCCTGGCTGCTCATCGGGACTATATAAAGCATCCATTAATGCAGTTCTGCATTGACCCGGCTAATTGTGGACGTTGTGGACGGTCTGAGGAACAGGTGCTAAATAATCTGCCTAATTGCTCTGTATTTTAGTACTCGGTAATACCGATGGACTCTCTATGGATGCGCCCCACCACCACCACCGCTCCCAGGACTGGAGTCGCTTTCTCTACTTCTCCATGACCCCCCTCTGGACCTCGCCCCCCCCTTCCGCTCTTCTCCCGTCACGGCCAGTACGAGTTCACTCTAAATACAGCTACTTTCATACGCTACAGTGAAACTCGAATCTCGGCACCAGGCTGGCTGGAATCGGTGCAGGGCCGGGGGTTACAAGGGCCGCGCATTGCCCTAACCCAGCTCAATACGAAAACCTTATGCACGCCGACACTGCGCTCCTTCTACTGCATTACCCATCACAAACAAATAACAACCACATATAAACACTCCTAAAGACCCGGGGCTCCTCCATATATTCAGGGTGTGCGGGTGTCTTTTTAGGGGCTCCTCCATATACTCAGGGTGTGTGGGTGTCTTTTTAGGGGCTCCTCCATATATTCAGGGTGTGCGGGTGTCTTTTTAGGGGCTCCTCCATATATTCAGGGTGTGCGGGTGTCTTTTTAGGGGCTCCTCCATATACTCAGGGTGTGCGGGTGTCTTTTTAGAGGCTCCTCTATATATTCAGGGTGTGCGGGTGTCTTTTTAGGGGCTCCTCCATATATTCAGGGTGTGCGGGTGTCTTTTTAGGGGCTCCTCCATATATTCAGGGTGTGCGGGTGTCTTTTTAGGGGCTCCTCCATATATTCAGGGTGTGCGGGTGTCTTTTTAGGGTCTCCTCTATATATTCAGGGTGTGGGTGTCTTTTTAGGGGTTTCTCCATATATTCAGGGTGTGTGGGTGTCTTTTTAGGGGTTCCTCCATATATTCAGGGTGTGCGGGTATCTTTTTAGGGGCTCCTCCATATATTCAGGGTGTGCGGGTGTCTTTTTAGGGGCTCCTCCATATATTCAGGGTGTGCGGGTGGCTTCTTAGGGGTTCCTCTATATATTCAAGGTGTCTTTTTAGGGGCTCCTCCATATAATCAGGGTGTGCGGGTGTCTTTTTAGGGGCTCCTCCATATATTCAGGGTGTGCAGGTGTCTTTTTAGAGGTTCCTCCATATATTCAGGGTGTGCGGGTGTATTTTTAGGGGTTCCTCCATATATTCAGGGTGTGTGGGTGTATTTTTAGGGGTTCCTCCATATATTCAGGGTGTGCGGGTGTCTTTTTAGGGTCTCCTCTATATATTCAGGGTGTGGGTGTCTTTTTAGGGGTTTCTCCATATATTCAGGGTGTGTGGGTGTCTTTTTAGGGGCTCCTCCATATATTCAGAGTGTGCGGGTGGCTTCTTAGGGGTTCCTCTATATATTCAAGGTGTCTTTTTAGGGCTCCTCCATATATTCAGGGTGTGCGGGTGTCTTTTTAGGGGCTCCTCCATATATTCAGGGTGTGCGGGTGTCTTTTTAGGGGCTCCTCCATATATTCAGGGTGTGCAGGTGTCTTTTTAGAGGTTCCTCCATATATTCAGGGTGTGCGGGTGTCTTTTTAGGGGTTCCTCCATATATTCAGGGTGTGTGGGTGTCTTTTTAGGGGTTCCTCCATATATTCAGGGTGTGTGGGTGTCTTTTTAGGGGTTCCTCCATATATTCAGGGTGTGTGGGTGTCTTTTTAGAGACTCTTCCATATATTCAGGGTGTGCGGGTGTCTTTTTAGGGGTTCCTCCATATATTCAGGGTGTGTGGGTGTCTTTTTAGGGACTCTTCCATATATTCAGGTGTGCGGGTGTCTTTTTAGGGGCCCCTCCATATATTCAGGGTGTGCGGGTGTCTTTTTAGGGGTTCCTCCATATATTCAGGGTGTGTGGGTGTCTTTTTAGGGGCCCCTCCATATATTCAGGGTGTGTGGGTGTCTTTTTAGGGGTTCCTCCATATATTCAGGGTGTGTGGGTGTCTTTTTAGGGGTTCCTCCATATATTCAGGGTGTGTGGGTGTCTTTTTAGGGACTCCTCCATATATTCAAGGTGTGCGGGTATCTTTTTAGGGGCTCCTCCATATATTCAGGGTGTGTGGGTGTCTTTTTAGGGTCTCCTCATATATTCAGGGTGTGCGGGTGTCTTTTTAGGGGCCCCTCCATATATTCAGGGTGTGCAGGTGTCTTTTTAGGGGCTCCTCCATATATTCAGGGTGTGCGGGTGTCTTTTTAGGGGCTCCTCCATATATTCAGGGTGTGCGGGTGTCTTTTTAGGGGCCCCTCCATATATTCAGGGTGTGCGGGTGTCTTTTTAGGGGCTCCTCCATATATTCAGGGTGTGCGGGTGTCTTTTTAGGGGTTCCTCCATATATTCAGGGTGTGCGGGTGTCTTTAGGGGTTCCTCCATATATTCAGGGTGTGTGGGTGTCTTTTTAGGGGCCCCTCCATATATTCAGGGTGTGCGGGTGTCTTTTTAGGGGCTCCTCCATATATTCAGGGTGTGCGGGTGTATTTTTAGGGGCTCCTCCATATATTCAGGGTGTGCGGGTGTCTTTTTAGGGGCTCCTCCATATATTCAGGGTGTGCGGGTGTCTTTTTAGGGGCTCCTCCATATATTCAGGGTGTGCGGGTGTCTTTTTAGGGGCTCCTCCATATATTCAGGGTGTGGGTGTCTTTTTAGGGGCTCCTCCATATATTCAGGGTGTGCGGGTGTCTTTTTAGGGGCTCCTCCATATTTTCAGGGTGTGTAGGTGTATAACAGAGCTGCGGAGCAATAAACCTCCCAGCAAGGAGTCTGCGATCTATATGTGCTGTTAGGAATCGCTTGCTGTGATTTAGGCTAGGGTCAGACGAACGCATTTTTCGCGTCGACCGTGGAAAAGTGCGGTCGAACGAACGGACATATTTTTTCACGGAATACGCGGTAGCGGTCATACGATGCGCCTTTTCGTCCGTGATTTTGTACGGATCATCAATAAAACACTTTTTGTGTCTGGACGTTATGTTGGCCGGACATTAGCAGCGTCTGATGTCTCCCAATCACACACACACGCCGCTATGCGGCCGCAGCGCACTCTGTACGTCAGTAGTAGCGGTTTGACGTTCTCGAAAAAATGCGTTCGTTTGCCACTTGCGTTGCGCGGACGAACTTTCGTGCGGCCGTACTTCGTGTGTTCCCCGGCATTGGACGTCATTTGCTGCTAGCACGGCCGTGATTTTGTGCGGCTAAACGCACGTTAAAGCTGCGTTCGTCTGACCCTAGCCTAAGACGTTTCTTACTCGTCTTTCAGGTCTTTTCACTAAAAGGTGACTCTCAGGAGAATGTCCGATCTAGACAAAGTAGCCGATTTGGAAAGTGAGATAAATGGGAGAATCTTTCTGGTTTGGCTATTTTGACCTGGATTTTTCAGTTCTCCAGTCAATTTTCCTGAGTTTCACCTTTAATGAATAGACCATTTATTTTGCCACATAACCAGATGCACCACATTGGGGGTTGATGGATCATCTCCTCTTGATCCAGGCCAGCACCAGATGAATGAATAAATAAATAAACACTGGACCTCTCTGTTCTTCTAAAGTCCTGTATTAATGGTCCAGAACAAAAACAAACAGACACAATGTAGCGACGTTGAGGCTAGGGTCAGACTGAGGCAGTGCGAACGCGCGTTCTGGCGCACTTAATCACGGCCGCACTAGCAGCAGATGCCGGGCAATGACAGCCAATATACGAAGTACGGTCGCACAAAAGTCCGGCTGCGCAACGCAAGTGGAAAATGAACGCATTTTTTCGAGAACGTTAAACCACTAGTACGGACGTACAGAGTGCGCTGCGTCCGCTAGCGGCGTGTGTGCGTGATTTGGAGATGTCAGACACTGCTAATGTCCGGCCAACATAACGTCCAGATGCAAGAAGTGTTTTATTGATGATCCGTACAAAATCACGGATGAAACTGCGCATAGTATGACCGCTATTGCGTATTCCGTGAAAAAATACGTCCATTCTTCGAACGCACATTTTCACGGACAACGTGAAAAATGCGTTAGTCTGACCCTAGCCTAAGACGTAGCATTTATTATCCCTGGTATCGTGCGTTTTACCGTCTCTTCTCGTCGCGGCGCTGGTTATGGGGAAGGGAATTGAGCCTGAACTGCTGGATCCGCGATACCGACACCGACTAACCCGTCCGCTTGGGTTTCGGCAGACGAGAGGAGCCGGCTGAACGGTTCCCCAGTTTCCCCGAACGAGGCGGCAGACCCCGAGGCCCGCAAACAGAAATAACCACGCCGGCATCGATCATGGCGGCTGCTACTCTGTAACCAAATCACGGCGACCTGTCAAAGGGTTTATTAATCGCCGGGCAGGAATCTCGAGAGATTCCGCGTACTCTATACCGAGAACCTTTAATAAATCACGCTCACAAATGTCCCGCGGACCCTCCCCTCCCCATCCATTTTCTCTGCCTGCATCCAGGACAGGCGCGCGCTTTTTTTTTTTTTTTTAATATGCTGTCGTCCCCGTCAAACTTTATTCTCGACGACCTGGAAACGAGGCGGCGGAATGCTGAGTATTTATGGGTGAATAAACAAATATTTACTTTATCGTATCTGTGTTTATGTCTATTTTTTATTTTTTTTTCCCGCGATGGCGAGATGACAAAAACGCGTCGGTAAGCGGAGACGGTATTAGTCGGCTGGCGAGGAATATTTCATGTAATAAAGGAGACTGTTGTAGACGTTTCCATGGCGACTGGAACTCGTGGAGCCAGTAGATTAGCGTTACAGGAGCCACGGCTGCTGGGGACATGGATAGAAAGCTTTCAGTGGTGGTGGGGGGGATGTAGGAGAAGTGGGGTGGGATGGGAGCTACATCTGATGTCGTCGCATGTTAGTGGACCCCCCACCCCACCCCTCGCTCCCTGCGCCTGACTCCCCTCGGTGAAACATAGCTGACCCCACATGAGATTGTAAAGGGCTCTAATTTGTCTCCGTGTCCGGGCTGTCTGCGGGGCTGCTTCGGTATTTAAAGGAGAGGCTTTTTTACTGACAGCGCGGTGTAACCCTCTCCGTTTAACCCTTCGGGGGTTTTCCCCTCGGCCGCCCTGAAGAAGAGCAGAGCAAGAAATCGCCAAACATTATGAGCCACGTTTCTCTAATATGTGCTCACACAGCAAGGGGAGGTGCAGGGGTTATAACAGGTGTACTCAGCGCTTTACAGGTTACATTACAGTAGAGGGAGGTGCAGTAAGTGCAGTAGTTATACAGTGTATGTATATATAGCAGTAACAGGTGTACTCAGCGCTTTACGGGTTACGTTACAGTAGAGGGAGGTGCAGTAAGTGCAGTAGTTATACAGTGTATGTATATATAGCAGTAACAGGTGTACTCAGCGCTTTACAGGTTACATTACAGTAGAGGGAGGTGCAGTAAGTGCAGTAGTTATACAATGTATGTATATATAGCAGTAACAGGTGTACTCAGCACTTTACGGGTTACATTACAGTAGAGGGAGGTGCAGTAAGTGCAGTAGTTATACAGTGTATATATATAGCAGTAACAGGTGTACTCAGCGCTTTACAGGTTACATTACAGTAGAGGGAGGTGCAGTAAGTGCAGTAGTTATACAGTGTATATTTATATAGCAGTAACAGGTGTACTCGGCGCTTTACAGGTTACGTTACAGTAGAGGGAGGTGCAGTAAGTGCAGTAGTTATACAGTGTATATTTATATAGCAGTAACAGGTGTACTCAGCGCTTTACAGGTTACATTACAGTAGAGGGAGGTGCAGTAAGTGCAGTAGTTATACAGTGTATATTTATATAGCAGTAACAGGTGTACTCAGCGCTTTACGGGTTACATTACAGTAGAGGGAGGTGCAGTAAGTGCAGTAGTTATACTGTGTATATTTATATAGCAGTAACAGGTGTACTCAGCGCTTTACAGGTTACATTACAGTAGAGGGAGGTGCAGTAAGTGCAGTAGTTATACAGTGTATATTTATATAGCAGTAACAGGTGTACTCAGCGCTTTACGGGTTACGTTACAGTAGAGGGAGGTGCAGTAAGTGCAGTAGTTATACAGTGTATGTATATATAGCAGTAACAGGTGTACTCAGCGCTTTACAGGTTACATTACAGTAGAGGGAGGTGCAGTAAGTGCAGTAGTTATACAGTGTATATTTATATAGCAGTAACAGGTGTACTCAGCGCTTTACAGGTTACGTTACAGTAGAGGGAGGTGCAGTAAGTGCAGTAGTTATACAGTGTATATTTATATAGCAGTAACAGGTGTACTCAGCACTTTACAGGTTACATTACAGTAGAGGGAGGTGCAGTAAGTGCAGTAGTTATACAGTGTATGTATATATAGCAGTAACAGGTGTACTCAGCGCTTTACAGGTTACGTTACAGTAGAGGGAGGTGCAGTAAGTGCAGTAGTTATACAGTGTATGTATATATAGCAGTAACAGGTGTACTCAGCGCTTTACAGGTTACGTTACAGTAGAGGGAGGTGCAGTAAGTGCAGTAGTTATACAGTGTATATATATAGCAGTAACAGGTGTACTCAGCGCTTTACAGGTTACATTACAGTAGAGGGAGGTGCAGTAAGTGCAGTAGTTATACAGTGTATGTATATATAGCAGTAACAGGTGTACTCAGCGCTTTACAGGTTACGTTACAGTAGAGGGAGGTGCAGTAAGTGCAGTAGTTATACAGTGTATATTTATATAGCAGTAACAGGTGTACTCAGCACTTTACGGGTTACATTACAGTAGAGGGAGGTGCAGTAAGTGCAGTAGTTATACAATGTATGTATATATAGCAGTAACAGGTGTACTCAGCGCTTTACAGGTTACATTACAGTAGAGGGAGGTGCAGTAAGTGCAGTAGTTATACAGTGTATGTATATATAGCAGTAACAGGTGTACTCAGCGCTTTACAGGTTACGTTACAGTAGAGGGAGGTGCAGTAAGTGCAGTAGTTATACAGTGTATATATATAGCAGTAACAGGTGTACTCAGCGCTTTACAGGTTACATTACAGTAGAGGGAGGTGCAGTAAGTGCAGTAGTTATACAGTGTATATTTATATAGCAGTAACAGGTGTACTCAGCACTTTACGGGTTACATTACAGTAGAGGGAGGTGCAGTAAGTGCAGTAGTTATACAATGTATGTATATATAGCAGTAACAGGTGTACTCAGCGCTTTACAGGTTACATTACAGTAGAGGGAGGTGCAGTAAGTGCAGTAGTTATACAGTGTATATTTATATAGCAGTAACAGGTGTACTCAGCGCCAGTGGCGTCACTAGGGTCGGTGTCACCCGGTGCGGTAATTTATGGTGTCACCCCCCCCCCCGAGTTTTTCAGATTTTTTTTTTTAACTACTCTTACTCCTAAGTCAGTACTCCCATATAACACTGAATGATCATACATACAGCGCACATTACTGTGAGGTTTATTGCTGTGGAGCTCTCTCATATGCTCACACAACTTTTTGCCAACTGCCAGCAAGTACGTTGCCCGTTCGAAGGCAGTGAAAGCACACATGGATATATATTGCCCCCAGCAGCTCTGGATATATATTGCCCCCAGCAGCTCACCCATGGATATATATTGCCCCAGCTCACATATGGATATATTGCGCCTCAGCTCACATATGGATATATTGCCCCAGACCAGCTCACACATGGATATATTGCCCCAGACCAGCTCACACATGGATATATTGCCCCAGACCAGCTCACACATGGATATATTGCCCCAGACCAGCTCACACATGGATATTGCCCCAGCTCTCATGGATATTTCCCCCAGCACACATGGATATGCCCCAGCTCCTCTCATGGATATTGCCCCAGCTGCTCTCATGTATATACTGCCCCAGCTGCTCTCATTGATAATGCTCCAGCTGCTCTCATGGATTTTGCCCCAGCTCATGGATATACTGCCCCAGCAGCTCATGGATATACTGCCCCAGCAGCTCATGGATATACTGCCCCAGCAGCTCATGGATATACTGCCCCAGCAGCTCATGGATATACTGCCCCAGCAGCTTATGGATTTGCCCCAGCAGCTCATGGATATGCCCCAGCAGCTCATGGATATGCCCCAGCACCTCATGGATATGCCCCAGCTCATTGATATGCCCCAGCACCTCATGGATATGCCCCAGCACCTCATGGATTTGCCCCAGCAGCTTATGGATTTGCCCCAGCTCCTCATGGATATGCCCCAGGCCCCCATGGATTTGCCCCAGCTCCTCATGGATTTGCCCCAGCAGCTCATGGATTTGCCCCAGCAGCTCATGGATTTGCCCCAGCTCCTCATGGATTTGCCCCAGCAGCTCATGGATTTGCCCCAGCTCCTCATGGATATGCCCCAGCTCCTCATGGATATGCCCCAGCTCCTCTCATGGATATGCCCCAGCTCTCTCATGGATATGCCCCAGCTCCTCTCATGGATTTGCCCCAGCACCTCATGGATTTGCCCCAGGCCCCCATGGATTTGCCCCAGCAGCTCATGGATTTTCCCCAGCAGTTTATGGATTTGCCCCAGCAGTTTATGGATTTGCCCCAGCAGTTTATGGATTTGCCCCAGCTCCTCATGGATATGCCCCAGCAGTTTATGGATTTGCCCCAGCAGTTTATGGATTTGCCCCAGCAGTTTATGGATTTGCCCCAGCAGTTTATGGATTTGCCCCAGCTCCTCATGGATATGCCCCAGCAGTTTATGGATTTGCCCCAGCAGTTTATGGATTTGCCCCAGCAGCTCATGGATTTGCCCCAGCAGCTCATGGATTTGCCCCAGCAGTTTATGGATTTGCCCCAGCAGTTTATGGATTTGCCCCAGGCCCCCATGGATTTGCCCCAGCAGCTCATGGATTTGCCCCAGCTCACCTCCTGGTCCTGGTCCCAGCACATGGATAGCGGCCCAGGCAGCACCTCTCCGCCGCGTTTTTCGCTCCTTCTGAGCGTCCGGCGCGCAGCTTGGGCGCTCGTCTGGGGGAGCCACGTGACCAGCCGCGATTGGCTGGTGACGTATTTCCTCCAGGCGAGCGCCGAAGCTGCATGCTTCGGACGCTCGCACGGAGCGAATCCGCGGCGGTGCGGCGGCGGTGGCGGGCGGTGGGTGAGACACCCGCCCTTAGGGTGACGGTGTCACCCTAAAGGCGGGTGTCACCTGGTGCGGGCCGCACCCCCCGCCCCCACGTTACGACGCCACTGCTCAGCGCTTTACAGGTTACGTTACAGTAGAGGGAGGTGCAGTAAGTGCAGTAGTTATACAGTGTATATTTATATACCAGTAACAGGTGTACTCAGCACTTTACGGGTTACATTACAGTTAGAGGGAGGTGCAGTAAGTGCAGTAGTTATACAGTGTATATTTATATACAGTAACAGGTGTACTCAGCGCTTTACAGGTTACATTACAGTAGAGGGAGGTGCAGTAAGTGCAGTAGTTATACAGTGTATGTATATATAGCAGTAACAGGTGTACTCAGCACTTTACGGGTTACATTACAGTAGAGGGAGGTGCAGTAAGTGCAGTAGTTATTATACAGTGTATGTATTATAGCAGTAACAGGTGTACTCAGTGCTTTACAGGTTACATTACAGTAGAGGGAGGTGCAGTAAGTGCAGTAGTTATACAGTGTATGTATATATAGCAGTAACAGGTGTACTCAGCGCTTTACAGGTTACATTACAGTAGAGGGAGGTGCAGTAAGTGCAGTAGCTATACAGTGTAATTTATATAGCAGTAACAGGTGTACTCAGCGCTTTACAGGTTACGTTACAGTAGAGGGAGGTGCAGTAAGTGCAGTAGTTATACAGTGTATATATATAGCAGTAACAGGTGTACTCAGCGCTTTACAGGTTACATTACAGTAGAGGGAGGTGCAGTAAGTGCAGTAGTTATACAGTGTATATTTATATAGCAGTAACAGGTGTACTCAGCGCTTTACAGGTTACGTTACAGTAGAGGGAGGTGCAGTAAGTACAGTAGTTATACAGTGTATATTTATATAGCAGTAACAGGTGTACTCAGTGCTTTACAGGTTACGTTACAGTAGAGGGAGGTGCAGTAAGTGCAGTAGTTATACAGTGTATGTATATATAGCAGTAACAGGTGTACTCAGCGCTTTACAGGTTACATTACAGTAGAGGGAGGTGCAGTAAGTGCAGTAGCTATACAGTGTAATTTATATAGCAGTAACAGGTGTACTCAGCGCTTTACAGGTTACGTTACAGTAGAGGGAGGTGCAGTAAGTGCAGTAGTTATACAGTGTATGTATATATAGCAGTAACAGGTGTACTCAGCGCTTTACAGGTTACATTACAGTAGAGGGAGGTGCAGTAAGTGCAGTAGTTATACAGTGTATATTTATATAGCAGTAACAGGTGTACTCAGCGCTTTACAGGTTACGTTACAGTAGAGGGAGGTGCAGTAAGTGCAGTAGTTATACAGTGTAATTTATATAGCAGTAACAGGTGTACTCAGCGCTTTACAGGTTACGTTACAGTAGAGGGAGGTGCAGTAAGTGCAGTAGTTATACAGTGTAATTTATATAGCAGTAACAGGTGTACTCAGCTCTTTACAGGTTACATTACAGTAGAGGGAGGTGCAGTAAGTGCAGTAGTTATACAGTGTAATTTATATAGCAGTAACAGGTGTACTCAGCGCTTTACGGGTTACATTACAGTAGAGGGAGGTGCAGTAAGTGCAGTAGTTATACAGTGTAATTTATATAGCAGTAACAGGTACTCAGCGCTTTACAGGTTACATTACAGTAGAGGAGGTGAAGTAAGTGCAGTAGTTATACTGTGTATATATTTATATAGCAGTAACAGGTGTACTCAGCGCTTTACAGGTTACATTACAGATAGAGGGAGGTGAAGTAAGTGCAGTAGTTATACTGTGTATATTTATATAGCAGTAACAGGTGTACTCAGCGCTTTACAGGTTACATTACAGTAGAGGGAGGTGCAGTAAGTGCAGTAGTTATACAGTGTGTATATTTATATAGCAGTAACAGGTGTACTCAGTGCTTTACAGGTTACATTACAGTAGAGGGAGGTGCAGTAAGTGCAGTTAGTTATACAGTGTATATTTATATAGCAGTAACAGGTGTACTCAGCGCTTTACAGGTTACATTACAGTAGGGGAAGGTGCAGTAAGTGCAGTAGTTATACAGTGTATATTTATATAGCAGTAAAGGTGTACTCAGCGCTTTACAGGTTACATTACAGTAGAGGGAGGTGCAGTAAGTGCAGTAGTTATACAGTGTATATTTATATAGCAGTAACAGGTGTACTCAGCGCTTTACAGGTTACATTACAGTAGAGGGAGGTGCAGTAAATGCAGTAGTTATACAGTGTATGTATATATAGCAGTAACAGGTGTACTCAGCGCTTTACAGGTTACGTTACAGTAGTAGAGGGAGGTGCAGTAAGTGCAGTAGTTATACAGTGTATATTTATATAGCAGTAACAGGTGTACTCAGCGCTTTACAGGTTACGTTACAGTAGAGGGAGGTGCAGTAAGTGCAGTAGTTATACAGTGTATATTTATATACCAGTAACAGGTGTACTCAGCACTTTACGGGTTACATTACAGTAGAGGGAGGTGCAGTAAGTGCAGTAGTTATACAATGTATGTATATATAGCAGTAACAGGTGTACTCAGCGCTTTACAGGTTACATTACAGTAGAGGGAGGTGCAGTAAGTGCAGTAGTTATACAGTGTATATTTATATAGCAGTAACAGGTGTACTCAGCGCTTTACAGGTTACGTTACAGTAGAGGGAGGTGCAGTAAGTGCAGTAGTTATACAGTGTATATTTATATACCAGTAACAGGTGTACTCAGCACTTTACAGGTTACATTACAGTAGAGGGAGGTGCAGTAAGTGCAGTAGTTATACAGTGTATGTATATATAGCAGTAACAGGTGTACTCAGCACTTTACGGGTTACATTACAGTAGAGGGAGGTGCAGTAAGTGCAGTAGTTATACAGTATGTGTATTATATAGCAGTAACAGGTGTACTCAGCGCTTTACAGGTTACATTACAGTAGAGGGAGGTGCAGTAAGTGCAGTAGTTATACAGTGTATATTTATATAGCAGTAACAGGTGTACTCAGCGCTTTACAGGTTACGTTACAGTAGAGGGAGGTGCAGTAAGTGCAGTAGTTATACAGTGTATGTATATATAGCAGTAACAGGTGTACTCAGCACTTTACAGGTTACATTACAGTAGAGGGAGGTGCAGTAAGTGCAGTAGTTATACAGTGTATGTATATATAGCAGTAACAGGTGTACTCAGCGCTTTACAGGTTACATTACAGTAGAGGGAGGTGCAGTAAGTGCAGTAGCTATACAGTGTAATTTATATAGCAGTAACAGGTGTACTCAGCGCTTTACAGGTTACGTTACAGTAGAGGGAGGTGCAGTAAGTGCAGTAGTTATACAGTGTATATTTATATAGCAGTAACAGGTGTACTCAGCGCTTTACAGGTTACATTACAGTAGAGGGAGGTGCAGTAAGTGCAGTAGTTATACAGTGTAATTTATATAGCAGTAACAGGTGTACTCAGCGCTTTACGGGTTACATTACAGTAGAGGGAGGTGCAATAAGTGCAGTAGTTATACAGTGTAATTTATATAGCAGTAACAGGTGTACTCAGCGCTTTACAGGTTACATTACAGTAGAGGGAGGTGAAGTAAGTGCAGTAGTTATACTGTGTATATTTATATAGCAGTAACAGGTGTACTCAGCGCTTTACAGGTTACATTACAGTAGAGGGAGGCGAAGTAAGTGCAGTAGTTATACTGTGTATATTTATATAGCAGTAACAGGTGTACTCAGCGCTTTACAGGTTACATTACAGTAGAGGGAGGTGAAGTAAGTGCAGTAGTTATACTGTGTATATTTATATAGCAGTAACAGGTGTACTCAGCGCTTTACAGGTTACATTACAGTAGAGGGAGGTGAAGTAAGTGCAGTAGTTATACTGTGTATATTTATATAGCAGTAACAGGTGTACTCAGCGCTTTACAGGTTACATTACAGTAGAGGGAGGTGCAGTAAGTGCAGTAGTTATACAGTGTATATTTATATAGCAGTAACAGGTGTACTCAGTGCTTTACAGGTTACATTACAGTAGAGGGAGGTGCAGTAAGTGCAGTAGTTATACAGTGTATATTTATATAGCAGTAACAGGTGTACTCAGCGCTTTACAGGTTACGTTACAGTTGAGGGAGGTGCAGTAAGTGCAGTAGTTATACAGTGTATATTTATATAGCAGTAACAGGTGTACTCAGCGCTTTACAGGTTACGTTACAGTAGAGGGAGGTGCAGTAAGTGCAGTAGTTATACAGTGTATATTTATATAGCAGTAACAGGTGTACTCAGCGCTTTACAGGTTACATTACAGTTGAGGGAGGTGCAGTAAGTGCAGTAGTTATACAGTGTCATTTATATAGCAGTAACAGGTGTACTCAGCGCTTTACAGGTTACGTTACAGTAGAGGGAGGTGAAGTAAGTGCAGTAGTTATACAGTGTATATTTATATAGCAGTAACAGGTGTACTCAGCGCTTTACAGGTTACATTACAGTAGAGGGAGGTGCAGTAAGTGCAGTAGTTATACAGTGTATGTATATTTAGCAGTAACAGGTGTACTCAGCGCTTTACAGGTTACGTTACAGTAGAGGGAGGTGCAGTAAGTGCAGTAGTTATACAGTGTATGTATATTTAGCAGTAACAGGTGTACTCAGCGCTTTACAGGTTACATTACAGTAGAGGGAGGTGCAGTAAGTGCAGTAGTTATACAGTGTATATTTATATACCAGTAACAGGTGTACTCAGCGCTTTACAGGATACATTACAGTAGAGGGAGGTGCAGTAAGTGCAGTAGTTATACAGTGTGGTCCATTACAAACCCATATATGTCATTTTTCAGGGGGAGCTCACATTCCTTATACTTTGCTGCATAGATATAAAATATATATAGATAGAACATTTCTCTGTATTTAGATTTTCATTTATCGCTGTTTTGGTGTTTGTTGCCGTGACGATGTGGAAAGTGTTTGCTTTTTAATAATATTCTGTCTTCTGAACCATCTAAATGACCTAATTAAATCGAAATCCGGGGAATTCTCTGTAAATCCCGCACACCATCCTGCGCACCATGAACTTGACATTACCTCAATATGTACCTGAAATCCAGTCAGCACAGGCCGCTGGCGCCCCCTGCTGTTACTAAGCGAGGGTGTGTGGCCGTCACTGGATTCATGTGCGTAAAATTGGGAAGACGGCGCAGTTTGACCCTATGGAATGGCGTGGTGTTACGTTGTTTCTTTGATGTTTGCAAGCGCTACTTCTTGCATGATGGAAATGATGTCACTAATGATTCAACCAATGCAACGTCCACGTCTGACAGCTGGCCTTCACGGGAATGGCATCTTGAACCGAAGGAGTGCCGAACCTTAATCATCGCTACCTTCACACCTGCGAGATCCCTGACCCATCCTACATACAGTATATTGCTCAGCTTTCCATGGGGTCCAGAATGGGATGATTTGTATTAGAAGACATCCATGGGGACCCCTGGGGGGCAGCCACCAGGGTGTGACAACCCATCATATGCTCAGGGACCCAGTGGCACCAGGGTGTGACAGTCCATGATACGCTCAGGGACCCAGTGGCACCAGGGTGTGACAGCCCATGATATGCTCAGGGACCCAGTGGCACCAGGGTGTGACAGCCCATGAAATGCTCAGGGGCCCAGTGGCACCAGGGTGTGACAGTCCATGATATGCTCAGGGGCCCAGTGGCACCAGGGTGTGACAGCCCATGATATGCTCAGGGGCCCAGTGGCACCAGGGTGTGACAGCCCATGATATGCTCAGGGGCCCAGTGGCACCAGGGTGTGACAGTCCATGATATGCTCAGGGGCCCAGTGGCACCAGGGTGTGACAGCCCATGAAATGCTCAGGGGCCCAGTGGCATCAGGGTGTGACAGCCCATGACATGCTCAGGGGCCAGTGGCACTAGGGGCCCCTGGCTCTTGTCAAGCCCTGCACAGAAGACGAGGAAAAATGTTTTATGGGCAGCTGAGGGAATGCAGGCCTAAACAGAAGCCCCGAGCAGTGGTTCTAAAAGGGGCACACAATTTCTGGTGACAGTCCTGACCCTGAGCCTAGTCATTATTATTACCCCAACCAGTAGGCTAAGTGTTTTCAGAAAGGAGTCGGGGGGGGGGGTATTTGTAAAGCTCGAGGGGTTCCTTTCCCTTCAATTTGAACCCTAACAAATTAGAAGTGTCTGAGACGGCTTCCATCGCAGATCCTCCACCCATACTATCACTAAATTGTGCGTTTTCCACCGTAGGCGCGTCTTCTCTTTACGGTCTTTGTGCGATTGTAGTGGGTGCCGGACAAAATCCCTACAGCCAGGTTCCCTAATGCCAACATCCTGACGGACAACGTCCAGACACAACAAATGCCGGACATCCCAACTTCCCTACACGGCCAACTTCCAGACATCCATAATCCCAGCGGCTAACCCTAATACTAACACCCTAACCTAGCTTTAAGGGGGTTAGGGCTAGGTTTAGGGGGTTAGGGTTAGGGCTAGGTTTAGGGGTGTTAGGGCTAGGTTTGGGGGGTTAGGGCTAGGTGTAGGGAGGTTAGGGCTAGGTTTAGGGGGTTGGGGTTAGGTTTAGTGCTAGATTTAGGGGGGTTAGGGATAGGTTTGGGGGGTTAGGGCTAGGTTTAGGGGGGTTAGGGTTAGGACTAGGTTTAGGGGGTTAGGGAGTAAGGTTAGTGTTAGTGTGGGATTTTGGATGTCTGGAAGTTGCCCGTCAGGGAGTTGTCTGTGTAGGGAAGTTGGCCGTCGGGATTTTGGCATTAGGGAACCCACTAGCGTCGCTAGGTGGGGCGGGGGGTGCTCCTCACCGCACCAGGTGACAACCGCCCTTAGGGTGACACCGTCAAAGTCTTTGGTGATGGTGTCACCCTAACGGCGGGTCGTGTTACCCTGTGACCAAGCGGTGTCGGCTTCGGCGCCGCGTTTTTGGCTCCCTGCGAGCGTCCGAAGCCATGGAGCTTTGGCACTCACCTGGGGGAACCACGTGACCAGCCGAGTTCTCGTGAGATCACGGCTGGTCACGTGGCTCCCCCAGGCAAGCGCCCAAGCTCCATGCCATCGGACGCTCAGAGGGAGCCAAAGACACGGCGGCGGCAGGAGCCAGGGGCAATATCCATGAGAGCTGGGGCATATCCCCCTGTCCTTTCCAAAGTCAGTGACTGTTTATCTGGCATCTCCTCCTGGATGGCCTCCCACCACCTAAAGATCAACATGTCAAAGACTGAGCTCCTACTTATTCCTCCCTCTAATGCCGCCCCACCTCCTGACTTCTCGATCACGGTGGAGGGTATCACCATCTCCCCATCAAACCAAGTTCGCTGTCTTGGAGTTACACTTGACTCTGCTCTTTCCTTCATCCCCCACATCAAGTCTCTTTCCTCCTCCTGCCGATACCAACTGCGTAATATTTACAGAATTCGGCCATTTCTTACCGCTGTCGCCACAAAACAACTCATACACGCCCTGGTAATCTCCCGACTCGACTATTGCAATAATCTCTTATCTGGCCTCCCTCTGTCCCACCTCTCCCCCCTACAATCCATCCTGAACGCCTCCGCCAGGCTAATTCACCTCACCCGCCGCTCTGTCTCTGCCGCTCCCCTCTGCGAGTCCCTTCACTGGCTCCCCATCCACTGCAGAATTAAGTTCAAAATCCTTATCCTTGCCTACAAAAGCCTCACTAACTCAGCTCCCCACTACCTGTCCTCACTAATCACCAAATACACCCCAGCCCGCTCCCTAAGGTCAAACAGTGACCTGCGCCTAGCTTCTCCCCGCATCACCTCTTCCCATGATAGACTGCAAGATTTCTCACGCGCAGCCCCCACTCTCTGGAACGCTCTCCCTCGTACTGTCAGACTTTCCCCTAACTTCTCTTCCTTCAAACGCTCCCTGAAAACATTCCTATTTAGGGAAGCCTACCACCCAACTCACTGACGCAACCATCAATCACTCTCACCTTACAGTCCTCTCCTCCTGTTTCCAACCCCAACCCTCCTAGATTGTGAGTTCCTACGGGAATAGGGCCCTCATCTCCTCCTGTACTGTTTGTCAAATGTTGTTCAATGTATTGTAACCCTGTCTATACTGTGCTTATTGTACAGCGCTGCGGAATATGCTGGCGCTTTATAAATAAAGAATAATAATAATAATAATAAAGATGCTGGGACATATCCATGAGAGCTGTGGCATATCCATGTGTGAGCTGGTCTGGGGGCAATATATCCATATGTGAGCTGGGGCAATATATGCATATGTGAGCTGGGGCAATATATATCCATGGGTGAGCTGTTGGGGGCAATATATAATTGTGAGCTGGGGCAATATATCCATGTGTGAGCTGGTCTGGGGCAATTTATCCATGTGTGAGCTGGTCTGGGGCAATATATCCATGTGTGAGCTGGTCTGGGGGCAATATATCCATGTGTGAGCTGGTCTGGGGCAATATATCCATGTGTGAGCTGGTCTGGGGCAATATATCCATGTGTGAGCTGGTCTGGGGCAATATATCCATGTGTGAGCTAGGGCAATATATCCATATGTGAGCTGGGGCGCAATATATCCATTTGTGAGTTGGGCACTATATATCCATGGGTGAGCTGCTGGGGGCAATATATAATTGTGAGCTGGGGCAATATATCCATATGTGAGCTGGGGGCAATAAATATCCATGGGTGAGCTGCTGGGGGCAATATATATCCATGTGTGCTTTCACTTTCACTGCCTTCGAACAGGCATTGTACTTGCAGGCAGTTGGCAAAAATTTGTGTGTGAGCATAGGAGAGAGCTCCACAGCAATAAACCTCACAGTAATGTGCGCTGTATGTATGATCATTCAGTGTTATATGGGAGTACTGAGTTATGAGTAAGAGCAGTTAAAAAAATCTGTAAAACTCTGGGGGGGGGGGCGACACCATAAGTTACCACACCGGGTGACACCAACCCTAGTGACGCCACTGAGGGAACCTGGTTGTAGGGATTTCGACCCAAACCCGATTGTAGTATCTATCCCAGACAAGATGTAGAAAATACAGGGTGTCCATAAAGTCTCTTTAAAATTTCAAAGATTTATTCCAAAGGCAAAGGAAAAGACAGATAAGAGAAAATCATTACAAAATGAGACGTATATATTTAAGTTTTTTTTACCTCATTTAATACACCTCTATATGGGCATCATTAGTTGCACGAAGCACATCAAGATGATGCTGGATTTCTTGACATGTTGGCTATAGCTTCCCCTCATCAATGGTGGCGATGGCATCAGTGATCCTCTGCTTTAGATTAGTGACGTCCCTTTGTCCCTTTGTTCCATACACCATATCTTTAACATAACCCCATAGAAAGAAGTGGAGAGGAGTGATATCTGGTGAACGAGGTGGCCAGGGAATTGGGTCACCCCTTCCAATCCACCGCTCTGGAAATGTTTCATTTAGGAACCCACCAACATGCCGTCCCCAATGTGGTGCTGCAGCATCTTGCTGGAAAACGATGGTTGGTTGAAAGTCATGTAGTTGAGGTGCCGCGTATTCAGTCAAAAAGTCAAGGTAAACATTTGCAGTAATTGACGTCTCGACGAAGAAAAACGACTTCTTTCTATGGGGTTATGTTAAAGATATGGGGCCCTATTACAATCTTCACGCAATTTTTAACGCGTGCGCAAAACCGCATTAACGCGAGGGGCAAGACCCTTTGCGCTGAACGTCATATTACAATGTTCACGCAAACGATGCGCGTTATCGTTTAACGTGGATGGACCTGCGCAAGCCTGATGAACTGTGCGCATCTTATACTTAACATTGTGAGTGCAAATTCGTTCGTGCGCTGGTACGCGGCTGGTATTACAATCGATGCGCATCTTTTTACGAACGACGTTTGCGCGCATAATTTTAACGTCTTTGAAAAACTGGTGGTAACTGCAAATCTGAACGTTCTGCCCGAAACGAAAAACCCCAGCACGAAAAAAAAATACAGCACAGTACAGTTACACATTCTACACATACCCAAACAATAAAATTATGAATTCGTGCATTTTTTTTATTATTGCTGCAGCATGTATACTCAGATTTATTTTGACAGGCGCAAAAACTTAAGTGAGTGAATTAAGGTATATTGATGTCAATTAAGGTTCTTAATTCTGATTGGCTGAATCCCGCGATAAAAACAGTCCGTATACTGATTTACGTGCGCTACGTTACTGCGCGCGTATAACTCTTCGTTTTGCGCGTCGTTTTTACGAGTGTTATTTTTGGACGGATGAGAAAATCCGTTCGGATCGTAATACCACCGTTAATTTTCGCGCGATAACGCCGGACGATGCGCGCAAAAAAATTGCGCTGCGCGGACGAATTTGCGCAAAGAATGTAATAGGGGCCATGGTGTATGGAACAAAGGTACGAACGATGATTATCTAAATTAACAAATTCAAACAGGGAACACAAAACAAACATGGCGTCTCACTACAGAGGAAATTCATAAAACGCG
The DNA here is from genome assembly GCA_009667805.1 of Leptobrachium leishanense. NCBI lineage: Eukaryota > Metazoa > Chordata > Amphibia > Anura > Megophryidae > Leptobrachium > Leptobrachium leishanense. The sequence goes on from CM019069.1 coordinate 150,323,522, forward strand.
GATGTTGTTGTAACTATGGTGACCTTCAGCCAGCTGGAGAAGAAGATAAAACACCAGCCAGCCAAGTTTCTGCAAACAGGGCTGAGCTATTGTACTATTGTTATTCAGCCGTATAAAGTGTGCGTCGCGGCAGTTCTCCTTTTCAAAGTGGTGATCTCCACAGACCTCCTTCACAAACTACAGTAGAAAACAAGGCCAGACAACTCCGACTGAAATGTACGCTGCTCTACGAAGACAAACTACGTTGGAGACACTGGAGAAACCCCATTAAAAATGATGCGAGACGAGGTCAACAGAGGAAAAACCAATGAGAGCTACTGTGGAAGTCCTTAAAGTGTAACGTGAGTCCCGCGGTAAGAAAGCAGATTGTACAACAAATGCTTATGCTGGCTAGTGATTACGGAGATGTAGTGTACGCAGCCGCCCCACAAACACATCTTCAGAAACTTACTACATTATATAACTCATTCTGCCGCTTTGCATTACAATGTAACTACATGACCCACCATTGTGACATGTTAAAAGAGCTAAACTGGCCATCGCTGGAATCCAGACGCACCCTTCACCTTTCCAGCCTGGTGTTTAAGAGCATTTCTGGGAAGCTGCCACCCTACCTGAATAGACTGCTTCCCCCAGCAGCTCCCTCATCCTATAACCTCCGATCCAGGACCGGCACCTTACTTGCAATACCACAATACAAAAAGACAGTGGCTCGATCCTCATTTTCCTACAGAGCACCGCAATTATGGAATAACCTCCCAGACACCATCAAATCTTCCACCAGTCTTAAGTCACTCAAGAGCTCCTTACTAACATACCTCAATACAGAATGCACCTGTATACATGTAACATAATGACTATTTTTCTACATATTTATTTTCTGTTAATCTGTATATGTGTCGTTTTTTAATATCTTGCATTGTATTACTTTGTATTTCTGTAACTGTAACACTTCAATGTTCTTGAACCCAGGACATACTTGAAAACAAGAGAAATCTCAATGTCTCCTTCCTGGTAAAATCCTTTATAAATAAATAAATAAATGCCATCGTACTTTCACCATACGTTGTCCTCTGTATTTCCCCAATGTGCAAACCACTGTTCTTCCATTGAAGAATGTATCATGATCTGGACACGAGGGATTGGCAACCACGGCCCTTTAGCCGTTTCTTTTCCCACCCTACCCACCCTGTTTGTTTTAGGTTTGCTGCTTCTCTACAACATCGGAAAGGTCACGTCGACAGAAGCGCCACGGATAGGGGCAAATGACGTGGTGATTCCGCCAGTCATTCAAGACCTCCTGTGGTTTCCCATATGGAAATATACCATGTTGCATGAACCCGGTTGGTGGTTTCTGCGGCCAAGGCTGGGGGATTGTCTAGATATGGACGTGGTTAGTCTACCTATTGCATCATATTGTACACCATGTTACATGAAGCCAGCTGGTGGTTTTTGTGGCCAAGGTTGGGGGATTGTTTTTAATTAAAGACATGGTTTAGATTAATTATTACTGATCGTATAGTATTCCATGTTGCGTGAAGCCAGTTGGTGGTTTTTGCGGCCAGAACTGGTGGATTGCGCTTAAGTTGGGCATGGAGTTAGCTAACTAATGTCACTCAGATATATTTTGCCATGTTGCATGAAGCCAGCTGGTTACTTGGTTTTAAGAAGGTAACTTACATGGGAAAAAGTTGTAAGAAAATAAGGGTATAATTCTTATGGAGGTACATCTCCCATGATGCTCAGGAGAAGCTATATACCGCTGTTATGGAGAGACTATATATAGACTGCAGTGGTTGACAGGCACACGTCTTGCCACCTGGATAAGGTCTAGATGACTGGGAGTGACGGGAGCAATAATGAGATGACAGCATGTGCTACAACAAGCTCAGCTATCATGGTGCTTCACCAACCTTAAAACAGGCAAAGCACTATGGGAGTTGGAGTTCTACCATACCTTCAAGCAGCCCAGGCAGTGGTACAGTGGTTGAGGTCAGTGGCGACTCTAGGAACAATATATAGGAGAGGCACATAAGATACCACAGTCAAAACTGGGGTGGGGGCACTAATAATTTTCGCCATTAAATCATACCACTGAAAAAAAACTAAATTTGTATATATAAATAATATTCTATAATCCCAGAGTAATGCGATGCGATGATACCTGTTTTTTTTTACTAAACTGATTCATAAAGTCAATATTTTATTCACCGCTTTTCAACGACGCCCGATAACTACTTCAGCGACTCCAATTTTAGCAAATTACTGTGACCGTTCGCTAAATAGGGAACTCACCATATTTTCGGCAAAATGGATTCCCCCTAAATGTGACGAAAAGCAAAGGATCTAAAGATGAATAGATCCATAGATTCTACCTTCCATAATAACCCCTAAAATGCCATTAAACCAGGGAAATCAAATAAAAATAATACAGCGTGACATGTAGCCTACCCATTAACCCCATAAATGCCATTAAACCAGAGAAATACAATAAAAATAATAAACCGTGTGGCATGTAGCCTACCCATTAACCCCTAAAATGCCATCAATCAATGGAAAACATGAAATGAATACACCGTCAGGCGTGTAGGCTACCCATTAACCCCTAAAATACCAGTAATCAAGGGAAAACATGAAAATAATACACTTTGAGGCATGTAGTCTACCCATTAATCCCTAAATTGCAAGTAATCAAGGGAAAACATGAATTAAATACACGGTGAGGCATGTAGCCTACCCATTAATGCCTAAAATGCCATTAATCAAGGGAAAACAGGAAATGTATACACTGTGAGGCATGTAGTCTACCCATTAACTCCTAAAATGCCAATTATCAACAGAAAATATGAAATGTATACACTGTGAGGCATGTAGCCTACCCATTAACTCCTAAAATGCAATTAGTCAAGGAAAAAATATAATGTATACTGTGAGGGATGAAGCCTGCCCATTACCCCTTAATACACAACTAAAGCAATGAAAAACCAACGTAATACACAATGTAATATATAGTCTGTCTGTTAACCCCTTCACTGCTGAGCCATTTCAACCCTGTGAAAAGTTACGCTTTTATTTTATTGTTTATGATTTTTATTTTACACTAAATATGGTCCTATTGGGTACCATTGGAAATCCCAGACTCTGCCCCCTCCAATGACACCCGATCGACAACGTATGATTCACGAGGATGGATTTACAGAGGTCCGCATAACTGGGGGAAGCTGGATGCTGATCCCTGGTGGAGGGGCACACGGGGGGGCAAGGAATAACCTAGCCCCTGCCCCCCTGTAAAGATGCCTATGAGCCCAGGTGAGATACACAGAACTAAACCCTGGCTGTGCTTACCTTTAATAGAAACAGGCAATACAATGAAACCCCTGGGAGTCTGGAGGACGGTGGTTTGGGAGGCCCCACCATTAAAAGCCCACAGACTCCATACCTTAATCCGGTGAAGCGGCAGCCGGTGCATCCCCAGCACAGCATGGTTCACGCGGGGCTGGTGTATCCTCCGTGTGCCGTATCAGGGCTCTGCGAACCATGCCAAGATTCACAGACACGAAGCCTGTGATGACTTGCCGTGTTACAGTGAAACAAAACACATCAAGATACTGTTTGGTTTCTTTAATGTTTCGCGCACAAAGGGCTCAGTGTGGTTTTAAAAGGTGAAGGCTGCCCGTACGCGCGTTCTGAAGCCAACCGGCATGCACACGACTTCTGCAAAGTGCAAGGAGCCAATGGGAGAGACCCGCATCCTCGCATTATTTTATTACTTTGCGTTATTATGCTTTATTGTATTTGTTATCAATCAGTGACGTGTTTCACTCATCCCTGAGTCGCACGGCAGTGCATGGCAGAAGCAGGTGTAGCACAGGCACGTAACTGGTAAGCACAGCGCATGTGGTCAGGAGGGAGAAGTCCGCTGACTTTTCTTTTAAACAGGTATAATTCGACTAAAGGGCAGGCAGGAAATAAATACAGATGCAAATGGGGAAAATGCTTGTTTTAAAATGAGGAAATGGTTTTGGGAAAAGCAAAACAAACTAAAACGATACACTGTCCCTTTAAGAACCGATTTATAAATTGTAAACCCGATCATTGACTCAGCACCCCAGGAGTAGTACGGTTGAGAACGTTATTTAGGTTGGGTGTGTTTTTCAATTTGAAGGATAACAAATTGCACAAGATGAGGGATCCTATTCCAACCAATGCCACGATTTAATTCGACCCAATGGCCAAAATCGTCACCTTTTTTGTCATTTTTTGAAACAGGACATTGAGGATCCCTTTCGCCATCAGCATCCCAAAGAAGTACTGAAGCTTAAAACTGCTTTACTTTAGGTTTACAGCTGAATATATAAACAAAGGGCATATCCAGGAAAAGGAAGGACCAGGGAAGAAATAGGAGAGTCAATGGGACAACACACACAGGGAATGGACAGTCTAACAAAAGTAAAATATGCCCTGGCATTAACATACTGAATAACACACACACACACACACACACACACACACGTCTAACCGATATAGGAAGGAACTCCCCTCCCAGTCATGGCAGGGAGGAGAAAGGCACAGTTCCAGAACATGATTCTTCTAGTTCCAAGGATGAGGCCAGCTGAGATCTGGTTTTGTCTGGCTCTCAATCTAGATGAAAGCATGTGGACATTTAGGATGAAATAAAAACAATAATACAGTATACATCAGGCAAGCAGCACAGCATATACAACACGACACTCTACAAGTAAGACATCAAGGAACAATACAACAAAACATCTCCCAAGCTACAACAAAGATAAAGGGAATTGGACACTGTCTACCTACAAGGGGCACAGGGTGTCTTTGACATAGGAGAGGGCTGGAGAACAATATTAAATGTTAGACCTAACAAAACCTGCAGTACCAGACCTCCCAAAACTAATTTCAGACCCATGAAACCCAAATCCCAAGTGGTTACCATCACAATGGTCATTAAGCGTTGATGTCTCTGTAGTTCCCACAGTTGTTTCAGTCAAAATAGTGGTTTCTACTATTGTTTTCACCATAGTTTGTGTCGGAGGTCTGTGGAGATCTCACCACCACTGAATGGAGACTAGCCGCAGGTTACTCATTTTACGGAAGAATACTGGTGGCATCCGTGTTCACTATTGAATGAAGCAACTGGATGTTTGGAAGCTCACCATGACAGCAACAACGGCACTTTGTGGATTACTAGTACAGATTTAAAAGACCCCTTCGGCCAAAATACCAAAAATGTTAAAGGAATCTGCAAGGGGTTTATACATAGAGAACATCAGTCCATTTTTGGGTAGAGCAGTCGTGCTCGTTATCGGCTGAGCAGAGGCATGGGCCACCGAATGAAGACACTGATGGGCATTCCTCTCTCGGTTACTATGATCATTGTGTTGGCTGGCGGCGTGCGTTAGTCACCCATGAGCAGAGAATCAACGTTTTAACGAGTATGCTACGGTTCAGTGGAGCCATGCTGCCCAATTGCGTCCGAGATCTCTCTTTATGTACCTTTATCTGCCGGCTAACTGATGGACATCAGGCAGTTTTACCGAGAGGGCTTTAAACGTAGCATTCCATTTAAAATCTATCGTTACCTTAATTATCCAGCGGTAAAACTCCCTCGTACAACTAAGACCAAGGGGTATGAGACTTGGGGTGCAGTGGGGGGCGGGTTGGCCCTGGGCTCCCGAAATTATACAACAGATTGTGAGTCGTATCCTGAGCTGAGATGCCCTGATTACATGTGGTTAGGTAAAGTGGACGTCTCTTACACAGGCTGAGTCTGAGGTCGTTGGGTTTTGGCCAAGAATCCTTGTATGCTAGTGGTGCTGGGGGCAATTGTCCACTTTCCGTCGGTGCTGGCCCAGCCCAGAGTTTTTGCGGCGCATGGTGAATACACAATCCCATCCGTGTACATATGTCTTCTCAATCAACTGTAGAGTTGGTTGGGAAGACATATGTACACGGACGAGATTGTGTATTCACCATGTGCCGTGAAAACTCTGGCTGCCGTATAGGTCAACTAACACTGGAGAAACGCAATGTCTCGCTACCGTGTATCGGCCCATGGACTCCGTGTGGGGGAGGGAGGGCCGGCCGGTTCAGTAATATAATGAAGTATAAAAACAAAATAAACGACTTCTAATTTTTGAGACAGAACCTCTAAAAGGCTTTAACAAGGCACCAGGAGCGGTAACCGCTAAATTGACAGGCCCCTTTCATTTCGCCCACCGCAGCAGCACAAGAGGTTTCCCAGAATGGGTGGGAAAAGCCCTAATGTTTATCCGTCTACTGTCCCAGCTCCATCCCATCCTCCTTCCACTGGAAGACGAGCTTCTGCGTTCGCATTCTGGCCTCCGCGCCCACCACGAAGTATTTTCACACGCACGCCGCAGTCCACAGGAACATGGTCCCCGTCCAAAAACCTTGAGCAGTAAGTACGACGACTCCCAGACAGCATTACTTTAGGAAGCAGAGAGGCTCCAGGGTCATTAGCGAGGGATCGCAGGAGGGGAGGAAGGCGGCACGCAGAGAGGGGGGGAAGAGTGGCAGGAGGCGTTGGCACATTGTTTCCTTGGCACAACAGCCCCGACGATACTAATAAGACAACTATGAGCCGGCTCTGCCAGGCGGCCCGCTACCCATTTCTAAATTTGCTCAATTGGCTAAAATATGCGAGCGATCTGCTCTAGTCATCATTATTATCAGGATTTTTATAGCACCAACGTATTCTGCAGCGCTGAGGAGTACCACCATTATTTCATTGAACTACGATGGAGGAAATATAGTGAATTCACTACTTTGGGCGCTGCGACCGCAGATTGCCATACTTTCTCCGTCCTTTCCCTGTAGTGTCTGCGAAAGTTATTTAGCGTCGATTTCAATGTAATTACCACCAGTGTTTTAGTGGAAGTTTGCCAGTGTTGTGTTCTACCATAGTTGGTATGGGAGGTCTATAGTGATCACCACTCTAAGAACCCTGAAGTATATTCCCCGGTGTTACCAACAACGGCAAAACACACTGAATGGAGAATAGTCACGGAAGAAGGACGGTGTCTTTTAAGGCTTCTTCCATATATTCAGGGTGTGCGGGTGTATTTTTAGGGGCTCCTCCATATATTCAGGGTGTGCGGGTGTCTTTTTAGGGGCTCCTCCATATATTCAGGGTGTGTGGGTGTCTTTTTAGGGGCTCCTCCATATATTCAGGGTGTGCGGGTGTCTTTTTAGGGGTTCCTCCATATATTTAGGGTGTGCGGGTGTCTTTTTAGGGGCTCCTCCATATATTCAGGGTGTGCGGGTGTCTTTTTAGGGGCTCCTCCAAATATTCAGGGTGTGTGGGTGTATTTTTAGGGGTTCCTCCATTTATTCAGGGTGTGCGGGTGTCTTTTAGGGGCTCCTCTATATATTCAGGGTGTGTGGGTGTCTTTTTAGGGGCTCCTCCTTATATTCAGGGTGTGCGGGTGTCTTTTAGGGGCTTCCTCCATATATTCAGGGTGTGGGGTGTCTTTTTAGGGGCTCCTCCATATATTCAGGGTGTGCGGGTGTCTTTTTAGGGGCTCCTCCATATATTCAGGGTGTGTGGGTGTCTTTTTAGGGGTTCCTCCATATATTCAGGGTGTGCGGCTGTCTTTTTTAGGGGCTCCTCTATATATTCAGGGTGTGTGGGTGTCTTTTTAGGGGTTCCTCCATATATTCAGGGTGTGCGGGTGTCTTTTTAGGGGCTCCTCCATATATTCAGGGTGTGCGGGTGTCTTTTTAGGGCTCCTCCATATATTCAGGGTGTGCGGGGTCTTTTTAGGGGCTCCTCCATATATTCAGGGTGTGCGGTGTCTTTTTAGGGGCTCCTCCATATATTCAGGGTGTGTGGTGTCTTTTTAGGGGCTCCTCCATATATTCAGGTGTGTGCGGGTGTCTTTTTAGGGGCTCCTCATTATTCAGGGTGTGTGGGTGTCTTTTTAGGGGTTGCTCCATATATTCTGGGTGTGCGGGTGTCTTTTAGGGGCTCCTCCATATATTCAGGGTGTGCGGGTGTCTTTTTAGGGGCTCCTCTATATATTCAGGGTGTGCGGGTGTCTTTTTAGGGGCTCCTCCATATATTCAGGGTGTTGGTGTCTTTTTAGGGCTCCTCCATATATTCAGGGTGTGTGGGTGTCTTTTTAGGGGTTCCTCCATATATTCAGGGTGTGCGGGTGTATTTTTATGGGCTCCTCCATATATTCAGGGTGTGCGGGTGTCTTTTTAGGGGCTCCATATATTCAGGGTGTGTGGGTGTCTTTTAGGGGTTGCTCCATAATATTCAGGGTGTGTGGGTGTCTTTTAGGGGCTCCTCTATATATTCAGGGTGTGTGGGTGTCTTTTTAGGGGTCCTCCATATATTCAGGGTGTGCGGGTGTCTTTTTAGGGGCTCCTCCATATATTCAGGGTGTGCGGGTGTCTTTTTAGGGGCTCCTCCATATATTCAGGGTGTGCGGGTGTCTTTTTAGGGCTCCTCTATATATTCAGGGTGTGTGGTGTCTTTTAGGGGCTCCATATATTCAGGGTGTGCGGTGTCTTTTTAGGGGCTCCTCCATATATTCAGGGTGTGTGGGTGTCTTTTTAGGGGCTCCTCATATATTCAGGGTGTGCGGGTGTCTTTTTAGGGGCTCCTCCATATATTCAGGGTGTGCGGGTGTCTTTTTAGGGGCTCCTCCATATATTCAGGGTGTGCGGGTGTCTTTTTAGGGGCTCCTCCATATATTCAGGGTGTGTGGGTGTCTTTTTAGGGGTTGCTCCATATATTCAGGGTGTGCGGCTGTCTTTTAGGGGCTCCTCTATATATTCAGGGTGTGCGGGTGTCTTTTTAGGGGCTCCTCCATATATTCAGGGTGTGCGGGTGTCTTTTTAGGGGCTCCTCCATATATTCAGGGTGTACGGGTGTCTTTTTAGGGGCTCCTCCATATATTCAGGGTGTGTGGGTGTCTTTTTAGGGGCTCCTCCATATATTCAGGGTGTGTGGGTGTCTTTTTAGGGGTTCCTCCATATATTCAGGGTGTGCGGGTGTCTTTTTAGGGGCTCCTCCATATATCAGGGTGTGTGGGTGTCTTTTTAAGGTCTTATTATATATTCAGTTTGTGTGGATGTATAACAGAGCTGCAGAGCACCTCCCAGAAATGAGTCTAAACGTCAATAAAGGATGAGTATCTCTTCCTCGATTGCATTTGGATATCCTATGGCAGCATTAACCCTCGATATGCCCCTTGTGGACTTAATGCAAACCATACGAGGAAACACAATATAAATTTAAAAAGACACCAATATTTACTTCATCGTCATCTGATAAATAATAGAATTTTTGCCTCTTCCATGCGTTTACACCATTAAAGAGAATAAAATGTTGCGATTCAGAAGAGTCAATCGGAATGATTAATTACGGCTTTTTCCTCTTCAAGTTGGTCGCGGTCCCAGAATCCGGACCCTCGGGGGGAATTGCCTGGTGGGTGCAGAACTTGGCAGAAAAACCAAGGACACAGGTTATGGGAATAAAGAACTAGGGATAGGTCCTAATCACAATGTTCGCATTGTCTTCCAGTGCGGGTCTCCCAACTACAAGCTCAATCACTCATATCATCCACCAATGCAGGGACCATCCCTACACAAGGCCATATCTATATCTCCTCAATGAGGACCTCCCCTAATATACACACCTCAAAGTATCATATAAAATGATATCTAAACAGGGATATTAAATCAGGATGCACCAAATTCAGTGGCCTGTGTGACTTAAGTCACTTTGGACTTGGGGTGCAGGCCCTGGAGATATATCTGTAGGGTGCAGGCCTGATGTTCTGTATCATTTTCTTGCCCTCTCTTGTTTGCAGCGTGTTTGTGTAATCTGTATTATGCAAATAAAGTTATTGACTGTTATTTGCTGATAGGATTAGCCTTCCAGCATACCCTGTCTCAGGATTGTGTTAATATCTATTTATATTTGAGTAGTTTCGTAAATCTGCTTTGTCAGGCAAACACTGCCTCATTATCTGTTTGCCAATCACAATTGTCATTGTCCAGTCTCTTCTAGGAATGGTGAGCAAATATTTATCCCGTTATCTGTTATAGTTTAATCATGTCCTCCAACAGTTTCTCGGGGAGGTTTTTGTATATGTAAAAAAACATGTTTCCTCATATAAATATGCGTGCCTGTCCCCAATTAAATAAGTTCCATTCTGGCTCCGAAAATCTCCAGAGATATGCAGTCTTATTTCTGGGGGATACTAGCAGGCACTATACATGTCCCAGTCCTTAAGCTTTGTCTGAGGACTGGAGAAATGCATGAGGAGAACAGCCTGTAACCCCCAAACTAGGGCTGAGTATAATTAGGGGGTCCTTTCTACAGCTTGAGCACCCTTATCCCTAATTCTCGGGACTAGAAGACTTTTAAAGTTGGGATTTTTGGAATTGAACGCAATTTCGGTGCTTTGCAATTTGGCCCATTTCGGTAATTTAATTTTGCAGAAAATGCAGTGAACTCAATATTTAGCGAATGGTCACCGCAAAATTGGAGTCACAGAAGTAGTTATCCGACATCAGCGAAAAGCGCAGAATTGCACCGATAGCCGCCGAATTGCGTTGAATTGACATCGACAAATTCCGCCGAACTGAAAAAAAAAAACAGCTAGGAAGTCTCCTATTCTCCAAATAGAAAGTTAAATCAATAAAACTGTAATAAAAATGTGTCCAAATAATATAAAAAACTCCCCTTAAAAATAATAATAAGGTCTGTAAAAATAAAAAAGTCTCTTAAAAATTTAAGAAAACAAAAACAAAAATAGCTTTTAAAAAAAAACACAAAAAGTTATTTTAAAAAATTAAAAAATAAACAGGGTTTTTGCAAAAAATACAAAGAATAACCGATCTTTAAAAAAAAATACAAAGGATATTCCATTTATTACATTGAATCCTATGGGATGTTTAAACCTGGCGAATTGAAACATTGAAAATCGGGGCTTTTCGCTGCAATTTCGGCATTCTGTGAATAAAAGAATCGATAGTTTCCAATGGGACAATTTCGGTGTCGCTGAACAAATCGCGTCGTATTTTACTGTGAATTCGCCTGTGTTTGGCAAATTGGTAGCTTTGTGAATAGAAGAAGTGGCCAGAAATTGCACATACGGTGAGATTTACCATACGGTGCAATTCGGTGGCAAATCCAGAGGTTAGTGATTAACCCGTTTGGTGTTATGACAGCACTAGAAAGAATTGAATAGTTAGAACATCTGAGATTTCTGGATTTTGGGTAAGAGACACTCCACCTGTAGAAGGACCAGGAGGATCATGTTGATGTGATCCTAAGTGGTTTGCAGCCCTATCTTCATCGGTTCAGCATAATTCCTCCGCATATACACGTGATTCACATACAGTAGAACCAAACCTGAAGATTTCGTTATAGATTGTAATCAAACAAAAGGAAATTAATGAGAGTTGCAGGAGATGTACCTCCTCTTATGTTGAACACATCCCATCACAGCACACCACTGGTTCCTTTTAGGCACATGTCGACGTGGCGCTGCGCGTTGCTGTCAATGCATCTCAATATTGCTTCACCAATACGTTGAATCTCGTTCCTAATGTTACTCGCTGAGGTGTCTGTCATGCGGGACTTGCTACTGTTACTCGTTCTTGCAGATAGCCCCACAAAAATAAGTCTCGGCTGGTAGCATCGGTAGACAAGGGTGGCCATAGATTCTTGGAGATGGCATGGTCCTCAAGAAAACTCTGGATTGTCACCATTGACTTACGTGATGTGTGGCATGCCGTGCCATCTTGCGGGGAGTAACCCTGTGCTCTTCCATAGAGTAAGCCGGTTTACTCCATGGGAGCGCTATTCTCGTGGCTGTGCTGTTGTCCTGGCTGTGCTGCCACCTAGAGACAGCTTCTAGCATGTCCTGTGATGGGATGTGCTCAACGTAGGAGGCGGTACGTTTCCTGAAACCCTCATTAATTTCCTTACGATCTTGGGTTGGGTTTGGGTCTATATGAATGACCCTGTCTCTACCAAGAAAAGTGTCTCCCCTTCCAGGTGATACCTGTTTTGAACATACATGAAATGATACGTCAACCAAGCCACCAACCCAAAACTCCATCTCTCACCATTCAATGCTCATTGACCTTTGCCGGAACATAGGCTGATCCAAAGGTGCCAGCTCAGCATCATTTCTCTTCTCGGATCTCTCCTTCAGCGACAAGCGATGGGTGAACTTCGAAAAACCACCAAGGGATCTGCAGAAAGAGAAGGTGGATACGATGTTTTAATCTGGAAAAGTAGCCTTTTCTTTCTCTTTTTGGTGGTCTTATGGTTTCCGGACAGGGTAGGCAGGGTAGGCAGCACCATGACAGCCCATGATATGGTCAGGGACCGTGTGGCTCCAGTGGGCCCTGGTCCTTCCCAACCCCTGCACAGCTTGTCTAAGTGACAGATATAAGGGCCCAGCCATGCGACGCAGAGCTTGCCCACCTGGATACCGGGAAACTTCACAGTGGGCCGTGGCATCTGTAGATTGCCAGAACATTATAGGGCTTATTCACTAACCTCTGAATTGGCACCGAATTTCATCGAAGAGTGAATTTTACCATTTGGCGCAATTTCAGGGCAATTCGTCTTCTCAAAAAGTTGTCAATTCACCAAATACAGCCGAATCGACAGCAAAATATGGTACATTTTGCCAAAATTGTCCCATAGAAGACTACTGTGTCTTCTATTCACAGAACTGCACCGAAATTGCATTTTTATTCCTTTTACAAAACTCTTTTTATTTTTTAAAAGACCTTTATGAATTTTTTGTATCTTTTAGACGACATTTTTTTTTAAAGACTTTTTTATCACTTTGTAACGGACCTTTTTTGCTATTTTCTAAAGGACATGTTTTATTTTATTATTTAGACACATTTCTAATAGATTTTTATTGATTTAAACTCCTATTAGGAGAATAAGAGACTTCCTTTTTTTTTTTTTTTTTTTTTTCTCAGTTCGGTGGAGTTCGCAGATTCCAATTCGTCGCAGTTTGTCGGTTATCGCACTTTTCCATGACACCCGATAACTGCTTCGGTGACTCCGATTTCATCACAATATGGTGCCAATTCGCTAAATAGTGAATTTACTGTTATTTCGGCCACATGGAAACGTTGTAGTGCGGAGAAAACCAAAGCACCGATATTGCACACATGGGTCTCCAACAAGTAGAGGCGAAGACCAAATGCTTGGCCACCATCCGACCAGGTGATTTGTTCTACCCCGTTGAGGAACACCAGGGATGGAGCCCACTCCATGGACAATACGTTACGCAGGAGAGGAGGCAAAATGGTTTATTTCTAATTAGTTTGTGGAAATGGTCATCTGAGGGTAGGGGACCCCGACCAGTGGTTTAGTAAGGGGTCCCGAGGCTTCTGATGGCAGCCCTGAGGGTAGGATTGTCGATCTGTACTGTTTTCTGAAGGATACAACCTTAGATCTCCCTATTGTGGCATAACACGACGGCAGGGCTTACATAATAGGGAAGAGCAGCACCGAGCTGCATTGTACGGGAGCTATTTATGGTGCCTTTTGCACACAGTGTACTGCGGGAGAAAGATGAATCATGGCAGATAGGCAGCGTCTATACAGGCATATGTAACGAGCATCATCCTGGCAGTCAGATACGAGAGCGGTATCAAGCAAAAACACCCATTAATAGACGGGCAAGCGCGCCGTACCATAATGCCTCCACTCTGCGAGAAGGTTTGGGGTTTTTTTTAACTGGCACGGCTTGGACAGAAAATAATTTCTAGCCTGAAGTAACCTTGGAGAATCAAGTTCTTTCAATCAGATTGCGCTTCTGGTTTCTCTACACATACGTCCCTTGTACGTAGCGAGGGAAAGGGCACGAACAGACGATTAAAGAGACGCTCTACTCATCCTGACCAATTTTGAGCTTAAAAAGGGACAGGATGTGAGGCGTGCCTACCCCCTTCTCCCCCCCCCATGCTGCCCCAATCTGGTGGAATCACTGGGTGAAGTGAAAGCGTTTCCTCCACCCCACCCAGCGTCACCAGCCGCCGGGATTTTGAATTTCATTACTAATGAATATCCCAACATTCTGAAATGGAACGTAAGAGAATGCTGGGAGTCACCGAGGACGGATGGAGATGTGACCGCTTGTCCTGCGGTTCGATCCTGTTCCAGTCGATACTCATGGCATACACCCGTCCCCGGACCTGACAGATCCTGCCCAGAATGGAAATGCCTGGAAGGGGTGACAGCTCCTCATTGGCCTCCCCAACTCCCGCATTGCCCCTTTGCAATCTCTAATGAATGCAGGTGCCAGGCTTATTTTTCTCACCAGACACACTTCGTGTACCCCTCTGCCGGTCCCTCCATTGGCTTCCTGTACCTTCCCCCTCTGCCGGTCCCTTCATTGGCTTCCTGTACCTCCCCACTCTGCCGGTCCCTCCATTGGCTTCCTGTACTTCCCCCTGTGCCGGTCTCTTCATTGGCTTCCTGTAGCTCCCCACTCTGCCGGTCCCTCCATTGGCTTCCTGTACTTCCCCCTGTGCCGGTTCCTTCATTGGCTTCCTGTACCTCCCCACTCTGCCGGTCCCTCCATTGGCTTCCCGTACCTCCTCCTCTGCCGGTCCCTTCATTGGCTTCCTGTACCTCCCCACTCTGCCGGTCCCTCCATTAGTTTCCTGTACGTCCCAGGATACAGCTTAAAATACTGACACTCAGGTTCAAATCACTCAATAACTCAACCCCTCCCTACATTTCTTCATTACTTCGCAAGTGCATCCCATCCAGACAACTTTGGTCAGCAGGCGATCTCCTCCTGTCATCTGTCTACACCCGCACGGCCAACTCTCACCTGATCTTCAGGCCTTCAATAAATCCCTCAAAACCCATCTCTTCAGATTAGCACAACATCACTGATGCAACTCAATCCTCTGCTCTTCTACTCACTCATGATTGAAGCTGCTTCTATGGCCCCACCATTCCAGAACCATTGGCACTCATGATCCTGCCATCCAGTAAAACTCCTTGTCTTCCTCAACCCCAATCCCTCTAGATTGTAAACTCCTATGAGCAGGGCCCTCTACACCTCTTGTTTCCATCATATGTCTAGTTTATCTCGTTCCCTTTGGTTATTGTAGAGCGCTGCGGAAACTGCTGGCGCTATATAAATGATGACAATACAAATAATAATAATTAAAGGGCCAAGTGGCACCAGGGGGCCCAACCCTTGACAGGCAGCTTTTCCAAAGGCCCCAGATGTAAGGGATCCTCCATGGCACTCAGGAGTGACCCACCAAGATACCAGCAATTTACCTGGTGGGCCGAGGCATCTGATGCCACTAAGAGCATTGAAGTTGGAGCAATTAGTATGGCCTGCACCAGCTACCAGCTACCAGAGCAGATCGAGAGGTCTCCCACCACCAGGGAACACTTTGTACCGCCTCGCTGGGCCACCAGGGATTTAGCCAACACCCTGTAACACAAAGTAAGTGGAAAAGGAGATTTTTTAAAAAAGAAATTAATTAGTCTACCTGGAACGGGTACGCCAACCAGTGGTTCAGTAAGGGGCCCCAACTGACAACTGATGACAGCTGGCAACTATGCATGTCGACGGTTAAAAGTGAGTGATAACAGATCACAGTATCACTATGATTACGCCGGGCTCATTTCTAGATATGGGTCAGGCAAGGCTCCTGCGGAGTGAAGGATTCCTGAACAGAAATAGACAGGCGTCCTCTTATGCTCGCACGGCCCAATTATACCCGCGCTTCCTTTTGCAGCAGCACATTGATTATCACGCTCCCCGGGTTGTTATAAATGGGTTAAATGGAGCAGATCTGTCTTGAGTCTTTACCCAGAATCCCCCCCGATGGCAGGAGGATCGCGGCGTGCCGCGTTGACTGGGTGGCAGGGTGCAGATTTGGACCCTGCCTGAGACTTGTGAAGGTGCCGGTAAGCATCCGTTATTGGTAAAGCTCAGCTTGGGTTTCAGATCTTGTTTCGAGTTGTCAGCCCGAATGATTTTCCCTTGTTTGTGATGTCGGCTGGTTGTCAAAATAAGCCATGAAAAGGCTCCCGATGAGAGCCACTAACCGATAAACTGAGGGGGAAGGGGGATCGAGCCAGGAGATACACTCAGTAAGTGCAGTAGTTCCCATACAGATTGTAGGGTGCTAGAGTAAGCATCCAGCCAATTTAATGGCGAGCTCATTGAAAGCCATTGGCTGGAGATGAGTCTTGACGACTCCTGCTTCCGGAATCTGATCCGTAAAGTTCAAGCCGATCCGTGAAGCCATCGTCGGCTTATTTAGATCTCCGAGAACCCTTGGAAAAGTGAAGAAGGATAAGGACACTCAGGTCACTGTAACCACTAAAAAGACGGAAGTGTTGGGAGTTGGGAATGGGGTTCGGAAGTCTTTTGCGTTTAGGAACTTACAGATAGTGTGAAGTGGTTGAGATGATACTATCAACGTCATGGCTTCTTGAAGGCAAGTAACCCTCTAACCCTAGGTAGAACTTTACCCTAAACTTGCGTTGACCGCAGTAAATACAGCAAGGAGCAGAGAGAGCAGTGTATGTTGTGTTGTAACGATACACTGTAAGCTGTACCATCATCACGTTACTCCAGTGGAACAACCTCATACCACGGAACGGACATGGTGATGTAGACGTGTTTAATGTGAACCCAGGACCATGACAGTTTCTTGACCGAAGCAACTGTATAAATCAAGGATGCCAAACTCTGTCCACCAAAGATGTTGCTGATCTACAACTCCCATGATTCCATGGCCATCTATAGGGTGTAACGATTTCTAGGAATGGTAGACTCTTACCATCTGGTTGGCCGGTGCTCAACATCCCTGGTGTACATAAAAGCTGTAGCCGTGCCATACATCATTTTGATATATCGCAGTCTTTTGTCTTCGTCTCATGCAGGTTAGTGACGTCATACCTCCATCACTTTAAAAAGTTGGACGTAGGGTTGTCTTTGGAGTCAAGTTGGCAAGAACACTAGTTAAGAGTGACTTTGATGACTCGAGTTGCACCCCTAAATCTTAGGTGGTACATATCTACAAGTCCCACTATAGGTGGAGGATGGAGGGAGGGTATTTTGCACCTGTCCAATAGGGAGGAGAGGTGCAAAACAACATTAAGTGGGTTATTCAGAGAGCACCGAAATGTCGCTGAGATTCCTGCACTTCAGGGAAACAAAGTTCCCCACCCTGCGGTGATTTCAGCATTCACCGCAGGGTCCCCAGAGTGCAGGGATAACCCACCGCCAACCTGTAGAATCCCCGCTGAAATCGTGCCATAAACCCGTCGGAACTGCCGTAAAAAACATGCTGAGCTCATCGGAAAAAGCCGAGGAGCTGACGATCACATCGCGGGCAGCCGCTGGAAAAGGCCGACAAGCTGGCGAATGGGGTAAAAAAAAAAAAACAGTAGGATTGATAGTGTCAAAGTTGAAACGCGGTTTGCAAACAAACTACTGAACGAAAATGTCTGGAATTTACATATAAGGTCCAATGAATGAAAATAAAAAGGTCTGTTACAGAAAAATGAAAAAAAAAACTATTAAAAAAAAAACGGGAAACAAAATTTGCCCGAAAAATTCTGAAAAATGCCTAAAAGATCCTAAAAAAAATCAGTAAATAAAGAGACTTTTTGCTGCAGATTAAAATAATGAACGGTTTATTAGATATTGAATTAAAAGGGGAATATTTTTAACATTGAAGTCTATGGGGTTCACCTGAATAAACCTGCCGAATGAAAACCACCGAACAGCAGGGCACTTCGGCAACTTTTCCCTGCTGTTCGGTGTCTGTGAATAGATTAACCATTGCTTCTCTATGGGGGATTTCACTGCCGCCGAACAGGAACCGTACTTGCTGACAGTTTGCTAAAATCTGGCGAACTGCCTTCTCTCTCTGAATAGCCGAATGGCCCCAAAATGTCACCGTACGGGGAAATTCCCTGTTCGGTGACATTTCGGGGCCAGATCGTCTCTCTCTGAATAACCCCTTAAGCGCACACATATTCAAGCAAAGAGGGTTTATACTGTGGAAACACCCAAAAACAATGAGCAGCAAAAAAACACCACCCTGATATCCACCAAATTCAGAAAGCATATAACATGAAAAACAAAAATTGGTGGTGTTGCGCTAAAAGAAATAAAAAACGTAATAAACTTATGTATGGACTATTTTGAAGGCATGCTATACTGCACAGCAAAAAAAGAGAAAGAAAGTTCTATTTCTCAATAGTTCGTTCAATGGATATCCAGTCTCTGTTGTAGAAAGGATTTTCAGTAAAATCTTCCAAGACTTTGGAACGAATGACCACTTCTTTGGTGAGTCTTCATTAAAAAGTATGTATCTCGGAAAAAGAAAAACTCGATAGTGTTATACCGTTTATTAATGTGTATACAAATCTACTGACATAATATACGTACAGAAAAAAGAGGTAGTGGGTTTAGGATTTGATCTCACCCACTGCCAGATAAAACATCACGTCCCAATCAAGCCTCTATAGACAAAACCACCTGGAGCTCCCGGGCTGCTTCCAAGGTGGTCACTCGATACCAAAGGTGGGACCGCGGTGATAAAGTGACGTAGTGCTGACGCGTTTCGCCCCGCCCACGGGACTTCATCAGAGCATACGTCACTATGCCATCATCCTCTCTAAATAGTGTCTTAACTTGACACACCTGGTGAACTTCTATTGAAATTTTCTGTAACCACTCCCTATGATTTTGATCTATATAATTTCCTTACCTAATTGTATTGATAAAAAAAAAAAAAAAAAAAAAAAAAAAAAAATTTTTATGGTAGTTATGATTCCTGCCCTTTATTATGTATTATGATGTGTCTCTATTATGGCTATACGTATTCCATTGTATGCGGTATATTTTTTACTGTTGTACTTTATTATTAATAGTTTTTGAATGATGTAATATTTTACGGATGTTTTTTGTCCATATGTTTTTTACTTTTTTACATTTTACTTTTGTAATTATGTAGTTATATCTTAAGATCCCTCCCCTCCCCTTTTTGGAGCGTTCTTAGAAGTATTAAGAATTTATACTCTTTCTAATGTTCGTTGTTTAGTGCTGTTCGTTTTTTAATGCTGTTCGTTTTTAAATGCTGTTCGTTTTTAAATGCTGTTCGTTTTTAAATGCTGTTCGTTTTTTAATGCTGTTCGTTTTCAATGCTGTTTTTAATATTGTTTTTAAAAAAAAAAAAAAAAAAAAAAAAAAAAAAATTCATTGATCCATACACAGAGTGTTTTATGGGTGTTATGAATTTTTAGCCTTAAAGATTATTCTTGGGCTGTTTGTGATCGCCTATATATGGCAATCTTTTAAAACATTTGTTTTTGTGCTTCTTCTGCAATATATGCAAACATACTGAAGCATTTGTAAGATCTCCCATAGGGAGTGGTTACAGAAAATTTCAATAGAAGTTCACCAGGTGTGTCAAGTTAAGACACTATTTAGAGAGGATGATGGCATAGTGCCGTATGCTCTGATGAAGTCCCGTGGGCGGGGCGAAACGCGTCAGCACTACGTCACTTTATCACCGCGGTCCCACCTTTGGTATCGAGTGACCACCTTGGAAGCAGCCCGGGAGCTCCAGGTGGTTTTGTCTATAGAGGCTTGATTGGGACGTGATGTTTTATCTGGCAGTGGGTGAGATCAAATCCTAAACCCACTACCTCTTTTTTCTGTACGTATATTATGTCAGTAGATTTGTATACACATTAATAAACGGTATAACACTATCGAGTTTTTCTTTTTCCGAGATATATACTTTTTAATGAAGACTCACCAAAGAAGTGGTCATTCGTTCCAAAGTTTTGGAAGATTTTACTGAAAATCCTTTCTACAACAGAGACTGGATATCCATTGAACGAACTATTGAGAAATAGAACTTTCTTTCTCTTTTTTTGCTGTGCAGTATAGCATGCCTTCAAAATAGTCCATACATAAGTTTATTACGTTTTTTATTTCTTTTAGCGCAACACCACCAATTTTTGTTTTTCATGTTATATGCACACATATTCAAGGCAACGCACACAATTCCGAGTCGTAAACATTTTGCTGCGCCTAAGGGGACCTTATAATGCCAAAGCTCTGAGCGAAAGGCGGAGTCGCCTACAGCAATTAATTGGTCAGCGTGTTGACTGCGCACACGTATATGTGTGCATGCTGGGGCAGGGAAGACCAAGGGTGGAATCTGAGGTCTGGGATGGGGTACAGGCTACTCCAAAACCTGGTCTGGAATGTAGTGACATGAAGTGGGCTGCAGGATCACACTAGCTCGGCCATGGCTGGTTATCCCACGGCACCGGGGCTTGGCCCGTGACATCGTGCCTTCATCTTCATGTGCCTCAATGAGAAAAAAACGGGCATTAAGTTGTGTATATGGACAGCTCACTGAAGCTTTTAAAGACGCGGGACACAGAGTAGCGATGGACGTTTTGTGCTAAAATTAATCTTTCTAGGGATGCGCTCCTGCTTCATTACTGACGCTGTCAAAGCCTTTACATTTTATACCAGCGTTCTGTCATTTTCAAGTCGAGAAACGGTGAAAAAACGATCCTGGGAGGATTCTGTTATTTTATCTTTTTCTTATAAAGATCCTATATTAAAATGATATATTACTCATACGGATTAACTCTTTCAGCGCCTGCCGTTGAAGCCGGTGGCATTTAAATACAGTTTATTGCAGAGTTATTTTCCCTTTTTATATTTTGCAATACAAGGCAAAATTAAATGGTAAAAATGCTTACTTTCCCCGACAGGTCATGTGCAGCTCTCAAGCTTTTAAATAGGCTTGTGCACCGATTTTTTTTTTCGGTTCCATTCGATTCGATTTTTCGGATTTTTAAACTTTTCGATTCGGCTCGTTTCGACCGATTTCTGTTTCGATTCGGTTAGGCTCAACTCGTTTTCCGTGTACATTTTTTTTTCGGAATTTCGACCATTTTTCGTATTTTCGTGTCACTTAGCTCGATTTTTGTATCGACTTTTTTGTATCGTTTTTTCAGAACGTCTGTTCTCGTTTCAAAGCAATAAATTTCGATTTGAAACATTTCAACTACATTCGAAAATTCCGAAAATATTTCGTTTCGGCTCGGAAAACTTTTCGGATCTGCCATTTTCGGATCTAAAAAGTTTCGGAAAATCGGCCTCATCCGAAAACACGAATCGGGAAATTTCGTGAAAATTCCGAAATTCCGAAACCCGAAACGCACATCCCTACTTTTAAAAAGCACTGTCCAACCTCCCGGGTCGGTGCTCCCATTAGGCAAGCTAGGCAACCGCCTAGTGCGCACTGCCACCTAGGGGCACAGTTGGACCCAACCTGGATTCATTTACTGTACCCGTTCCTCATTGTGCGGCTCGGTTAGCCGGCAGTGGCGGCTCGCAAAGCCGACATTGTCAGCTCGCACACCCCCCGCTAGCGGCGCATTAAGTGGGCATTTTATGGTGACGCGCAGGCTCCACCAGATGACGTGCAGGTGCCACAAGAGGCAGATGAAAGATAAAAAGAGACAGAAGAAAGATAGGCACAGCATTGTCCCCGGCGTGCGAAAATGCACTGTCGGGGCAAATTTGGATCTCTGAATAACCATGTTAGCCAGAACTTCTCCCAAACATACCAGCATATTCTTAAGAAATATCCAAGATCATGATCTTCTGCCACCCCTCACCCCCACAAATATACAGGGTTATTCCAAGAGGATCGAAAAGTCACCACATGTTTGGTGACTTTTCGTTCTCTTCAATTCGGTGCAATTTGGCGATCCCATTTCGGCGACCCTGCGGTGTATTCAGCAAGCATCACAGGGCCGTCGTAGTGCAGGGAAAAGCCGCTGCAAACCTGACGAACACTCACCGAAACCCGCAAAAACATCTGGATTCACCCCGCCGGAACACGCCGGAGAAACCCGAACAGCCGCCGATCACAGCGCAGAGCAGCCGCCAGAAAAACCTGACACCGCAGACGAATGGAGGGAAAAAAAGACAACTAGACAGTACGCTTGCGGGAGGGGGCAGCACCAATGCAGCGTGCCCAGACTCGTGTTATGAGTGTGGGAGGCACGCTGCAGCGCCGAAAAGACCCAGGCAGAAGAGGCGACTCTCCAGTGGACAGCGGAGCCAGCCAGTGTCCAGACTGGGCCTCTGCTGCGCTGTCCTCCTTCCCGATCTGCTGCCTTGGTAAGTGACTGCTTGGGGGGGGGGGTGTAAAAAGAAAGAGCGGTGTAAAAAGATAGAGAGAGGGGGTAAAAAGAAAGAGAGGGGTAAAATGAAAGAGAGGGGGTAAAAAGAAAGAGAAAGAGAAAAGAATGAGAGAGGGGCAAAACGAATGAGAAAGAAAAGATTGAGAGAGAGGGGGCAAAACGAATGAGAAAGAATAGAATGAGAGAGAGGGGGCAAAGAATGAGAAAGAGAAAAGAATGAGAGAGGGGGCAAAAAGAATGAGAAAGAATAGAATGAGAGAGAGGGGCAAAGAATGAGAAAGAAAAGATTGAGAGAGAGGGGCAAAAAGAATGAGAAAGAAAAGAATGAGAGAGGGGGCAAAAGAATGAGAAAGAATAGAATGAGAGAGAGGGGCAAAGAATGAGAAAGAAAAGAATGAGAGAGGGGCAAAAAGAATGAGAAAGAATAGAATGAGAGAGAGGGGCAAAAAGAATGAGAAAGAGAAAAGAATGAGAGAGAGGGTGCAAAAAGAATGAGAAAGAAAAGAATGAGAGAGGGGGCAAAAAGAATGAGAAAGAATAGAATGAGAGAGAGGGGGCAAAAAGAATGAGAAAGAAAAGAATGAGAGAGGGGGCAAAAAGAATGAGAAAGAATAGAATGAGAGAGAGGGGGCAAAAAGAATGAGAAAGAAAAGAATGAGAGAGGGGGCAAAAAGAATGAGAAAGAATAGAATGAGAGAGAGGGGGCAAAAAGAATGAGAAAGAGAAAAGAATGAGAGAGAGGGTGCAAAAAGAATGAGAAAGAGAAAAGAATGAGAGAGGGGGCAAAAAGAATGAGAAAGAAAAGATTGAGAGAGGGGGCAAAAAGAATGAGAAAGAATAGAATGAGAGAGAGGCAAAAATAATGAGAAAGAGAAAAGAATGAGAGAGGGTCAAAGAATGAGAAAGAGAAAAGAATGAGAGAGGGTCAAAGAATGAGAAAGAGAAAAGAATGAGAGAGAGGGGGCAAAAAGAATGAGAAGGAGAAAAGAATGAGAGAGGGGCAAAGAATGAGAAAGAATAGAATGAGAGAGAGGCAAAAATAATGAGAAAGAGAAAAGAATGAGAGAGGGTCAAAGAATGAGAAAGAGAAAAGAATGAGAGAGAGGGGGCAAAAAGAATGAGAAGGAGAAAAGAATGAGAGAGGGGCAAAGAATGAGAAAGAATAGAATGAGAGAGAGGCAAAAATAATGAGAAAGAGAAAAGAATGAGAGAGGGTCAAAGAATGAGAAAGAGAAAAGAATGAGAGAGGGTCAAAGAATGAGAAAGAGAAAAGAATGAGAGAGAGGGGGCAAAAAGAATGAGAAGGAGAAAAGAATGAGAGAGGGGCAAAGAATGAGAAAGAATAGAATGAGAGAGAGGCAAAAAGAATGAGAAAGAAAAGAATGAGAGAGAGGGGCAAAGAATGAGAAAGAGAAAAGAATGAGACAGAGGGGGCAAAAAGAATGAGAAGGAGAAAAGAATGAGAGAGGGGCAAAAGAATGAGAAAGAGAAAAGAATGAGAGAGAGGGGCAAAAAGAATGAGAAAGAGAAAAGAATGAGAGAGGGGCAAAAAGAATGAGAAAGAGAAAAGAATGAGAGAGGGGGGCAAAAAGAATGAGAAAGAAAAGAATGAGAGAGGGGGGCAAAAAGAATGAGAAAGAGAAAAGAATGAGAGAGAGGGGGCAAAAAGAATGAGAAAGAGAAAAGAATGAGAGAGAGGGGGCAAAAAGAATGAGAAAGAAAAGAATGAGAGAGAGGGGGCAAAAAGAATGAGAAAAGAAAAGAATGAGAGAGGGGGCAAAAAGAATGAGAAAGAAAAGATTGAGAGAGAGGGGGCAAAAAGAATGAGAAAGAAAAGATTGAGAGAGAGGGGGCAAAAAGAATGAGAAAGAAAAGATTGAGAGAGAGGGGGCAAAAAGAATGAGAAAGAATAGAATGAGAGAGAGGCAAAAATAATGAGAAAGAGAAAAGAATGAGAGAGGGTCAAAGAATGAGAAAGAGAAAAGAATGAGAGAGGGTCAAAGAATGAGAAGGAGAAAAGAATGAGAGAGAGGGGGCAAAAAGAATGAGAAGGAGAAAAGAATGAGAGAGGGGCAAAGAATGAGAAAGAATAGAATGAGAGAGAGGCAAAAAGAATGAGAAAGAGAAAAGAATGAGAGAGGGTCAAAGAATGAGAAAGAGAAAAGAATGAGAGAGAGGGGGCAAAAAGAATGAGAAGGAGAAAAGAATGAGAGAGGGGCAAAGAATGAGAAAGAGAAAAGAATGAGAGAGAGGGGGCAAAAGGAATGAGAAGGAGAAAAGAATGAGAGAGAGGGGGCAAAAAGAATGAGAAAGAGAAAAGAATGAGAGAGGGGCAAAGAATGAGAAAGAGAAAAGAATGAGAGAGAGGGCAAAAAAGAATGAGAAAGAGAAAAGAATGAGAGAGAGGGGCAAAAAGAATGAGAAAGAGAAAAGAATGAGAGAGGGGGGCAAAAAGAATGAGAAAGAGAAAAGAATGAGAGAGAGGGGGCAAAAAGAATGAGAAAGAAAAGAATGAGAGAGGGGGCAAAAAGAATGAGAAAGAAAAGATTGAGAGAGAGGGGGCAAAAAGAATGAGAAAGAAAAGATTGAGAGAGAGGGGGCAAAAAGAATGAGAAAGAAAAGATTGAGAGAGAGGTGGCAAAAAGAATGAGAAAGAATAGAATGAGAGAGGGGGCAAAAAGAATGAGAAAGATGGGGTAAAAAGAATGAGAGGAGTGTAAAAAGAATGAAATGGGATGTGTAAAAAAGTGGAGCTCTGTGATAAGCTCATACACACGGCACATTACTGTAACAGAGCTGCACAGCAATAAAACTCACAGTAATGTGCAGAGTGTATGAGCATATCAGAGCTCCACAGCAATAAAACTCACAGTAATGTGTGGTGTGTATGAGCGTATCACAGAGCTCCACAGCAATAAAACTCAGTAATGTGCAGTGTGTATGAGTGTATCACAGAGCTCCACAGCAATAAAACTAACAGTAATGTGCAGTGTGTATGAGTGTATCACAGAGCTCCACAGCAATAAAACTCAGTAATGTGCAGTGTGTATGAGTGTATCACAGAGCTCCACAGCAATAAAACTCAGTAATGTGCAGTGTGTATGAGTGTATCACAGAGCTCCACAGCAATAAAACTCAGTAATGTGCAGTGTGTATGAGTGTATCACAGAGCTCCACAGCAATAAAACTCACAGTAATGTGCGCTGTGTATGAGCGTATCACAGAGCTCCACAGCAATAAAACTCTGTAATGTGCAGTGTGTATGAGTGTATCACAGAGCTCCACAGCAATAAAACTCACAGTAATGTGCAGTGTGTATGAGTATCACAGAGCTCCACAGCAATAAAACTCAGTAAGGTGCGGTGTGTGTGAGCGTATCACAGAGCTCCACAGCAATAAAACTCAGTAATGTGCGGTGTGTATGAGCGTATCACAGAGCTCCACAGCAATTAAAACTCAGTAATGTGCGTGTGTATGAGCGATCACAGAGCTCCACAGCAATAAAACTCAGTAATGTGCAGTGTGTATGAGCGTATCACAGAGCTCCACAGCAATAAAACTCAGTAATGTGCAGTGTGTATGAGTGTATCACAGAGCTCCACAGCAATAAAACTCACAGTAATGTGCGGTGTGTCTGAGCATATCTCAGAGCTCCACAGCAATAAAACTCAGTAATGTGCGGTGTGTATGAGCGTATCACAGAGCTCCACAGCAATAAAACGCAGTAATGTGCGGTGTGTATGAGCGATCACAGAGCTCCACAGCAATAAAACTCAGTAATGTGCAGTGTGTATGAGCGTATCACAGAGCTCCACAGCAATAAAACTCAGTAATGTGCAGTGTGTATGAGTGTATCACAGAGCTCCACAGCAATAAAACTCATAATAATGTGCGGTGTGTCTGAGCATATCTCAGAGCTCCACAGCAATAAAACTCAGTAATGTGCGGTGTGTATGAGCGTATCACAGAGCTCCACAGCAATAAAACCCAGTAATGTGCTGTGTGTATGAGCGTATCACAGAGCTACACAGCAATAAAACCCAGTAATGTGCGGTGTGTATGAGCGTATCACAGAGCTACACAGCAATAAAACCCAGTAATGTGCGGTGTGTATGAGCGTATCACAGAGCTCCACAGCAATAAAACTCAGTAATGTGCGGTGTGTATGAGCGTATCACAGAGCTACACAGCAATAAAACTCAGTAATGAGCGGTGTGTATGAGCGTATCACAGAGCTACACAGCAATAAAACCCAGTAATGTGCGGTGTGTATGAGCGTATCACAGAGCTCCACAGCAATAAAACTCAGTAATGAGCGGTGTGTATGAGCGTATCACAGAGCTACACAGCAATAAAACCCAGTAATGTGCGGTGTGTATGAGCGTATCACAGAGCTACACAGCAATAAAACCCAGTAATGTGCGGTGTGTATGAGCGTATCACAGAGCTCCACAGCAATAAAACTCAGTAATGTGCGGTGTGTATGAGCGTATCACAGAGCTACACAGCAATAAAACTCAGTAATGTGCGGTGTGTATGAGCGTATCACAGAGCTACACAGCAATAAAACTCAGTAATGAGCGGTGTGTATGAGCGTACGAACAGTTCGCTTGAATGTTTGAAAAGTGAAACGCGGTTTGCAAAGAAACTATTGAGTGAAAAAGTCTGAAATTTACATATAAAATATAATGAATGATAATAAAAAGGACTGCTACAGGAAAAAGAAAAAACGATTTAAAAAGAAACAACGGAACTCAAATTTTCGCAAAAAATCCTGAAAAATGCCTAAAAGATCCTAAAAAATCTATAAATAAAGAGTCTTTTTACTGCAGAATATTATAATCAACGGTTTATTAGATATTGAATTAAAACGGGAATATTTTTAACATTGAAGCCTATGGGATTCTCCTGAATAAACCTGGCGGACGAAACCACCGAATGACAGGGCATTTCGGGAACTTTTCACTGCTGGTTTGTGTTCCCTGAATAGCCAAAGCATTGCTTTTCTATGGAGATTTCACTGCCCTCGAACAGGCACCGAACAGGCACCGTATGTGCAGGCAATTCGCCAGGATTTGGCGAACTACCTGCTCCCTGAATAGCCGAATGGCCAGGAAAGGTAACCGTATGCTGAATTTCACTGTTCGGTTACCTTTTGGCCACAATTCAGATCTCTTTGAATAACCCTGATGGTCTTTCGCCGGAACCTGCCCAAAAAGTCCCAATTTACTGCAAATAAATTTTAAGGCTACATAATGACACTGTTTTTCCGTTCCCCTAGCACTTTGTGTTTATGATTGAGCATTTCCAAACATACCAGCATATTCTTTACAAATATCCAAGAGCATGGTCCTCTGCCAACATCCCCTCCCAAAGAAGATTCAGATACGGTGCAAATAGCATTTATGTCAACATTTCATAATGACACTGTTTATGTTCCCTGACACTTTGAATTTATGATTGAGAATTCCCAAACATACCAGCGTATTCTTTACAAATATCCAAGAACATGGTCTTCCGCCACCCCCTCCCACCAAAAAATGGTCTTTCACCAAAACCCTCCCAAAAAGTCCCAATTTAATACAAATATATTTTATGGCCACATAATGACACTGTTTTTATGTTCTCCTAGCACTTTGCGTATATGATTGAGCATTTCCAAACATACCAGCATATTCTTTACAAATATCCAAGAGCATGGTCTTCCACCAACCCCTTCCAACAATTAATTGTCTTACTTTCACCAGAACCATCACAAAAAATGTCCCATTTTAATGCAAATAAGTTTTATGGCCACATAATAACACTGTTTTTTTTGTTCCCCTAGCACGTTGTGTATATAATTGAGCATTCCCAAACATACCAGCACATTCTTTACAAATATCCAAGAGCATGGTCCTCCACGAACATCCCCCCCCCAAAAAATCCTGATTCGCTGATAACACCGTGATCTATACCAGTTAACCAAATCTCCCGCAGCTGGAGGCCGTGCTGCAAGACCAATTCACAGGGATAGAAAAGTGGATCAAAGATAACAAACTTTTTTTAAATACTGACAAAACTGTAACGATGCTCTTTGGCACAGAACCTAAACTACACAAATTGCAAACACCCCATCTATGAGTGGGGACAAAATCAAATGGCATGGTGACCACAGTCACTTCTCTCAAATATCTAGGTATGTGGTTAGACCCAAATCTATCCTTTGGCCCCACATCGAAAAACTTTCATCTAACTTTACCCCAAACTAGGTGCCCTGTACAGAAACAAATCCTACCTGAGCCCCGCGGTAAGAAAGCAGATTGTACAACAAATGCTTATGCCAGCCATTGAATACGGAGATGTAGTGTATGCAACCGCCCCGCAAACACACCTTCATAAACTTACTACATTGTATAACTCATTCTGCCGCTTCCTGCTACAATGTAACTACATGACCCACCATTGTGACATGTTAAAAGAGCTAAACTGGCCGTCGCTGGACCTGTAAACATGAAACATATTGACTATATACAGATTGCACCTGTAAACATGTAACATAGTGACTATATACAGAATGCGCCTGTAAACATGTAACACAGTGACTATATACAGAATGTATCCAGACCTCAAAATTTCCACTCGCCTGCTCTCATTTCACGTGTGGAAATTAGCTGAGGGTGATTGGGGCGGACTGACCCGTTGGTTGCTGGGGCCAGGTTCAGTGGGCCGCTGCCTTAATTCACAGCTCCGTATCGGACTCTTGGAGTCCGAATCCAGAGCTGTCTATCCTATCGGCGCTGCCCCCTCCCGCGCAACCCGTGAGGTTCGCGTTTGCGGGTCACCTGCCCACCCACGTGATGCATTGTACACTTGCAGCGTAAATGCTGCGAGTCTATGACGCCTCACATGTGTGGGTCAGGTGACGTGCGGGAGGGGGCAGCACCAATGCAGCGTGCCCAGACTCGTGTTATGAGTGTGGGAGCCGAAAAGACCCAGGCAGAAGAGGTGACTCTCCAGTGGACAGCGGAGCCAGCCAGTGTCCAGACTGGGCCTCTGCTGCGCTGTCCTCCTTTCCGATCTGCTGCCTTGGTAAGTGACTGCTTGGGGGGGGTGTAAAAAGAAAGCGAGAGGTGGGTAAAAAGAAAGAGCGGTGTAAAAAAATAGAGAGAGGGGGTAAAAAGAAAGAGAGGGGTAAAATGAAAGAGAGGGGGTAAAAAGAAAGGGGGGTAAAATTAATAAGAAATAGAGGGGTAAAAAGAATGAGAGAGAGGGGGCAAAAAGAATGAGAAAGAAAAGAATGAGAGAGGGGGCAAAAAGAATGAGAAAGAAAAGAATGAGAGAGAGGGGGCAAAAAGAATGAGAAAGAAAAGAATGAGAGAGGGGGCAAAAAGAATGAGAAAGAAAAGAATGAGAGAGAGGGGGCAAAAAGAATGAGAAATAAAAGATTGAGAGAGGGGGCAAAAAGAATGAGAAAGAGAAAAGAATGAGAGAGGGGGCAAAAAGAATGAGAAAGAGAAAAGAATGAGAGAGAGGGGGCAAAAGAATGAGAAAGAAGGAGGGGATAAAAAGAATGAGAGAGGGGTGTAAAAAGAGGAGTGTAAAAAGAATGAGAACGGGTAAAAAGAATAAAAAAGGGGGTAAAAAAATGAGAAAGAAGGGGTAAAAAGAATGAAAAAGATGGGGTAAAAAGAATGAGAAAGAGGGGTAAAAAGAATGAGAAAGATGGGGTAAAAAGAATGAGAAAGATGGGGTAAAAAGAATGAGAAAGAGGGGTAAAAAGAATGAGAAAGATGGGGTAAAAAGAATGAGAAAGATGGGGTAAAAAGAATGAGAAAGATGGGGGTAAAAAAGAATGAGAAAGATGGGGTAAAAAGAATGAGAAAGAGGGGGTAAAAAGAATGAGAAAGAGGGGGTAAAAAGAATGAGAAAGATGGGGGTAAAAAGAATGAGAAAGATGGGGTAAAAAGAATGAGAAAGATGGGGTAAAAGGAATGAGAAAGAGGGGGTAAAAAGAATTAGAAAGATGGGGTAAAAAGAATGAAAAAGAGGGGGTAAAAAGAATGAGAAAGATGGGGTAAAAAGACTTAAAAAGAGGGGGTAAAAAGAATGAGAATGATGGGGTAAAAAGAACGAGAACGGGTAAAAAGAATGAGAAAGATGGGGTAAAAAGAATGAGAAAGAGGGGGTAAAAAAGAATGAGAACCGGTAAAAAGAATGAGAAAGAGGGGGCAAAAAATAATGAGAACGGGTAAAAAGAATGAGAAAGAGGGGGCAAAAAATAATGAGAACGGGTAAAAAGAATGAGAAAGCGGGGGGCAAAAAGGAATGAGAAAAATGGGGTAAAAAGAACGAGAAAGATGGGGGTAAAAAGAATGAGAAAGATGGGGTAAAAAGAATGAGAAAGAGGGGGTAAAAGGAATGAGAAAGATGGGGTAAAAAGAACGAGAAAGATGGGGTAAAAAGAATGAGAAAGATGGGGTAAAAAGAATGAGAAAGAGGGGGTAAAAGGAATGAGAAAGATGGGGTAAAGAGAATGAGAAAGAGGGGGTAAAAAGAATGAGAAAGATGGGGTAAAAAGAATGAGAAAGAGGGGGTAAAAAGAATGAGAAAGAGGGGGTAAAAAGAATGAGAAAGATGGGGTAAAAAGAATGAAAAAGATGGGGTAAAAAGAATGAGAAAGATGGGGTAAAAAGAATGAAAAAGATGGGGTAAAAAGAATGAGAAAGATGGGGTAAAAAGAATGAGAAAGATGGGGTAAAAAGAATGAAAAAGATGGGGTAAAAAGAATGAAAAAGAGGGGGTAAAAAGAATGAAAAAGATGGGGTAAGAAGAATGAGAAAGAGGGGGTAAAAAGAATGAAAAAGATGGGGTAAAAAGAATGAGAAAGATGGGGTAAAAAGAATGAAAAAGATGGGGTAAAAAGAATGAGAAAGATGGGGTAAAAAGAATGATAAAGATGGGGTAAAAAGAATGAAAAAGATGGGGTAAAAAGAATGAAAAAGAGGGGGTAAAAAGAATGAAAAAGATGGGGTAAGAAGAATGAGAAAGAGGGGGTAAAAAGAATGAGAAAGAGGGGGTAAAAAGAATGAAAAAAGATGGGGTAAAAAGAATGAGAATGATGGGGTAAAAAGAATGAGAACTGGTAAAAAGAATGAGAAAGAGCGGGTAAAAAGAATGAGAACTGGTAAAAAGAATGAGAAAGAGCGGGTAAAAAGAATGAGAACTGGTAAAAAGAATGAGAAAGATGGGGTAAGAAGAATGAGAAAGATGGGGTAAAAAGAATGAAAAATAGGGGGTAAAAAGAATGAGAAAGAGGAGTAAAAAGAATGAGAAAGATGGGGTAAAAAGAATGAAAAAGAGGGGGTAAAAAGAATGAAAAATAGGGGGTAAAAAGAATGAGAAAGATGGGGTAAAAAGAATGAGAAAGATGGGGTAAAAAGAATGAGAGAGGAGTATAAAAAGAAAGAAATGGGATGTGGAAAAAGGCAGTGGAGCTCTGTGATAAGCTCATACACATGGCACATTACTGTATCAGAGCTCCACAGCAATAAAACTCACGGTAATGTGCAGTGTGTAT
Organism: Leptobrachium leishanense; assembly: GCA_009667805.1. NCBI lineage: Eukaryota > Metazoa > Chordata > Amphibia > Anura > Megophryidae > Leptobrachium > Leptobrachium leishanense. Next base: position 150,355,351 of record CM019069.1, read on the forward strand.
GAGCGTATCACAGAGCTCCACAGCAATAAAACTCACAGTAATGTGCAGAGCGTATGAGCATATCAGAGCTCCACAGCAATAAAGCTCACAGTAATGTGCGGTGTGTATGAGCGTATCACAGAGCTCAACAGCAATAAAACTCACAGTAATGTGCGGTGTGTATGAGCGTATCACAGAGCTCCACAGCAATAAAACTCACAGTAATGTGCAGAGCGTATGAGCATATCAGAGCTCCACAGCAATAAAGCTCACAGTAATGTGCGGTGTGTATGAGCGTATCACAGAGCTCAACAGCAATAAAACTCACAGTAATGTGCGGTGTGTATGAGCGTATGACAGAGCTCAACAGCAATAAAACTCACAGTAATGTGCACTGTGTATGAGCGTATCACAGAGCTCCACAGCAATAAAGCTCACAGTAATGTGCAGTGTGTATGAGCGTATCACAGAGCTCCAGAGCAATAAAACTCACAGTAATGTGCGGTGTGTATGAGCGTATCACAGAGCTCCACAGTAATAAAACTCAGTAATGTGCGGTGTATGAGCATGCGTTTTATTACTGTGGTGCTCTGTGATACGCTCATACACCGCAATACAGATAGATACAGATACAGATGCTATCTATCCATCTGTATCTTTATCTATCTATCCATATCTCTATATCTATTGAATCTATCTGTATCTATCTATCAGTATCTATCTATATCTATCTGTATCTCTATATCTATCTATATCTATCTACCTGTATCTACCTGTATCTATCTATCTGTATGTATCTGTATGTATCTATCTGTATCTATCTGTATCTCTATATCTATCTATATCTATCTACCTGTATCTACCTGTATCTATCTATCTGTATGTATCTATCTGTATCTATCTGTATCTCTATATCTATCTATATCTATCTACCTGTATCTACCTGTATCTATCTATCTGTATGTATCTATATGTATCTCTCTGTATCTCTCTATCTATATCTATATATCTATCTGTTTATATCTATCTATCTAGCTCTATCTATCCATCCATCTGGCTATTTATATTATATTGGTTAGATATTGAGTCTATACAATTATTGTATACAGGATGAGTACCCTTATCCGAAATTCCAAAATCCGAAAACTTTTTGAGCACCGGCATCATGATTACAATGTAGAATCCCACCCCTGAGACCACGTTACTGAGGACAAAATGATTAAAATCCTGTATAAAACGCCCTGCACGCTGTGTGTGTGTGAACATAAATTAATGTTGTGTTTAGAGATCTCATTTTTATATACAAATATCCCAAAATAATCCCCAAAAAGTCCCAAATCCAGAATCCTTCTACTTTCGAGCATTTCGGATAAGGGATGCTCGACCTGTACGGACTCCATGAACACTCACGTAGAACCATGTTCTTCCAATTAAGCATCAATCGCAGTGACTGTGGAAAAGGCGCAGAATACCGTCCTGGTGGTGGTGGCTCTGGAGATTTGGGTTCCTGCACCGGAGACCCTACACAGTAATCAAAATAATGTTCTCCCTCGGGATTCCGAGAAGAATCTCATCAAACGAAGCGACTTGGCGAGGTTCCTGTGCCACAGTTCCTCTGTCAAGCCGTGCCGTTAAGCAGGCATACCACCACAGGACCCGCCAGGACCTACGCAAAGCCGGAGAGGAGCTACTGCAGCACATAAGCCACCAGGGCGACTCCATCCTGCGACCCGTCTTACTGGAGCACGACCAAACGGTGAAACAAAATAAATAAACTAACGCAACGACGGGCAGGAGTTTGCAACCAACGAGAAGAACATCTGGAGAAGCAGAGGGAGAAAAAGAGGGAACGACGGGCTGCTGGCCAGGGTATCCTAGGCTTCAGTTTCAGGGAGGTGTGTGCATGGAGGGAGGGTATTTGGGTGGGCACAAAAACACCTGTTGGGGGGTTAATATCCATAGCAGTTACTTCTTACTACATGCACATTCTCGATACGTTTATCGACCACTGCTGTATCCGCTCCGTCATTAGAGTGTTTGGCAATAACTTATTAAGTCATTGCTCGTTATCGGAGTTCTAACCTTTGAAGTGGATAATGGGTGGCCTAGAGCCCTCCCGATAACAGACAGAAGGGTGGAAGTCCACCTCTGAGAGGGGAATTTCCGATTCCTATGGGTCAAGCAGGATATAATGGTGACACAGCATTGGAGGAGAGCGTCACCTGTAAAACCTGGTCCTACAGGTACAACTGGGGTTAACCCAACCGTCATCCTTTCGGAAATTCATCAAATGACCACCCATTGATTAATGGTAACACTTGGACCTTTGGGATCGGTTAAACACCAGCAAAAGCTAAAAAAGTTAAGTTATCTGATGTAATAATCGAAACGTGATGTCACACCGTACAATAAATATAATATGCAGCACGATATGACATGCACAAGTGGTGATAAGCTCCTTTATACACATCTCTGTGTTTCCGTACATGCAAAATCCCCGTTCCTCTACTGCATGCACTTGCCATGGCATCGTACATGATCGTAAGCCGGAAACATTGAGTGCCGTTGGACACTTACCTGGCATTAGGCTGAGCTAATCTCTCCTGGGCTTCGGATATCACATTAATGGCACGGAGCGAGGCTCCCCGGTGGTGCAGGAGGACAGAGAGCAACCTGCGTGGATGCCCATCTGCGAGTCAGCTCTACTTTCAATGTCCCTCAGACCTGCAACATGACAGCGTCTACCGCCTAGTGCCGCCGCTCACCTCTTTATCCCTCTTTCTCTCATTCTCACTGTTTTCTGCCCGTCTCTCCTTCTGTCTTTTTTTTTTTCCCCGAATCTCGTTTCTATAGAAACTAGATTAGCTGGGAGAAGGGGGGGTGTGGTGGTGGTGGTGGTGGTGGACTATAACGGCCCCATGTGACTTAGATTCCAACACTCGAGAATCTCTCGCTGCTTTTTGCCCGTTTCACTGGATACAGGTTTTTTTTTTCTCCGTCATTTTTACATAACAACAGGCTATTGTTAACGGCACCAGAGGAGCAGAAAGGACGCGGGAGATAAGAACGCGCTGACGGTTAGCGGAACGGGGCCAGAGAGGCTGCCATGATTTCAAAAAAGTTCAAAACGAGGCTTGAAACGTCCCGAGGAAGCAGACCTTACACGTTACAACTTGCACAGGCAATAATTCTGACACTGACGGGAGGACCATCGATGGTCGCCAATGGGTTGCATTCCAACCCTGTTGTAAACTTAACCAGAGCTGCTGTAAATTTAGCAACTATGGTACATATGGACCTGATCACAACTTGGTCAGTAAAGGCAAGACATGTCGTTTTCCATTTGCGGTTCGCCTTTCGCGTCCGTATTATGACCAATGCTTTTGGCCAGCAGCTATAGTCATAATACGTTCAAGCCGTAGGGTGATAACACCAGCCATGCTAAGTTCCACAGTGTTATCTGCTCCATGTGTCCATAGGACTCCATGGAGATGGAGATGGGCTCCAGTTAGTGAAAATCAACTGGGGCGGCAGAGAGATACACGGAGGGACATTGGGAACCATTTTTCCCCAGTGTACCTCTGCCCACAGAGTGAGGAAACAGTGGATCGTGCCACTTATTCCACCGAGGGATCTGAGGTGGGCATGGGATTTTTTGGTGGAGCACAGCTTATTTTATATAATCAGGCAGATATTTATATACAGCTGGGCAGATAGGTATATATAAACAGGCAGATATTTATAAATAGCTGGGCAGATAGGTATATATAATCAGGCAGATATTTATATACAGCTGGGAAGATAGGTATATATAATCAGGCAAATATTTATATATAGCTGGGCAGATAGGTATATATAATCAGGCAGATATTTATATACAGCTGGGCTGATAGGTATATATAAACAGGCAGATATTTATAAATAGCTGGGCAGATAGGTATATATAATCAGGCAGATATTTATATATAGCTGGGAGGATAGGTATATATAATCAGGCAGTTATTTATATATAGCTGAGAAGATAGGTATATATAAACAGGCAGATATTTATATATAGCTGAGAAGATAGGTATATATAAACAGGCAGATATTTATATACAGCTGGGCTGATAGGTATATATAAACAGGCAGATATTTATAAATAGCTGGGCAGATAGGTATATATAATCAGGCAGATATTTAGATATAGCTGGGAAGATAGGTATATATAAACAGGCAGATATTTATATATAGCTGAGAAGATAGGTATATATAAACAGGCAGATATTTATATATAGCTGGGAAGATAGGTATATATAAACAGGCAGATATTTATATATAGCTGGGCGGATAGGTATATATAAACAAGCAGATATATAGCTGTCATTGATGTTGTATGAATATAGCAAGAAGAGCCAATCAAGCTCTGTTCAACCTGTTCCTATCCCTACTGGAAACCCTTGTGATCAGTTGATACAATGACTACGATGAAGGCTTTATCATCCCTCATGCATGTGGAACTACCGGTGCTCTGGTGACCAATTCAATTCCATTGTTCTAGGAAGACCTATAAAAGCACACAAAGATTTTGAGTTTGCTCTTCACAAAAAGCATCTGTTGATGTGAACCTTGCATCGTAAAAAAGAGCTATCAAAAGACCTGCATCCACCGTGACACTCCACAACGCCACTGGGAAAATGTTTTGTGGACTGATGATACTAAGTTTGAGTCGGTTGGGAAGAACACATAGCACTATTGATGGTGTAAAAAGGGGACCACGTACCAACAAGAAAATATCACCACGACAGTTGAGTATGGTGGAGGGAGCAGCATGGTTTGGACTTGCTTTGCTGCTTCGGGGGCTTGGTCCACTTGCCACTATCTATCGAGTGAAGTAACTCAGGGCGACTGTGCGACCGCTGAAGCTCAGTAGAAGTTGGGTGATGCAGCAGGAAAATGTTCCTGAAGTAAATTCACTACAGAATGACATCAAATACAGAAAATCCACTTTCTGGAGTGGCCCAATCACAAACCCAGACTGTGACACCATAGAGATGCCATGGAATGACCTCAGAGAGCTGTTCACACCAGACATCGCATAAATATGACTGAGCTGAAGCAGTTCTGTAAGAAAAAGTGGTCTACAATTCCACCAGTACATTGTGCAGGTATAATCCATGGCTACTGGCAATGCTTGGATGAGGTTTTTGCTGCCAAAGGAGGATCAACTAGCTATTAAATTACTTTTCCGAAAGCACTGTGAATCTTTAAACTGTTACTGCCGCGGAGCATACTATGCCGTCCCCGTGGCCTTGAAGCCGTGGGGTGGCTTAGCACACCCCACTGGCTTCAATGGGCCTTTGTGTCTCTGCCCACCAGTTGGCGCGAGGCACTCACCATTCGCTGCCGCAGGACGGCCTGAACTCAGGCCATCCCCCTGCAGCCAATGATGCGCCACAAGCGTCAGCTGAGTAGGCGGGCCAGAAGAGGGGCCACCACAGCAGCAGCCAGCCAGCCCACTACTAGTACGCCCCACCGGCGTTAACGCCCCACCGCTGGGCACAATCGGCGGGAAGAGAATATTGAGATGTATCCAATAAACACATGAAAGGTTATAACTGTGTTTGTGTTAGCTTAACCGCATTGTGACTTTTGACGCGTTTGTCTTGCTACGCCTAGGATCGCGTCCTTCCTTTTGATGTAGGATTCGCACGTGCCGTTTCGTAAGAGCAGCTCACCCTCTGCGTAAACCCCGTGTCTTTGAAAAAACAGACGGGGCGCACGAGTATTACTCACACGTTACGCCACATATGAATCTGCTCATTTTAATCGCCGTGAAATCTCGAATAAATCAAATAATTTAATCATCGTGAATGATGCGTTTTGTATAAAATCAGAGTAAACCGATCCTCGGGTTCGTCTTTAATCCCTCGCAGGCGGGCAATTAAAGGCATATTCAAATAAGATTACGCAATGTGATTTGAGGAGATTCATCATTCCTCCCTTAGTTTAAGAAAATTGCTTTCGAGAAAAGAAAGACTGCTCATCCTACGAGTGTTCAACTCAGGAAGAGGTGCTGTAATGGCCATTAAAGTGTTAAGCCCACCTGCCACGTCACGGCAACCTCTTAAATTGGGTCCTAACCTAATGAAAGCAAAAATTGCCTACCGGCAACTGCACATCCTCCTTCTCAGCCAAGAGACAGAATGGTGGGTTTATACCCTCACCAAACACATTTCCACTTTGGGATTGAAAAAGAAAACACGGAACGGGACAGCAGCAAAAAGAGGGTAAAAAAAAAAAAACATACGCTTGAAAGTGTTAAAATTTAAACACTGTTTGCAAAAAAAATACTGAGCGAATATGTCTGGAATTTACACATAAGATCCTATGAATGCTAATAAAAACGTCTGTTACAAAAAAAGAAAAAAAAAGAAAAATTTGCCCAAAAAATTCAGAAAAATGCCTAAAACATCCTAAAAAAAATCAATAAATCAAAGAGACTTTTTTCTGAAGATTAAAATAATAAATGGTTTATTAGATATTGAATTCAAACGGGAATATTTTTAACATTGAAACCTATGGTATTCGCCGGAATAAACCTGCTGAATGAAAGCACTAAACAGCAGGGCATTTCGGCAACTTTTCTCTGCAGTTCGGTGTCTCTGAATAGACGAAGCATTGCTTCTCTATGGGGATTTCACTGCCGTCGAACGGGCACCATACGTGCAGGCAATTCTCCAAAATTTGCCGATCTGCCTGCTCTCTGAATAGCTGAATGACCCCGAAATGTCACCGTACGGGGGATTCACTGTTCGGTGGCATTTTGGGGTCAGATTGACTCTCGCTGAATAACCCCTGGAGTCTCACTGCATAAATGGACACAGTTGCTGATAATCTACTGAATATATACTGTATATATATATATATATATATATATATATGTAGCGTTTACTGCTTTTTTTATTGGCTTGTGCATATATCTAATTTAAATATTAATATAATAAAAATTATTATTAATTAATAAGTAATTAATAATTAATTACTCATATGATCTGGCATTCGGGAGAGCCCTGTTTGCAGCATATCCCAGATCATTGTGCCGCATAAACGTGTACCTAATTACAGAGATATCAGCATCCATCTGAAGAGATGCAGGGCAGGTATGGTACATCCCAAACGCCCACGTCCCGTACGTGCCGACGGCTTACGGAAATTTCAAGCGCTGTATTACACAGCGATGTATTTATATGTGCTTCATATTTAGTTATGTATGTATATTTGTGTATTACACATCGATAATAGATCATGAATCAGGGCCTGCGTCACCGACACACACAAACACACACACACACACACACACACACAGGCAGTAGCTAGGCAACATACAGTCTATTATAAAATACAGGCGCATCCAGAAAGGACTCGGTCGTATAAATAGGATTTCCAGCACCGAGGAGTCTCTAGAATGACCCGAGCATAACGTGCAAATTCATGATTCCTCGCAGGAATAGCTATGTACACGCGGCAGAATGTCACAGGAGGCTACCTATAAGGACTCTCTTTCCTGCCTGGTAAATGCAGCGCACTCCGCTGTAATACAGGTTTAAGGTTCTTAAGAATTGAACCCCCTGGCTTAGGGAAAAATAAACCACAGTGATTTAGTAACAAGATCGCATAAGCTGCCATAATATCAATGTACCCCCATTTTGGGGTGTACTTATTGTGACGTAAGTAATTTTGGACTTGGGGTGCATGGGCATGGAGTCATATTTGTAGGGTGCCAGACTCATAATCAATATTAGCCCATTGCCCTCTTGTGTGCAGAATGTTGGTATAATCGGTGCTTATGCAAGAATGCTATTGTCTATCTGTTTATTGTCTGGTCTTGTGTATCTGATATCTGTTGAAAGGATTAACATCCCAGTTTATCCTGTCTCAAGAATTTTTTATCTGTTTCTATCTGTATAGGTTGTAAATCTGCTGTCTGTAATCCCTTTATCATCCCGATTCCCATTGTCAAGACTCATTTAGAAATCTTACATGGTGTTTAATTTCACTGGACGTAATCTAATTAAGATCCACATTCCAAGGAGTGAATGTTTGTTCAATTATCTGTTTCAGTCTGATTAGGTCCCCCAGCGGTTTCTGTATGTAAATGATCCATGTGTGACCATATAAATATATGCGAGTGTGTCCCTGATTAAACCAGTTCTATTCTGACCCTACATGCAGTCACAACTCATGGTTTGGGTAGCAGCTATATTGTTCCAGCGCAAAGCTCCAGATCTACAGCAACGGCTTACTTCTGGGGGACGCTAACAAGGCTCTCTACATGTACCCAGCTTTAAACTGCGACTAAGGACTGGGAGAAAGGCACAAGAGTCATGAGCTGAACACGGTGGTCCTGCAAGGAAGTGGAATTGGCAGATGTGACCCTGTTGGGGTACTGAGATCTGTTACACATATACTTATAAAAATAGGTCTGTGTGTATAGACGCACAGTCTATATAGTGTTGTAGTGGGGCTTCAATGCTCTCTTTTACATTCAGTTTTTGGCAGGAAAATAAGCCATTTAAAGGGAACACCCCTGGGGCCGCCCTGTCTCCTCCCCACTCTTCCCGCCTCAAGTGTGCTTACTCAACATTGCATCATCTCAGTGTGCTGTCTCAACATTGCATCATCCTTTCCCATTGCCCACTAGCTGGCTCTGAGGGTGTATACAAAACAGAATGAGGCTATAGGGCACAAACATGCTTATATAACTATATAGAGTATTGAATAACCAAGTAATAACACACAGATGAACAGTAAATAGGATATATTGCCTAAGCCAAGTATATCAAACACTGGCCCTGCAGATGTTGAAGGCCTACAATTCCCAGAATTATTTGAATGTAAAACAAAGCCATAGCATCATGGGAGTGGTAGTTCAGAATCATCTGGGGGCCAGAGTTAAATAGCACTGGAATAAAGAAACCACAGTTCAAAGGCATGAGGTAAAATGGGGTTTCCGATACAGGTGTGTGTGAGTGTGTGCGTGTATCTTTCCCCACCAAGAGACTCCTAAGGGGATATTCACTAACCACAGTTGTTTCACAGAACGAATGGTGGCTCTACTTTGGCAAACGTCAGTGTATCAAGAAGCGAGAACTTAGTGAATTTAGGAAACTGTCACTGTAGTTCTCTATGATACTCACCTCTCTTCCACCGAAGTTGTTTCCGAAGATGTCTACTGTAGCTCTCAATGGAATTTCCACCAGTGTTTTTACTGTAGATTATCCTGAAATCATACAGTGTAGTACTCACCATAGTTTCCTCTGGTGTTTCTGTGGAAATTGTTTGACTTTCACCTTGCTTTCTATTGGAATTCAGTGGAAATCGCCCCTTTAAAATCATCAAAGTGTATTCCCTGGTGTTTCCAACAACAGCAGCAGAACACACCGAATGGGGAATAGCCAGCCGCAGTTTACTTGTTTTATGGAATGATGATAATGGAGATACTGTTACTCGCACGAGTAATATCGCACTGCATCATCTCCACACTTGCTCCCAGCATGGGAATTGACAAAGTAAGTTATTGCAGCGCCATTGTCTGCTTTAAAAATCAAACGTGCACAATGCTGTTGCTTTAGAACAAATAAATAGGAAGAATTAAATGATTTCTCCTACTTTTTTAGGGACGGGGGGATTTTACATGGTCATATTTGGTATTGTTGGAAAGGTTGGACTTTGGCCTTTCCAGTGTCGCCTCACTTGATCTTGTAAGTTATAGGAAACTTAAAATATTGGGGTTTAAATGATCCATGTATCTCCCATAATAGGATTGCAACACAGGGTGAGAAAATGTTCCTGTACCAGTCGTCGGTGCCCAGGCTCAACTGGATACAAAGGTCAAGTTCTTACATCCTGGAGGAAGATAGGATTAAAGAATGACCCTCCAGAGGCTCGCAATGCACATGCATCAGACTTGCACTATTTAGGGCATAAGGAACTACCAGTGCCCTACTGCATGTCAGGCTCAAAATATATCACTTTCCCAGACCAATAGAGACATACGAATGGGGCAAACTGGGTGGCACTGGCAACTGCTGTTACTTTCAATCTGTACATTTGCCAGGAATATTGTAGGTCAGGTGGCATTGCCGGCAAGGTGCCATTGTGTCAAACGGCTTGGACCTTCCTGAGAATTCATATAGTGTATATAGGAGCTGGTGGCGTTGCGAGTGCGACCTTTGAAGCAACAAGAGACGATTGTTGAAGGCCTCGCCGTTACTGCGAACGATGAGATAAGTACCTGCTAATGACGGCCCCCCGCTGGCGGGCACACGTGTGCAATAATGTCATGTTAGCCATGTAATCGCTGATGGCATGATATCATACGTCCGCAGGCACTAATTAGCATTTGTCGGGCTGATGGGTGAATCACTGGCAGGCAAAGGACTGCCACGCACAGCGGAATCTGGACCCGCTTTGTACATTTTCGAGAAAATACAAGACGCCTACCCGACCGTCCTGCAGAAAAGTCATGGTTTGAGGTCGATCACTGAAGGGTGGCTTTTTCTCAGAAGTAGAAGGTTAAGCGGCAAAAAGCTGAGGGAGGCGAACAATGGCGCACGTAGGGAACGTACAATGGGACGCACTTCTCAAAGGGACTTGGCGCCTATTATATAAGCGACCTCGGCGAAAGCCGAGCAACATAACAAAGCTCGTGACATTCAGGCGCGGGACGGCTCGTACAGCCATTAGGTCTCCGGCTTTAACGGAAATGGCAGGAAATAGATTCAGGAGAGAAACGGAGATCGGCTGCGGGAATAGAAATATTATTAAAAACCTAAAAACAAAATAAACATTAGGATACCAAGCGAAAAAAGGACGAATGCCAGAAATGCTCAGAAAAGAAAGCTTTAAAGGGCAGTACCACCAAAAAATACAATGTCCTTATTGTGTTTACTCGATGTTGCTGATATCTTACATGTGCTTTGCTTTTCTCTTGTATGTTTCGTTGAGTAAATATTTTCCTCTATATGTGTCACTGGGTGCATCCATTGTGTGATATTATCCTCTATATGTGTCCTGGGTGCATCCATTGTGTGATATTTTCCTCTATATGTGTCACTGGGTGCATCCATTGTGTGATATTTTCCTCTATATGTGTCACTGGGTGCATCCATTGTGTGATATTTTCCTCTATATGTGTCACTGGGTGCATCCATTGTGTGATATTTCCCTCTATATGTGTCACTCGGTGCATCCATTGTGTGATATTTTCCTCTATATGTGTCACTGGGGGCATCCATTGTGTGATATTTTCCTCTATATGTGTCACTGGGTGCATCCATTGTGTGATATTTTCCTCTATATGTCACTGGGTGCATCCATTGTGTGATATTTTCCTCTATATGTGTCACTGGGTGCATCCATTGTGTGATATTTCCCTCTATATGTGTCACTCGGTGCATCCATTGTGTGATATTTTCCTCTATATGTGTCACTGGGGGCATCCATTGTGTGATATTTCCTCTATATGTGTCACTGGGTGCATCCATGTGTGATATTTTCCTCTATATGTGTCACTGGGGGCATCCATTGTGTGATATTTTCCTCTATATGTGTCACTGGGGGCATCCATTGTGTGATATTTTCCTCTATATGTATCACTGGGTGCATCCATTGTGTGATATTTTCCTCTATATGTGTCACTGGGCGCATCTATTGTGTGATATTTTCCTCTATATGTGTCACTGGGTGCATCCATTGTGTATATTTCCCTCTATATGTGTCACTGGGGACATCCATTGTGTGATATTTCCTCTAATGTATCACTGGGGGCATCCATTGTGTGATATTTTCCTCTATATGTGTCACTGGGCGCATCTATTGTGTGATATTTTCCTCTATATGGTCACTGGGTGCATCCATGTGTGATATTTCCCTCTATATGTGTCACTGGGCGCATCCATTGTGTGATATTTTCCTCTATATGTGTCACTGGGGCGCATCCATTATGTGATATTTTCCTCTATATGAGTCACTCGGTGTATCCATTGTGTGATATTTTCCTCTATACGTATCACTGGGTGCATCCATTGTGTGATATTTTCCTCTATACGTATCACTGGGTGCATCCATTGTGTGATATTTTCCTCTATATGTGTCACTGGGCGCATCTATTGTGTGATATTTTCCTCTATATGTGTCACTGGGCGCATCCATTGTGTGATATTTTCCTCTATATGTGTCACTCGGTGCATCCATTGTGTGATATTTTCCTCTATATGTGTCACTGGGCGCATCCATTATGTGATATTTTCCTCTATATGTGTCACTGGGCGCATCCATTGTGTGATATTTTCCTCTATATGTTCACTCGGTGCATCCATTGTGTGATATTTTCCTCTATATGTGTCACTGGGCGCATCCATTATGTGATATTTTCCTCTATATGTGTCACTGAGTGCATCCATTGTGTGATATTTTCATCTATATGTGTCACTGGGTGCATCCATTGTGTGATATTTTCCTCTATATGTGTCACTGAGTGCATCCATTGTGTGATATTTTCCTCTATATGTGTCACTGGGTGCATCCATTATATGATATTTTCCTCTATATGTGTCACTGGGCGCATCCATTGTGTGATATTTCCCCCTATATGTGTCACTGGGCGCATCCATTGTGTGATATTTTCCTCTATATGTGTCACTGGGCGCATCCATTGTGTGATATTTTGTGTTGTATCTTTCCATCACTTGCTCCTCACTGTGTGGCTTTGGCCATAGAATGGAGTGAATGGGTCAGTCACTGACTCACAGCATTGTATTGTGTGGGATGTATTCAATGGACATCACCAGGGGGTAGATTAGAAATCTTTTAAGCTTCCCGTTTTATCTCATTCATCTGCCATCTCTTATCTCAGGTAGCTTGGAGAACAATAGACCTCCTGCAGCCTTGTCTAAACATTCCCTCCTCCACCTAATTAACTGTTAATTACTGTAGAAGATAAAATCTTTTGCACAGATTTTGGTAAATGTTGCATCATGGGAAAAATCCACAAAATGGAAACAGGAAGTATAAAAACATTTTTTTTTTTCCTTTTTACATGCAAATACTTCAAAGAAAAAAAAAAGCAGCGTGTGTTTTATAATGTGTTTTATAAGTTGTTCTTATTTTTAATACACAAGTAATACAGCCTTATGTAAGTGGTATTGTCCCTTTAAATAGACTGTGAGCCGAGGGATATGGGAGGTGGTGGTGGTGGTGGTGGTGTTGAACCTGAAAGAGTCGTCTCTGACGCAGGCTCGGGTCAAGGCAGGCAGAGATCTATTAGAAAAATCAAAACGAAACAGACGGTAAAAGCAGCTCGGGTCCGGGGCGGACGACAGAGGATCCGGATCAAAGCCCCCGAATGAAAGCTAAAAGCGTACAATACAGAGGTAACAGAAAAAAAGCACCGACACAGTTGGACGCATCGCTCGGCCAATTACGCTCTCTAGTTGGCACATTTTATATATATAAAAAAAAAACGCCATATCTCGAACATAAAAAGATTTGATGGAAATATATATATTTAACTATTTTTTTTTAACCTGGATTGTAAGATTAAAAACCTGGCAGACTGCTGGGTCTGCTCACAAACCCAAAACGATAAAGTCGGCAGAGACATCATAGAACCTGCACATTGTGACACATACCATCAATGTAGCATGTGTGCGAGATTTATTAAATATCGTTATAGATCCCTTACATCATGGATCAGCATCCTTGACCCTCTAGATGTTTTGGAACTACATCTCCCATGATGTCCAGCCACCCAATACATTGGCTGAGTCTTGTGGGAAATGTAGTTCCGAAACATCTGTAGGACCAGGGTTGGAGGCCCCTAGCTGCCCTACATCTCTTGACATTTACAGTAAGAAGCCCTAGACCAGTGATGGTGAACCATGGGACCCCAGGTGTTTTGGATCTACATGTACCATGATGCTTAGTCACACATGAGTTTGGCAGAGCACCATGGGACATGTAGTTCAGAAACATCAGGGGTTGCAAGGTTTGACCTCACTGCCCTAGACGATGAATTATGTAGTGTTAAAGATGGGGGGATACAATTTGGCAAACGTCAGTAACCCTTGAATTCCACTGAACAAACCAGAGCTTTTTACCCCAGCAGTATGTACGTACAAATTAACCCCTCGTTTCATTTTGGGATTTATTTAAAGGCATCCTTTTGGGTTACAATGGGAGGAGGGGGTTTGTCATTTTAACCCTTTAATTCACTTTTAAAACTCCCCTTGTTTCTACCGCCGAACTGCCTCTTTTGCTTCCTGTAAGCTGCAGCAAGTCACATGACCATGGAGAGGCTGGAAGGTCAAGAGAGCATTCAGCCAATCTCATGGCTCTCAGTGACATCAAATGCCATTGGTTGGAGCAGGATTCCTTCTCTGGAAGTTGTCACTGATTGTCAGATCCTGGGAAGAGCCAAACCCCTGTATTTGGAGGGCTGAATCAGCCCTCCATAAACACCCTCCTGAAGGGAAAAAAAGGGGTGTGGACGCTCAGGGCATCCTGACCACTGAATACAAATACACTGAATAGTCATAGTGTACCTTGGAACCCCAGATGTTTCTTAACTGCATGTCCCACGAGGCTCAGGCAGCCTTAAAGCTGGTGGAACGGGGCGTGGCCTGGACGGCAACTAAGATGGACGCCTAAGAGACTTGCTCTGTATCCCCACCACGCTTTTCAGCCGTTTTCACTAGCCTTTGAGCACCATGGGTTGCAACAAGAAGTCGCCCGAGGACCCAGCGTAGCTGGGACCCTGAGAAAGTCACAAGTAGGACCCCTGGATAGTTTTCTCCACCCCGCGACCTCGCCGCCGCCGGAATCGCGGCCTACACGTGGGCCCGAGACGCCGAGATTGAGCGCCGAAACTCCTTCTCTTCCTCTCTCTCCCCTCCTCCTCCTCTCCCTCTTCTCGTCTTCCCTTCCTTCCCTTGCCTAATATCTACACTCCACCCCCCCACTGGTCATGGTACCCCGATTTAAGTGTTGTATGTTCGGCTGCTATACACTGTCTGTTTACATACCCGCGCCTTATAGTGGGGGGGGGGCCATCGTGCTACCGATGTTGATCGATATGGATGGTCTAAACTCCACCTGTTTCAAGCCGCGAGATATTACTCTCTTATCTTACAATGTGAAGGGTCTTAACGCACCGGAGAAGAGATCTCGGATGTTGAGGGAGCTGTATCTGGCGCGCGCCTCGGTAGCTATGCTGCAGGAGACCCATTTCCGCGAGGGCTCGGCCCCACTGTTGAGGGACCGTAGATTCCCGACTGGATACTTTAGCAATTACACGGACGGGAAGTCTCGGGGGGTTGCTATCTTGTTTGCAAATGATATCCCGTTTGTTTTTCAGGATAGCCGTGTGGATAGTGAGGGTAGATTCCTTTTCGTCAAAGGAACGATCGCGGAGGTCGTTTATACTTTCGCCACAATTTATATCGCCAATGTGGCCCAATCAACATGCTTTGCTCGAGTTATGACTAAACTGAAGCAATTTCAGGAAGGCATTCTTATAATGGCTGGAGATTTGAACTCTTGTAGATACATCATCAGGTAGATCGGCAATTCCACCTCATGCACTACGGATGTTACGTCGTTCGCTTCATGAGATGCGCCTTGTGGATACTTGGCGAGCATTTCACCCGGGAGAACGGGACTTTACGTTTTATTCGAATGTGCACCACGTCTCTTCCCGCTTGGATTATCTATTCCTCGAACAGTTTCATCTGGATCTTGTAGTGGAGACATGCATCCACCCTACAACTTGGTCGGACCATGCACCAATTTCAATACGCATGGCGTCCCCGTTGTGCCGCCCGCGCGAACGCACTTGGCGACTCAATACGTCTTTATTGTCGGACATGGGAGTTTCGACCGGTGTACGGGAGGTTTTGACCCGATACTTTGAGGAAAACTTGCCTACTGAGGTGGCGCAACCCGTTGTCTGGGAGGCCCATAAGTCAGTGGTGCGGGGAGACCTTATTAGTAGGGGCACTGCGCTGAAGAAAGTCAGAAAAAAAAAAAAAAAAGCTGGTGGAACATCATGGAACATGTGGTTCAGGAACATCTGGGGTACCAAGGTTCACCATCACCAGCCTAGAGTGTCCCTTTACTAAACCATCCTAGTTCAGCTTACTTTTTAAGGTTTCATCACTGAGAAACGTAACCATGCACAACCTGGGAAAAACTTTATTTAAAAATAAAAAGAGCAAACTCTGCACATTAATCTGATGCGGACGATACTTGGCCTAGTGACCGGAGCCGAGGCCTAAGGGCGAGAATATTCTGAGAATTGAGGTCAGCTTCTTGTCGGCGCGCACGCACACCGCTTCTCCCTGCGCTGTCAAACCGCGGACAGAAAATAGAAATCTATGCAGATTTTGCTCTGCTCCCCGGAGCCTCCCCGAGGGGGTCCCTTTCATTGTACGGTAATGAAGAATAAGAGCGTTAGTTAGTGCTTCTCCTTGGTTAACCCTATTAAATTCAAAGACTCTGTACCGAGATTCACAGAACGAGAACGCCCTGCAGGGCTCTATTAATAACAATAACACCGGCACCTGACTGCCAGGCGACACATCCTATAGGTGTGATGCTAATCTGCTGGAGATATGTGCCGAGGATGCGAAAGCCGGCAGGTCTATCTGCTTAAAGGACCCTCCAAATTGCCTGTTAAGGTTATGGTACGTATAGTCCTGTAGCTGGATTAAGACGCAAAGTGGTCGTATGCCGGTGACCAGTTCTGGGCATCCAACAACACTTCCTGTCCTGTTGAATGACTGGGAGTGAGTCTGGCGTCCCAGGTCCACCTGCAAGCGTACAGATTATCAGGTACATTTTTCGGTGACTTGATGCAGAGCAGAGAGGTACCTGTCAGAGACGAGGCCCTAGGCGGCTGCCTAAAGCTGAGCAAAGTATGTGAAGACACTTGAGGATGGGCAGCATCACAAGGTTTTTGAGGGTCCTAAGAACGGGCAACAGGAAGTGGTCTGTCCTACGGTGGGTCAAAGCTCAGAAGGTTTTAACTCTATGGTAGCATTACAAGGGAGGCTGAACCATATGCAAATCAGTCTGCTGTCACCCAAAAAGGGCAGCCAGAACTGAAATGCAAAGGCATCCTCCACTGCACCAGAGGAACCGCAGAACCCAACGATCGTTTCGACCTAGTGTGACCTCATCAGGAAGACATAGCGGATACCCCTCTAAGACCCTCGAGCAAGGTTCTGCGTTTGGATTACCCTGTACGCAATGAGTGAGCAAAATTTGTGAGGGCCCTGAGATCAGGCAGCATCCCATGGTTTGAGAGGGTCCTCAGAACGGGCAACAGAATAACTGCATAGCTGGCCTGCATTACAGTGGGTCCCCCGCTCAGCTCAGGGCTCACAAGGGTTTAACTTGAGGGTGCCACTACAGATGAGGCTGTACCATATGGAAATCAGTCTAGTGACCAGAGCTGAAATGCCAAGGCAGCCTCCTCTGCACGAGAGGAAACGCAACCCTCAACAATCGCTTCGGCCTTGTTTGACCTTCCCAGGCAGCAGGGCATACCAGATACCGCTCGAGTCTAGGCTGTCTAATGGGTGATCCAGCCCTGAGAAGATCCCCTGCTCCTCTACACACAGGATCTTACGAATGCACCAATTTACATGAAACCACTTGGCTGTAACCCCACCTCCTCATCCAGTTACATCACAGGAAGTAGCTACAACTACTCCCCCAGCCCATACAAGTACTTGACTAGTGAGTTTGCACTACATGCTGAAGTCTCCACTTTCCAGCTCACTGTTAAGGAGACAACCTTAAGTCCACGACTCCACCCTTCAAAAAACTGTGGTTGGAGCTGGTGTTAAGCAGGTGCCCATCTCTGCACATCAGTTAAACAGCAGTTCCATTCATATTTTCTGGCAAACAAAATCCCTGTTGAGATCGCAAATGCAAATCGCCAAACACCTTACTGGACTAGGGGATTGGAGATACAATTGGGGATATGACCAGTTCCCGGTGAAAATAGGGAGCAGATATTGATTGGCTGAGCCACTTCCTGCAGAAGCTGCAAAGCACTGGGGATCCACATTCATACGGTGACTTCAGTACAGCTTTCGTCCTGTATTTTATCAACGTAAGCGTATGCACGGGCAACTTGTCATCAACAGATTCGCTTTTGATTTTTCCGGAACTGCAAGCCTAGTTTCTTCATCACTTTGATGGAGGAAATGTAACTATTTTAATAAAACCCAGCGGAAAACTTGCTTCACGACTAATGCGATAACAAGGGATGCGCCTGAGGAGTTAAAATAAGAAATAATAACGATAATGATGATTACGGCTGTCATGATTCAGGGACTTCACATCCTAAGATAATGCAGAAGAACCTGACTCATACCCTCCAGCACTCCACTTCAGGAGGAACCGTACGTTTTGGGAATCCAAATCCCTGAAAACAGAAAGGCAAAAAACAGTACAATAAGGAGATTGAACAATACAATTCACTGTAGACAGTGTTAATATTTGAACCGAGTCTATAAATGTCTTTGTTAATGAGGAAAAATGCAAAAGAGGGTGAAAAACAGACGTGTCCATATGGACTCAGAATGTGACGCGTCGGCATGTTCGTTGATTCAGCCTACAAAGCGAAACGAGGCCGAAACGAAGGCGAACGAATCGAGCAATGGAGGAATTCATCCCTCGATTCGTTCATGAATTTCTCGATTCGTTCAAGTGGCAGGAAGTAGCGGTTGTTACCAGTAGTCGCATACCGGACACTGTTGCTAAAATTTTAAAGAAAAAGGAATACAAATAAAATAAGAGAAGCATATGGGCGTCAGAATTACCCCCCCCCCCCCGTAAGGCTCTATACCAACATGGTGGGTGGAGGCATATCAGCTAAACAAGTAGCCATTGGCCGCTTGCCGCTAGTATTCTGGAACTGCTGGGTTAAATTTTAGTAACTAAGCAGCTGCTAATAATGAATGGGGAGTGGGTGCTTCTTTGCGATTCCCCCTCCCCTAATCCATGGGCATCAAGTGTTGGGATGAACACCACTAATGGTGGACATGCCAGTGTGTACACCCATGTGTGGCAAATGGGTGCTATATTAGTAAAGAGGGGAGGGAGACAAGTCACTCTCCCCCTCCGCCCTCCCCCTCCTTATTCATTGACATCTGATGGGGTACAGTTCATGGACAACAGCAACGAAGACATTTGTTTAAGTAGACTAGCGCATGCGTTTCTGGACAAATGGTGATTCGTCGAGAATGTCCAATGACTCGTCCAAATAAAGAATCGACAAAGCGACAAAATGCTGAAATGAAGGCGAACAAATTGAGCAATGGACAAATTCAGCCCTCGATTCGTTATTGCATGTCTCGATTCGTTCAAGTGGCACGAAGTGGTGGCTACTGACCACTGCACACATGCCGGTCATCAATGTGAAAACCTTAAGAAAAAGTAATACAAATAAAATAACAAAAGCCTATGGGGGTCAGAATTACCCCCATAATACCCTATGCCGACATGGTGGGTGGAGGCACATAAGATAAACAAGTAGCCATTGGCCACTTGCTGCTACTATTCCAGAACTGCTGGGTTAAATATTAGTGAGAAGCCGCCAATAATGAATGGGGAGGGGGACTTCTTCCTGGTTCCCCTTGGCCTCGACCCATGGGCATTTGGTGGAGGGATCAGTCCATGAGAGGTGGACATGCCCAGTGTACAATCATGTGTGGCAGGTGGGTGCTATGGTAATAAAGATGTGGGGGGCATTTCACTGTCCCCCTCCCCAACCATTGGAACTGTGGGTACGGTTCATGGCATGCTTAGAGAGCATGACAAGTGGGGGCCATATTTGCTATATTATAAAAAATGTGGGGGAGGGGGATGAAATTGCCCCATCGACCAGCCATGGGCATCACACTAGGGCTGCAACTAACGATTATTCTCATAATCGATTAGTTGGACGATTATTATTTTGACTAATCGATTCATCGGATAAAAAAAAAATAAAAAAAAAATTGTTTACTTAAAAGGAGTTTTATGTAAAAAATAAATAACCACAACCCACTCCCCCTTTTTTCATAAGCAATTTGCGTAGTGTACATAACGTTCGTACGTACAGACTCAAATTGCGTATCTTGCATACTTTTCAAACAAGGTATGCGAGCGCTTGGTCAGAGGGATGGGTTGATGCTGCGAGCGCTTGGTCAGAGGGATGGGTTGATGCTGCGAGCGCTTGGTCAGAGGGATGGGTTGATGCTGCGAGCGCTTGGTCAGAGGGATGGGTTGATGCTGCGAGCGCTGGTCAGAGGGATGGGTTGATGCTGCGAGCGCTTGGTCAGAGGGATGGGTTATGCTGCGAGCGCTTGGTCAGAGGGATGGGTTGATGCTGCGAGCGCTTGGTCAGAGGGATGGGTTGATGCTGCGAGCGCTGGTCAGAGGGATGGGTGATGCTGCGAGCGCTTGGTCAGAGGGATGGGTTGATGCTGCGAGCGCTTGGTCAGAGGATGGTTGATGCTGCGAGTGCTTGGTCAGAGATGGGTTGATGCTGCGAGGTTGGTCAGAGGGATGGGTTGATGCTGCGAGCGCTGGTCAGGGATGGGTTGATGCTGCGAGCGCTTGGTCAGAGGGATGCTGGTTGATGCTGCGAGCGCTTGGTCAGAGGGATGGGTTGATGCTGCGAGCGCTTGGTCAGAGGATGGGTTGATGCTGCGAGCGCTTGCTTGGTCAGAGGGATGGGTTGATGCTGCGAGCGCTTGGTCAGAGGGATGGGTTGATGCTGCGAGTGCTTGGTCAGAGGGATGGGTTGATGCTGCAAGCGCTTGGTCAGAGGGATGGGTTGATGCTGCGAGCGCTTGGTCAGAGGGATGGGTTGATGCTGCCAGCGCTTGGTCAGAGGGATGGGTTGATGCTGCATGCGCAGCTTAAGCCCATGTTTCCTTTCTCAAATGAACGCGGCTACAAGCATTTGGTCATAGATGTCAGCATGAAATTGGGGTTAATAAGCTAAAGTTGTCAGGGTGTGTAGAGTGTCCCTTTTAAATAATTTCGTGCACAAACTGAGTGGGAGGAGAGACTGGAGGTGGAAGGGAGTGACTTTGCTCAAGTGACATGACCTGAGTGTGCGAGGGAGTGGGTATGGGCAAAAGACCAGATCGGAGTGTGGGAGCGAGGTTGGGGAAAGGGACCAGACCAAAAGTGAGGGGAATGGCAGTTCCTGACCAAAGAGGGTGGTGGCACAGGACTCCAGCTTCAAGTAAGGATAAAACAGTCATACAGCTCCTTCACCCAGTGGCAGTATCATATTGTTTGTGTTCTAGTTCTGCTACTGTTGTAAACGGAATAAAAACAAACTGGTTGTGTCTGACATAACCCTAGAACTAAATCATACCTAGTAAAGCAGCGGCGCATCTTCTCCAATCAGCTCCGAAGCCGAGGTTATTTACGTCTAACTCCGTCTGACTCTAAACAGTTTGTGCTGCACACAGGACGATTAATCAACACCGATTAATCGATAATGGAAATAGTTGACAACTATTTTAATCATCGATTAGTTGTTGATTAATCGATTAGTTGTTTCAGCCCTACATCACACAGAAGTCTAATGAAATATTTTTTTGGGGGGGCAGGCATGCCAGGTATGCTTAGACTAACAGCATAACACATCTGTAAAAGAGACCAACATATAAACCAACGTTTTGGCAAACAGCCCCTTCCTCAGAGTATTCACTCTGCCCTTAGTTTTATCTGGATACATTTATGATACATTTATTGCCCCTATGACGTTTTAAGGCCCAGTAGACAAACAAGCCGACACATTGTATCCAATAACGATTAACCCAAAGGCATAGAAAAGGCAACGACGGAACCGGTTGCACCGGCGTGCAGCGACAGACTCTGATCCTTTACAAGACGGCCGCCGCTGCAGCTGCTGCTCTAATTGTACCTCTCACGAGGCTTCAAAAGTTTTAGGCCCCAGGCCATGAATTGTAGAACAATATCACGTACTGTTTGCAAAACACTCGGTTGATTTTGTTGTCCCCGGCAAACGCGAAAGAACCGTTGAAGGGAGGATTCCGCGGCCGTGCCCTGCAGCGTTTGCAGGCGTCTCTGCGCTGGAGTTGAGCTGGGAATGAAAATGATGAACTCGGGGGGAAACTGGGAAAGTGAATAGACTTACTCAATGTACTTTATGTATGTATGTATGTGTATTGACCCTTTAACTGACAAAAAAAACATGTAAAACCGACTGAAATTAGAATATAAAACCCCATTTACATAGCAGCCCCAACCATCACTGTAACAAAATGCTCAGCAAACTTTACTGCTGCATTCCAGCAGTCAGGGACTTGTCAGGATACAGAGAGAGCTGTGGGGGTCAGTCGCTGCTGTACAGGGATAAGATTCAGGGGGTTATAATGAGTGTAATTCCCTGTACAGTACAGATACAAGGTGTTGCTGTAATTGCCATACTCAGGCATTATGCGGCACATACAGATACAAGGTGTTGCTGTAATTGCCATACTCAGGCATTATGCGGCACATACAGATACAAGGTGTTGCAGTAATTGCCATACACAGGCATTATGCAGCACATACAGATACAAGGTGTTGCTGTAATTGCCATACACAGGCATTATGCAGCACATACAGATACAAGGTGTCGCTGTAATTGCCATACACAGGCATTATGCAGCACATACAGATACAAGGTGTTGCTGTAATTGCCATACACAGGCATTATGCAGAACATACAGATACAAGGTGTTGCTGTAATTGCCATACACAGGCATTATGCAGCACATACAGATACAAGGTGTTGCTGTAATTGCCATACACAGGCATTATGCAGCACATACAGATACAAGGTGTTGCTGTAATTGCCATACACAGGCATTATGCAGCACATACAGATACAAGGTGTTGCTGTAATTGCCATACACAGGCATTATGCAGCACATACAGATACAAGGTGTTGCTGTAATTGCCATACACAGGCATTATGCAGCACATACAGATACAAGGTGTTGCTGTAATTGCCACACACAGGCATTATGCAGCGCATACAGATACAAGGTGTTGCTGTAATTGCCATACACAGGCATTATGCGGCACATACAGATACAAGGTGTTGCTGTAATTGCCATACACAGGCATTATGCAGCACATACAGATATTGCATTGTTAATAATCTCATTCTGATCACTACAAACCCCCATAAGCAGGAGATCTCACCATTTTATTATCAGTCTGCAGCACATTTACTGACACAAAGGCCATTTCCGCCTGTATCCTGATAATGCAGACCCTGTGTGACATTGTGACGGATAAGGGACGCCATCTACAGTTTAGAACTTTTCATCTCAGTGATATTTCTGTAAAGGATAAACGTTTATTCATGACAAGTGAAAAATTAACAAATTCACATTATTTTAATCTTTAATTATGTGTCACAGCAATGCAATAGATCCTGCGGTTACCCGGTTCCCTGCCCCGGTAATGCCAGAGAAAAGGAAGATGCCCAATGGGATGGATGTAAAGGCTCAGTGACATCAATGTGACAAACTGGTGGTCCGTGGTCACTTTCAATAAAAGAATCACTATCTCTTCGAATGTCTAAACGACGGTTATAACTTTTTTATATACTATCCTTCCTTATTTATGTGTTTTATGAAGGACAGAAGTGCCTTTAGACTCAGGGCTCCCGGGTAGCCTCCTGCTCTTCTACAGGCACGGGTGGAAAATGAAGCGGCGGGCGACCACAAACCCCATTCATGGAGATGCCATGCTCTGCATTTCCTCTGGATAATTAGGGACTATTTATTTTTCCTTATTGTAGGTGGGAGTAACGATTCAAGAACTGATACACTATAATTTGCAATAAGGATCCAGGGAGTCGAGAGGGACCGTACGGAGTCTTTTTCTTGGCTTTGGGTGCCGCCAGCAAGGGTGGGTACCCGATACTCCCAGAATGTAGCGGGAAATCGCCCTCGATCGGTCGAACTGATCACGTCGTCCGTCCTGCCGAGCTTTGTTTATTGTGTCTTTTTGTTTTCCGCAACGCAAGAACAGTTTAGATGTTTTTTAACGCGTGGGGCTGTTACCGTTTTTCGCGTCGCGAGTGAGCGATGCCGGAGGAATATTAACTTAGTATCGCGTGTCCTAATAATTGTACGTTTAACGAGTACACATTGGCGAACGCCGGATTCTCAAAGCGTTACATTGCGGCTCTTTAAAACGCCACCCAAACATAATACAAGCTCATACATACGAACAATTCAACTCGTGCCAGGGATGAAAAGCAAACCTTTTTCTGGGCCCTGGGAAAAGCTGATTGCTTGAAGGAGCCCAGACGGTGATGATGGGGAAAGCCATGCCGAGATGTGGTTACACAGGCTTGGCAACTGCAGCCCTGATGATTTTTTTTTTTTTATGGAGCAATGTGAACCTTCCCCTGATACCGACCACACAGCCTGAAAGGAGCTCCGGGCAGACTGAGGGAGAGGTGAGCTGGGTCCGGGAGAAAAATAAAAGGAGGGGGAGAATTGGCTGAATATCTCACACAGAGATTTTCCCGATAGCGGCTCCAAGGAATAAAGTGTCACCGACGGCTCGGGATGCGTTTCCAGGATCAGCTCCTCCTGGAGCCTTAGGGTAGAAATGGCGGCGTGATATAAACACCAAGAAACGCATAACTGTAAATAAAAATCACACCGCAGGGAACTGTGTGAATTCAAATAGCAATAAACAGAAAAATCCCGTCCTCGGGCAAGAAATAAGTGAAGACCTCCTGAACAAAATGCGCTTCATCATAAGGTGCAAAGGGCTGCGGAGGAAAATCATAATGCGCCACGGAATCGCCTTATCAATGGAGGAGCATGACATCATCCTCCACACCTCCTCCTAATACACAGACACCCGGACACGTCCCTCTCACCTCCTTCAAATATATAGATACCAGGACACGTCCCTCTCACCTGCTCCTAATACACAGACACCGGACGCGATACTCTCTCCTCCTCCTAATACACAGACACCCGGACGCGATACTCTCTCCTCCTCCTAATACACAGACACCGGGACGCGATACTCTCTCCTCCTCCTAATACACAGACACCGGGACGCGATACTCTCTCCTCCTCCTAATACACAGACACCCGGACGCGATACTCTCTCTCCTCCTAATACACAGACACCGGACGCGATACTCTCTCCTCCTCCTAATACACAGAAACCGGACGCGATACTCTCTCCTCCTCCTAATACACAGACACCCGGACGCGATACTCTCTCCTCCTCCTAATACACAGACACCCGGACGCGATACTCTCTCCTCCTCCTAATACACAGACACCGGGATGCGATACTCTCTCCTCCTCCTAATACACAGAAACCCGGACGCGATACTCTCTCCTCCTCCTAATACACAGACACCGGGATGCGATACTCTCTCCTCCTCCTAATACACAGACACCGGGACGCGATACTCTCTCCTCCTCCAAATACACAGACACCGGGACGCGATACTCTCTCCTCCTCCAAATACACAGACACCGGGACGCGATACTCTCTCCTCCTCCTAATACACAGACACCGGGATGCGATACTCTCTCCTCCTCCTAATACACAGACACCCGGACGCGATACTCTCTCCTCCTCCTAATACACAGACACCGGGATGCGATACTCTCTCCTCCTCCTAATACACAGACACCGGGACGCGATACTCTCTCCTCCTCCTAATACACAGACACCGGGACACGTCCCTCTCACCTCCTCCTAATACAGAGACACCGGGACACGTCCCTCTCACCTGCTCCTAATACACAGACACCGGGACACGTCCCTCTCACCTGCTCCTAATACACAGACACCGGGACACGTCCCTCTCACCTGCTCCTAATACACAGACACCGGGACATGTCCCTCTCACCTCCTCCTAATACACAGACACCGGGACACGTCCGTCTCACCTCCTCCTCATACACAGACACCGGGACACGTCCCTCTCACCTCCTCCTAATACACAGATACCAGGACACGTCCCTCTCACCTCCTCCTAATACACAGACACCGGGACGCGTCCCTCTCATCTCCTCCTAATACACAGACACCGGGACACGTCCCTCTCTCCTCCTCCTAATACACAGACACCGGGACACGTCCCTCTCACCTCCTCCTCATACACAGACACCGGGACACGTCCCTCTCACCTCCTCCTAATACACAGACACCGGGACGCGTCCCTCTCATCTCCTCCTAATACACAGACACCGGGACACGTCCCTCTCACCTCCTCCTAATACACAGACACTGGGGACACGTCCCTCTCACCTCCTCCTAATACACAGACACCGGGACACGTCCCTCTCACCTCCTAATACAGAGACACCGGGACACGTCCCTCTCACCTCCTCCTAATACAGAGACACCGGACGCGTCCCTCTCACCTCCTCCTAATACACAGACACCGGACACGTCCCTCTCACCTCCTCCTCCTAATACACAGACACCAGACACGTCCCTCTCACCTCCTCCTAATAAACAGACACCGGGACACGTCCCTCTCACCTCCTCCTAATACACAGACACCAGGACACGTCCCTCTCATCTCCTCCTAATACACAGACACCGGGACACGTCCCTCTCACCTCCTCCTAATACACAGACACCGGGACACGTCCCTCTCATCTCCTCCTAATACACAGACACGGGACACGTCCCTCTCACCTCCTCCTAATACACAGACACCGGGACACGTCCCTCTCACCTCCTCCTAATACACAGACACCGGACACGTCCCTCTCACCTCCTCCTAATACACAGACACCGGGACACGTCCCTCTCACCTCCTCCTAATACACAGACACCGGGACACGTCCCTCTCACCTCCTCCTAATACACAGACACCGGGACACGTCCCTCTCACCTCCTCCTAATACACAGACACCGGGACGCGTCCCTCTCACCTGCTCCTCTAATACACAGACACCGGGACACGTCCCTCTCACCTCCTCCTAATACACAGACACCGGGACACGTCCCTCTCACCTCCTCCTAATACACAGACACCGGGACGCGTCCCTCTCACCTCCTCCTAATACACAGACACCGGGACACGTCCCTCTCATCTCCTCCTAATACACAGACACCGGGACGCGTCCCTCTCATCTCCTCCTAATACACAGACACCGGGACACGTCCCTCTCACCTCCTCCTAATACACAGACACCGGGACACGTCCCTCTCACCTCCTCCTAATACACAGACACCGGGACGCGTCCCTCTCATCTCCTTCTAATACACAGACACCGGGACACGTCCCTCTCTCCTCCTCCTAATACACAGACACGGGACACGTCCCTCTCACCTCCTCCTAATACACAGACACCAGGACACGTCCCTCTCACCTCCTCCTAATACACAGACACCGGGACACGTCCCTCTCACTTCCTCCTAATACACAGACACCGGGACACGTCCCTCTCACCTCCTCCTAATACACAGACACCGGGACACGTCCCTCTCACCTCCTCCTAATACACAGACACCGGGACACGTCCCTCTCACCTCCTCCTAATACACAGACACCGGGACACGTCCCTCTCACCTCCTCCTAATACACAGACACCGGGACACGTCCCTCTCACCTCCTCCTAATACACAGACACGGGACACGTCCCTCTCACCTCCTCCTAATACACAGACACCGGACACGTCCCTCTCACCTCCTCCTAATACACAGACACCGGGACACGTCCCTCTCACCTCCTCCTAATACACAGACACCGGGACACGTCCCTCTCACCTCCTCCTAACACACAGACACCGGGACACGTCCCTCTCACCTCCTCCTAATACACAGATACCAGGACACGTCCCTCTCACCTCCTCCTAATACACAGACACGGGACACGTCCCTCTCGCCTCCTCCTAATACACAGACACCGGGACACGTCCCTCTCACCTCCTCCTAATACACAGATACCGGGACACGTCCTCTCACCTCCTCCTAATACACAGATACCAGGACACGTCCCTCTCACCTCCTCCTAATACACAGACACCGGGACACGTCCCTCTCACCTCCTCCTAATACACAGATACCGGGACACGTCCCTCTCACCTCCTCCTAATACACAGATACCAGGACACTCACCTCCTCCTATTAACCAGATATTAAACGTGTGCATCTAATCTCCTTCAAATTCAAGGACATCGGGTTGTGTACATAAATATATATATATATATTGCACCCTGATCATTCTTATATGAAGTTTCTCAGGTTTGGCAACCACTTTCTTAAAAAGTAGAATAAAACCTATGTTTGTGGCTCAGTAGCTGGATTGTGAGTCCCTAATCAGCCGGTGGTGTGTGGGGTCCTCATGCTATCTCAGCGTAGCCTCCAGCCTCATCAACCAGGGCTCCAGGAGACAACACGTTGTGGATCTTGTCAGGATGAATATTCTAAATTAGGAATCAAAACACTTGGTGCTGAGCAGCAGAGAAAAAAAAGGGAAATCAAAGTGTGTCCTTGCTACCGGTGGAGTCAGCAGTCTCTCGCACGGAGCGTCGGGCTCACATGCCGGTATCTTATGGAGAGTGTCAGAAAGAGGTGAAATCAACCAAAAAGCAAAATCTAGAATGGTTAAAGACACAGGGCCCTCAATCGATTAAACCAGGCGTTATTAAACGGATGATTAAGTCTGACGTACTTATGATTTGTCACCCAGAATTCTTAGGCTGAAAAACCGCAAGAGAAGGAAAATGATGTCAGCCCTCCAAACTGGTTGGGCATCATGGGAAATGTAGTTCCGAAAAATACATCGCGAGTGCCGGTTAAAAAGTGCCCTATTTCATTCCTCGCGCATCGGTTTTGCGCGCACGCAAATGCGCATTTGCGCGAGGACAAAACCATCTGTGCAGAACGTCGTATTTCACAAACGATGCGCGTTATCGTTTGACGCGGATGGACTTGCGCGAGCGTGATGACCTGTGCGCGTCCTATACTTAACATTGTGAGCGCAAATGCGTTAAGCGCATGGTATTTCAATAGATGCGCAACTTCCTACGAACGACGTTTGCGCGCATAATTTTAACGTCTTTTAAAAGCTGGTGGTAACTGCAAATCTGAACGTCCTGGCCGAAACCAAATACACCAGCACGAAAAAAAAAAAATACAGCAACGTATAGTTACACATTCTACACATACCCAAACAAAAAAATAGTGAATCCGTGCGTGTTTTTATTATTGCTGCAGCATATATACTCAGATTTATTTTGACAGGCGCAAAAACGTTAGTGAGTCAATTAAGGTGAATTAATGTCAATTAAGGTTCTTAATTCTGATTGGCTGAATCCCGCGAAAAAAAACAGTCCGCGCACTTATTTACGTGCGCAACGTTACTGCGCGCGTATTACACTTCGTTTTGCACATTTTTTTTGCTAACGTTCTTTTTTGACGGATGAAAAAATGCGTTCGGATCCGAATATCACGTTAATTTTCGCGCGATAACGCTGGACAAAGCGCGCAAAAAAAATTGCGCGAGCGCATTTGCGCAGAGAATGTAATATGGCCCCTACTGTCTTTAAAAGTCTCATGTCCCTCCGATCGCGAGCGTTCTCAGAGAGGCAGCTGATGGATCAAATCTGTGCATGCGCGGCCAGCTCCGATCCATCGCTCTGCGCAAGCGCAACGGTATTGCGTAAGTAAAGTGCGCGAGTCCCGTAGCGCTGCACAATTTGCATAGGAGCAAACGTTGTATAAAAAAGCTTCAGGGACTTCCGGGTGAGCAGAAGAGGAGGAGCAGAGAGCGGCGAGGGGTAAAATTAATAATAAAAATATATATAATAAAAAATATTAATAATATTAATTTTAAGATATTAATAAGAAATAAAAATAATAAATCGGGATCTGCGGGATCTGCCCAATTATTTAAGGGCAAAAAAAAGGACCTCTATTTTTCAACAGTGTTCCTTTAAGAACAATTTCAGTTCCTTTTAGACTTGTGCACCGATTTTTTTTTCGGTTCGATTCGGTTCGTTCGGATTTTGTAAATTTTCGTTTCGACTCGTTTCGGCCGATTTCCGTTTCGTTTCGGTTCGTTTTTCGTATCGACTTTTTTTTCGTGATTTCGGAAATTTTCGTGTTTTTCGGAACGTCTGTTCTCCTCGTTTCAAAGTGTCTATTTGTTTTGACGTAAACTAATGGTTTTTCGGATACGATAATTATACGATACGATAATTCTGTCGATACGATAATTCTGCCTTTGAGATTTCTCATGTTTTACAAGAAGGATACATTGAGATTTCTCATGTTTTACAAGAAGGATACATTGAGATTTCTCATGTTTTACAAGAAGGATACAATGAGATTTCTCTGGATTTCCAGGAAGGATACATTGAGATTTCTCTGGATTTCCAGGAAGGATACATTGAGATTTCTCTGGATTTCCAGGAAGGATACGACGATGGGCGCAAATGATGCGCGTTAACGTCTAACGTGAGTTACCCTGCGCGAGCGAAAGTTCGTGCGCGCATCCCATGCTTAACATTGTGAGCGCAAATGCGTTTGTGCGCTGGTACGCGGACGGTATTACAATCGATGCGCAACTTTTTACGAACGACGTTTGCGCGCGTAATTTTAACGCCTTTTAAAAGCTGGTGGTAACGGCAAATCTGAACGTCCTGGCCGAAACCAAATACACCAGCACGAAAAAAAATACGGCAAAGTATAGTTACACATTCTACACATACCCAAACAATAAAATGGAGAAGTTGTGCGTGTTTTTATTATTGCTGCAGCATATATACTCAGATTGACTTTGACAGGTGCAAAAACTGAACGGGAGACAATTGTGGTTCTTAATTCTGATTGGCTGAATCGCGTGAAAAAACAGTCTGCCCACTGCTTTCTGCGCGCAGCGTTAATTTGCGTTAGTTTTCACGCGTATTTTTTACGGGCGATATTTTCGGACGGATGAAAAATGCGCTCGGATCGTAATACCAGCGTTAATTTACGCGCGTTAACGTTTAACGCTGCACGCAAAAACAATTGCACTGCGCGTATGAATTTGCACGGAGAATGTAATAGAGCCCTAAATATTTATAGGATATAGGCACAATTATTAAATATATATATAGACCCATTAAATGCAATTAGGAGGCGTTAGAATCAATATATAGATGTCCGTGTAAGTAGATATAGAGATCTCCCCTTTTTAATAGAAACATAATAAAAGGTAAAGAATCTGATGTCATTTTTCTTGTGGAACAGAACGACGATCGAGGGAGCAACCAGCAATTAGACTTGTGCACCGATTTTTTTTTTCGGTTCGATTCGGTTCGATTTGTTCGGATGTTTAAAATTTTCGATTCGGCTTGTTTCGACCGATTTCTGTTTCGATTCGGTTCGGCTCGTTTTTCGTGTACATTTTTTTTTCGGAATATCGACCATTTTTCGTATTTTCGGGTCACTTTGTTCGTTTTTTGTATCGACTTTTCGGAAATTTTCGTTTTTTCGGAACGTCTGTTCTCGTTTCAAAGTGTCTACGATAATTCTGGCGATTCTATCGTGGTTTTTTTTATTAAATAAAGATCCTTTTTTTCTTATGAATAATTGAATATACATTTCACAACTTTATTTAATCATATTAAAATGGTATGAAAGCCAAGGAACAAAAAAAATGAACAAAACGATTTAAAAAAACGCTAAACTGACCTGAATGCCACAAGAAACAAGTGATACGCATTTACAAATACAAAATTTACAGAATCAGCGATATAACCGATAATAGTTAAATATACGATGTCCAGAATTACCGAAATGGAACCGAAATCACGAATGGAACCGAAATCATGAATAGAGCGAAAATAAATTTCGATTTGACACATTTCAAGTCCATTCGAAAAATCCGAAAAATTTTCGTTTCGGCTCGGAAAACTTTTCGGATCTATCGGTTTTCGGGTCCGACCCGATTCGGAAATTCGGCCGAATCCGAAAACACGAAAATTCTGAAATTCTGAAACCCGAAACGCACATCCCTACCAGCAATCTGACCGCCGTGTATGGAAGGAAAAGAAGATGGGACGGAGTTAGCCTCTTCCAAGATGGCGCCGTTGTGGAAGACACCTTGGAAGGAACGGCCTCTACCGTATGGACCTGGTGGTCCTCAAGGGGGGTAAAATGTATTCCCTGGTGGTCTAGCTCCTCTTCCTGGAGCAGACCATACTCCATCAGTAATGAGTCAGGGTGTTCTGACCATCTCCCAGCTGCCACAGCCTGCAAACGCGTTGGGCGAGTTCAGGGTGACATGGAGGGACCTCCTACATCTATGTCACTTAGGCAAGCTGCATGGAATTAGGCAAGGACTGGGAGCCACGGGCCCCTTAACATATCATATGATGTCACCCCCCTGATGGTGGCCCTCACCGTGTGGGTCTGTTACCCCTCTATATGAGTTCCTTAGTAGAACCGTCACTCATTGGTTAGACCAAATAATATTGGATGACATTAATGTTCTCTGTTGTGGAATTATATCCTTTTTATGTTTGTTTCTTTATTTTGCTTTTTTTCCCGGCCATTCCATCTCACCCAGTGAAATCGTTACTTCGTCGCCCAATCGGATTGTACCGTCAGACTTCTTATTTTTTACATAACACACCTCGGCACACGTGGGTTGACGGCGCTGGAGGGTTTCAATAAATCAGGGTTTACGCCACGGGGCGAGAATTCAATCCTATTTGCACCTTCCCACCCCTCGTAAATGCAACCTCGCCGCAAAACACACGCAGCCCGGCCGGCCACGAAACACAAACACACAGCCCGCCTGGCCGCAGAACGCCAAGGGGGGATAACCGATATCCAGCAAGAAAACGAGAGCTCCAGCGTCCTGACCTCAGGCACCCGAAAAGGAACGAGCCAGCAGCGCCGCGTTGAGTAAACACACGCCACCTATATAAACCTCCTCCCCGCGCCTTTCCAAAGCTCCATTTAGTGATTCAGTCTGTTGCTCAAACTACAGCTGGCTCTTAAATAAAAATAAAAATAATTACCAGCGTCTACTTAGCGGGAATGCCTTAATATCTCTGAGTCACATTTTTGTGGCGGAATCTTACATACGAGCCAAAAAAAGAGAGCGGGAGAGAGAGCGAGAGGGAGGCAGCGGCGCGCGAAGCTAAATAAACTTAATATAAATAATAAAAAAAAGAGGAAGAAAAAAAAATCAGCTTGCCGACTTGACACCGGAGCTCAGACGGCAGCCTAAAGAAACAGAATGTACGCGAAACCCAGCCCTGGACCTCGGCTGCAAATCACACTGACAGTAATATGTCAAAGCACGAAAAGAAAAAGAGAAAAAGTAAAAAAAAAACGCCCCCCCGATGCCAGTTTGCCATTTGGATGCCATTATCCAGAACCCAAATCGGTTGGGTCTCCACTCAATAGGGTCTATTCATCGAGCAGAACACTTAGCACAGGAAGCTTCCCGGGCTCGCTTACATGTAGATCTCGCATAAATTCCTACTAGTCATAACATTTATTTTATAGTATATTGTACGTCGTTTATAAAGATTACACGTGTTTGCGAGTCGTCATCGACGTCTTCCAGTCGAGTGCCCAAACCTGAAGCGCTGAGTGATAGTTTTCAAGTCAAGGAC
Source organism: Leptobrachium leishanense (assembly GCA_009667805.1). Lineage (NCBI taxonomy): Eukaryota > Metazoa > Chordata > Amphibia > Anura > Megophryidae > Leptobrachium > Leptobrachium leishanense. Next base: position 150,389,020 of record CM019069.1, read on the forward strand.
CACCAATGGTGTCTATGTAATTGATGTCCCCTGTGGAATAAAGCTTGGGCGATCAAAAAAAAATCCCGGTGCCTTGGAGGTCCGATGACTTGCTGGGTCGGAATGACGGGCAAAGGTGATAGGGTGTTGCCAAGTCATCAAAACATCACGAGTTATTTCACTTTCGTGAGACATCGCAACCACATTTAATCTCAAAGTTTCAAAGGAACATTATTCTCCGGGAAAATGGTGAGGGACTGGTTGGATAAATTGGCGTGGGGTAACAAAGCGAACCCACCAAGGAACAGATACGACCATTAAGATGGCATTCATACATGTTTTCTTGATTTAATTCAATATGGAAATCAGGGCTCAAAAATTCCACTCGGTTAAATGCCAATGGCGAGTGGAAATTCAGGATGGGGAGAGCTCTCAAACAGAAAGTAGTACTTACATTAACCATAGCCCTAAAGCTCCCAGGTAGCAGCCAAAGCAGACAATGGTTTTAAACTTCAGAACCAAAGGTTGTGCTGTCCGGATGGTCAGCACAATTCCTTTACAACCTACCCTAGGATGCCTAATATCATAAGAATGATAGACGGAAGCCATGATGAAGCTAGCCAGGTGTGGCACTTTACAAAAAAGAAGATGAACAATATCTTTTTGAAGGTTAAATTTCAGGATATGTGTGTTGTTGGAATGCAAGTTGTATCGTAAACCAAAATAGGGCATGAGGAAGCCAAGCGAAACAGGTGGAAAGGAAGACGGCCACGGGTTAACCCGGTCATATTGCCAATTGAAGCAAACATACGAGTTAGGAGAAAGGAATCCCAGAGAAGGAGGCAGCTGTTAATGACTGGATAAGTAGGACTTGAGCAAGGTAACGGCGGTGTCGTGGATGCCCATGGACTAGAGGTTAGCTTGGGTGGTTTGCTGATCAATAAAACTTAACAAGGTTGTGCATAGTGAAGCACAAACCACCAGAGACCTTCATTAAAGTCCTAGGATCAGACTGGTGGAGTTTATGAATGATCAAAACAACTCAAGAGCCCACAGAATATATTAATGGCATCTGTGAGGTTCCATCAGTCTTACCTATAAGAACAAGTGGATAGTATATATCGGAAATGGAGTATCAACCTGTCAGGATCCGTACTGATGTATATTTTTGGATCTTCCATTTTTCTTCTCTGGAAAGTGGTTCTTTGTTGCCCCAAATGACGTATGGCCTGTAACAGACACATCACTAGAGAGATATCAGCTGTATCCTCCTGACAAGGCATAAGTAGGCCGAAATGATGGTCTGGGCCCGGTTGCGGTTTCTCTCGTGTAGAGGAGGCCGCCTTGGCATTTCAGTACTGGCCGCCTTTTCTGGGTGATAGTCTGATTTTCATAAGATATAGTCCTGTCTGTAATAATAACTTCAAACTAAAACCTTATGAGGAGTGTGTGGGAGCCCACTTATACGGTAGTCAATGCTCTCAAACTGTTTTTGTTCCCTTTCACACAGCGCACTAACTGTTTAGCCTCCCCAACAGATGCGACATCAGATACCCCTAGACCCCTCTGGTCCTCTGCTAAGGCCCAGGAAATGTGTCTCGTTCCATGGCATCCCTGGGAAAGATGGAGAGCAAGAATGCGGTTTGGGCTTCTGCAAAGTCGACAGTCCACCCAAGTAAGATGAACCAAAAACATGGAAGTGTTCTCGAACCCTTCTCACTATATGCCAAAACTGACATTATTTGAAGACTTGACTTATTTAAAGAACACGCTCAGTAGACCTTTCTTAGATTTCCCTCGACATTCTTCTAGAAGGCTTTAGATCCAAGCAGGTTCAAAAACGGGCCAGCTCATTAGCTCGTCGCACAACATGTGGCTTCAGTCCAACATGTTTACTAAGTGGAGGACACAAAATCAATATCGTTGACAGACCAATGCGATCTTCAGTCTTCATCGTTCCAATACAAGACATTTGGCTTTATACCAAAGGCAACCGATAACCGTTACACGCCGACACGTCTGAACTGGTGAGAAATTTCCCTCTGGAGATATGGTCAAGAGTCCCAGAGGATGGCTTCTCAACCCTGTTAACACACACGAAGAGGACTAGCTAGGTAGGTGGACAGACAAATGATGGACAGGCCTAGGTTCCTGTCACTTTTGCCCGGGCTCCTGATAATAATTCAGCCTCACTCTGTATGAGGTTCTCCTCTCTCCCCAGCCTCTCCCCTGCTCCTGTTTGACTTGGCACCGACGGCTAGAATAATTTGTTTCCATTGCAGTGAAGCCCTAATTACCTGGAATAAACTTTTTACACTAAGTGTGTTTGTTTAACAAACTGGCCCTTTCAGAGCCCGAGCGTGGACTGATTGATGAGAGCTCGATCGGCTGTGGGTCCCCAGCCGCCTGCTGCGTCTTCTGGCATTAAAGGAGTAGTGTCTGTGGCTGAAAAGGCCTCTCTCTGTCCCACTGTAATCACATGTGACACCTCCAATGCTTGGCTGGGAGAGCGCCGGGGCTATGGCTCGGACTCTACTCACAAATATTTATGCTTTTAATTTAGGCTTCTTTTTTCTGGAGAGCTAATTTTATACAGAACGATCTTAGCTCGGGGCGAAGAGAGCACAGGACACTGGCTGTTCTTCACCACCCTGTGTACCTGCATCAGAGAAGAAAAATAGTAACACGTTGACATATTAAATACGGCCAGGCCAGCGGGTGGCGGCGGGAATTATAGCTTCGGAATTTGAAGGATTAGCAATATTGTGTCTCCGTTTCACAATCGCGAAACAAAAACAACCCAACCAACCCAAGAAAAATGGAGGGGAGAAAAACATATTTTTGAGGTCGATGTTGTAGTCATGAGCTAAAATATTATGGGGAACATTCTGAAATGATGCAAAGACCTGTGACAGTTATCGAGAAACAGAAAGCACATCGGAAAGGGAAGGTGGTCACGGTTAGGTCGGCAGTCGGTTGATATGGTGGTCTTTCCAAAAACTGTCCTACCAAGGCCTTTATCCACCTTTGGGTTTCTCTTGTCCTTAAGTTCCCCCAGGCCATTCTTGGTCCCTTTGACTTTTTATTGATTGAGGATGATTTTGAAGGGTTTCTTCATCCTTGTTCGTCCAACGGCTACACCATAATCTCCACAAGTTAGATGTTCCCCGTGTATCTTTCATTCAAAGTCCCGTACAAAAGTCACTCTCATGGTATTTTATCTGTCTTTGAATGGATAACCTGGTTGTTGACTTAGAGTCGATTATCTTCTTTGTTTCTGGGAACGTAGGACCTTTCTCTGCCATCCGTGGACCTAGTTGGCGCTCATTAAACCCAAGGCCCAGCTTGCGGTAGTGTTTCACGATCTACGCAAGACCTACCCAAGATTACTGCATGTATTACACTTCTCCTGAAGAGCCTACCTTGGTGGAGCCATGACACCAAGTTCACTTTTATGGAAGAGGAACAGAGTCCAGAGTTTTGTGGCTGGAGAAACACCAACTCGATAATGTATATTTCATAACGAACTTCCAAGAGATAGGAAACCCACCATGGAATGTTCACTCAAGAAGATTTCACAGGGAAAAAAAAATTTTTTTGGCATTAACCTTTAGTTTTGTTAACTTTAATAAAGTTTTATTAGCTTTAGTCTTTAAGCAGTGCTCCCGAAAAATGCTTCAACAATGACGATTTTGGTTGGGTTCGAATTGAAAAAAAATGTCTACGTCATATTTGAAGTGACTTCTTTGCCAGCGACCAGGACTTTAGACTTATATGTCCTGCTCCATCGAGAAGCATAGGGCCGAAGTGAATGACTTCTACTGTTGACGGATCCCAGCTTTCCCTTTGACCTGCAACCAGGTCAGGTTCTTGCCAATAGCCTTGATATCATCATGGAGGCTCTATCACCAGGAGCCTCTGGGTCTTCTGAGCTGCCCTTGGGGATTCCATTTGAGTTCTTGTCTACAGATCTTGTTGTGCTCTTTCATAGGGTATACTCGATCCATCGTCACTTATGCTCTTGGTTCTCTGTTGCAGTCGGCCTTTGGCGACAAAGCCGGAGAAGCTCCATATTGGATATCCTTTGTTTTGGAAGAATGATGTATCACAGGCGAGGGTTTATGAAGACCTGAGGGGTTATTCAGAGAGCACCGAAATTTCAGTGCTTTCTTTCGGGGCACTTCAGTGCACTTTGGCGATTTCAGTTCACCGACCCTGCTGGGAATTCAGTATTCAAAGCAGGGTCCCTAAAGTGTGGCGAACTGGATCCACCGAAGACCGCCGATCAGCCCGCCGAACGACGCTGGTGACCAACGAACAGACCGCCGAAGACAGTCAACGATTCGCCGAACTGTTAGAAAAAAAAACCCACGAACTCTGATATTTAAATATCTTGCATTTTATTACTTTGTATTTCTGTAACGACTGTAACATTTTAATGTTCTTGAAACCAGGACAAATGAGTAAACGAGAGAAATCTCAATGTATCCTTCCTGCTAAAATACTTGGAGCCCTATAACATTCTTCGCGCACAATTGTGCGCAAAAACGCATAAACGCATTAACGCGAGGGGCAAAACCCTTTGCACTGAACGTCGTATTACAACGTTTGCGCACAAAATGCGCATTAATGTCTAATGCGAGTGACCCTGCGCGAACCCTTTGCGAGCGCAATTTAGTGTGCGCGTCCTATACTTAACATTGTGAGCACAAATGCATTTGTGTGCTGGTGCGCGCGTGGTATTACAATCTCAGCGCAAAATTTAACGGAAGTTTGCGCGCCGAATTTTAGCGTCTTTGAAAAGCTGGTGGTAACGGCAAACTGTAACAACCTGACCGTACCAAACTGCGGATTCACAACGGAGAACGTCGATGCACACGTTATTTTTACTAGATCCGTCAAAAATGACGGCCGCTGCCTTGTCTTCCGTCAGAACGTACGTCTGTTGTACGCAGTTCGCGCAAAATGCGTTCGTCTGACGGACTCGCAGCACCAGGCCGCCGAATTGCAGGGAAGAGTCACGGCAAATCCGCCGACAACTCAGCAAAACGAGGGCGAACGCACACCGAACCCTGCAAAAACATCAGGATTAACCCACCGAAAATGTCGTAAATACCCGGGCAGGAGCCGATCACACGCAGCGCAGCTGCCGGAAGAAGCCGACACCGCAGACGAATGGAGTGAAAAAATTAAAAAAACAGTTTGCTTGAATGGTTGAAAAGTGAAACGCTGTTTGCAAAGAAACTACTGAACGAAAATGTCTGAAATTTACATATAAAATCCAATAAATGATAATAAAAAAGGCTGTTACAGAAAAAAATAAGTAAACTTAAAAAAAAAAAAGGATTTTTTTTTTAAAAATCCCGAAAAATGCTTAAAATATCCTAAAAAATCTATAAATAAAGAGACTCTTTACTGCAGAATTTTATAATGAACGGTTTATTAGATATTGAATTAAAAGGGGAATATTTTTAACATTGAAGCCTATGGGATTCTCTTGAATAAACCTGCCGAATTAAACCACCGAATGGCAGGACATTTAGGGAACCTTTCACTGCTGGTTTGTGTTCTCTGAATAGCCGAAGCAGTGCTTTTTCTATGGGGATTTCACTGCCCTCGAACAGGCACCGAACAGGCACCGTATGTGCAGGCAATTCGCCAGGATTTGGCGAATTGCCTGCTCTCTGGACAGACGAATGGCCAGGAAAGGTAACCGAATGCTGATTTTCAGCGTTCGGTTCCCTTTCGGCAGCCATTCGGATCTCTTTGAATATTTTCTTTTTCTCTATTTGATAACCTCCATGAATTATTTTTTTTTAGGAATTCAGAACAATAAACGTTCAGATTACGACCACGAGAATCAATGCGAGAAACAATGACATCAGCCAGAGGTTTGAAAGTTTATCTCTCTCAAAATGTAACAGCTTCTATTAGTAGTAAAATGACCAAAAACTAAAAAAAAGGAAACCACTGATTTTCAGTTACCAGTCCCTAAAACAGGGGCTGTCGCTGTACCTTTAAATGCACCACTGTGGATCTCTCTCTCTCCAACTCTCTGGTGCTGCCAGCAAACGGGACGGTTCGAGATGATTTACCGAGCCGATCGGAATGACAAATTTTGCAACGTTAATTGCCTTTTAATAGCTTTACAATTGTTTCCATGGCGACTTCAACACAACAGCATGCTTGGCCGGGGAAGGAAAAAAAATTTTTTATTGCTTCGTTTCGTTATTTTTCAAATGCAAATTGACATTTGATATTTACGAAATGCCACTTCGCTACGACTGCCTGTAACAATACCCTGGCGGGACGGCAAGAATTTAAAGGGCCGGTCAAACGCCACAGCCGCGTAATGCCAAGTTTTGTTTTTTTTTTCAAAATAATTTTAATTGAGGGTCTCGGAGCGTGAGAAAGCTATAATCCCTTAAATTAAAAATAAATAAAATAAAAAATATTTCATTTATTATTAAGTATTAATAAATGATAATACCAATGTGAAATGGATGTGCACTTAGGAGACTTTTTATTAAAAAATTTAGCAAAGTTTATTATGAATTTATCAACATTTCAGTCCACACAGGGACTTGCATTGTAAATAATAATTAATAATAAAAAATAAATAATATAAATTACATATATATAATTTATTATTATTTTTTTAAGTTTTATTTTAAAAAAAAGTATTATGACATTTGTTAGATAATTTATTAAGATTAAATTGACTATGAATTTATCAATATTTCAGTCCTCACGGGGACTTTCATTGTAATAAACTTTAGTTGATAATAAAGAATAATAAAAATAAATAATATAAATTACATACTGTATATAACTAATTTATTATTTTTTTATGTTTTATTTAAAAAAAAGTATTATGACATTTGTTAGATAATTTATTAAGATTAAATTGACTGTGAATTTATCAATATTTCAGTCCTCACAAGGACTTTCATTGATAATAAAGAATAATAAAAATAAATAATATGAATTACATATATATAATTTATAAAATAATTATGTTTTATTTAAAAAAAAGTATTATGACATTTGTTAGATAATTTATTAAGATTAAATTGACTATGAATTTATCAATATTTCAGTCCTCACGGGGACTTTCATTGTAATAAACTTTAGTTGATAATAAAGAATAATAAAAATAAATAATATAAATTACATACTGTATATAACTAATTTATTATTTTTTTATGTTTTATTTTAAAAAAAAGTATTATGACATTTGTTAGATAATTTATTAAGATTAAATTGACTGTGAATTTATCAATATTTCAGTCCTCACAAGGACTTTCATTGATAATAAAGAATAATAAAAATAAATAATATGAATTACATATATATAATTTATAAAATAATTATGTTTTATTTAAAAAAAAGTATTATGACATTTGTTAGATAATTTATTAAGATTAAATTGACTATGAATTTATCAATATTTCAGTCCTCACGGGGACTTTCATTGTAATAAACTTTCGTTGATAATAAAGAATAATAAAAATAAATAATATAAATTACATACTGTATATAAATAATTTATTATTTTTTTATGTTTTATTTAAAAAAAAGTATTATGACATTTGTTAGATAATTTATTAAGATTAAATTGACTGTGAATTTATCAATATTTCAGTCCTCACAAGGACTTTCATTGATAATAAAGAATAATAAAAATAAATAATATGAATTACATATATATAATTTATAAAATAATTATGTTTTATTTAAAAAAAAGTATTATGACATTTGTTAGATAATTTATTAAGATTAAATTGACTATGAATTTATCAATATTTCAGTCCTCACGGGGACTTTCATTGTAATAAACTTTCGTTGATAATAAAGAATAATAAAAATAAATAATATAAATTACATACTGTATATAAATAATTTATTATTTTTTTATGTTTTATTTAAAAAAAAGTATTATGACATTTGTTAGATAATTTATTAAGATTAAATTTACTATGAATTTATCAATATTTAGTCCTCACAGGGACTTTCATTGTAATAAACTTTCATTGATAATAAATAATAATGAAAATAAGTAATATAAATTACATATATAATTAATAAAAAAAATTAAAGTTTTATTTAAAAAAAATTAAATAAAAAATATTATGACATTTGTTATATAATATTAAATATGTTACATAGACAGTGAATGTTATTCTTCTTAAAAAGACACCGTGACCCAGGGTTAACACCATGATACGTTGAAGCAAAGGCTGTGATGCTGCGTAAGGCAGAATTATAGAGTGTGTATGGTAGAAAAAGGCAGTGGGGGAAAAAATTATAATATGTCTAAATGAACAAAAAGAGGGGCAGGAAATGTTGTGGAATATGGCAGTATATGAGAAATTGATGGGAAGAATTTGGAAAACTAGTGCAGGAGTAGTCCCTGCTCCCTCTCCACCCTCTGAGGGGGGCTATGAGGGTTAATTCAGCCATCTAGATGCAGAAGCTTAGTCCCGCCCAGACACTCAGCACTGGGAGCCGTCAGCTCACACTTCCTGGTTTTGGAGTACTTGGGATACCAAGCCAATCCAATGGGACCAAAGTCTCCCTGCACTGAGAGCCACTGGATTGGCTGGAGCGCCCAGCTCAACAGCAGTCACGTGACATACTTAGCTGGAAGCATGTGATTTCCTGCAGACAATTTGAATAAAGTCCTTCTCAAACATATACCAGTCCAAAAAAACTCTGAAATGCTCTTATTTTACATATTGTTATGTAGACGTTAGACTTTTTTTTTACATTTATCCACACGTCCGCAATTTATGCCGGGTCCGAGGCAGAAAGCTCGTTTGCATAAAAAGCCACGCGACACAGTAAGGAATAACAACGTATCGTTCAGGATTATTTTGATACAATTTTTTTTTTAATTACTATTTACATTTGTATTGTCCTCAAAAAGGCTAAAAAATAAGAATTCAGAATAAAAAATTATATATATACAGTTGTGTTCAAATTATTCAACCCCCACTGAAATTGAGTGTTTTGGCCAGTTTGATATTGATTTTGATCATTCAGTCATCTTGCTTACAATTAAATCAAAGAGTCACGTGTAGGTCAGACAAATATAACATAACATTTATAATGAAATAACCACAAATGTCTTTTCTGTGCTCACATCATTATCAGTTTTATTCAACCCCCAAGTGACATTCAATCTTAGTACTTAGTACAACATCCTTTTACAGTTATAACAGCTTTTAAACGTGAAGCATAGCTTGACACAAGTGTCTTGCAGCGATCTACGGCTATCTTCGCCCATTCGTCATGGGCAAAAGCCTCCAGTTCAGTCACATTCTTAGGCTTGCGCACTGCAACTGCTTTCTTTAAGTCCCACCAGAGGTTCTCAATCGGATTTAAGTCAGGTGACTGCGATGGCCACTCCAAAATGTTCCAGCCTTTAGGCTAGGGTCAGACTGAGGCAGTGCGAACGCGCGTGCAGCCGCACTTAATCACGGCCGTGCTAGCAGCAGATGCCGGGCAATGACGGCCAATATACGAAGTACGGTCGCACAAAAGTGCGGCCGCGCAACGCAAGCGGCAAACAAACGCATTTTTTCGAGAACGTGAAACCACTAGTACTGACGTACAGAGTGCGCTGCGTCCGCTAGCGGCGTGTGTGCGTGATTAGGAGACGTCAGACGCTGCTAATGTCCGGCCAACATAACGTCCAGACGCAAAAAGTGTTTTATTGATGATCCGTACAAAATCACGGATGGAACTGCGCATCGTATGACCGCTATCGCGTATTCCGTGAAAAAATACGTCCATTCGTTCGAACGCACTTTTTCACAGACAACGTGAAAAATGCGTTAGTCTGACGCTAGCCTCAATCTGCAACCATGCTCTAGTGGACTTGGAGGTATGCTTGGGATCATTGTCCTGTTGAAAGGTCCAACGTCTCCCAAGCCTCAGGTTTGTGACGGACTGCATCACATTGTCATCCAATATCTCCTGGTACTGAAGGGAATTCATGGTACCTTGCACACGCTGAAGCTTCCCTGTACCTGCAGAAGCAAAGCAGCCCCAAAGCATGATTGACCCCCCGCCATGCTTCACAGTAGGCAAGGTGTTCTTTTCTTCATAGGCCTTGTTCTTCCTCCTCCAAACATAGCGTTGATCCATGGGCCCAAACAGTTCTAATTTTGTTTCATCAGTCCACAGAACACTATCCCAAAACTTCTGTGGTTTGTCCACATGACTTTTGGCATACTGCAGTCGACTCTTCTTATTCTTTGGAGACAGCAAGGGGGTGCGCCTGGGCGTTCTGGCATGGAGGCCTTCATTACGCAGTGTGCGCCGTATTGTCTGAGCTGAAACTTCAGTACCCACATCTGACAAATCTTTTCTCAGTTCCTCAGCAGTCACACAGGGACTTTTCTCCACTCTACGCTTCAGGTAGCGCACAGCAGTCGAAGTCAGCATCTTCTTTCTGCCACGACCAGGTAGCGTTTCAACAGTGCCCTTTGCCTTGAATTTGCGAATGATGCTTCCTATGGTCTCTCTTGGTATGTTTAACATCTTTGCAATCTTCTTATAACCATTGCCCTTCCTGTGAAGAGTAATCACCTCTTCTCTTGTCTTCCTGGACCATTCTCTTGCCTTCACCATGTTTGTAACCACACCAGTAAATGTCTAGAAGGAGCTGAGTATCACAGTCATTTTAAAGCTGCCTAATTGGTGCTTATTATGCTTTATTGCTGCTCCGTGACATCCACAGGTGGTTTCAATACCTGATTGAAAACACTTGAATGAACCTCTGTTCTTCAGAGTGGTAGTCTTTAAGGGGTTGAATAATTGTGTCAATGAAGAATTCACAAAAGAAACATTTACTACTGTATTACAAAACCAATTGATGTCATTTTAGTTGCATATGGTTCTTTAAAAAGTCCTTGTAGGATTTCATTCTGAATACAATTACAAATGTACACTAAATTGGGGGTTGAATCATTTTGAACACAACTGTATATATTTATCGCTCCGTGCACAGCTTAAGTGCGTCGCTGGAGTGAGGTGACTTGACATAAGTCACCGGATGCTGCGAAACGCACCGGAGGCAAAGTTTCTGCCACGGAGAGAGATACACTTTCAACCATAAATAACTTCTGTCCCCGAAAAGATGCGCAGCTCGTCTACGCATCCTCAATGCGTTTTTTTTTTTTTTACATTTTTCTCTTCTTTTTCCGCCGCGCAGCCAGCAGCGTGACAGGTAATATCTGGCTAGTTGGGAGGGGAGGTTTAATGACACCGCAGTCGGCACAATTAAAAAAACGAGGAAACGGTAAGAATTATACAGTTCCTATGGAAACCAGTGCAGCAAGAAACCAAAATGACACGTTGGGCTCATTGCAAGAATAAAATAAATAAATAAATAAAAACGCACAGAGTGCAAAAAATAAATAAAAAAAATAACAGGAAAAAAAAAAGGAAAGATTAGGACGCCGGAGATTGAGGGGAATGGGGTACCTCCCGTGTCCTGCAACATGTCAGAGATTCACATGAAACATACCTCTTTATTATTACTGGCAGAGGATGAATCCACTAGAACTACCTGTATATGGGATAGGATTTGTGGATATTCGGGAGAAGATCGTGATCGGTGGCCAACTTGGCCGCAGTTGTTGTTATAGGGGAGCTGCTGGGGTTCTACTGAAAACATTGTAGTACCAGGTACAACCACTGGGGGTGTTTGAAATATAAAACAATGCCAATACTCATTGCGAGCACCTTCTATGCGTATCACAGAGCTCCACAGCAATAAAACTCACAGTAATGTGCGGTGTGTATGAGCGTATCACAGAGCTCCACAGCAATAAAACTCACAGTAATGTGTGGTGTGTATGAGCGTATCACAGAGCTCCACAGCAATAAAACTCACAGTAATGTGTGTTGTGTATGAGCGTATCACAGAGCTCCACAGCAATAAAACTCACAGTAATGTGTGGTGTGTATGAGCGTATCACAGAGCTCCACAGTAATAAAACTCACAGTAATGTGTGGTGTGTATGAGCGTATCACAGAGCTCCACAGCAATAAAACTCACAGTAATGTGTGGTGTGTATGAGCGTATCACAGAGCTCCACAGCAATAAAACGCACAGTAATGTGCAGTGTGTATGAGCGTATCACAGAGCTCGACAGCAATAAAACTCACAGTAATGGGCAGTGTGTATGAGCGTATCACAGAGCTCCACAGCAATAAAACTCACAGTAATGTCTGGTGTGTATGAGCGAACCACAGAGTTCCAAAGCAATAAAACTCAGTAATATTCAGTGTTTGAGTGTATCACAGAGCTCCACAGCAACAAAATTCACAGTAATGTTGCAGTGTGTGTGTATCACATAGCGCCACAGCAATAAAACTCACAGTAAAGTGCAGTGTGTATGAGTGCATCACAGAGCTCCACAGCAATAAAACACAGTAATGTGCCGTGTGTATGAGCGTATCACAGAGTTCCACAGCAATAAAACTCACAGTAATGTGCGCCATGTATGAGCATATCACAGAGTTCCACAGCAATAAAACTCACAGTAATGTGCGGTGTGTTTGAACATATCACAGAGCTCCACAGCAATAAAACTCACAGTAATGTGCGGTACATGAGCGAATCACAGAGTTCCACAGCAATAAAACTCACAGTAATGTGCGGTGTGTTTGAACATATCACAGAGCTCCACAGCAATAAAACTCACATTAATGTGCGGTACATGAGCGAATCACAGAGCTCCGCAGCAATAAAACTCGCGGTAATGTGCAAAATGAAAGCACCCCTGTATGACGGTTTGAAATGCTGGATTTTTACAGCCTTCATATAAAGACACTCTTCTGTATTACACGACATTGAGGACTAAAATTATGAAAAAAAGTAACTTTTTCGTGGAAAAGTCGTGCCAAGGATTCGAGCCTGCAAGTTAAATAGAAGCACAAGTCAAACCTAAAACAAGACAAGAGAAGGAATAACCGGTGCCAAACCTCCTTAAATTAGAATTACACGGGCACGGCTCGGGAGAGAAGCACTTTCCAATGCGGCGGAAAAAAAAGAAAGTTCCACTTTCTCCCGTCATAAAGCTGGCATTAGAAAAGCTTAGCATTATGGAGAATCCCCCCCACCACCACCACCACCACCACCGCGTGCCAGCCTACCATCTGAGCCCTGACACTTACCACCGGCCCGCGCCAAGCACCTTTAAAAAAAAAAAAAAAAAGACGGGATTTTTTTTTTTTTTTTTTTTTTAAAAAGGCCATTTTCCCCACTTGATTAAAATATTATTTTTCCATCGATTCGAGGGGGTTTAGAAACAAGCCCTAAGGGTCAGGTCTGAATCATGTGTCCTTCAACAGGGGATCAAGTGTGTTCTACGCAGGGCGGCTGTAAATAGCGGCGGCAGAAGTGCCCTTTCTCCCGTGCCCCCGCGTCGGGCACATGAATGGAGGTCTCTATTCTGATTTTTTTATTTTTTCGTTCGCATTAGTGATAAAGAACACTTATGAGCGCATTTCGAGACAGGTACGAGGAGCTGGCTTACTAAATAATTCCACGACATACAGCGCCGCGCAGTGCGAAGGACGCTAGGGGTGAGTGTGTGTTTGTGGGGGGGGGGAGGCGAGACGCCTCCGTATGCCGGGGATTAGCCGAAACACATCTAAGTACTAGAATCAAGGTAGAATGGGGTCTCGTGTGCGAGACAGACAAGGGTTTGTACGGCGGGCCGTGTTTACGAGGCGACCGGCGCATGACAAAATACAGTAAACAGCGCATACCTTAAATAGCGCTTGGCACCTTCAGAACATTGTGGCGCTACGGTGGGACAGGGATTCCTTTAAGATGATTCGTACGAGTACGGGTTTACAAAAAAACAACAACAACAACAACAAAAACACACAAAACAGCTTCTAATGAAGCGATGCAGCGCAACGTTACGTTAAGGCTAGGGTCAGACGAAAGCATTTTTACACGCGAACGTAAAAAAGTGCGTCCGAACGAATTGACGTATTTTTTCACGGAATGCGCGAAAACGGTCATACGATGCGCATTTTTCGTGCGTGATTTTTTCAGATCGTCAATAAAACTCTTTTTGCGTCTGGACGTTATGTAGGCTGGACACTAGCAGCGTCTGACGTCTCCTAGTCACGCACACACGCCGCTATGCCGCAGCTGCGCACTCTGTACGTCAGTACTAGCGGTTCGGCGTTCTCGAAAAAATGCGTTCGTTTTCCACTTGCGTTGCGCGGCCGGACTTTCGTGCGACCGTACTTCGTATATTGGCCGTCATTGCCCGTCATCTGCTGCTAGTGCGGCCGTAATTATGTGCGCCAGAACGCACGTTAAAAGTGCGCTGGTCTGACCCCAGCCTAAGGCTAGGGTCAGACGAACGCATTTTCACGTTGTCTGTGAAAAAGTGCGTTCGAACAAATGGACGCATTTTTTCATGGAATACGCGATAGCGGTCATACGATGCGCATTTGCGTTCGTGATTTTGTACGGATCATCAATAAAACACTTTGTGCATCTGGACGTTATGTTGGCCGGACATTAGCAGTGTCTGACGTCTCCAATTCACGCACACACGCCGCTAGCGGACGCAGCGCACTCTGTACAACCGTACTAGCGGTTTTACGTTCTCGACAAAATGCGTTCGTTTGCCACTTGCGTTGCGCAGCCGGACTTTTGTGCGACCGTACTTCGTATATTGGCCGTCATTGCCCGGCATTTGCTGCTAGTGCAGCCGTGATTAAGTGCGCCTGCACGCGCGTTCGCACTGCCTCAGTCTGACCCTAGCCTTAAGGCTAGGGTCAGACGAAAGCATTTTTCGCCGCGAACGTGAAAAAGTGCGTCTGAACGCATTGACGTATTTTTTCACGGAATGCGCAAAAACGGTCAGACGACGCGCATTTTCGGGCGTGATTTTGTACGGATCGTCAATAAAACTCTTTTTGCGTCTGGACGTTATGTAGGCTGGACATTAGCAGCGTCTGACATCTCCTAATCACGCACACACGCCGCTATGCCGCAGCTGCGCACTCAGTACGTCAGTACTAGCGGTTCAACGTTCTCAGAAAAATGCGTTCAAATTCCACTTGCGTTGCACGGCCGGACTTCGTATATTGGCCGTCATTGCTCGTCATCTGCTGCTAGTGTGGCCGTAATTATGTGCGCCAGAACGCACGTTAAATGTGCGCTGGTCTGACCCCAGCCTTATAGGCATCGGACTCGGCTGGGAGGTCACTGTTTAGCGAATCTACCCCAGATTGTTAATTTTTAACTGTTTAGAAAGAACAAATAAAAAAAAAGCATTTTATATATATATATATATATGTAAATATCTGACTGTTTAGAAAAAACTAATTAAAAAAATTGTATATACGTAAATATAAATATCTGGCTGCTTAGAAGAAACCATTTAAAAAATATATATATGAT
Organism: Leptobrachium leishanense; assembly: GCA_009667805.1. Taxonomy (NCBI): domain Eukaryota; kingdom Metazoa; phylum Chordata; class Amphibia; order Anura; family Megophryidae; genus Leptobrachium; species Leptobrachium leishanense. Next base: position 150,404,447 of record CM019069.1, read on the forward strand.
CCAAGAGCCCTGTGCTCTATAGTAGAGATATGCACCGCTGAAAATTTAATTTGGTTTTTTTTTCCAGGTGTTTTTCTTCGTTTTGGACTGTTTTCGTTTCGATTCGGGGATTCGATATCAATTCGAAATTTCGGAGCGATTCGGCGATTCGGGTCATTTTGGCGTTTGGATCATTTCGGCGATTCGGGTGATTCGGTTCAGTTTGGTTTTTCGTTTTTAAGGCTAGGGTCAGACTGAGGCAGTGCGAACGCGCGTTCTGGCTCACTTAATCACGGCCGTGCTAGCATCAGATGCCGGGCAATGACGGCCAATATACGAAGTACGGTCGCACAAAAGTCCGGCTGCGCAATGCAAGTGGAAAATGAACGCATTTTTTCGAGAACGTTAAACCACTAGTACTGACGTACAGAGTGCGCTGCGTCCGCTAGCGGCGTGTGTGCGTGAATTGGAGACATCAGACGCTGCTAATGTCCGGCCAACATAACGTCCAGATGCAAGAAGTGTTTTATTGATGATCCGTACAAAATCACGGATGAAACTGCGCATAGTATGACCGCTATTGCGTATTCCGTGAAAAAATACGTCCATTCTTCGAACGCACATTTTCACGGACAACGTGAAAAATGCGTTAGTCTGACCCTAGCCTTAATGAGTTGTTTTTTTATTGCTTATTTAAGAATGGGAAGTAGATTTACGACCAATAGAATGAAAGTTCCTTTACTTAGTTATTCTTTTAAGATTTTTTTAAGCATTTTTTGGGTGAAATTTTAGGTTTTTTAATGAAACAAGGCTTTTTAACCCATAGGTTTCAATGCAGCATATGAATCCGCACACTGCCGGCCAGCACCTCTACAGTATAATTAATGCAGCATATGATTCCTCACACTGCCGGGCAGCACCTCTACAGTATAATTAATGCAGCATATGAATCGCACACTGCCGGCCAAGCACCTTACAGTATAATTAATGCAGCTATGATTCCTCACACTGCCGGGCAGCATCTCTACAGTATAATTAATGCAGCATATGAATCCGCACACTGCCGGGCAGCACCTCTACAGTATAATTAATGCAGCATATGATTCCGCACACTGCCGGGCAGGCATCTCTACAGTATAATTAATGCAGCATATGATTCCGCACACGTGCGGGCAGCACCTCTACAGTATAATAATGCAGCATATGATTCCTCACACTTGCCGGGCAGCACCTCTACAGTATAATTAATGCAGCATATGATTCCGCACACTGCCGGGCAGCACCTCTACAGTATAATAATGCAGCATATGGATTCCGCACACTGCCGGGCAGCACCTCTACAGTTAATTAATGCAGTTTGATTCTGCACACTGCCGGGCAGCAACTCTACAGTATAATTAATGCAGCATATGATTCTGCACACTGCCGGGCAGCACCTCTACAGTATAATTAATGCAGCATATGATTCCGCACACTGCCGGGCAGCACCTCTACAGTATAATTAATGCAGCATATGATTCCGCACACTGCCGGGGCAGCACCTTCTAACAGTTAATTAATGCAGCATATGATTCCGCACACTGCCGGGCAGCACCTCTACAGTATAATAATGCAGCAATGATTCACGCACACTGCCGGCAGCACCTCTCACAGTATAATTATGCAGCAATATTGATTCTGCACACTGCCGGCAGCACCTCTACAGTATAATTAATGCAGCATATGTTCCGCACACTGCCGGGCAGCACCTCTACAGTATAATTAATGCAGCATATGATCCGCACACTGCCGGGCAGCACCTCTACAGTATAATTAATGCAGCATATGAATCCTCACACGCCTCACCCGGGCAGCACCTCTACAGTATAATTAATGCAGCATATGATTCCTCACACTGCCGGGCAGCATCTCTACAGTATTAATAATGCAGCATTATGATTCCTCACATGCCGGGCAGCCCTCTACAGTATAATTAATGCAGCATTTGATTCCTCACACTGCCGGGGCATCTCACAGTATAATAATGCAGCATATGATTCTCACACTGCCGGGCAGCACCTCTACAGTATAATTAATGCAGCATATGATTCCTCACACTGCGGGCAGCATCTCTACAGTATAATAATGCAGCATATGATTCCTCACACTGCCGGCAGCATCTCTACAGTATAATAATGCAGCATATGATTCCTCACACTGCCGGCAGCACCTCTACAGTATAATAATGCAGGCATATGATTCTCACACTGCCGGGCAGCACCTCTACAGTATAATAAGCAGCATATGATTTGCACACTGCCGGGGCAGCACCTCTACAGTTAATTATGCAGCATATGATTCTGCACACTGCCGGGCAGCACCTCTACAGTATAATTAATGCAGCATATGATTCCTCACACTGCCGGGCAGCACCTCTACAGTATATTAATGCAGCATATGATTCCTCACACTGCCGGGCAGCATCTCTACAGTATAATAATGCAGCATATGATTCCTTCACACTGCGGGCAGCACTCTACAGTATAATTAATGCAGCATATGATTCCTCACACTGCCGGGCAGCATCTCTACAGTTTATATAATGCAGCATATGATTCCTCACACTGCCGGGCAGCACCTCTACAGTATAATAATGCAGCATATGATTCCTCACACTGCCGGGCAGCCCTCTACAGTATAATAATGCAGCATATGATTCCTCACACTGCGGCAGCACCTCTACAGTATAATTAATGCAGCATATGATTCCTCACACTGCCGGGCAGCACCTCTACAGTAATAATGCAGGCATATGATTCCTCACACTGCCGGGCAGCACCTCTTACAGTTATAATAATGCAGCATATGATTCTGCACACTGCCGGCAGCACCTCTACAGTATAATTAATGCAGCATATGATTCTGCACACTGCCGGGCAGCACCTCTACAGTATAATTAATGCAGCATATGATTCCGCACACTGCCGGCAGCACCTCTACAGTATAATTAATGCAGCATATTGATTCCGCACACTGCCGGGCAGCACCTCACAGATATTAATAATGCAGCAATATGATTCCGCACACTGCCGGGCAGCACCTCTACAGTATAATTAATGCAGGCATATGATTCCTCACACTGCCGGCAGCATCTCTACAGATATAATAATGCAGCATATGATTCCTCACACTGCCGGGCAGCACCTCTACAGTATAATTAATGCAGCATATGATTCCTCACACTGCCGGGCAGCATCTCTACAGTATAATAATGCAGCATATGATTCCTCACACTGCCGGGCAGCACCTCTACAGTATAATAATGCAGCATATGATTCCTCACACTGCCGGGCAGCACCTCTACAATATAATAATGCAGCATATGATTCCGCACACTGCAGGGCAGCACCTCTACAGTATAATAATGCAGCATACGATTCCGCAAACTGCCGGGCAGCACCTCTACAGTATAATTAATGCAGCATATTATTCCTCACACTGCCGGGCAGCATCTCTACAGTATAATAATGCAGCATATGATTCCGCACACTGCCGGGCAGCACCTCTACAGTATAATAATGCAGCATATGATTCCGCACACTGCCAGGCAGCACCTCTACAGTATTATAATGCAGCATATGATTCCTCACACTGCCGGCAGCATCTCTACAGTATAATAATGCAGCATATGAATCCTCACACTGCCGGGCAGCATCTCTACAGTATAATTAATGCAGCATATGAATCCTCACACTGCCGGGCAGCACCTCTACAGTATAATAATGCAGCATATGATTCCTCACACTGCCGGGCAGCATCTCTACCGTATAATAATGCAGCATATGATTCCGCACACTGCCGGGCAGCACCTCTACAGTATATTAATGCAGCATATGGAATCCTCACACTGCCGGGCAGCACCTCTACAGTATATAATGCAGCATATGAATCCGCACACTGCCGGGCAGCACCTCTACAGTATAATAATGCAGCATATGATTCCTCACACTGCCGGGCAGAATCTCTACAGTATAATAATGCAGCATATGATTCCACACACTGCCGGGCAGCATCTCTACAGTATAATAATGCAGCATATGATTCCACACACTGCCGGGCAGCACCTCTACAGTATAATTAATGCAGCATATGAATCCTCACACTGCCGGGCAGCATCTCTACAGTATAATTAATGCAGCATATGATTCCTCACACTGCCGGGCAGCACCTCTACAGTATAATAATGCAGCATATGATTCCACACACTGCCGGGCAGCACCTCTACAGTATAATAATGCAGCATATGAATACGCACACTGCCGGGCAGCACCTCTACAGTATAATAATGCAGCATATGATTCCACACACTGCCGGGCAGCACCTCTACAGTATAATTAATGCAGCATATGATTCCGCACACTGCCGGCAGCACCTCTACAGTATAATTAATGCAGCATATTGATTCCGCACACTGCTGGGCAGCACCTCTACAGAGTATAATTAATGCAGCATATGATTCCGCACACTGCAGGGCAGCACCTCTACAGTAAATTAATGCAGCATATGATTTCGCACACTGCCGGGCAGCACCTCTACAGTATAATAATGCAGCATATGAATCCGCACACTGCCGGGCAGCATCTCTACAGTATAATAATGCAGCATATGATTCCGCACACTGCCGGGCAGCACCTCTACAGTATAATTAATGCAGCATATGAATCCGCACACTGCCGGGCAGCACTCTACAGGTATAATAATGCAGCATATGATTCCGCACACTGCCGGGCAGCACCTCTACAGTATAATAACGTGGCATATGAATCCTCACACTGCCGGGCAGCACCTCTACAGTATAATAATGCAGCATATGATTCCACACACTGCCGGGCAGCATCTCTACAGTATAATAATGCAGCATTGATTCCTCACACTGCCGGCAGCATCTCTACAGTAATAATAATGCAGCATATGATTCCACACACTGCCGGGCAGCATCTCTACAGTATAATAATGCAGCATATGATTCCACCCACTGCCGGGGCAGCACCTCTTACAGTATAATACGTGGCATATGAATCCTCACACTGCGGGCAGCATCTCTTACAGTATAATAATGCAGCATATGATTCCACACACTGCCGGGCAGCATCTCTACAGTATAATAATGCAGCATATGATTCCACACACTGCCGGGCAGCATCTCTACAGTATAATAATGCAGCATATGATTCCTCACACTGCCGGGCAGCATCTCTACAGTATAATAATGCAGCATATGATTCCACACACTGCCGGGCAGCACCTCTACAGTATAATTAATGCAGCATATGAATCCTCACACTGCCGGGCAGCATCTCTACAGTATAATTAATGCAGCATATGATTCCTCACACTGCCGGGCAGCATCTCTACAGTATAATTAATGCAGCATATGAATCCTCACACTGCCGGGCAGCACCTCTACAGTATAATAATGCAGCATATGAATCCGCACACTGCCGGGCAGCACCTCTACAGTATAATAATGCAGCATATGATTCCGCACACTGCCGGGCAGCACCTCTACAGTATAATTAATGCAGCATTTGATTCCGCACACTGCCGGGCAGCACCTCTACAGTATAATTAATGCAGCATATGATTCCGCACACTGCCGGGCAGCACCTCTACAGTATAATTAATGCAGCATATGATTCCGCACACTGCAGGGCAGCACCTCTACAGTATAATTAATGCAGCATATGATTCCGCACACTGCCGGGCAGCACCTCTACAGTATAATTATTGCAGCATATGATTCCTCACACTGCCGGGCAGCATCTCTACAGTATAATAATGCAGCATATGATTCCGCACACTGCCGGGCAGCACCTCTACCGTATAATTAATGCAGCATATGAATCCTCACACTGCCGGGCAGCATATCTACAGTATAATTAATGCAGCATATGAATCCTCACACTGCCGGGCAGCATCTCTACAGTATAATAATGCAGCATATGATTCCGCACACTGCCGGGCAGCACCTCTACAGTATAATAATGCAGCATATGATTCCACACACTGCCGGGCAGCACCTCTACAGTATAATAACGTGGCATATGAATCCTCACACTGCCGGGCAGCACCTCTACAGTATAATAATGCAGCATATGATTCCACACACTGCCGGGCAGCATCTCTACAGTATAATAATGCAGCATATGATTCCTCACACTGCCGGGCAGCATCTCTACAGTATAATAATGCAGCATATGATTCCACACACTGCCGGGCAGCACCTCTACAGTATAATTAATGCAGCATATGAATCCTCACACTGCCGGGCAGCACCTCTACAGTATAATTAATGCAGCATATGAATCCTCACACTGCCGGGCAGCACCTCTACAGTATAATTAATGCAGCATATGAATCCTCACACTGCCGGGCAGCACCTCTACAGTATAATAATGCAGCATATGATTCCACACACTGCCGGCAGCACCTCTACAGTGTAATAATGTGGCATATGAATCCACACACTGCCGGGCAGCACCTCTACAGTATAATTAATGCAGCATATGATTCCGCATACTGCCGGGCAGCACCTCTACAGCTATAATAATGCAGCATATGATTCCTCACACTGCCGGGCAGCACCTCTACAGTATAATAATGCAGCATATGATTCCACACACTGCTGGGCAGCACCTCTACAGTATAATTAATGCAGCATATGATTCCGCACACTGCCGGGCAGCATCTCTACAGTATAATAATGCAGCATATGAATCCTCACACTGCCGGGCAGCATCTCTACAGTATAATAATGCAGCATATGAATCCACACACTGCCGGGCAGCACCTCTACAGTATAATTAATGCAGCATATGATTCCGCACACTGCCGGGCACCACCTCTACAGTATAATTAATGTAGCATATGATTCCGCACACTGCCGGGCACCACCTCTACAGTATAATAATGCAGCATAAAATGAAAAGCCAACTGAACCGAAATGAGCCAAACTGATCCGAATCACCAAAATGATCCAAACGCCGAAATGACCCGAATCACCGAATCGACCCGAAATTTCGAATCATCCGAAGTATCGAATCGAATGACTCGAAATTTCGAATCGATCCGAAATTATGTGTGGTCGTCATTTCGGATTCGGGATGCCCTCGTAAGCATGAAAATGGTAAATTTAATCTGAAAATCGATTCGGTACTAAACGAATTGCACATCCCTACTCTATAGTAAGGCTAGGGTCAGACTGAGGCAGTGCGAACGCGCGTGCAGCCGCACTTAATCACGGCCGCACTAGCAGCAGATGCCGGGCAATGACGGCCAATATACGAAGTACGGTCGCACAAAAGTCCGGCTGCGCAACGCAAGTGGAAAATGAACGCATTTTTTCGAGAACGTGAAACCACTAGTACTGACGTACAGAGTGCGCTGCGTCCGCTAGCGGCGTGTGTGCGTGATTAGGAGACGTCAGACGCTGCTAATGTCCGGCCAACATAACGTCCAGATGCAAAAAGTGTTTTATTGATGATCCGTACAAAATCACGGACGAAAATGCGCATAGTATGACCGCTATCGCGTATTCCGTGAAAAAATACGTCCATTCGTTCGAACGCACTTTTTCACAGACAACATAAAAATGCGTTCGTCTGACCCTAGCCTTAGACAGTGTTTACCTGCTCCGGTGCAGCCAATATATTGTAGATACAAACTCCAAAGTAAGAGGCGCGCACTGAGAGCTTGCTTATAAAAAGTACAAAAAAATGTTTTATTCCATTTTAAGTGAAAAAAGACAAGTCGACATTTCAGTCGTCTTCTGGACTTTTATCAAGACATATGATGTCATTGAATTACCCTGTATGTGTGTATTTATTTAAAGTGTATCTATCTTGCAGTATATATATGTGTGTATATATATAATCACGAGTATAGCAGTACGTAGTGATACCTTTTTTATTGGACTAACGTTACATTTAAGGCTAGGGTCAGACGAGCGCAGTGCGAACGCGCGTTCTGGCGCACTTAATCACGGCCGTAGTAGCAGCAGATGCCGGGCAATGACGGCCAATATACGAAGTACGGCCGCACAAAAGTCCGGCTGCGCAACGCAAGTGGAAAATGAACGCATTTTTTCGAGAACGTTAAGGCTAGGGTCAGACGAACGCATTTTTATGTTGTCTGTGAAAAAGTGCGTTCGAACGAATGGACGCATTTTTTCACAGAATACGCGATAGCGGTCATACGATGCGCATTTTCGTCCGTGATTTTGTACGGATCATCAATAAAACACTTTTTGTGTCTGGACGTTATGTTGGCCGGACATTAGCAGCGTCTGACGTCTCCTAATCACGCACACATGCCGCTAGCAGACGCAGCGCACTCTGTACGTCAGTACCTGCGGTTTCACGTTCTCGAAAAAATGCGTTCATTTTCCACTTGCGTTGCGCAGCCGGACTTTTGTGCGACCGTACTTCGTATATTGGCCGTCATTGCCCGGCATCTGCTGCTAGTGCGGCCGTGATTAAGTGCGGCTGCACGCGCGTTCGCACTGCCTCAGTCTGACCCTAGCCTAAGGCTAGGGTCAGACGAACGCAGTTTTAACGTGCGTTTAGCCGCACAAAATCACGGCCGTGCTAGCAGCAAATGACGTCCAATGCCGGGGAACACACGAAGTACGGCCGCACGAAAGTTCGTCCGCGCAACGCAAGTGGCAAACGAACGCATTTTTTCGAGAACGTCAAACCGCTACTACTGACGTACAGAGTGCGCTGCGGCCGCATAGCGGCGTGTTTGCGTGATTGGGAGACTTCAGACGCTGCTAATGTCCGGCCAACATAACGTCCAGACGCAAAAAGTGTTTTATTGTTGATCCGTACAAAATCACGGACGAAAAGGCGCATCGTATGACCGCTATCGCGTATTCCGTGAAAAAATATGTCCGTTCGTTCGACCGCACTTTTCCACGGTCGACGCGAAAAATGCGTTCGTCTGACCCTAGCCTAAACCACTAGTACTGACGTACAGAGTGCGCTGCGTCCGCTAGCGGCGTGTGTGCGTGAATTGGAGACATCAGACGCTGCTAATGTCCGGCCAACATAACGTCCAGATGCAAGAAGTGTTTTATTGATGATCCGTACAAAATCACGGATGAAACTGCGCATAGTATGACCGCTATTGCGTATTCCGTGAAAAAATACGTCCATTCTTCGAACGCACATTTTCACGGACAACGTGAAAAATGCGTTAGTCTGACCCTAGCCTTAAAGACAAGCTTTCGAGAGTATAACCTCTCTTCCTCAGGTCTGGAAGCTTACTGATCAGTTCCTAGAATTGAACATTAGGACATAAGGGTCACATGGGTGGGGGTAGTGGATGTCTTAAAAAGTGAGGCCAAATGGTATGTTCAAAATGAGAATCTTGGGCCCCATAATAAAACAACAGAGATAAGATCATACAACCTAGAATCAAAAAAGGAAAAAGAAAAAAAAAGGGAAGGCTGAATGAGAGATGGAAAAAAAAAAAAAAAAACAAGAAAAAAACAAAACATCAGCCAGAATTAGAATGTTATGTGACGTTATGATAAGGAGTTAAAAACCCAGAATCGACATTGAGTCCGGCATTTATAGTGTTAAAATATGTGATAATTTTCATTTCATATGTTTTGCGTACACGGTGGTCTTTAAGGCTAGGGTCAGACGAACGCATTTTTCACGTTGTCTGTGAAAAAGTGCGTTCGAACGAATGGACGCATTTTTTCACGGAGTACGCGATAGCGGTCATACGATGCGCATTTTCGTCCGTGATTTTGTACGGATCATCAATAAAACACTTTGTGTCTGGACGTTATGTTGGCCGGACATTAGCAGCGTCTGACGTCTCCCAATCACGCGCACACGCCTCTAGCGGACGCAGCGCACTCTGTACGCCCGTTCTAGAGGTTTGATGTTCTAGAAAAAATGCGTTCGTTTGCCACTTGTGTTGCGCGGATGAACGTTCGTGCGGCCGTACTTCGTGTGTTCCCCGGCATTGGACGTCATTTGCTGCTAGCACGGCCGTGATTTCGTGCGGCTAAACGCACGTTAAAACTGCTTTCGTCTGACCCTAGCCTAAAATGTAATTTGAGGATTTTAATTTTGAGGTTTTGGATGGAGTGGCCTGTTAGATTGAAGTGATGTCCCACCGGGGTATATATAGGTGTGTATATGTGTGTGTATATATATTTATTTCAGCCTGTCTCATGTTGACAGTTTGTCTACTTTAGATATTGAAATTTGGTTTTCAGTCTACTACTTAGTGAATAAACCCCACGTAGCATTTTAATACTCAGGTACTTAATAAAGCTGTAGTGGCTTTGATGGTTCATTCGTTCTATCAGTAGTCGTGAAGACTTGACAAGGGAATTCGATTTTAGTGCAAAATTTAAAAAAAAAGGAAAATTGAACTCTGAAATGTTCTCCATCTCCAAGGAGCGTCCCGGCGTGAGCATTACCAGGAGCGCCCCGGGGTGAGCATTACCAGGAGCGCCCCGGGGTGAGCATTACCAGGAGCGCCCCGGGGTGAGCATTACCAGGAGCGTCCCGGCGTGAGCATTACCAGGAGCGTCCCGGGGTGAGCATTACCAGGAGCGCCCCGGGGTGAGCATTACCAGGAGCGTCCCGGCGTGAGCATTACCAGGAGCATCCCGGGGTGAGCATTACCAGGAGCGTCCCTGCGTGAGCATTACCAGGAGCGCCCCGGGGTGAGCATTACCAGGAGCGTCCCGGGGTGAGCATTACCAGGAGCGTCCCTGCATGAGCATTACCAGGAGCGTCCCGGCGTGTGCATTACCAGGAGCGTCCCGGGGTGAGCATTACCAGGAGCGTCCCGGGGTGAGCATTACCAGGAGCATCCCTGCGTGAGCATTACCAGGAGCGTCCCGGTGTGAGCATTACCAGGAGCGTCCCGGGGTGAGCATTACCAGGAGCGTCCCGGGGTGAGCATTACCAGGAGCGTCCCTGCGTGAGCATTACCAGGAGCGTCCCGGGGTGAGCATTACCAGGAGCGTCCCGGGGTGAGCATTACCAGGAGCGTCCCGGGGTGAGCATTACCAGGAGCGTCCCGGCGTGAGCATTACCAGGAGCGCCCCGGGGTGAGCATTACCAGGAGCGTCCCGGGGTGAGCATTACCAGGAGCGTCCCGGCGTGAGCATTACCAGGAGCGTCCCGGGGTGAGCATTACCAGGAGCGTCCCGGCGTGAGCATTACCAGGAGCGTCCCGGGGTGAGCATTACCAGCCGCTTAGTCCCTTTACTAACATTTATTTATACCACACACACGGCGGAGAAAACCCAGGGTTAGATGGTGACTCCACCGGTACACAAAGGGTTAAACGTAGCCATCGTCTAGCTGGGCAGAGCGCTTTTGTTGGGGCACATCTCGTCGGGTAGCAACGGCAGGAGAAAAGCCGCGATGAGGGAGGTCTGCGGGAGTCACCATGGCTGGATAAATTTCTCATTCCTGTGGTTTAACCACAGATCAGGGAAGAGAAGCCGAGGCCGCCGCTTCATGGCTCAACAATGTGGACGCCCTGGTCCCCTATTCACTTCTAAAACACTCGACCCGTGTACCACACCTCCCATCTGTCCTACTATATATAGCAGGGGTCAGCAACCTCGGCTCCCTGATGTTTGGGAACTACATCTCCCATTATGCTCAGTCACCCATTAGGAAGACCGAGCCACATGGAAAATGTAGTTCCCAAAACATCCGGGAGCCAAGGTTGCTGACCCCTGATCTATAGGATATCTGCTGAATTTGGGCCCAAAGCCTCCTGTCCCTCTTTCCTCTTCTAATGTCCCTCTTTTTAGGGGCTCCTCCATATATTCAGGGTGTGTGGGTGTCTTTTTAGGGGTTCCTCCATATATTCAGGGTGTTGTGGGTGTCTTTTTAGGGGTTCCTCCATATATTCAGGTGTGTGGGTGTCTTTTTAGGGGTTCCTCCATATATTCAGGGTGTGTGGGTGTCTTTTTAGGGGCTCCTCCATTATTCAGGGTGTGCGGGTGTCTTTTTAGGGTCTCCTCCATATATTCAGGGTGTGCGGGTGTCTTTTTAGGGGTTCCTCCATATATTCAGGGTGTGCGGTGTCTTTTTAGGGGTTCCTCCATATATTCAGGGTGTGCGGGTGTCTTTTTAGGAGCTCCTCCATATATTCAGGGTGTGCGGGTGTCTTTTTAGGGGCTCCTCCATATATTCAGGGTGTGCGGGTGTCTTTTTAGGGGCTCCTCCATATATTCAGGGTGTGCGGGTGTGTTTTTAGGGGTTCCTCCATATATTCAGGGTGTGGGTGTCTTTTTAGGGGCTCCTCCATATATTCAGGGTGTGTGGGTGTCTTTTTAGGGGCTCCTCCATATATTCAGGGTGTGCGGGTGTCTTTTTAGGGGTTCCTCCATATATTCAGGGTGTGCGGGTGTCTTTTTAGGGGCTCCTCCATATATTCAGGGTGTGTGGGTGTCTTTTTAGGGGTTGTTCCATATATTCAGGGTGTGCGGGTGTCTTTTTAGGGGTTGTTCCATATATTCAGGGTGTGCGGGTGTCTTTTTAGGGGCTCCTCCATATATTCAGGGTGTGTGGGTGTCTTTTTAGGGGCTCCTCCATATATTCAGGGTGTGTGGGTGTCTTTTTAGGGGTTGTTCCATATATTCAGGGTGTGCGAGTGTCCTTTTAGGTTCTCCTCCATATATTCAGGTGTGTGTGGGTGTCTTTTTAGGGGTTCCTCCATATATTCAGGGTGTGTGGGTGTCTGTTTAGGGTTTCTCCATATATTCAGGGTGTGCGGGTGTCTTTTTAGGGGTTCCTCCATATATTCAGGGTGTGCGGGTGTCTGTTTAGGGGTTCCTCCATATATTCAGGGTGTGCGGGTGTCTTTTTAGAGGTTCCTCCATATATTCAGGGTGTGCGGGTGTCTTTTTAGGGGTTCCTCCATATATTCAGGGTGTGCGGGTGTCTTTTTAGGGGTTCCTCCATATATTCAGGGTGTGCGGGTGTCTTTTTTAGGGCCCCCTCCATATATTCAGGGTGTGTGCGGGTGTCTTTTTAGAGGTTCTTCCATATATTCAGGGTGTGCGGGTGTCTTTTTAGGGGTTCCTCCATATATTCAGGGTGTGCGGGTGTATTTTTAGGGGCTCCTCCATATATTCAGGGTGTGTGGGTGTCTTTTTAGGGGTTCCTCCATATATTCAGGGTGTGCGGGTGTCTTTTTAGGGGTTCCTCCATATATTCAGGGTGTGTGGGTGTCTTTTTAGGGGCTCCTCCATATATTCAGGGTGTGTGGGTGTCTTTTTAGGGGTTCCTCCATATATTCAGGGTGTGTGGGTGTCTTTTTAGGGGCTCCTCCATATATTCAGGGTGTGCGGGTGTATTTTTAGGGGATCCTCCATATATTTTGGGGTGTGTGGGTGTCATTGTAGGGGCTTTACAAAGCATCATGGGAACCAGAGTTCTGCAACCTCTGGGGATCTACTCTTTGGTTATTTAAATGTCTATGGTTCATCCAGAGCCGAAATACTGTACAGCCGGTATTTTCACACGGAATTTTGTGGCTGGGGCTCAAATTTCAGGTAGAGTTCATAAAAAAAAAGATTTAAACAAGTCCGATTTTGAAATTAATTCTTTGGGGTTTTTGTAAATGAACCCTCACTAACTCAGCGCCCCACTACCTGTCCTCACTAATCACCAAATACACCCCAGCCCGCTCCCTAAGGTCAAACAGTGACCTGCGCCTAGCTTCTCCCCGCATCACCTCTTCCCATGATAGACTGCAGGATTTCACACGCGCAGCCCCCACTCTCTGGAACGCTCTCCCTCGTACTGTCAGACTTTCCCCTAACTTCTCTTCCTTCAAACGCTCCCTTAAAACATTCCTATTTAGGGAAGCCTACCACCCAACTCACTGACGCAACCATCAATCACTCTCACCTTACAGTCCTCTCCTCCTGTTTCCAACCCCAACCCTCCCAGATTGTGAGTTCCTACGGGAATAGGGCCCTCATCTCCTCCTGTACTGTTTGTCAAATGTTGTTCAATGTATTGTAACCCTGTCTATACTGTGCTTATTGTACAGCGCTGCGGAATATGCTGGCGCTTTATAAATAAAGAATAATAATAATAAAAAGAAAATCTGAGCGCTTAAAAGTGTAATTCATCACATCTTCTTTCTTTCTACTATGAAACTACATTGAACTGCAGATAAACTGTATAAAAGTGATATTTGTAAGGCTAGGGTCAGACTAACGCATTTTCGCGTTGTCTGTGAAAAAGTGCGTTGCAACGAACATACGTATTTTTTCACGGAATACGCGATAGCGGTCATACGATGCGCATTTTCGTCCGTGATTTTGTACGGATCATCAATAAAACCCTTTTTGCGTCTGGACGTTATGTTGGCCGGACATTAGCAGCGTCTGACGTCTCCCAATCACGCAAACACGCCGCTAGCAGACGCAGCGCACTCTGTATGTCCGTACTAGTGGTTTGACGTTCTAGAAAAAATGCGTTCGTTTGCCACTTGCGTTGCGCGGACGAACTTTCGTGCGGCCGTTCTTCGTATGTTACCCGGCATTGGACGTCATTTGCTGCTAGTACGGCCGTGATTTCGTGCGTCTAAACGCACGTTAAAACTGCTTTCGTCTGACCCTAGCCTAAATCACGGCCGTGCTAGCAGCAAATGACGTCCAATGCCGGGCAGCATATGAAGAACGGCCGCACAAAAGTGCAGCCGCGCAACGCAAGTGGCAAACGAACGCATTTTTTCTAGAACGTCAAACCACTAGTATGGACGTACAGAGTGCGCTGCGTCCGCATAGCGGCGTGTGTGTGTGATTAGGAGATGTCAGACGCTGCTAATGTCCGGCCAACATAACGTCCAGACACAAAAAGGGTTTTATTGATGATCCGTACAAAATCACGGACGAAAATGCGCATCGTATGACCGCTATCGCTCGTTTCAGCCAATTTCCGTTTCTGTTCATTTCGTTTCCGTTTCGTTTTTCGTATCGACTTTTTCGTTATTTCGGAAATTTTCGTGTTTTTCGGGACGTCTGTTCTCCTCGTTTCAAAGTGTCTATTCATTTTGACGTAAACTAAGGGTTTTTCGGATCCGATATTTCTGTCGATACGATAATTCTGTCGATACGATAATTCTGCCATTGAGATTTCTCATGTTTTACAAGAAGGATACATTGAGATTTCTTATGTTTTACAAGAAGGATACATTGAGATTTCTTATGTTTTACAAGAAGGATACATTGAGATTTCTCTGGTTTTACAAGAAGGATACATTGAGATTTCTCTGGTTTCCCGGGAAGGATACATTGAGATTTCTCATGTTTTACAAGAAGGATACATTGAGATTTATTATGTTTTACAAGAAGGATACATTGAGATTTCTCTGGTTTTACAAGAAGGATACATTGAGATTTCTCTGGTTTCCCGGGAAGGATACATTGAGATTTCTCATGTTTTACAAGAAGGATACATTGAGATTTCTCATGTTTTACAAGAAGGATACATCGAGATTTCTCATGTTTTACAAGAAGGATACAGTGAGATTTATTATGTTTTACAAGAAGGATACATTGAGATTTCTCATGTTTTACAAGAAGGATACATTGAGATTTATTATGTTTTACAAGAAGGATACATTGAGATTTCTCATGTTTTACAAGAAGGATACATTGAGATTTCTCTGGTTTCCCGGGAAGGATACATTGAGATTTCTCTGGTTTTCCAGGAAGGATACATTGAGATTTCTCTGGTTTTACAAGAAGGATACATTGAGATTTCTCATGTTTTACAAGAAGGATACATTGAGATTTCTCATGTTTTACAAGAAGGATACATTGAGATTTCTCATGTTTTACAAGAAGGATACATTGAGATTTCTCATGTTTTACAAGAAGGATACATTGAGATTTCTCTGGTTTCCCGGGAAGGATACATTGAGATTTCTCTGGTTTTCCAGGAAGGATACATTGAGATTTCTCATGTTTTACAAGAAGGATACATTGAGATTTCTCATGTTTTACAAGAAGGATACATTGAGATTTCTCTGGTTTTACAAGAAGGATACATTGAGATTTCTCATGTTTTACAAGAAGGATACATTGAGATTTCTCTGGTTTTACAAGAAGGATACATTGAGATTTCGCTGGTTTTCCAGGAAGGATACATTGAGATTTCTCTGGTTTTCCAGGAAGGATACATTGAGATGGGAATGATAGAAAATTTAATTACAGAATCAGCGATATAACCGAAAAAAACGTTGTCCGAAATTACTGAAATGGAGCCGAAATTACGAATGGTACGAAAATGATTTTAGAATTTACACATTTCTAGTCCATTTGAAAATTCCGAACAAATTTTCGTTTTGTTTCGGAAATTTTTTCGGATCTGCCGTTTTCGGATCTGAAAATTTTTGGAAAATCGGCCGAATCCGAATGCACGAATCGGGAAATTTCGTGAAAATTCCGAAATTCCAAAACCCGAAACGCACATCCCTAATATTTGTCACATTCGGACTAACCAGCCCTGTTGGTCAAAGCTCGGGAAGTGACATTCCTAGACATGGTGTACTTCAAATATTACATATAGAAACATAGAAAAATGTCGGCAGATAAGAACCTTTCGGCCCATCTAGTCGCCCAATTACATGGATACTTTACCTGGATTTATCTTTTGTTTAGGATAGCCTTATGCCTATCCCATGCCTGCTTAAATTCAATTACTGTTTTGGCCTCTACCACTTCAACTGGAAGACTGTTCCATGTATCCACCACCCTCTCAGTAAAATAATGCTTCCTGATGTTACTTTTAAACCTTTGCCCCTCTAATCTAAGACTATGTCCTCTTGTTTTGCTACTTTGTTTTTCTTTTAAATATTCTCCCTTCCTCTACCTTGTGGATTCCCTTTACGTATTTAAATGTTTCTATCATATCTCCTCTGTCTCATCTTTTTTCCAAGCTGTACATGTTAAGATCATTAAGCCTTTCCTGGTAACTTTTCTCCTTCAAGCCGTACACCATTTTAGTAGCCCTTCTCTGAACTCTCTCTAAGATGTCTATATCCTTCTGGAGATACGGTCTCCAGTACTGCACACAGTACTCCAAGTGAGGTCTCACCAGTGCTCTGTACAGTGGCATGAGCACTTCCCTTTTCCTACTGCTAATACCTCTCCCTACACAACCAAGCATTCTGCCAGCATTTCCTGCTGCTCTATTACATTGACTACTTACCCTTAGATCCTCTGAAATAATAACCCCTAAATCCCTTTCCTCAGATGTATCAAATATTCTATATTCAGCCCTTGGGTTTTTACGTCCCAGGTGCATTATCTTGCACTTATCCACATTAAAACTCAATTGCCACAACTCCGACCATTTTTTTAGTTTACCTAAATCATTTGACATTTGGCTGATCCCTCCAGGAACGTCAACCCTGTTGCAAATCTTTGTGTCATCAGCAAAAAGACATACTTTTCCATTAATACCTTCTGCAATATCACTAATAAAAATATTAAATAGAATGGGTCCAAGTACTGATCCCTGAGGTACCCCACTGGTAACAAGACCTTGCACCGAATAAACTCTGTTGCCTGTCACTCAGCCACTGCCTAATCCATTCAACAATATTGGAATCCAAGCTCAAAGATTGCAATTTATTGATAAGCCTTCTATGCGGAACAGTATCAAAAGCCTTACTGAAATCTAAATAAGCAATGTCTACTGCACCACCTGTGTCTATTATTTTTGTTACCCAATCAAAAAAATCAATAAGATTAGTTTGGCATGATCTCCCTGAGGTAAACCCATGTTGTTTCTGATCCTGTATCTATGTGTTTTTAGATGGTCAACAATCCTTTTCTTTAACATGGTTTCCATTAATTTCCCCACTACTGATGTAAGACTAACTGGCCTATAGTTCCCAGATTCCTCCCTACTACCCTTCTTGTGAATGGGCACAACATTTGCTAATTTCCAGTCTTCTGGGACGACTCCCGTTAGCAAGGATTGGTTAAATAAATCTGTTAACGGTTTTGCTATTACATCACTGAGCTCTTTTAATAATTTAGGGTGGATCCCATCAGGCCCCATTGACTTATTTGTCTTTACTTTAGACAGCTGCTGTAGAACCTCCTCCTCTGTAAACTGATATGTAATTGTCTCGTTAGTGTTTCCTCCTAACTGAGGTCCCTTTCCTTCCTTTTCTTCTGCAAAGACTGAACAAAAATATTCATTGAGGCAGTCAGCGAGACTTTTATCCTCTTCTACATACCTTCCTTCCTTTGTTTTTAATCTAACTAATCCTTGTTTTACTTTTCTTTTCTCGTTTATGTATCTAAAAACAGTTTTGTCCCCCTTTTTTACTGACTGAGCTATTTTCTCTTCTGCGTGTACTTTGGAAGCTCTTATAAATTGCTTTGCCTCTTTCTGCCTAATCTTATAGGTTTGCCTATCTTCTTCACTCTGAGTTTTTTTATAATTATTGAATGCTGTCTTTTTGTTCTTCACTATTTTGGCCACTTCTGCAGAGTACCACAGTGTTTTCTTCCCTTTTTTGTTTTTGCTAACAAGCCGAATGCAATTGCCTGTGGCCTTCAATAATGCTTCCTTTAAATAATCCCATTTCTCCTGGACTCCCTTTAAACTCCTCCAGTCTGATAATGACTCATTCACACAAAGTCTCATTTTAGAAAAATCTGTTTTTTTAAAGTCTAAAACTTTTGTTTTTGTGTGGTGCGGCTCCATCCCTGTTCTTATATTAAACCATACTGACTGGTGATCACTAGATCCCAAATTTTCACCTACAACAATGTCCGATACCAAACCTCCATTTGTGAGTATTAAATCCAATATGGCCTCTTTACGGGTCAGCTCCTCAACTACTTGTGTTAGAGATAATCCCAGTAGGGAGTTTAGAATATTTGTACTCCTGGTGCACCCAGCTGTTTTGGTTTTCCAGTTCACATCAGGAAGATTAAAGTCCCCCATGATAATAACTTCCCCCCATTTTGGCTATTTCCTCAAGCAGCAGATTATCTAGCTCTTCTACTTGTCCAGGGGGTCTATAGATCACACCTACACGAGCTACTGTATGATTGCTAAATGTTAGCGTAACCCAAACTGACTCTATGTTCACCTCGCTCACTTTTCTTTGGTTCGTTTTTATGTTGTTTTTCACATACAGGGCCACTCCTCCTCCTTTCCTACCTTCTCTGTCTTTTCTATATAAAGAGTACCCAGGTATTGTTATGTCCCAGTTATTTTTCTCACTGAACCATGTCTCAGTAACCGCCACTAAATCTACTTTTTCAGCTGCCATCATTGCCTCCAGTTCATTGATTTTATTGACTAAACTGCGAGCATTTATAGACACGACTCTGAGCTTGTCATTTTTTTCCTCGCATGTTGCATATACGCAGAGTATACGTCACGAGTATATGATGGAGAAATAAAAATGTGCCCCCAAGCACAAAATCTCTATCTTTTGCTTTCAAATGCAGCATGAATATAAACATTGTATACAATCTAAGCAAGTTCCCCCGTGATACAGGTATAATGATGAATATTCCAATGTATTCAGGCCACCCTCTTTTAAACACTTGTAGTGATGGCAAAATCCGTGGCAGATGGGAAGGATCAGAAGGAAACGAGAAAGCGACACAGGTGGACAGGGCTGCCCTCAGAATTCTTGGGGCCTTTTACTGAACCAACGTTTGGGTCCAGGCCCACCCTTCCCTAAGCTGCCCATTTAAGTAAGCTAAACATTGTAGCCTGGGATGCTGCGGCCCACCGGGAAACTTGTTAGTTGGTTGATGGGTCAGTCTTGGTTTGCATGGACGGACTCTTAAATCTTTGGTGCTTACACAATCTGTGCAGCATTTGGCAAGGTCCAGGCCCCCTGGAGCTACTGAGACCCTGAACATGTCATGGGCTGTCACCTCCTGATGGTGGCACTGCTGTTAGACAATATCATAGGTTGACCTTTTTCACTGCAGTTCCATGGATAGCTCTCAAGGAGTTCATTTCTAGAAGGTCAGATCTTGGGTTAATGGGACACTACACACCCTGACCACTTGAGCTTTTTAAACTTGTCAGGCTGGGTGTAGAGCTTCTCCTCCCTCCTTGCCAATTTGGAGAAATCACAGGGTGAAGTGGAGGAGTTTCCTCTGCCCACACACGCATCATCAGGCAGCCAAGATTTTGAATTTCCCGGAGGCCAGTCACCAAATTGGTTACCAGTTAGGTCAGCAAGCTCACATGATTTGGGAAGAGGAAGGAAGAGGATGACAGGGAAGTTAGGAGAGATTATGACTGGAAGAGCAGGAGGTTACTGCTTTGAGGTGACCATGTATCGGCTGTGCAGGGTAAAGGTACAATCCTGGTCACAGCACCTCTCCAGGAAGTGTCCTTGGGCAAGACACCCAACGATATGCCAACCACACAATACCAGCTGTATAGCTTAGTGTTATTGTCTCAAAGGAGTTGAATCTTGACCAGAACGCCTGACCAACACTTCTCGACCCTACAACCATGGCTGACTGGGGAGATCGATAGCCCTTCGACAACATCCGCACAGGTCAACAGGATGTCTACCCAAATATATCCAATGACCCGAATTGAATATCCGAAAAATTTCAGTAAAAAAAAATGACCTCATCTTTCTTTTTAACTGTTGATGTGCTGGAGTTTTTCCCCTCTCAGGTAACATAGTAACAATAAACCCCTTCACCACCATGGTCGAGTACACTCAATGTTCAAAATGCCTTGCAGGAGCCGAGCATGGGGTAAACTCGATTTGGCCATATTCTGCTGCAATGCACTGGATTTTAATTCACTACAAGTGAAATTCATTCGATAATGGGCTGCAGAACGTGTCCCCAAATTTTCAGCACCTCGGACACATCAGCCGAAATGCTGAAGCCGTTTGACCAGGTTGAAGATCCATTTTCCCCTTCAAGAAAACACAGAGCCTCAGCTCTATTATTATACATGTAATAGCACTTTTTGGCCAACAGGGGGATCCCTGTGCATTTAAAGTTGTTTTCCATACATCCTCTGGGTCCTGGCAGTGGTTTTATGGTAGACAATTTGGTAGTGATGGTGAAACTACTCATATAGTGAGTGAAGTTGTTTATTCTGTACATTAGACAATTTTTTGGTGCGTATTGCAGCTTGACAGTGCTATATTTTTCTTTTATTTATGTATATATAATTTATTTGGTGATTAGATAGATAAATACAGATAGAGAGATAGATACATACAGATAGATAGAGAGATAGAGAGATAGATACAGATAGATAGATACAGATAAACCGATCGGGAAGTTTCAAACCAGCCATAGAGGCCCTAAGAGACAAGACGTGTAGAACCTTCTATGCCATCAGGAGAAACCTCTACAAACTAAAACCGCCTGTAAGAGTCTGGCTTAAAATCTTTGATTGCGTCATCGCTCCAATCCTCCTTTATGGCAGTGAAGTATGGGGCCCCATCACCTACCCTGACCAACCCAAATGGAACACCAGCCCAACAGAAATATTCCATCTGGAATTCTGCAAGCACCTCCTCCAAGTCCATCGGAGCACCTCTAACCATGCTTGCCGGGCCAAGCTGGGCAGACTCCCCTTACTTCTTGCAGTACAGAAGAGGGCGCTATCATACTGGGACCACCTAAACATCAGCAGCCTCAACTCATACCACCATAAAGCTCTATTGACCAACAAGGACCAACCCAAACCATGTGGGCTGCAACAACTCCTATCCACCCTGATCATTGAAAGCCCCCATGAAAGTGTAGCGCTGGTTTTAAATCCCCTGCCGTTGTAGTACTTGCTTTTGACCACCGGAGGGAGACAAGTGCGATGTGAGACACTGAACATTGGGACTACATTTCCCGGCATGCTTTGGGAGCGGACACAGGAAGTGGGTGGGACACGGACGCGGACATCCTGAGCCTCGTGGAGAGAGCTGGCAGAGCGCGCCAGGGAGTGAGAGAAGCAAGACACAGCGCTGCAGAGCGTGACAGTGACCAGGCCGGAGCGCAGCTGGGGCCTGACAGAGATAAAGACCGGGTTATTCAGCCTTACAAGAGGAAGACCCAGTGATTCACCAGAATACCCACGCTGATATCGAGTGAGCTGGAAGACCCCGAGTTAGGAGCACCGCAGATCGATCTGACAGGGAGTGCAGGCAGTGAGCTGGACATCTTGCGGCAGCTAAAGGAAAGCAAGACAGCGGATCCGGTAACCCATAGAATCCCAGTCAAAATCGAGCGGAGAGACGTCCTGGGTCGAGCAGAGCACCAAGTATCTGGTGGATGGGTGAGAGGCCTTCCAGGCCATTGTGAAAATAGAAAGCACGCTGCTGTTTGTTTAAAAAACCCACAGGGCCCCAACTTGACTAGTCGAAGATACCTCATAAATATTCACTGGCCAGTTGAATATTGTACCCGGGTACCATCACACACACACCTACATTCTTGGGACATAACCTGTACGGGACTCACTCCACAACCACCAAGGGGGTTAAAGATATATTTTTCCTTTCTTTTCCGCTGCGTGTTTCACGTATTACGAAGTACTGTAAATATATCTACGTATACCGTGTTATTCATTACATGCCATTTATTCTAGTAAACTATATAATTTATAAAATCCACGACGGTGCTGGAGTATTATTCCCTAGTGCGGGGAGACTGACCCGAGGTTCAATTTCAGCGGCTCCTCCGGGAGTGAGCGCTACAAAAGCAACCTGACAAAATATCAAATAAAGGCCCTAATTAACGATTCCAGGGAAAACTATACCAGAGAATGGAGACATGATACAGCAAACTCCAAGAAACTCACCATTTACCAATCCTTACAGAGGGAATACAAACTGGCCCCATACCTGGAGGTACTACAAGACCCCAAGGACAGACAGATCCTGAGCCGGTACAGACTGAGCGCCCACAGCCTTGAAATCGAATCAGGGCGGCATAGACAGACCTACAAGCCCAGGGAGAATAGACTGTGCCAGCATTGTGACCAGGGGGCCCTGGAAGATGAGGTCCACTTCCTCCTACAGTGCCCCAAGTACTCAGCACTGAGGGAAACTCACTTCCAGAGACTCTCCGCTCTCATCCCGGACTTCACCTCTATAGAAGAGACGAGGAAACTCCACATCATACTGGGAGAAGAGACGAGGAAACTCCACATCATACTGGGAGAAGAGGAACCGGCGGTGAAAATATCTGCCCAATACGTCGCAGAATGTCACAGACTGAGAGGAACATGAGAGATCCTGGAGGACTCATAAATCCCCAACACGGACTCACCCCCACCCCCCTTCACATTATCCCTTACCCCATATAATGTCCATGGACTTGCCCATCCCCCCCCCCATCTATATGTCCCACTACCCCCCTCCCCATATGCTTTGGCAATGCTAAAATGTATTTGGTCCTGCCAATAAAGCTTATTTTGATTTGATTTGATTTACAGATACAGCTACAGAGATAGATGTGTTCAAAATTATTCAACCCCCACTGAAATTGAGTGTTTTGGCCAGTTTGACATTGATTTTGATCATTCAGTCATCTTGCTTACAATTAAATCAAAGAGGCACGTGTAGGTCAGACAAATATAACATAACATTTATAATGAAATAACCACAAATGTCTTTTCTGTGCTCACATCATTATCAGTTTTATTCAACCCCCAAGTGACATTCAATCTTAGTACTTAGTACAACATCCTTTTACAGTTATAACAGCTTTTAAACGTGAAGCATAGCTTGACACAAGTGTCTTGCAGCGATCTACGGGTATCTTCGCCCATTCGTCATGGGCAAAGCCTCCAGTTCAGTCACATTCTTAGGCTTGCGCACTGCAACTGCTTTCTTTAAGTCCCACCAGAGGTTCTCAATCGGATTTAAGTCAGGTGACTGCGATGGCCACTCCAAAATGTTCCAGCCTTTAATCTGCAACCATGCTCTAGTGGACTTGGAGGTATGCTTGGGATCATTGTCCTGTTGAAAGGTCCAACGTCTCCCAAGCCTCAGGTTTGTGACGGACTGCATCACATTGTCATCCAATATCTCCTGGTACTGAAGAGAATTCATGGTACCTTGCACACGCTGAAGCTTCCCTGTACCTGCAGAAGCAAAACAGCCCCAAAGCATGAATGACCCCCCGCCATGCTTCACAGTAGGCCAGGTGTTCTTTTCTTCATAGGCCTTGTTCTTCCTCCTCCAATCATAGCGTTGATCCATGGGCCCAAACAGTTCTAATTTTGTTTCATCAGTCCACAGAACACTATCCCAAAACTTCTGTGGTTTGTCCACTTGACTTTTGGCATACTGCAGTCGACTCTTCTTATTCTTTGGAGACAGCAAGGGGTGCGCCTGGGAGTTCTGCATGGAGGCCTTCATTACGCAGTGTGCGCCGTATTGTCTGAGCTGAAACTTCAGTACCCACATCTGACAAATCTTTTCTCAGTTCCTCAGCAGTCACACGGGGACTTTTCTCCACTCTACGCTTCAGGTAGCGCACAGCAGTCGAAGTCAGCATCTTCTTTCTGCCACGACCAGGTAGCGTTTCAACAGTGCCCTTTGCCTTGAATTTGTGAATGATGCTTCCTATGGTCTCTCTTGGTATGTTTAACATCTTTGCAATCTTCTTATAGCCATTGCCCTTCCTGTGAAGAGTAATCACCTCTTCTCTTGTCTTCCTGGACCATTCTCTTGACTTCACCATGTTTGTAACCACACCAGTAAATGTCTAGAAGGAGCTGAGTATAAAAGTCATTTTAAAGCTGCCTAATTGGTGCTTATTATGCTTTATTGCTGCTCCGTGACATCCACAGGTGTTTTCAATACCTGATTGAAAACACTTGAATGAACCTCTGTTCTTCAGAGTGGTAGTCTTTAAGGGGTTGAATAATTGTGTCAATGAAGAATTCACAAAAGAAACATTTACTACTGTATTACAAAACCAATTGATGTCATTTTAGTTGCATATGGTTCTTTAAAAGTCCTTGTAGGATTTCATTCTGAATACAATTACAAATGTCACTAAATTCCCTAAAACCCTTTACAGCATTGGGGGTTGAATAATTTTGAACACAACTGTAGATACCGATAGATAGATACAGATACAGATACAGATAGATACAGATAGATAGATACAGATACAGATACAGATAGATAGATACAGATACAGATACAGATAGATACAGATACAGATAGATACAGATACAGATACAGATACAGATAGATACAGATAGATACAGATACAGATAGATAGATACAGAGAGATACAGATACAGATAGATAGATACAGATAGAGATAGAGAGATAGATAGATATACAATCACTAGTCAGGGAATTTTCATTAGGGCGGAACGCTTACCTTGGCGATTGAAATTCTTTCCGGTCCGCTGACCCCAAGCTCTGTAAGAAAAGAAAGATTCTTTAGAAATGGTTTCCACTAAAGATTAGGAGGAAATTCCAGTGATTGCTGTCACATTCCTGCTTAAAGAGACGATTTGTCTAAGGGATCCTGACATTACTGAGCCTCCTCTTTATTACAAGCTGGCCAGGGATCATAGCGCTCTAATACCGGCGCACGTAAAGGGTCAGACCCTGCTCATGGAGTAATGATCATCATGTGTGTTAGCTTAGCCACGGCCCTGCCTGAAAGCTTACAGCACTGAGAACACTTCCCATCATACCACTCACTGATTACGACACAATACAGGGAGTCTGGGATTTACTGATATTTTTATTTTTTTTATAAAGTGTTTTTCCAGGAAGGATACATTGATATTTCTCTCGTTTTCAGTATGTCCTGGGTTCAAGAACATTGAAATTTTACAGGAATACAAAGTAATAAAATGCAAGATATAAAAACACAAATATACAGATTAACCCAGAAAATAAATATGTAGGAAATATATTCACTATGTTACATGTTTACAGGTGCATTCTGTATATAGTCACTGTTACATGTTTACAGGTGCATTCTGTATATAGTCACTGTTACATGTTTACAGGTGCATTCTGTATATAGTCACTGTTACATGTTTACAGGCGCATTCTGTATATAGTCACTGTGTTACATGTGTACAGGCGCATTCTGTATATAGTCACTATGTTACATGTTTACAGGTGCATTCTGTATATAGTCACTGTGTTACATGTTTACAGGTGCATTCTGTATATAGTCATTATGTTACATGTTTACAGGTGCATTCTGTATATAGTCACTATGTTACATGTTTACAGGCGCATTCTGTATATAGTCACTATGTTACATGTTTACAGGTGCATTCTGTATATAGTCACTGTGTTACATGTTTACAGGTGCATTCTGTATATAGTCATTATGTTACATGTTTACAGGTGCATTCTGTATATAGTCACTATGTTACATGTTTACAGGTGCATTCTATATATAGTCACTATGTTACATGTTTACAGGTGCATTCTGTATATAGTCACTGTTACGTTTACAGGCGCATTCTGTATATTGTCACTATGCTACAGATTTACAGGTGCATTCTGTATATAGTCACGGTGTTACATGTTTACAGGTGTATTCTGTATATAGTCACTATGTTACATGTTTACAGGCGCATTCTGTATATAGTCACTATGTTACATGTTTACAGGCGCATTCTGTATATAGTCACTATGTTACATGTTTACAGGTGCATTCTGTATATAGTCACTATGTTACATGTTTACAGGTGCATTCTATATATAGTCACTATGTTACATGTTTACAGGTGCATTCTGTATATAGTCACTGTTACGTTTACAGGCGCATTCTGTATATTGTCACTATGCTACAGATTTACAGGTGCATTCTGTATATAGTCACGGTGTTACATGTTTACAGGTGTATTCTGTATATAGTCACTATGTTACATGTTTACAGGCGCATTCTGTATATAGTCACTGTGTTACATGTTTACAGGTGCATTCTGTATATAGTCACTATAGAAACATAGAAACATAGAAAAATGTCGGCAGATAAGAACCTTTCGGCCCATCTAGTCTGCCCAATTACATGGATACTTTACCTGAATTTATCTTTTGTTTAGGATAGCCTTATGCCTATCCCATGCTTGCTTAAATTCAATTACTGTTTTGGCCTCTACCACTTCTACTGGAAGGCTGTTCCATGTATCCACCACCCTCTCAGTAAAATAATGCTTCCTATGTTACATGTTTACAGGTGCATTCTGTATATAGTCATCATGTTACATGTTTACAGGTGCATTCCGTATTGATGTATGTTAATAGGGAGCTCTTAAGTGACTTTAGACTGGGGGAAGATTTGATGACGTCTGGAAGGTTATTCCATATTTGTGGTGCTCTGTAGGAAAATGAGGATCGAGCCACTGTCTTTTTGTTTTGTGGTATTGCAAGTAAGGTGCTGGTCCTGGATCGGAGGTTATAGGATGAGGAAACTGCTGGGGAAGCAGCCTATTCAGATAGGGTGGTAGCTTACCTGAAAAGCTCTTAAACACCAGGTTGGAAAGGTGAAGAGTGTGTCTAGATTCCAGCGACGGCCAGTTTAGCTCTTTTAACATGTCACAATGGTGGGTCATGTAGTTACATTGTAGCACAAAGCGGCAGAATGAGTTATACAATGTAGTAAGTTTATGAAGGTGTGTTTGCGGGGCAGCTGCATGCACTACATCTCCGTATTCAATAGCCAGCATAAGCATTTGTTGTACACATAATACACAGAGAGGACACAATACAGAGAGTCTGGGATTTACTGATATGTCTGCGTTACACATAATACACAGAGATGGCCCAATAAATGAGATATTTTATTACATATATCTGTATATTTCTTAAAGATAAATGAATAAATAAATTAATAAGAAGGTGGTGGACACAGTATCCCCTCCCCAGCTATGCGGTGAGGTCAGAGGTCACAGTGAGTAACCCTGCAGCAATGTTGTGAGTGGAAGTCTCCAGGGGATGGTAAACTGACCTCAAGGTATTCCAAATCCATCAGCCTTTATTATCCACCTGTGGAGCTGCAGGAAATTCAGCAGATTACTGGCTGGGGCCAAACAAAGGGAGAACTAATTGGACATTAGTTGCCACTTTATCATCAATGGCTTTTCACACCTCAGGCCAGGAACAGAAAGTAATCATGGTGTAAATGACTAAGTGTTTGGTATAAGGCCTTGGACATAAGCAATCATTTGGGGTAAGGTTTTAGCCTTTGAACTCTGTCTGAGACTGGAAAGCCGGCTGACTCGGGTAGAAATAATATATATATATATTTTAACGGTAGCCCAATAAAAAAAGTTATCACTACATACTGATATACTCTGGTATGTTTTTTTAGTAATATATATATATATATATATTACTTTTATTAATTAAAAAAAAAAAACATATTATATAGATATTTTTTAATCATAATATATAAACATTATATATATATATATATATATATATATTAAATAAATAAATAAATTAAATTAAATTATATATATATATATATATTATATATATATATATATATATATATATATATATATCATTCTGAATCTGCCGGGTAATAGGTCAGGGCCATTCTTGAAAAAAAAAAATCACAATTTTATTAAAGCATCCACTAACAAATTACTGACGTTTTGGCCCTTGGAGATTTTTTGCAACGGGGCAACTAAACTTTATTTATT
This sequence comes from Leptobrachium leishanense, assembly GCA_009667805.1. Lineage (NCBI taxonomy): Eukaryota > Metazoa > Chordata > Amphibia > Anura > Megophryidae > Leptobrachium > Leptobrachium leishanense. The sequence continues at coordinate 150,433,138 of CM019069.1, forward strand.
TTTTACATTGGAAGACAGAGTGCTGCTACAGTGCTCAAAATAAATAAATAAATAATATACTGTATAAATACATAAATACATACAACATACCTGGTTTTATATATATGTATTTATATTTTTAAACAGTAATAAAATATATACACACAACATAGCTAAATATATAGAGCTATATATGAATAAAATATACAACATACAGTGCAAACCGCTTAAATTTAATTTTAAGGAATTAAAATAACCAAAGGGAACTTTAATGGAGATCAGACCGTTCTTTATGTGTATAAATATATATATATATATTTTAAATCTCTTTGAGAATGCAATGCATAGGTATGGGAGTATCAAATTAAATGTATATTTTTTATTGTTATTTTCATTATTTTTTTTTATTACCATTTTCAATTTACTATTTGAAAATTTTTCAAATTTAAAAAATTTCATTTAATTTTATTTAGTATATATACACAATATATATTTTTAAAAAAATCTCTGAGAATGCAATGAATAGGGATGGGACTTCCAAATTAAATGTATATTTTTTTATTATTATTTTCATAATTTTTTATTATTATTATTATCATTATTATTTTTATTATTATTTGAAATTTTTAAAAAAAAATAAAAAATGTAATTTAATTTCATTTAGTTTTATTATTTTTTTTTTCCTGGTAGGCTGGCAAATAAAAAAAAATAAAAAAATCAGAATTTCAATCTCAGCCGATAAGAATAAATAAAAATCCCTATTTTTTTTAAAAAAAAATACTTTTTAAGGGATATCATATGAATCTATCGCCTCTTTGTTAAATTGAATATGTCGTTTTGCAAACAAAAAGAGTTATCGTGTTTCGTAGACCCCCCCCCCGCGGCTACTGAGTTCAGTCGCCGCATTTAGCATTTGCTCCGACGCAGATACGACCTTGTTTACTCAAGCAACGGCAACGCGTCTGCTTCCTGATTAAAAAAATGATAATAAAACAAAACGCGTCTGTAAATATAATCCTCTGCCGCAGCTTTATAATGCTGCTTAAAAATAATACCTGCAACCCGAGAGCCGGGCAGACAAAAACGTTGCGGCACCGGGAGACGCCGTAACTATGGATGGGAAATTCCGCCGGTTCACCTGCGCGTGACGGATAAGATGATGTAGCGAATAAAAAGAATACGTGTATGTTTATAAACAACACAGACGAATTGTTTTTGAGAAAAATAAGTTTTCTGACTGCGCTGCTCTTAATATATATTTTTATATACTGCGCACCTATGCGTTTGCCAAAAAAGACCTAAAATTCCAAACAAGTATGTAAAGATAAAAAAAAAACAAATGTAAAAAAAAAAAAAATGTACAGCCAAAAAATAGATACAAAACAGAGCGACGGATAAATAAATAAGTAAATAATCTTTTTAACGTGTTAGAAACATATAAGGCCCTATTACATTCTTCGCGCAAACGTTAACGCGCGCGCAAAAACGCATTAACGCGAGGGGAAAAAACCTTTGTGCTGAACGTCGTATTACAATGTCCGCGCAAAAATGCGCGCTAACGTCTACCGCGGGTGAACCTGCGCGAACCCTTTGCGAGCGTAATGTACTTTGCGCGTCCTATACTTAACATTGTGAGCGCAAATGCGTTTGTGCGCTGGTACGCGGATGGTATTACAATCTATGCGCAAAATTTAAGGCACAGCGTTTGCGCGCATAATTTTAACGTCTTTTAAAAGCTGGTGGTAACGGCAAAGCTGAACGTTCTGGCCGAACCCAAATACACCAGCACGAAAAAAAAAAACATACAGCACAGTATAGTTACACATTCTACACATACCCAAACAATAAAATGGAGAGGCTGTGTGTGTTTTTTTTATTGATGCAGCATATATACGCAGATTGACTTTGACAGGCGCAAAAACTTAACGTGAGGCAATTGTGGTTCTTAATTCTGATTGGCTGAATCGCGTTATAAAACAGTCCGCACAGCGATTTCTGCGCAACGTTAATGCACGTGCGTTTTTGCGTGTCTGTTTTACGCGTGTTATTTTTTCATGGATGAATAAATGCGCGAGGATTGTAATACGAGCGTAGTTTTACGCCCGTTAACGTTTGACGCTGCGCGCAAAAATTCACGCGTTCTGCGGGCGTTTTTGTGTGAAGAATGTAATAGAGCCCATAATTTTTTTAAATTTTTTTTTTTGCTCAAAGTAAAAACATTTTTATATTATTTATATATATATATATAATATATATATATATATATATATATAGTGGCTATAGTAAGGATGTGGGAGGGGCCTTAATGGATTTCCCACCAATGGCACACTATGATTGCAGGATCCGCCTAGGGCTGCTATTTCATTGGTCTTGGCACAGTTTAGGAACAATCACAGCTAGCGGCCCCAACCACAAAAAATATACTCACACTCTTCGGCCAAAAAAAAAACGTTGGTCAGGTCTGGGTTCAGCGACGTTATGTGCCCAAAAAATGAGGTCATGTGACTCCCTGAATATACTGAATGAGCAGGTTTTTCCATCAATGGGTTTTTTCTCCCCTGATGGCACAGCGGGCATATTCCAAGATGGCAATGCCAGGATTCATCGGGCACAAATTGTGCGAGAGTGGTTGAGGGAGCACGAGACATCATTTTCACACATGGATTGGCCACCGCACAGTCCAGACCTTAACCCCATTGAGGTTAATCTTTGGGATAATGTGCTGGAGAAGACTTTACGCAGCGCCGCGACTCTCCCATCATCAATACAAGATCTTGGACACAAATTAATGCCGCTCTGGACGCCAATAAATGCTGTGACATCACATTGTTTCCTTACCTGCAGCGTATGGATTCTACATGCTGCGGGGTGGCACTTTACATGTACTGCCCATCAGCATGAATACCTATACAGGAAAACATGGCGGATCTGGCACCTAGGAGGCGAACCACAGTTAATGAGCGACTGGGAATGACTTACAGTTAGTTAGCAGCAGGCCTGCCGTTTGGGTTGGGCGAGCAGGGCGCACGCCCCACTGCTAACACCCTCCTTGTGATACAAAGTGTCAGCGACTGCCACCTCTCCATCTATGAAGAGGTGTTGAAGAGGGTGTCTATTTGGGGACGTGAGGGGTCATGTGTGTCGACCTGAGGGAGATGGGGTCATTGGGTGTGTCTATGTCCCAAAAAAGTTGGAGTATAAGGTGGCATGGCATTGAAAGCATGGCAAGGGGCATCAAAAAACTTTTGCCCCGCAAACGCTAGAGGTGGTCCTGGCTAGCAGTGCTGCCCCAGGGTACTCATGGGTTATTCGTGTGATAATCGTGATAATTGTAAATTAACTTGCACTATTTAACACTAATTTGACTTAAGTCCCACCCCAAAAATCCACCCCACCCCCCTTATACTCACTTTTCACGCTCTTTGTGATGTTAAAGGGTATGGCGGGTGACATGTCCATTGACAGATTGACGCCTGATTGATTTATGGTGACCCGGGTCTCATTATGGAACATCTAACACCTCAACGTTTCAAAACGAACCCCCATCAACAAATACATTTTGTTTACAAATAAACGTGACACTGACAGATTGATGTATGGCGGACGAGGATCATCAAGGGACATTTCGGCAGCTGGAAATGTCTAAAGCACCCCATCACGATTTATCGTTTGCTAAAGTAGACAGGTAGGGATATTCATGGGGATTTCAAGCCGGCGTTTGTACTGGTTTAATCCCCGTTTAATCTCAGTGTGGCAATCACGCACTGATCCATAAACAAATGTCAACGTGAAAAGTAAACACTAAACTCTATAGGACATTGATACAATGTTACTACAATACAAAACACAAGAGGGTTAAAAACATTTATTATTTCAAAATTTTTACTCTTTTAGACAATGTAAATGTGTTAAGAGTCTGCGGCAAAGCATACCTACCAAGTGTCCCTGTTTAAGAAGGACAGTCCCTGCTTTGGGCCTAAATCTCTCTGTTCCTCTTTTCTCACCTGTGGTCCCATTTTTAGGGGCTCCTTTATAGATTTTGGTATGTGGGTGTCTATAAACAGGCTCTACGATATATCCTGGGTGTGCAGGTGTCTATTTAGGGGCTTCCTCATAGATTTGGGGTGTATGGATATCTATATAGTGGCTCCTCCATATAATCAGGGTTTGGATGTCTTTTTAGGGGCTCCTCTATATATTCAGGGTGTGCGGGTGTCTTTTTAGGGGCTCCTCCATATATTCAGGGTGTGCGGGTGTCTTTTTAGGGGCTCCTCCATATATTCAGGGTGTGCGGGTGTCTTTTAGGGTTTCTTCCATATATTCAGGGTGTGTGGGTGTGTTTTATGGGTCTCCTCCATATATTCAGGGTGTGCGGGTGTCTTTTTAGGGGTTCCTCCATATATTCAGGGTGTACGGGTGTCTTTTTAGGGGTTCCTCCATATATTCAGGGTGTGCGGCTGTCTTTTTAGGGGCTCCTCCATATATTCAGGGTGTGCGGGTGTCTTTTTAGAGGCTCCTCCATATATTCAGGGTGTGCGGGTGTCTTTTTAGGGGCTCCTCCATATATTCAGGGTGTGCGGGTGTCTTTTTAGGGGCTCCTCCATATATTCAGGGTTTGCGGTGTCTTTTTAGGGGCTCCTCCATATATTCAGGGTGTGCGGGTGTCTTTTAGGGTTTCCTCCATATATTCAGGGTGTGCGGGTGTCTTTTTAGGGGTTCCTCCATATATTCAGGGTGTGCGGGTGTTTTTTAGGGTTTCCTCCATATATTCAGGGTGTGCGGGTGTCTTTTTAGGGGCTCCTCCATATATTCAGGGTGTGTGGGTGTCTTTTTAGGGGTTCCTCCATATATTCAGGGTGTGCGGGTGTCTTTTTAGGGTCTCCTCCATATATTCAGGGTGTGGGGTGTTTTTTAGGGGCTCCTCCATATATTCAGGGTGTGTGGGTGTCTTTTTAGGGGCTCCTCCATATATTCAGGGTGTGTGGGTGTGTTTTTAGGGGCTCCTCCATATATTCAGGGTGTGGGTGTCTTTTTAGGGGTTCCTCCATATATTCAGGGTGTGCGGGTGTCTTTTTAGGGTCTCCTCCATATATTCAGGGTGTGCGGGTGTCTTTTTAAGGGCTCCTCCATATATTCAGGGTGTGTGGGTGTCTTTTTAGGGGCTCCTCCATATATTCAGGGTGTGTGGGTGTGTTTTTAGGGGCTCCTCCATATATTCAGGGTGTGCGGGTGTCTTTTTAGGGGCTCCTCCATATATTCAGGGTGTGCGGGTGTCTTTTTAGGGGCTCCTCCATATATTCAGGGTGTGTGGGTGTCTTTTTAGGGGTTCCTCCATATATTCAGGGTGTGCGGGTGTCTTTTTAGGGGCTCCTCCATATATTCAGGGTGTGCCGGTATCTTTTTAGGGGCTCCTCCAAATATTCAGGGTGTGTGGGTGTATTTTTAGGGGCTCCTCCATATATTCAGGGTGTGCGGGTGTCTTTTTAGGGGTTCCTCCATATATTCAGGGTGTGGGTGTCTTTTTAGGGGCTCCTCCACATATTCAGGGTGTACGGGTGTCTTTTTAAGGGCTCTTCCATATATTCAGGGTGTGTGGGTGTCTTTTTTAGGGGCTCCTCTATATATTCAGGGTGTGCGGGTGTCTTTTTAGGGGTTCCTCCATATATTCAGGGTGTGCGGGTGTCTGTTTAGGGGCTCCTCCATATATTCAGGGTGTGCGGGTGTGTTTTTAGGGGCTCCTCCATATATTCAGGGTGTACGGGTGTCTTTTTAGGGGCTCCTCCATATATTCAGGGTGTGTGGGTGTCTTTTTAGGGGCTCCTCCATATATTCAGGGTGTGTGGGTGTCTTTTTAGGGGTTCTTCCATATATTCAGGGTGTGCGGGTGTCTTTTTAGGGGCTCCTCCATATATTCAGGGTTTGCGGTGTCTTTTTAGGGGCTCCTCCATATATTCAGGGTGTGTGGGTGTCTTTTTAGGGGTTCTTCCATATATTCAGGGTGTGCGGGTGTCTTTTTAGGGGCTCCTCCATATATTCAGGGTGTGTGGGTGTCTTTTTAGGGGTTCTTCCATATATTCAGGGTGTGCGGGTGTCCTTTTTAGGGGCTCCTCCATATATTCAGGGTGTGCGGGTGTCTTTTTAGGGGTTCTTCCATATATTCAGGGTGTGCGGGTGTCTTTTTAGGGGCTCCTCCATATATTCAGGGTGTGCGGGTGTCTTTTTAGGGGTTCTTCCATATATTCAGGGTGTGCGGGTGTCTTTTTAGGGGCTCCTCCATATATTCAGGGTTTGCAGTGTCTGTTTAGGGGTTCCTCCATATATTCAGGGTGTGCGGGTGTCTTTTAGGGTTTCCTCCATATATTCAGGGTGTGCGGGTGTCTTTTTAGGGGTTCCTCCATATATTCAGGGTGTGCGGGTGTTTTTTAGGGTTTCCTCCATATATTCAGGGTGTGCGGGTGTTTTTTAGGGGCTCCTCCATATATTCAGGGTGTGTGGGTGTCTTTTTAGGGGCTCCTCCATATATTCAGGGTGTGTGGGTGTGTTTTTAAGGGCTCCTCCATATATTCAGGGTGTGTGGGTGTGTTTTTAAGGGCTCCTCCATATATTCAGGGTGTCTTTTTAGGGGTTCTTCCATATATTCAGGGTGTGTGGGTGTCTTTTTAGGGGCTCCTCCATATATTCAGGGTGTGTGAGTGTCTTTTTAGGGGTTCCTCCATATATTCAGGGTGTGCGGGTGTCTTTTTAGGGTCTCCTCCATATACTCAGGGTGTGTGGGTGTCTTTTTAGGGGTTCCTCCATATATTCAGGGTGTGTGGGTGTGTTTTTAGGGGCTCCTCCATATATTCAGGGTGTGTGGGTGTCTTTTTAGGGGCTCCTCCATATATTCAGGGTGTGCCGGTATCTTTTTAGGGGCTCCTCCAAATATTCAGGGTGTGCGGGTGTCTTTTTAGGGGCTCCTCTATATATTCAGGGTGTGCGGGTGTCTTTTTAGGGGCTCCTCCACATATTCAGGGTGTACGGGTGTCTTTTTAAGGGCTCTTCCATATATTCAGGGTGTGTGGGTGTCTTTTTTAGGGGCTCCTCTATATATTCAGGGTGTGTGGGTGTCTTTTTAGGGGTTCCTACATATATTCAGGGTGTGCGGGTGTCTTTTTAGGGGCTCCTCCATATATTCAGGGTGTGCGGGTGTCTTTTTAGGGGTTTCTCCATTATTCAGGGTGTGTGGGTGTCTTTTTCGGGGCTCCTCCACATATTGGGGGTGTGCAGGTGTGTTTTTAGGTAGGTGATACATGATGCAGAGGAGTGACTTGTTACATTGTAGCAGGGGTCGACAACTTTGGCCCTGCAGATGTTTTGGCACTACATCTCCCATGATGCTCAGCCACTTATTAGATTAGCGGAGACTCATGGGAAATGAAGTTAAATTGCATCTGGAGGGCCGAGGTTGCCGACCCCTGCATCACAGAGTAACAAGGTAAGGCAGAAGTCAGGCCTGGGTCTTTGTATAGAGGGGGGGGGTGAAATGCCCCCTTGCAGGTAACGGTGGGGATTGACATAAAAGAAGCATGAACGGGGCAAACCTTAAAAGCAGCATCTGACTCCGCGCACCGCCGTCCTGATCCTCCGCTTCCTCTTTTTAACCTCTTTTCTTTCCTCCGTAGGTTTCGAGTCCAAAACCTAACCAGGGCCTTCTCTGCCTCCGCCGGCACCTGCGCCGTCTCGCCCCTGTGTCCTCCGCCGAGGAGGGCAGCGCGGAGGAACGCGGGATCCTGCAGCCAGCTCCTATGGACCAGCCAGTGAGAGTTACATACCGGCTGCATGCTTTCCCAAGATTGACTGTTGTACTTTACGATCCGGTTGCCTGGCAATAAAATAAAGCCGAGCTCTGGCACCAGTGAGAACGAACAGGGCCGAATGCTAATCAATGGGGAAAAGACGTTTACATTATTCGCTTGCTTTCACTCTCGCCCGCCCCCCCCCTTTAAATACGCACAAACACGTCTCCCCGTCCCACGGCTTGCTGCCCGTCCCCACCGCAACAAGTGCAACCAGCGGAGCGTCACTTTCTTACTCCTAGAGAATAAAAAAGCCTTTTTATTCTCTGTTACCCTGAGCGAGGCAGAAGAAACTCTCCTCCACCCGATCGCCCGCTTCTCCTGCGGACACACGGCAATATAAGAATGTTCTGTAGCCGCGAGGCGCGCGAGCGAGCCGCCAGATCAATCTCCCGTCGTGGCTACTAGCGAGACAGGCGCTCTTCACCTAAAGACGCCTCGGGGTTACGTGTTTATCCCCGCGACGAATGAAAAGAAATCGGACTCGGAGGTTACGGACGGGATGGGGGATACTTGGGATCCCTTGGGTTTTACTGCCGCTGGTGGAACGCGAGAGTTTTAATGGATACATTGTCAAAGGGGCCTTTTCCGTCGGAGTGTTTGGATGGCGTTGGTTGCCATGACAATCTCTTCTTTAATAGGGACCCCCTGGCTGCTCTAGTTTTAGTAAAGGCTGTCTGCAAAGCATGTTGGGGTTTGTAGTTCTGCAACAAGGCAGGAATTAACTGGTTTTGGAAAACCATGGAGGCTGAGCCGATGGGGAACGTCCTTTGCTCTAACTAGGGTAGCGGTGTTTAACCAGGAACCACAGGGTCTCTGTTCAACATGGGACATTAAAGTTTTTCAGCCAAGTTTACAGATCCATATTTATGTGTGGACTGACAAGACTTAGGGCCCCCCATTGTGGGGTTCTGGCATGCAACACAACACCTCAAGCAACGAGTCCGCGCCGTCCTCTGCGCTGAGCCGTCCTATGCGCTGCGCCGTCCTATGCGCTGAGCCGTCCTATGCGCTGCGCCGTCCTATGCGCTGAGCCGTCCTCTGCGCTGAGCCGTCCTATGCGCTGCGCCGTCCTATGCGCTGCGCCGTCCTATGCGCTGAGCCGTCCTCTGCGCTGCGCCGTCCTCTGCGCTGAGCCGTCAGCTGTAAATGATTTGTATTTCGGACCGATTCGTTAATTCGGACGATCGGTATTTCTCGGTATTTCGTTTTTCAGATCGATTTAATGATTAAAAAAAAAAAGTAAAAAAAAAATAAATAAATAGGGGGACCCTTTCCTTGCAGCTGAAACCTATTCAGCACCATGGAGAGCAGCTTCTTGGGGCTCCGGAGCCTCGTGCACATGCTCTCCATGGTGCTGCTGAATAGGTTTCAGCCTCAAGGAAAGGATCCCATGTATTTATTTATTTATTTTACATTTTACTGTGCCCTGTGAGTTTGCCATTAACCCCTGACTGGGTTATACTGTGCCCTGTGAGTTTGCCATTAACCCCTGACTGGGTTATACTGTGCCCTGTGAGTTGCCCATTAACCCCTGACTGGGTTATACTGTGCCCTGTGAGTTTGCCATTAACCCCTGACTGGGTTATACTGTGCCCTGTGAGTTACCCATTAACCCCTGACTGGGTTATACTGTGCCCTGTGAGTTACCCATTAACCCCTGACTGGGTTATACTGTGCCCTGTGAGTTTGCCATTAACCCCTGACTGGGTTATACTGTGCCCTGTGAGTTGCCCATTAACCCCTGACTGGGTTATACTGTGCCCTGTGAGTTACCCATTAACCCCTGACTGGGTTATACTGTGCCCTGTGAGTTACCCATTAACCCCTGACTGGGTTATACTGTGCCCTGTGAGTTACCCATTAACCCCTGACTGGGTTATACTGTGCCCTGTGAGTTTGCCATTAACCCCTGACTGGGTTATACTGTGCCCTGTGAGTTGCCCATTAACCCCTGACTGGGTTATACTGTGCCCTGTGAGTTGCCCATTAACCCCTGACTGGTTTATACTGTGCCCTGTGATTTGCCCATTAACCCCTGACTGGGTTATACTGTGCCCTGTGAGTTGCCCATTAACCCCTGACTGGGTTATACTGTGCCCTGTGAGTTGCCCATTAACCCCTGACTGGGTTATACTGTGCCCTGTGAGTTTGCCATTAACCCCTGACTGGGTTATACTGTGCCCTGTGAGTTACCCATTAACCCCTGACTGGGTTATACTGTGCCCTGTGAGTTACCCATTAACCCCTGACTGGGTTATACTGTGCCCTGTGAGTTACCCATTAACCCCTGACTGGGTTATACTTTGCCCTGTGAGTTTGCCATTAACCCCTGACTGGGTTATACTGTGCCCTGTGAGTTGCCCATTAACCCCTGACTGGTTTATACTGTGCCCTGTGATTTGCCCATTAACCCCTGACTGGGTTATACTGTGCCCTGTGAGTTTGCCATTAACCCCTGACTGGGTTATACTGTGCCCTGTGAGTTGCCCATTAACCCCTGACTGGTTTATACTGTGCCCTGTGATTTGCCCATTAACCCCTGACTGGGTTATACTGTGCCCTGTGAGTTACCCATTAACCCCTGAGTGGGATATACTGTGCCCTGTGAGTTGCCCATTAACCCCTGACTGGTTTATACTGTGCCCTGTGATTTGCCCATTAACCCCTGACTGGGTTATACTGTGCCCTGTGAGTTGCCCATTAACCCCTGACTGGGTTATACTGTGCCCTGTGAGTTACCCATTAACCCCTGACTGGGTTATACTGTGCCCTGTGAGTTACCCATTAACCCCTGACTGGGTTATACTGTGCCCTGTGAGTTTGCCATTAACCCCTGACTGGGTTATACTGTGCCCTGTGAGTTGCCCATTAACCCCTGACTGGGTTATACTGTGCCCTGTGAGTTTGCCATTAACCCCTGACTGGGTTATACTGTACCCTGTGAGTTGCCCATTAACCCCTGACTGGGTTATACTGTGCCCTGTGAGTTGCCCATTAACCCCTGACTGGTTTATACTGTGCCCTGTGATTTGCCCATTAACCCCTGACTGGGTTATACTGTGCCCTGTGAGTTTGCCATTAACCCCTGACTGGGTTATACTGTGCCTGTGAGTTGCCCATTAACCCCTGACTGGGTTATACTGTGCCCTGTGAGTTTGCCATTACCCCTGACTGGGTTATACTGTGCCCTGTGAGTTACCATTAACCCCTGACTGGGTTATACTGTGCCTGTGAGTTTGCCATTAACCCCTGACTGGGTTATACTGTGCCCTGTGAGTTGCCATTAACCCCTGACTGGGTTATACTGTGCCCTGTGAGTTTGCCATTACCCCTGACTGGGTTATACTGTGCCTGTGAGTTGCCCATTAACCCCTGACTGGGTTATACTGTGCCCTGTGAGTTGCCCATTAACCCCTGACTGGTTTATACTGTGCCCTGTGATTTGCCCATTAACCCCTGACTGGGTTATACTGTGCCCTGTGAGTTTGCCATTAACCCCTGACTGGGTTATACTGTGCCCTGTGAGTTTGCCATTAACCCCTGACTGGTTTATACTGTGCCCTGTGAGTTGCCATTAACCCCTGACTGGTTATACTGTGCCCTGTGAGTTTGCCATTAACCCCTGACTGGGTTATACTGTGCCCTGTGAGTTTGCCATTAACCCCTGACTGGTTTATACTGTGCCCTGTGAGTTACCCATTAACCCCTGACTGGGTTATACTGTGCCCTGTGAGTTTGCCATTAACCCCTGACTGGTTTATACTGTGCCCTGTGAGTTGCCCATTAACCCCTGACTGGTTTTACTGTGCCCTGTGATTTGCCATTAACCCCTGACTGGGTTATACTGTGCCCTGTGATTTGCCCATTAACCCCTGACTGGGTTATACTGTGCCCTGTGAGTTGCCCATTAACCCCTGACTGGTTTATACTGTGCCCTGTGAGTTACCCATTAACCCCTGAGTGGGATATACTGTGCCCTGTGAGTTTGCCATTAACCCCTGACTGGGTTATACTGTGCCCTGTGAGTTGCCCATTAACCCCTCACTGGGTTATACTGTGCCCTGTGAGTTGCCCATTAACCCCTGACTGGGTTATACTGTGCCCTGTGAGTTGCCCATTAACCCCTGACTGGGTTATACTGTGCCCTGTGAGTTGCCCATTAACCCCTGACTGGGTTATACTGTGCCCTGTGAGTTGCCCATTAACCCCTGACTGGGTTATACTGTGCCCTGTGAGTTACCCATTAACCCCTGACTGGGTTATACTGTGCCCTGTGAGTTACCCATTAACCCCTGACTGGGTTATACTGTGCCCTGTGAGTTTGCCATTAACCCCTGACTGGGTTATACTGTGCCCTGTGAGTTTGCCATTAACCCCTGACTGGTTTATACTGTGCCCTGTGAGTTTGCCATTAACCCCTGACTGGGTTATACTGTGCCCTGTGAGTTGCCCATTAACCCCTGACTGGGTTATACTGTGCCCTGTGAGTTGCCCATTAACCCCTGACTGGGTTATACTGTGCCCTGTGAGTTTGCCATTAACCCCTGACTGGGTTATACTGTGCCCTGTGAGTTACCCATTAACCCCTGACTGGGTTATACTGTGCCCTGTGAGTTGCCCATTAACCCCTGACTGGTATATACTGTGCCCTGTGATTTGCCCATTAACCCCTGACTGGGTTATACTGTGCCCTGTGAGTTGCCCATTAACCCCTGACTGGTTTATACTGTGCCCTGTGAGTTGCCCATTAACCCCTGACTGGTTTATACTGTGCCCTGTGAGTTACCCATTAACCCCTGAGTGGGATATACTGTGCCCTGTGAGTTGCCCATTAACCCCTGACTGGGTTATACTGTGCCCTGTGAGTTACCCATTAACCCCTGAGTGGGATATACTGTGCCCTGTGAGTTACCCATTAACCCCTGAGTGGGATATACTGTACCCTGTGAGATGCCGTTAACCAATTGCTTTGTTTTGCATTGCATTGATTTTTTTTTTCTTTAATTCGTTTCAGATCATTTTCGTTGTTACCGCGATTCGTAAATTCGGACAGAGCAGATTCTTATTTCGAAAGTTCTTCCCAAATACGAATCGGGTCAATATTGTCCAAATTTCGATTCGGTACGAAAGGCAGATCTCTAATACATCCTGTGAAAACACACGCAGAACACATGAATATCATCCTAGTATTCAAACACACAGAAGTGACGGCTGAGTAGGTCCATCAAACACCCTTAACCCCCACCCACACCAATAAAAACGGGCGTATTTACCGTTCGGGCGTTGAGTTCAGAAGCTGAAAGGCCAGTTTGACAAAACCATTTCAGATATAAGCCCTGCTGCCTATGGCAAAGCTCGTGATTGGTTACAAAAAAAAATACTTTTCATGGGTGGACTGACAATTCAAGCCAATGCCCAAGAGCCCTGGCCTAAGAGGGGGCCAGTGAAGGCACCCCTAAAACTTGATCAGGCCTTCCTTTTCCAGCTAGACCCCAAACCACCATTGATAAAACTCTTTCCAGTAATGATTGAGCATAGTTAGGCACTACGGGGGCCCATGATCTCTTATTGCCTGGGGGACCCATGATCTCTTATTGCCTGGGGGACCCATGATCTCTTATTGCCTGGGGAGGGGAACCCATGATCTCTTATTGCCTGAGGGACCCATGATCTCTTATTGCCTGAGGGACCCATGATCTCTTATTGCCTGAGGGACCCATGATCTCTTATTGCCTGGGGAACCCATGATCTCTTATTGCCTGGGGGACCCATGATCTCTTATTGCCTGAGGGACCCATGATCTCTTATTGCCTGGGGAGGGGAACCCATGATCTCTTATTGCCTGAGGGACTCGTGATCTCTTACTGCTTGAGGTACCCATGATCTCTTACTGCCTGAGGGACCCATGATCTCTTATTGCCTGAGGGACCCATGATCTCTTATTGCTTGAGGGACCCATGATCTCTTACTGCCTGAGGGACCCATGATCTCTTATTGCCTGAGGGACCCATGATCTCTTATTGCTTGAGGGACCCATGATCTCTTATTGCCTGAGGGACCCATGATCTCTTATTGCTTGAGGGACCCATGATCTCTTATTGCCTGGGGGACCCATGATCTCTTATTGCCTGGAGGACCCATGATCTCTTATTGCTTGAGGGACCCATGATCTCTTATTGCCTGAGGGACCCATGATCTCTTATTGCTTGAGGGACCCATGATCTCTTATTGCCTGGGGGACCCATGATCTCTTAATGCTTGAGGGACCCATGATCTCTTATTGCTTGAGGGACCCATGATCTCTTATTGCCTGGAGGACCCATGATCTCTTATTGCTTGAGGGACCCATGATCTCTTATTGCTTGAGGGACCCATGATCTCTTATTGCCTGGAGGACCCATGATCTCTTATTGCCTGAGGGACCCATGATCTCTTATTGCCTGGGGGACCCATGATCTCTTATTGCCTGGGGACTCGTGATCTCTTACTGCCTGAGGGACCCATGATCTCTTATTGCCTGAGGGACCCATGATCTCTTATTGCCTGGGGAACCCATGATCTCTTATTGCCTGGGGGACCCATGATCTCTTATTGCCTGAGGGACCCATGATCTCTTATTGCTTGAGGGACCCATGATCTCTTATTGCCTGAGGGACCCATGATCTCTTATTGCCTGGAGGACCCATGATCTCTTATTGCCTGAGGGACCAATGATCTCTTATTGCTTGAGGGACCCATGATCTCTTATTGCTTGAGGGACCCATGATCTCTTATTGCCTGAGGGACCCATGATCTCTTATTGCTTGAGGGACCCATGATCTCTTATTGCCTGGGGGACCCATGATCTCTTATTGCCTGAGGGACCCATGATCTCTTATTGCTTGAGGGACCCATGATCTCTTATTGCCTGAGGGACCCATGATCTCTTATTGCCTGGAGGACCCATGATCTCTTATTGCCTGAGGGACCAATGATCTCTTATTGCCTGGGGGACCCATGATCTCTTATTGCTTGAGGGACCCATGATCTCTTACTGCCTGAGGGACCCATGATCTCTTATTGCTTGAGGGACCCATGATCTCTTATTGCCTGAGGGACCAATGATCTCTTATTGCCTGAGGGACCAATGATCTCTTATTGCTTGAGGGACCCATGATCTCTTATTGCCTGAGGGACCCATGATCTCTTATTGCCTGGGGACCCATGATCTCTTATTGCTTGAGGGACTCGTGATCTCTTATTGCTTGAGGGACCCATGATCTCTTATTGCCTGAGGGACCCATGATCTCTTATTGCTTGAGGGACTCGTGATCTCTTATTGCCTGGGGGACCCATGAGTTGTCTGTCCGCCATTGTTACTTTTTTCCCTCGCCGATTCTCTGCGGTTTTTTTCCGGCATATTTCGGTCATAAGGAAATGGAATCGAGCCCTGTGTTGCTGTCTGTTTCTGTTCGGCCATGTAGGCTGTCGGTGATTCGTCTCATTTGTCAGAGAAAATGTTTTAAAATGACACTAATCCTGTTTGAAGGGCACCGACACATGCAGGAAACAACCTCAGCGTTTGCAGGGAATTCGAGTTCGATGGGAACGAAAGTAACGCCCTACGAGGGGAAAAAGGGGGGGACACAAACACGCGCACAAGAACATTATTTTCTGCAAGTTACTCACATAAGTTATAAAATAACCAGTTATCGCACTCGGTGCATCGCTCGGTGAGATACTGTCGGAAATAATTCATAAGAGGCCGAGGTTGGTAAATTGGTTTCCGCAGAGGATGCCAGAAGACGCCATGTTGTATCCAGGGCAGCCATCAGGGGGTGACAGCCCATGACATGTTCAGGGGCAAAGTTGATCCAGGGGGGCCCTTGCCAAACCCTATGGGCCCTTTTACATTCTTAACGCAAAAACGTGTTTTTTTTTGCACGAAGTGTTAAACGTTAACGCACGAAAATCCCCGCTGGAATTACATCCCTCACGCATTGTTTCGTCCGTCGGGAAATTACGCTCGTAAAACCGACGCGCAAACATGTGCGCAAAGTAGAGTTGCGCGCAGAAATCAGTGAGCGCGATGTAATTTTTAACGCGAGTCCGTCAGACAAACGCATTTTGTGCGGACTGCGCACAACAGACGTACGTTCTGACGGAAGACAAGGTAGCGGCCGTCATTTTTGACGCATCTAGTAAAAAAAACGTGCGCGTCGACGTTCTCCGTTGTGAATCCGCAGTTTGGTACGGTCAGGTTGTTACAATTTGCCGTTACCACCAGCTTTTCAAAGACGTTAAAATTATGCGCGCAAACGTTGTCCGTTAAATTTTGCGCTAAGATTGTAATACCACGCGCGTACCAGCGCACAAACGCATTTGCGCTCACAATGTTAAGTATAGGACGCGCGCACTAAATTGCGCTCGCAAAGGGTTCACGCAGGGTCACTCGCGTTAGATGTGAACGCGCATTTTGTGCGCGAATGTCATAATACAACGTTCAGCGCAAAGGGTTTTACCCCTCGCGTTAACGCGTTTTTACGCGCACAAATGTATTAAGGCCCTATGTGCGCCTTAAGTGCCAAATAGGTCAGGGCCCCTCCATGTCACCCAGGACTGGTCAACAAAGAAACCAGCAATTTCCCCCAGTGGGCCGCGGCATCTAGGGGCCTGTATGGGCTCATAACGTGGGGATCGAGTAGCACGATCTGCATCAGGGATCACTTTTTATCCTTTTGCTGGACCACCAGGGATTTAGTCCATTCCCAGTAAAATAAGAGGGGCTATTCATTGATAGCCGATCTGGCCCCGTAATTGCACCGAAAAGTGAATATCCCCGTGCGGTGACATTTCGGGGCCATTCGGCTATTCAGAGAGCAGGCACTTCACCAAAGTTTGGCAAATTGCCAGCAAATACGGTGCTGTTCAGCAGCAGTGAAATCCCCCATAGAGAAGCAATGGTTAATCTATTCACAGACACCGAACAGCAGTGAAATGTCAGTGAAATGCCCTGCTGTTCGGTGGTTTCATTCGGCAGGTTTAATCAGGCGAATCCCATAGGTTAAAAATATTCCCGCTTTTACTCAATATCTATTAAACTGTTTAATATTTTAATCTGCAGCAAAAAGTCTCTATATTTATTAAATTTTTGGGATCTTTTAGGTATTTTTCGGGATTTTTTTCGGCAAAAAAAAATTCTGCTTTTTTTTTTTGTAATCGTTTTTTTTTTTCTGTAACAGACCTTTTTATTATTATCAATCATAGGATCTTATATGTAAATTCCAGACATTTTCATCCAGTGTTTTTTTTTGCAAACTGCGTCTCAAATTCGCGTCTCAAATTTTTTTTACCCGTTCGGCGACTTTTTGTCCTTTTTCTGCAGCTGGTAGGCGCTGTGTTCGGCGGCTCGGCAGCTGCTTTCAGGTGCCTTTGGCGGCTGTCCGGTGGGTTTGCAGTGGCTGTCCGGTCGATTGGCGGGTTTGCGGCTGTCCGGCGGGTTGACGGCGGTGTTCGGCGGCCGATTCGCCACACTTCGGGGACCCTGAATGCTGAATTTACCGCAGGGTCAGCGAACCGGACATTCCGAAGTGTGGCGAATCAGAGAGCACCGAAATGTCGTGACATTTCTGTGCTCTCTGAATAACCCTGTAGAAAGAGGCAAAATGTTATATTTTTAATTTATTGGAATGGGAAGCTGACAGAAAGGGGGGGGGGTCCCCCAACCAGTGGTTCAGTAAGGGGCCCCAAGATTTCTGATGGCTGCCCTGGTTGCATCAGTGCTTTTCCAACATCCAGAACGCTGATTGCAGCCAAGTACCCGGAAAGGAAACCTGCACGCGCATTAAAACAACCTGAAAACCTGCAATCTGCGGAGAACGCCACCTTCCCTTCCCATCATATCGCCCTAACAATTTAGCTCCGTTTCCGTTGAAACATTTCCCATTATCGCTGACAGTAAAAGGCCAAGGTGTAAAAGTAGTCGGTTTGTTACAGGAATCACATAAACAAAGACACATTGTATCTGACATGAAAGCTGCTTCCCGCGCCGTCTGTTTATTTTCCTGATTCGGCGGGAAACGCCGGCGCTTATTTGATCCATTCAGGTAATTTAAATCCATAAATATCAGAGCGGTGCTTATTCTCCGGCGCTTCTAAAGCTGGATTGTCACCAGGCCTAAATATCTATGGTTGAGCATCGAAGCATCAAAGTGACAGTTTCATCTTGTTGAAGTGGTAATGGTGCTCGGCCTTTTTGTTCCTGCAGCGGCCGTTTATGAAAGTCTTTGGGCTGTGTTACAAACAGGGTTATTCAAAGAGAATCGAAAAGCCACCGCACGTTAGGGATGTGTGTTTCGGGTTTCGGAATTTCGGAATTTTCACGAAATTTCCCGATTCGTGTTTCCGGATTCGGCAGAATTTCGGAATCGGGTCGGACCCGAAAACCGATAGATCCGAAAAGTTTTCCGAGCCGAAACGAAAAATTTTCGGAATTTTCGAATGGACTTGAAATGTGTCAAATCGAAATTTATTTTCGCTCTATTCATGATTTCGGTTCCATTCGTGATTTTGGTTCCATTTCGGTAATTCTGGAAATCGTATATTTAACTATTATCGGTTATATCGCTGATTCTGTAAATTTTGTATTTGTAAATGCGTATCACTTGTTTCTTGTGGCATTCGGGTCAGTTTAGCGTTTTTTAAATCGTTTTGTTCCTTGGCTTTCATACCATTTTAATATGATTAAATAAAGTTGTGAAATGTATATTCAATTATTCATAAGAAAAAAAGGATCTTTATTTAATAAAAAAAAACACGATAGAATCGCCAGAATTATCGTAGACACTTTGAAACGAGGAGAACAGACGTTCCGAAAAAACGAACGTTTCCGAAATTTCTGAAAAGTCGATACAAAAAACGAGCAAAGTGACACGAAAATACGAAAAATGGTCGATATTTCGAAAAAAATGTACACGAAAAACGAATCGAAACAGAAATCGGTCGAAACGAGCCGAATCGAAAAGTTTAAACATCCGAACAAATCGAACCTAATTGAACCGAAAAAAAAAATCGGTGCACAAGCCTACCGCACGTTCGGTGACTTTTCTTTCTCTTCATTTCGGTGCGATTCGGCGATCCCATTTCGGCGACCCTGTGGTGTATTCAGCAAGCACCACAGGGCCGCCGAAATGAAGGGAAAAGTCGCCGAAAACCTAACGAACACTCACCGCAAAACCCAGCGAGCGCACACTGAAACCCGCAAAAACATCTGGATTAACCCCGCCGAACACGCTGGAGAAACCCAAGCAGGAGCCGATCACCGCGCAGAGCAGCCGCCGGAAAAAGCCGACACCGATGGAGTGACTAAATTAAAGAAACAGTTCGCTTGAATGTTTGAAAAGTGAAACGCTGTTTGCAAAGAAACTACTGAGCGAAAAGTGAAATTTACATATAAGATCCAATGAATGATAATAAAAAGGGCTGTTACAGAAAAAAGAAGTAAAGTTAAAAAAAAAATAGAAAAAAGATCGGAATTTTTTTTTTTCCAAAAAAAACGAAAAATGCCTAAAAGGTCCTAAAAAAATCTATAAATACAGAGACTTTTTACTGCCGAATATTATAATGAACGGTTTATTAGATATTGAATTAAAAGGGGAATATTTTTAACATTGAAGCCTATGGGATTCTCTTGAATAAACCTGCCGAATTAAACCACCGAATGGCAGAGCATTAGGGGAACCTTTCACTGCTGGTTTGTGTTCTCTGAATAGCCGAAGCATTGCTTTTTCATGGGGATTTCACTGCCCTCGAACAGGGACCGAACAGGCACCGTATGTGCAGGCAATTCGCCAGTATTTGGCGTATTGCCTGCTCTCTGGATAGCCGAATGGCCAAGAAAGGTTCCCTTTTGCCAGCCATTCGGATTTCTTTGAATAACCCTGAAAGTGTCCGCTGCGGGCCCTAACGCTAGCACTCACCACAGTGAGCCTTAGCGCTAGGTTAATTGAGACACTAGCGTTACGGACAGATGACCTCCGATCGCTAACAAAGTAAAAAAAATCCATTAACGCATCAGTATTAGTGCGTTTTAGAGCGAGCTTATTGTACTTTGCTCTCCCTATGCTTAACATGGGGAGCGCAAAGCGTAAGCAAGAAGTAATTAGCGTTAGGATCACATAAGGTATTAAGGGATCTGGCCCTGAAATGTCACCAAACAGTGAATTTCCCCGTACAGTGACATTTCGGGGCCATCCAGCTATTCAGAGAGCAGGCAGATAGCCAAATCTTGGCGAATTACCAGCAAGTATGGTGCCTGTTCGACGGCTGTAAAATCCCCCATAGAGAAGCAATGGTTAATCTATTCGGAGACACCGAACAGCAGAGAAATGTCAGTGAATTGCCCTGCCATTCGGTGTTTTCATTCAACAGGTTTATTCAGGCGAATCCCATAGGCTTCAATGTAAAAATATTCCCGTTTTAATCCAATATCTAATAAATCGTTTATTATTTTAATCTGCAGCAAAAAGTCTCTTTATTTACTGATTTTTTAGGATCTTAGCTGAACGCTAACGTTAGCCTTAAGTTTGTAATAGTGCCCTTTGTTTTCTCACAGAGTCACAGTGCTTCGATGCTGAGCTTGTAAATCCACCCAGAAGTCATGTCCATAATAGAGCCGAGAATTACACTTCTTGGCCCAGTCAGCATAATGAAATGGGGATAATACATGAATTGGGGGTATAATGAAATGGGAATAATAAATGAACTGGGGGCATAATGAAATGGGAATAATAAATTAACTGGGGGTATAATGAAATGGGAATAATAAATGAACTGGGGGCATAATGAAATGGGAATAATAAATTAAGGGGGGTATAATGAAATGGGAATAATAAATGAACTGGGGGCATAATGAAATGGGAATAATAAATTAAGGGGGGTATAATGAAATGGGAATAATAAATGAACTGGGGACATAATGAAATGGGGTAATACATGAATTGGGGGTATAATGAAATGGGAATAATAAATGAACAGGTGGCATAATGAAATGGGAATAATAAATAAACTGGGGGTATAATGAAATGGGAATAATAAATGAACTGGGGGCATAATGAAATGGGAATAATAAATTAAGGGGGGTATAATGAAATGGGAATAATAAATTAACTGGGGGTATAATGAAATGGGAATAATAAATGAACTGGGGGCATAATGAAATGGGAATAATAAATGAATTGGGGGCATAATGAATTGGGGATAAAACCTGAACTAGTGAAATAATGAAATGTGGTAATGAGCTGGGGGCATAATGAAAATGGTGATATTAAGTTACCTGGGGGCATAATGAATTGGGGATGATTGATGAACTGCTGCTCATAATGACATGGGGATATTATATATACTGTTGGGCATAATGGAATGGGGATAATAAATTAACTTGGAGGCATATTCAAATGGAATAATGAACTTGGGCATAACGAAATGGGTGGTAATACATTAACTGGGGGCTTAATGAAGTGGGGGTAATAAAATGAGGTCATAATGAAATGGGGAGACTGAAAATGAACTGGGGGCATAAGGAAATGGGGAAAATATTTCAACTGGGAGACATAATAAAATGGGTTGATAAATGAACAGGGGACATAGTGAAATGTGGTTAATGAACTGGGGAGGACATATCAAAATGGGGATAAAAATGAATAAACACAATGAAATGATGGGGTAATAAATGAACTGGGGGCGTAATGTATGAAATATGGAGCGCATAAAATAAAATGGGGAGAATAACGAAATGTCAGCATAATAACTGAAACGGTGAGGGGTGTAATGTAGCAGTGGAAGGTGTGGGGGTCAGGGGGCCCTGACAATAATCCAGCAAGGGCCCCAAAACATCTTATGGAAGATTATATATATATATAAATATACACAGGCACATTATTTTGAGTTTATATTGATGTTGTCTTCTTAAAAGATGTTTTATAAAATTTGATTGATACTGGCTTGAAAAACAAACCAGTATAATTTAATAAAGTGCACACCTCTACACTTTAATTAATTACATAATTAATAAATACTGCATATTATATATATATATATGTAATTTCTTTTTTCTTAAATATATGAGATTACAGACGGTTGCGAGCACATCTACGTGTCTGTATGCCTATAATAATGTATTCTCCGTGTAAAATTAAAGGCTGGCTATCAATATGAAGCCAACTACAAAAAAAAGTCACGTAGGAAGCCCCCCCCCCCTTTTAAGCAGGGGCCAATTATCAGCAAATAGCTTTCGGAAGCCAGGTCCTGCACATCTGACATCAGAAGACAGACTGCGTGCAGCTGCGTGCATTTTATTCTATTCCTTTTTTTTTCTCCTGAAAATTCTTTGCTATTGTGGCACAAATTACAACAACCAGCCCGGAGCGGCGCTGCACAAGGGAGGTTACGCGAACGCCACGGCGTGCATCAGACGTGACTCACCCGGCTACTATCACCCACACTAGCTGCTATTCTCAGCATCCCTCAAACGCCCGCACCATCCAAATCCTGCTGCCTTCATGCTTTATGATTTGGGGATGGAGAGACAGACAGACGCGTTTCACATCCAATTCCGCAAAGTGGTCCTCACAACCAAAGATCAGGGGGGGGCTATCGAATACCCAGATCAATGAATATGAGGATCAAGGGTGAAGGACCTTTAAAGACGCAATTTAACGGACCATAGTGGTTTTAAGGTCTCCTTGGTAAATCCACTCTGGTAAAAGAAGCCATTTAGCAACTGAGGCTATGCCCTAATTTCCTGCCTACAAGGAGTTAATTCTACTTATTCAGCCGCCTTCAGCATACCGCGGACTCCGCTATGCACTCCGGATCTTCCTGGATCGCAGCACAGGGAGTGTGTTTTTACCCCTTTGCGTTCACCCCCTGTGCGGTCACTGTTGACAGGGATTGATATCAGGTTACAGAGGGACAGAAGAAAAGCGACAGCAGCAGAATGACGATTCACCATGCTCTGATATTCAATAAAAAGTGTAAAAAAAAAAAGTCATTTTTTTGGCAAGATTTTTAAAAAATTTAAAGGGAATCGTAGCGCAGTTTTGTAGCAGAATAAAAGCGATCCCAAATGTTGCGCTATGAAACCTTTCATTATAACTATCCTGCCCTCTGATTGGTCAGTTAAAGAGAAGAGAATCGATGCAAAAAGAAAACAGCGAAAAATAAATGGGCAGATTCACATCATTCGTTGCTTATTTACATTGTATAAGGGACCGTTAAATAGTATCATCTGCGCAAAAAACCTTTTAATCCTGTAGATTTTTGGTAGTTTATTTTAGATTTTAGCTTTTTTTAGAAATTATAGTTCTATTATGTGCTCCATATATTCAGGGTGTGTGGGTGTCTTTTTAGGGGTCCTCCATATATTCAGGGTGTGCGGGTGTCTTTTTAGGGGCTCCTCCATATATTCAGGGTGTGCGGGTGTCTTTTTAGGGGCTCCTCCATATGTTCAGGGTGTGCGGGTGTCTTTTTAGGGGCTCCTCCATATATTCAGGGTGTGCGGGTGTCTTTTTAGGGGCTCCTCCATATATTCAGGGTGTGCGGGTGTCTTTTTAGGGGCTCCTCCATATATTCAGGGTGTGCGGGTGTCTTTTTAGGGGTTCCTCCATATATTCAGGGCGTGTGGGTGTCTTTTTAGGGGCTCCTCCATATATTCAGGGTGTGTGGGTGTCTTTTTAGGGGCTCCTCCATATATTCAGGGTGTCAGTGTCTTTTTAGGGGTTCCTCCGTATATTCAGGGTGTGCGGGTGTATTTTTAGGGGTTCCTCCATATATTCAGGGTGTGCGGGTGTCTTTTTAGGGGCTCCTCCATATATTCAGGGTGTCGGTGTCTTTTTAGGGGCTCCTCCATATATTCAGGGTGTGCGGGTGTCTTTTTAGGGGTTCCTCCATATATTCAGGGCGTGTGGGTGTCTTTTTAGGGGCTCCTCCATATATTCAGGGTGTGTGGGTGTCTTTTTAGGGGCTCCTCCATATATTCAGGGTGTCAGTGTCTTTTTAGGGGTTCCTCCGTATATTCAGGGTGTGCGGGTGTATTTTTAGGGGTTCCTCCATATATTCAGGGTGTGCGGGTGTCTTTTTAGGGGCTCCTCCATATATTCAGGGTGTCGGTGTCTTTTTAGGGGCTCCTCCATATATTCAGGGTGTGCGGGTGTCTTTTTAGGGGTTCCTCCATATATTCAGGGCGTGTGGGTGTCTTTTTAGGGGCTCCTCCATATATTCAGGGTGTGTGGGTGTCTTTTTAGGGGCTCCTCCATATATTCAGGGTGTCAGTGTCTTTTTAGGGGTTCCTCCGTATATTCAGGGTGTGCGGGTGTATTTTTAGGGGTTCCTCCATATATTCAGGTGTGCGGTGTCTTTTTAGGGGCTCCTCCATATATTCAGGGTGTCGGTGTCTTTTAGGGGCTCCTCCATATATTCAGGGTGTGCGGGTGTCTTTTTAGGGGTTCCTCTGTATATTCAGGGTGTGCGGTGTGTCTTTTTAGGGGCTCCTCCATATATTCAGGGTGTGCGGGTGTATTTTTAGGGGTTCCTCCATATATTCAGGGCGTGTGGTGTCTTTTTAGGGGCTCCTCCATATATTCAGGGTGTCGTGTCTTTTTAGGGGTTCCTCCGTATATTCAGGGTGTGCGGGTGTATTTTTAGGGGTTCCTCCATATATTCAGGGTGTGCGGGTGTCTTTTTAGGGGCTCCTCCATATATTCAGGGTTGTCGGTGTCTTTTTAGGGGCTCCTCCATATATTCAGGGTGTGCGGGTGTCTTTTTAGGGGTTCCTCTGTATATTCAGGGTGTGCGGGTGTATTTTTAGGGGTTCCTCCATATATTCAGGGTGTGTGGGTGTCTTTTTAGGGGCTCCTCCATATATATTCAGGGTGTCAGTGTCTTTTTAGGGGTTCCTCCGTATATTCAGGGTGTGCGGGTGTATTTTTAGGGGCTCCTCCAATATTCATGGTGTGCGGGTGTCTTTTTAGGGGTTCCTCCATATATTCAGGGTGGTGTGTGGGTGTCTTTTTAGGGGCTCCTCCATATATTCAGGGTGTGCGGGTGTCTTTTTAGGGGCTCCTCCATATATTCAGGGTGTGCGGGTGTCTTTTTAGGGACTCCTCCATATATTCAGGGTGTGTGGGTGTATTTTTAGGGGTTCCTCCATATATTCAGGGTGTGCAGGTGTCTTTTTAGGGGCTCCCCCATATATTTAGGGTGTGTGGGTGTATTTTTAGGGGTTCCTCCATATATTCAGGGTGTGTGGGTGTATTTTTAGGGGTTCCTCCATATATTCAATGTGTGCGGGTGTCTTTTTAGGGACTCCTCCATATACTCAGGGTGTGTGGGTGTATTTTTAGGGGTTCCTCCATATTTTCAGGGTGTGCGGGTGTCTTTTTAGGGTCTCCCCCATATATTTAGGGTGTGCGGGTGTCTTTTTAGGGGCTCCTCCATATATTCAGGGTGTGCGGGTCTTTTTAGGGGCTCCTCCATATATTCAGGGTGTGCGGGTCTTTTTAGGGGCTCCTCCATATATTCAGGGTGTGCGGGTGTCTTTTTAGGGGCTCCTCCATATATTCAGGTGTGCGGGTCTTTTTAGGGGCTCCTCCATATATTCAGGGTGTGCGGGTGTCTTTTAGGGGCTCCTCCATATATTCAGGGTGTGCGGTCTTTTTAGGGGCTCCTCCATATATTCAGGGTGTGCGGGTCTTTTTAGGGGCTCCTCCATATATTCAGGGTGTGTGGGTGTCTTTTTAGGGGCTGCTCCATATACTCAGGGTGTGCGGGTGTCTTTTTAGGGGCTGCTCCATATATTCAGGGTGTGCGGGTGTATTTTTAGGGGTTCCTCCATATATTCAGGGTGTGCGGGTGTCTTTTTAGGGGTTCCTCCATATATTCAGGATGAGTGGGTTTCTTTTTAGGGGCTCCTCTATATATTCAGGGTGTGCGGGTGTCTTTTTAGGGGCTCCTCCATATATTCAGGGTGTGCGGGTGTATTTTTAGGGGTTCCTCCATATATTCAGGGTGTGTGGGTGTCTTTTTAGGGGCTCCTCCATATATTCAGGGTGTGCGGGTGTCTTTTTAGGGGCTCCTCCATATATTCAGGGTGTGTGGGTATCTTTTTAGGGGTTCCTCTATATATTCAGGGTGTGCGGGTGTCTTTTTAGGGACTCCTCCATATATTCAGGTGTGTGGGTGTATTTTTAGGGGTTCTCCATATATTCAGGGTGTGCAGGTGTCTTTTTAGGGGCCCCCATATATTAGGGTGTGTGGGTGTCTTTTTAGGGGTTCCTCCATATATTCAGGGTGTGCGGGTGTCTTTTTAGGGACTCCTCCATATATTCAGGGTGTGTGGGTGTATTTTTAGGGGTTCCTCCATATATTCAGGGTGTGCAGGTGTCTTTTTAGGGGCTCCCCCATATATTTAGGGTGTGTGGGTGTCTTTTTAGGGGCTCCTCCATATATTCAGGGTGTGCGGGTGTCTTTTTAGGGGCTCCTCTATATATTCAGGGTGTGCGGGTGTCTTTTAGGGGCTCCCCCATATATTCAGGGTGTGTGGGTGTGTTTTTAGGGTCACTCTCTGTTATCCGCCGCGGCCTGGCAGGTATCTAGTTGAGCCATTGGGGCGTGCAGGAGAGCGATATGTGTATTTGTGTGGGGTGTTTTGCTGCCACACACGCGCGCTATAAAATGATCTGTACCGTAACTAGAATATCTCCTCTGGGAGAATTACTCAGAATTAATAATAACTGTTAAATAAACCCGAGGAGTCAGGACTGAGTGAAGCGCACGCACCCAAAAAGAAAAAGCACCGACAGGAAACAACACACATAAAACAAGGCCATGCCACACACACACCCCTGTGTACTCAAACCTCTGCGTATACACCTGAAATGTGTCCATGTATACTCAAACCTCTGTATATACACCTGAAATGTGTCCATGTATACTCAAACCTCTGTGTATTCACCTGAAATGTGTCCCTGTATACTCAAACCTCTGTGTATTCACCTGAAATGTGTCCATGTATACTCAAACCTCTGTGTATACACCTGAAATGTGTCCATGTATACTCAAACCTCTGTGTATACACCTGAAATGTGTCCCTGTATACTCAAACCTCTGTGTATACACCTGAAATGTGTCCCTGTATACTCAAACCTCTGTGTATTCACCTGAAATGTGTCCATGTATAGTCAAAACTCTGTATATACACCTGAAATGTGTCCCTGTATACTCAAACCTCTGTATATACACCTGAAATGTGTCCCTGTATACACAAACCTCTGTATATACACCTGAAATGTGTCCCTGTATACTCAAACCTCTGCGTATACACCTGAAATGTGTCCCTGTATACTCAAACCTCTGTGTATACACCTGAAATGTGTCCCTGTATACTCAAACCTCTTTATATACACCTGAAATGTGTCCCTGTATACTCAAAGCTCTGTATATACACCTGAAATGTGTCCCTGTATACTCAAAGCTCTGTATATACACCTGAAATGTGTCCCTGTATACTCAAACCTCTGCGTATACACCTGAAATGTGTCCATGTATACCCAAACCTCTGTATATACACCTGAAATGTGTCCCTGTATACTCAAACCTCTGCGTATACACCTGAAATGTGTCCCTGTATACTCAAACCTCTGTGTATACACCTGAAATGTGTCCCTGTATACTCAAACCTCTGTATATACACCTGAAATGTGTCCCTGTATACTCAAACCTCTGCGTATACACCTGAAATGTGTCCCTGTATACTCAAACCTCTGTATATACACCTGAAATGTGTCCCTGTATACACAAACCTCTGTATATACACCTGAAATGTGTCCCTGTATACTCAAACCTCTGCGTATACACCTGAAATGTGTCCCTGTATACTCAAACCTCTGTGTATACACCTGAAATGTGTCCCTGTATACTCAAACCTCTTTATATACACCTGAAATGTGTCCCTGTATACTCAAAGCTCTGTATATACACCTGAAATGTGTCCCTGTATACTCAAAGCTCTGTATATACACCTGAAATGTGTCCCTGTATACTCAAACCTCTGCGTATACACCTGAAATGTGTCCATGTATACCCAAACCTCTGTATATACACCTGAAATGTGTCCCTGTATACTCAAACCTCTGCGTATACACCTGAAATGTGTCCCTGTATACTCAAACCTCTGCGTATACACCTGAAATGTGTCCCTGTATACTCAAACCTCTGTGTATACACCTAAAATGTGTCCCTGTATACTCAAACCTCTGTGTATACACCTGAAATGTGTCCATGTATACTCAAACCTCTGTATATACACCTGAAATGTGTCCCTGTATACTCAAAGCTCTGTACATACACCTGAAATGTGTCCATGTATACTCAAACCTCTGTATATACACCTGAAATGTGTCCCTGTATACTCAAACCTCTGTATATACACCTGAAATGTGTCCCTGTATACTCAAACCTCTGTGTATACACCTGAAATGTGTCCCTGTATACTCAAACCTCTGTGTATACACCTAAAATGTGTCCCTGTATACTCAAACCTCTGTGTATACACCTGAAATGTGTCCATGTATACTCAAACCTCTGTGTATACACATTAATCAAAAGCAAGGCTCTGTGTACACCTCGCGTCACCCTTATATACACACGCCCTCACGTTGCCCCCTGGTGAAATGTAATACAGAATTCATACCGGGGGAAACATATTTCTCGTTTCGTTGTTGATGTCCTAACGGGCACTTATCTAAGTAAATCACTCAGTATTGGTTTAATGGGACTTCCTGCCCCAGATCTCAGGCCCGCGGTTGCACCTGTTGCCGCAGACAGTGACTGGGTCCAGCTGCCGGGCTCCTCCACCATGACATCAGCCAGACGCACCGTGTGACCCACCAAGGCTTTATAGAGGATGTCACACGGGCAACATGCCAAGCCTGATGGAGACTTAATCGGGGATAACATATCTTATTTTTCTGACGCTCATCGCGCACTCCATTAGCACCGAGGAGAGCCTGCTCTGAGCCCGGGGAGTCGACGTCTAACCCAGTAGACATAAAGAGTTTCCTATTGTCCAGGTCCATGGTCGTAATAAGCCTCCCAACCTTTTCATGGAGGGAAACACAGAATTCAATTACTACATCAGTTATTTCCTCGATAAAAGTCCCCCCAGGACATCGAAACATTGATTTCTATAGCGTCCCTTGTAAAGTAAATATGCAATAAATGTTTCCATGGTTTGAGAAGATCTCTGACTGTACGACTACTTTCCCAATGTATGAATATATCGATCAGGCAGACATGTTTCCTGAACCTGCTTCTCCTCAGTTGTAGGGCAGCAACTTGCTTCTTCATGGATGAAAAGGAGAGACGTGCTGGTCAGGTGTTCTGATCAAGAATAGATTCGAACCCGCATCTCCATGGTTGTAGAGCTGAGTCAAGGTGGTATGGTCAAACCAACTTCTCCATGGTTATAGGGGGAAAGACATGGCGGAGAAGTTAAACATGCTTCTCCATGGTGGAAGAGCTAAGAAATGGTGGTAAGGTTAACCTGCTTCTCATGGTTGTAGAGCTGAGGCATGGTGGTAACGGTTAAATTCGCTTCTTATGGTTGTTTAGCTGAGGCATGCTGGTGGCGTTGAGCCTTCTTCTCATGGTCGTGGAGCCGAGATGCGATGGTAAGGTTGAACCTGTTTCTCCATGGTTGTAGAGCTAAGACATGTTGGTAAGGTTGAACTTGCTTCTCTGTGGTTGTAGAGAGGAGAAGGAGAGGCATGCTGTTGAGATGCTCTGATCGGGATTGAAACCTGCTTCTACATGGATGAAGAGGAGAGACATACTGGTCAGGCATTCTGATTCATATTAGAACAAGACATGGCAGTGAGGTTGAACCTGCTGCTCATGGTCCTAGATTTGAGACATGATGGTAAGGTTGAACCTGTTTCTCCATTGCTGTAGAGCTGAGACATGGTGGTGAGTTTGAACTTGCTGCTCTATGGTTGGAGAGGATGCTGGTGAGATTGAACTTGCTTCTTATGGTTGTAGAGCCAAGACATGGTGACGAGGTAGAACCTGTTACTCACGGTTGTAGAGTCAACACATGGCAGTGAGGTTGAACCCAGTTCTCATGCTTGTAGAGCCGAAACATGATGTTAAGGTTGAACCTGTTTCTCTGTGTCTGTAGACATAGTAGTGAGTTTGAACTTGCTGCTCCTAGATAGAGTATGATAGAGTATGCTGGTGAGATTGAATTTACTTCTTATGGTTGTAGAGTCAAGACATGGTGATGAGGCTGAACCTGCTACTCATGGTTGTAGAGCCAACACATGGTGGTGAGATTGGCCTGATTCTCATGGTTGTATAAATGAGACATGGTGGTGAGGTTGGACTGATTCTCATGGTTGTATAAATGAGACATGGTGGTGTGAGGTTGGACTAATTCTCATGGCTCTATAAATGAGGCATGGTGGTGAGGTTGGACTGATTCTCATGGTTGTATAAATGAGACATGGTGGTGAGGTTGGACTGATTCTCATGGTTGTATAAATGAGACATGGTGGTGAGGTTGGACTAATTCTCATGGTTGTATAAATGAGACATGGTGGTGAGGTTGGACTGATTCTCATGGTTGTATAAATGAGACATGGTGGTGAGGTTGGACTGATTCTCATGGTTGTAGAGCCAACACATGGCAGTGAGGTTGGACTGATTCTCATGGTTGTATAAATGAGACATGGTGGTGAGGTTGGACTGATTCTCATGGTTGTAGAGATGAGACATGGTGGTAAGGTTGAAAATTCGACTCATGATTGCAGAGCCAAGACATGGTGGTGAGGCTGAACTTGCTTCCCCATGTTATAGAGCTGAGACATGGTGGTAAGGTGGAATTTTCCTCTCCATTTTTCTAGCGGGGAGATGTGCTGGTCAGATGTTCTGAACAGGGATTGGAACTTGCTTCTCCATGGTTCTACAGCCAAGACATGGTGGTAAGTCTAAACTTGCTCCTCCATGGTTGTAGATGAGAGACATGCCGGTCAGTTGTTCTGATAGGCATTGGAACCAGCTTTTCTATGGTTATTGAGTAAAGATGTCGCCTTCGTTGTGTGTGTATTGCGTTTATTGATATCTCCGACAAGTAACATTTTCTCCGTACACATGGATACCAGCACAGGCGTTTGTACACAAACACAAATACGTGTGTACGCCTGCGGTGGGAATCCAGACACATTGCTGGCGTAGCTCAGTTACTCTGCTTTATCACTGAGGAAACTTGATCGTCTCTTTAAAACTGGAATGCGTGGCGAGAAAAAAAACAACTGGAGAATAAGCGAAAGGGGGGGGGGTTGAAATTTACAGGGGATAAGGGGAGAAAGAGACAGAACGAGACAACATCCTCCCGGCAGCCTGATCTCACAGCTCTCTAATTCCCTCCCATGATCCCATCCGACAGGAATTTCGACGCACGTTTTCCTGTCGAAAGGGGTTCGGTTTCAAACCCCAGTTCCCAGCGCCGCCGTCAGTCCCCACTCTAAACCGGCCAAATCTCTAAAGTCGATTCAGGGATTCAGCAACAACATCGCAAAAATGATCACCATGAGGCACCTTCCACCTGCTGCCACCTGTGCGCCAGGAAAAAAATTATAAGAGTCATGGGGAGGGGGTCAATTTGGTGATGTTTGGATGTCATGGGATCGACGATCACGTCCCTGGTTTGGAGCATAGACTGGGGAGGAGGATATCTCAAATAGTAATAAATTTCATTATTACATATATCATAAGAGGGGAAGGAAACAGGGGTTAAAAATTCATACCCCTCCTGTTTGTAACCCTTTAGTTTCCTTTAAAATCTCCTGAATCCAGCGCTGCTCTCCTTCTGATCTCTGCAGGATATGACATGCTTCCTGCTCAGCATGTCACATGACCACAGGGGGGAATGGGCACTGCAGCCAATCCAGTGGCTCAATGTAGGAAGGCATTGATCCCATTGGTTGGGGCTGGTATGTGAAGTACTCCAAGACCAGGAAATCTGAGCTGAGTGCTCCCTGATCGGAGGGTCTGGGCGGTGCTAAGGCCCTGCATCTGGATGGCTGAATCAGCCCTCTGAGCCCCCTATCAGAGGAGGAAGAGGGAGCAGGGAGCTCACATCTTAGTTTTATTGTTGTAACTTTCCCAGAGCTGTTAAAGTCTATCAGGACTATTCAAAGAAAGGTGAAACTCAGGAGAATGACTGGAGAAGTGAAAATTCTAGGTCGAAATAGCCAAAGCAGAAAAATTCTCCCATTTATCTCACTTTCCAAATCGGCTATTTGGTCTAGATTGTTCTCTTCTCCTGCCAGTTCTCCTGATTTTCACCTTTCCTTGAATAGACCTGTATGTAGCTGCTAAGTTTACCAGATCTCTGGGTAAGTTTACACCAGGCTTGGAATCTGGCCCTAAGTAGTCACGTGGAATTAGTCTAGAACGATGAATGTATGTGGAGAGTCGGAGCTCCTCGACGTTTCTATAAGGCATTCTGGACGTAAAAAAAAAATAATAATAATAATTATGTAAAAATAATTACAAAGCTCCACCCCCTACCACGCCCCCGCATAAATTATGCATTTTTAAAAAATGCACAGATCGGAAATTTCTGCTTGGTTATACCGAGATCTCAGGGTGCTACGCTATACTTTAACACCGGTCATGCTCTT
Organism: Leptobrachium leishanense; assembly: GCA_009667805.1. Classification (NCBI taxonomy): domain Eukaryota; kingdom Metazoa; phylum Chordata; class Amphibia; order Anura; family Megophryidae; genus Leptobrachium; species Leptobrachium leishanense. Next base: position 150,465,671 of record CM019069.1, read on the forward strand.
TGACCGGTTAATGTTTCGGCTTGGTCATTTGGACGCGGCGGAAAGATGACGAACATGAGCTGTAGGTTTATACGTGTGATGGACACTCGTTGCTATGTTGCTAACAACACAACGGCCGAGCTTAGTGCACAAACACAGATCATGTTCAAATAGTGTCTCATCGCGATGGCAAGGGGTGGGACGGGGGGGAGTCGGGCATGGCGTTGGTCCTCTGCGAAACATACTTTATAACGCTCTCCCGGGAACACAGAAAAAAAAATATCTTGAAACCCACACCGGTCCTGGTGACGCGCACACACTCTCGATTTTTCGAAGTAGCGTACGGATGACGAAGTTACAAAAGTATCAGCATGCAACGCGCCATTCCCCAGCCTGTGAAAAGGGGCGAGCGGGCGAAATGGGGGAGACGAGAGAGAGAGGGTCGTGGGAAAATTATTTGGAGGGAAGGTGAGAGAGCCATTAGAGCGGGGAAGAGGAGGGGGGGGAGCGGAGAAAGGAGGATTAACCCCTTTCATTGTTCCGAGTAAACAATAATACACAGGGATCGAGGGAGAAAGAAAAAAAAAAAACAAGTGAAAAAAAAAAAAAAAATTACGAAATTAAAGAAAAAAGTTAAAAATAATTTCTAGTAATAAAATAAACGATTTTAAAGAGGTTTTATTGAAGAATTATAAATTAAAAGAGAGATTTACAGTGTTGGAGGATTGTGAGGAACCATAAGAACATTAGAAAACACACACAGCCTGGCCAAAAAAAGTCACACACTGTATTATTTGGTTGTGTCGTCTTTTGCTGTGATTGCGGTATCGTTTGGATAAGGCTCATGCACTGTCACAGCATTTATTGGCGTCCAGAGTGGCATTAATTTGTGGCCAAGATCTTGTGTTGATGATGGGAGAGTCGCGGCGCTGCGTAAAGTCTTCTCCAGCACATTATACCAAAGATTAACCTCAATGGGGTTAAGGTCTGGACTGTGCGGTGGCCAATCCATGTGTGAAATGATGTCTCATGCTCCCTCAACCACTCTTGCACAATTTGAGCCCGATGAATCCTGGCATTGCCATCTTGGAATATGCCCGCTGTGCCATCAGGGGAGAAAAAAACCATTGATGGAAAAACCTGCTCATGACAACATGTACTGGGTCTAGAAATATGTTCTTCGTTACAATCAGAGAGGCATAAATGACCTCAATCTAAAGTCCGCAACATGCCGAAATACTTAACTGCCCATTTAATTTCCATTCAGACCGCCATAATGGCGCCATTATAACAGTGAGTCAGAAGAAGGCAACTCCATTGCTTGTTCCCTTTCTGAAAGGGAGAATGGAAGGAAAGAAATGGTGGGAAAAAGGGAAGAATCAAGGAAAGGGAACCACAAGAACAGAATACCCCCTTACTCTGAATCCGGGTGGGAAATCATTGGACCCATGCCTTGATCCAACCATCTATAAAGTGAAATGCTGTCCTATGTGCTAAGGCATTGGCTTTTAAACGGGGGCAACCAAGACAATTTGAGAGGGCTCTTATAGGTGGTCCATCTCCAAGCGAGCCGATATGGTTGATGTGTGAGATGTTAAGTATAAGTAAGGTCGAACCTGCTTCTCATGGTGGCAGAGCCAAGACATAGTGGTAAGGTTGAACCTGCTTCTCATTGTTGCAGACATGGTGGTAAGGTTGAACCTGTTCCTCCATGGCTGTAGAGACGAGACTGGGTGGCAAGGTGGAATCAGCTACTCCATGGTTGTAGTGTCAAAACATGGTGGCAAGGTTCAACCTACTTCACCATGGTTGTAGAGACAAGACATGGTAGTAAGTTTGAACCTACTTCTCCATGGTTGTGGAGTCAAGACTTGGTGGTAAGATTGATCCTGCTTCTCCATGACAGTAGAGTCGAGAGAGACATGGTGGTCAGATTCATCCTGCTACTCCATGGCTGTAGAGTCGTGACATGGTGGTAAGATTGATCCTGCTTCTCCATGACAGTAGAGTTAAGAGAGACATGGTGGTCAGATTCATCTTGCTTCTCCATGGTTGCAGAGAAGACCTGGTGTTAAGTTTGAACCCACTTCTCCATGGCTGTAAACGCGAGACTTGGTCGTAAGGTTGAACCAGTTTCTCCAAGACTGTAGAGACAAGATTTTCCGGTCAAGTGCTCTGATCAGGATTGGAACCTGCTTCTCCACGGTTGTAGAGCAGAGATGTTGCCAGTAGGCTACGCTACCGACATCGTGCGGTAGGACAGTATGTGTCATTAAGTGTCTTGCACAAGGACACTTGCTGTAGACATGCTTATGTCTTCATGGTTGTAGACCAGTGATGCTACCTCTGCTCAACCCACTCAAATAACCACGTTTTGCACCTTAATGAGGTGTCCTATGCTGTTTGAGAAGATCAGAAGCTTTTAAAAGGATTCCAGTGATACAGTGTTGCTGGCTACCCTGAACTAAACAACATAATCAGACTCCATGGCTGCCATTCTCCTGGGATCACGTATAAAAACGGATAGGTAATCATGGCCTGAAGACAAAGCATCCCTCACCGCGTCAGCAGGAACCAATCTATAGGTTTATAAGCGAACGCAGGATCGAGTGTGACAATATGTATGGGTCATGTTAGAAGACGGATGAGCTCAGTTAAGAGAAGAATCAGTGAATCATCGATGCCACGAGAGCCATAAGGTGTCCTATATTTATAGCCTCCCCGCATCACGTAGAAAGAAAACTTAAAATAATGATGGAGTGGGAGGATGAGAGGCTGGAGGAGCTGCCAGAGGAAGGGAAACTGGAATAAAATAAACAAAAATATAGCACGCGTTCCCATAGAAAGATCCTTTTAATGAGCAGTCAGCAAAGATGCTGCATAAGCCATAACAAGGCACGCCATGCTATCCTGAGCGGCGAATGCATCTTACCAGAGCTGCAAAACATCATGTCTATATAACCCTTTCACTACCAAAGGCGAGCATGCAAGCTTTTGAAATACGCAAAAAAAAACAATTGGCATATTAAACCACATTTGCACACTTTTTAATGGGAGATTAGTGTGCTCTATGGGGAGAAACTACATTCCCAGTGAGCTCCTCTCACTCCTGTCACCCTGTATTACTGTAAAGAAGCTGCAATGAGCAGCCCTGGCCCTCACTGTGTAACAAACAGCTCAACAAACTTTACTGCAGCATTCCAGCAGCCAGGGGTTTTGCAGAATACAGGGAGAGCTGTGGGGTCAGTTGCTGCTGTACAGGGATAAGATTCAGGGGGTTATAATGAGAGTAAATCCCTGTACAGTACAGATACAAGGTGTCGCTGTAATTGCCATACACAGGCATTATGCAGCACATACAGATACAAGGTGTCGCTGTAATTGCCATACACGGGCATTATGCAGCACATACAGATACAAGGTGTTGCTGTAATTTCCATACACAGGCATTATGCAACACATACAGATACAAGGTGTCGCTGTAATTTCCATACACGGGCATTATGCAGCACATACAGATACAAGGTGTCGCTGTAATTTCCATACACAGGCATTATGCGGCACATACAGATACAAGGTGTTGCTGTAATTGCCATACACAGGCATTATGCAGCACATACAGATACAAGGTGTCGCTGTAATTGCCATACACAGGCATTATACAGCACATACAGATACAAGGTGTCGCTGTAATTGCCATACACAGGCATTATGCAGCACATACAGATACAAGGTGTTGCTGTATTTGCCACACACAGGCATTATGCAGCACATACAGATACAAGGTGTCGCTGTAATTGCCATACACAGGCATTATGCAGCACATACAGATACAAGGTGTTGCTGTAATTGCCATACACAGGCATTATGCAGCACATACAGATACAAGGTGTTACTGTAATTGCCATACACAGGCATTATGCCGCACATACAGATACAAGGTGTTGCTGTAATTGCCATACACAGGCATTATGCAGCACATACAGATACAAGGTGTCGCTATAATTGCCATACACAGGCATTATGCAGCACATACAGATACAAGGTGTTGCTGTAATTGCCATACACAGGCATTATACAGCACATACAGATACAAGGTGTTGCTGTAATTGCCATACACAGGCATTATGCGGCACATACAGATATTGCACTGCTAATAAACTCATTATGATCACTACAAACCCCCATAAGCAGGAGATCTCACCATTTTATTATCTGTCGGCAGCACATTTACTGACACAAAGGGCATTTCTGCCTCTACGCTGAAAATGCAGACCCCGTGTGACATTGTGCCAGATAAGCGATGTCATATAGTGTCTCGTGGCTATAATCTTCAGTGGAAATATCGGCTTTATTGAATCAATTCACGTTTATCGATAAGGCACTGAAAGGTGCGGATAAACGGATTTTCAGGCAGAAAAGTAGAGGGAATAAGACGGACATCTGTTTTTAAACATCACATTTGTCTAATAGCCATGTTTAAAGGCACAAATCTGTATAGAGATGGCTGAAAATAAACTTTTTCGTGCATTTTACTGGCCAACATAATTTTTCAAATTTCGGTTCGGAACGAATTTTTTTTCAATCAAATCAACCGATATATCAAAAAAATAGTGTCCAAAAGCAAACCTGGCCGATAAAATCAAATGAATTCTATACTTCAAGCCTTCCAATGACAGCATTCCACCGGTCCTCATCTGACATGATTCTTCACGCGTTCCTGCTCCACGATCATCGTCTCTACCTTCTTTTTTAATAAAGTTCACTGTTACTATATTAAACCTCAATAAGAAAAAAAGGCAGGTGTGAGATCATCGCAGATAAAATGGGAAACTCTTCCCTGGATACATCATTATTATTTATATTCAACGGAACTTCTTTGCTCTTAATGTGAGCTTTCTACACCATCACATTACGATTCTATTTTTCGCCCCAGGATATGTCGTTTTTGTCATATATGTTTCTCTGTAACTCTGTCAGGCACATAAAACACACAGGGGCATTTTCGTATATAAAGACCCCCTACATGATTTTTAATTCCCACCAGCCTTGCTTGATTTTATCATGCAGTATATTTATGTTAATTTATATATTTTTATTTTATTTTATTATTATTTTTTTTTATTATTATTATTATTAATATATTATTATTATTCTAATTATCTTTTATTATTATTATTTTATTTTTATTTCCTTTTTTATTATTAGAATTAATATATTATTATTATAATTATTTTTGATTATTATTATTTAGTTTTATTATTAAGATATAATAAAATAATACTACTAATAATAATATCTTAATAATAAAACTAAATAATAATAATCAAAAATAATTATAATAATAATAAAATAATACTACTAATAATAATTATTATAATTTTTTTTATTATTTCATTTATTATTATTAATATATTATTATAATTATTTTTATTATTATTATCTAGTTTTATTATTATTATTATTAATAATAATATATTATTAGTAGTATTATTAATTTTTTATTATTATTTTAGTTTTATTGTTATTATTATTTTTTTTTGGGCCATGTCCTAAAATAATTGCGTTGACTTAAGAAATAATCTAAGACAGAAGGAAAAGGTGAAAAGTCAAAGGGCAGCATTCGGAAGTGAACATCCCGTACCCTGGTATTCACAGCAAGAGCGAAAAGCCTGCGCTGGCCGGAGACACTATGATGTCACCCTTGCGGCCATTTGATCCTTGTGGCCAATGGATTTTAACGAGAGCCTATTCGGGGGGGGGTCCAGTGAGCTGGCTTCCACCCCATGAGCTCACGTACGGCCACACGGCTCTATTTCTGGAATCTTTGTTGACTTGGCCTCTTAGCACGTGTGAAACATCTGTTGCCCGGGAATGGGTGAAACTATGCCTCTGGTATGCCCTGTTGTGACGAGGAAACTATGGGATATCGTCATGCTGATTAGGCCTTCCCTTCCCCCCCGGCCTGGGAATTTAGGGTGACATCATCTTCTGATGCCGATATCTGTGTGCCCAGATTTTATTCACAGCTCCGGGGCCTTCTCTTAGTTCTGTAACTTCTTCTGTCCGCAACCTCCATGCTTCCATTTTATTCCTTGGTCACACAGGTCCAACTCTCTGGTAAATAAGAATTTCTGGACCTTCCTGGGACAAACGACACAGTATCCTGAGAGTCTGAGCTCTGGCACCACTTTGTACTGCATTTCTTTTAACATCCCATGCTTGTCTACTAAACATGGAGTCCTTCTGGGGTTCTTTTGCTGCCTTCTTCAAGATGAGTTCTCCCCAACATAAGAAAATAGCATTATCATTATTATTAGGTCCAGATATCCCATTGTGGCATCCTTCTACCTTCTCAGGATCCTCATAATAATGTTACAAGCCATGTATAAGTTTGTCAGTTTTATTGAGGCCACCTGCTCATTCTTCATCCATGTTTCCAGTTATGATATTGCGGTATTCAATGCGATCACACAAGAACAACGTCCTGGTGGTGTACTCTTATGTCTTTAGAACAGATCGTGGACCTAAATATTAGATTCTGGGTACAGGAACTCCCTTGGAGTCATTCTTCTAAACCTTTCCATAAGTGTTTTACGGCTGTATCTTAGATCGACCAGGGCAAGGTACTCAGGAGTCACATCAAGGCAGGGCCACCGTTGCTGCTCCACATGGAGCGGTAACATGCAAGCCTGCTCTCGGGTGATCACTGCTCCTTAACAATGCCATTACGGACCTCTTTCCTTAAACTGTGGCTCCAAATACAGTTGCATGTCCTTTATCACGTATTAAAAGTACAGTATCGGGCCAGAAAAGAGGGTCATTAATGTTCGTTTGAGGCACGGCATAAATTAACGACTTCTAACGGCCATTGACGCTCCACTTGGCGCAGAGGCCCCTTGGAGTCTTTTGCTTGTGGTGTGATCATTACGAGGGTTTGTCAATTTGCGTATTTTGTTACATTGCTCGTAGTGGGCCAAAGAGGGGACTATCACAGATTGTGTTGTGCAGGGATGATGTCTCCAATGACCGAGTTGAACCCTAGCGAAACGCACATGCCCGGTGAGTGGTGGTGCATCTAGATAAAATAATGATTATAAAAAAGGGTGATAATGCAATTTACCAGGTTCCCATGAAGTCCATGACTGTGGAAAAATGAACATAAAAAAGGCCCATGAGGGTTCTCCAGTGAGGGTAACTTCCCACCCATCGACTGGGGACAGGGCCATCCTAGTTGCCAACAGTTCTAGTTTTCCAGGGACAGTCATGGGTTTCTGCTTTGTGTCCTTTGGACTAATTGTCCTCAGTCTCTGTCCCGGGATATATGTCTTGCAGTGGATGAGATAAGTTTGGATTTCTGGGACAATTAACCCTCAGTACACACAGCACTAGTCGAGGAACCGACCAGGAACATTCTTACTGTTGGCAGCTACGCTTGGGGAACTTCAATTTCCTGGATTTCCTACAAACAAATAATCAATAAATCTGCAACGTTAAAGTGGAATTGGCCAAGTGACTTTAATTCTCCACCACTTTGAAATCGTGACACTAGCCCGATACTAGGGTTGCCAGGTCAGCCATGTTTTCCTGGGCAATTTATTCATGCTGATGGGCAGTGCATGAAAAATGCCCCCCGCAGCATGTAGAATCCATATGCTGCAGGTAAAAAATCAAAGAGGAATCCCAGGTGAAATGTCTTCTTCATATCCTTCCTGCAGCAAACTAATTATACATGTTGCAGGGCAGCACTTTCCCCTGTGCTCCCCCTCTGCACGAAACAGTAATATGTGTCCAGAAAAACATGGCCGATCTGGCAACACTAACCTCTACTACCAGGGCTGGCCCGTCCAATGGTCCCGATGGGGCCATGGCTCCAGGTTGCACTTTCACAAGGGCAGCATTTTGCCAGAAAATACATTTATTTAACTATATATTATTTTAATGTATTATTTATACTATTAAAACATTTAATATATATATTATAATTAATTAATTTTAATATAATTTGTTAATGTATATTTTAATAGTCACAGAAATTATAATACATTATATTTAATATTTTAATTTATTTTAATAAATTATATATTAAAATAATTGTATAAAATATCTTAAATACATAATAAATATATTTAATATAAGAATTTATTTTAGTATTACTATTAATGTATATTTCAGTTACTTAATATAACTACTTGACTATGTAATTTATAATAATATATCATTATTTTTTAGTTTTATTACTGGGAATCTCTGTGATACGCATGTTTTTATTGGGGGGGGGTAGCATTTCATCCTGGGACCAAGGCAGCTTAATGTCTTGGGCTGGTCCTGTCTACCACTATTCACTAATCATTTTCTGGCCTATTGGTCAATGGTCACTGCTGGACAGTAAAGGTCTGACCGAACCCAGGCCAGACTAAGTAAACAGGACATGCCGCATTTTACCAGCGACATGGCTCCCGGAAGCTGCCTTGATGGGTTTGATTTCTTGCCTATTGTAGCCTGTGGTCATTGCACTGGACAAGGGCCATGCTTGGTCAGACTTGATACCTCTCAACCCTGGATGGAGGTGTTAAGTAGATCTGCCATTCACTAGCTTTGTCCATGGAATCCAGTTTGGTAAGGGTGTGAGGCTAAATGCTACACCTATATATCATTACGTGAGGAAGTGGTGGTGGTGGTCAGGGCAGGCATCAGGGGGTGACAGCTAGGGATGTGCATTTCGGGTTTCGGAATTTCGGAATTTTCACGAAATTTCCCGATTCGTGTTTTCGGATGCGGTCGAATTTCGGAAAATTTTTAGATCCGAAAATGGCAGATCCGAAACGTTTTCTGAGCCGAAACGAAATATTTTCGGAATTTTCGAATGGACTTGAAATGTGTCAAATCGAAATTTATTGCTTTGAAACGAGGAGAACAGACGTTCCGAAAAAACGAAAATTTCCGACGTTACGAAAAGTCGATACAAAAAACGAGCAAAGTGACACGAAAATACGAAAAACGGTCGATATTCCGAAAACATGTACAATTCCGAAAAACGAAAATTTCCGAAATTACGAAAAGTCGATACAAAAACAAGCAAAGTGACACGAAAATACGAAAAATGGTCGATATTCCGAGAAAAAATGTACACGAAAAACGAGTCGAGCCGAACCGAATCGAAACAGAAATCAGTCGAAACGAGCAGAATCGAAAAGTTTAAAAATCCGAAAAATCGAACCGAATCGAACCGAAAAAAAAATCGGTGCACAAGCCTAATGACAGCCCATGATATGTTCAAGGGCCCAGTGGTTCAAGGGGGCCCTAGCCGTTAGCAAACACATTGTAACTTGCTGAAGAATCTCAGATGTAAGGGCCCCTCCCTGCCACCCTGGACGGACCTATCGGGACACCAGGAAACATCCAGGTGGGCCGCAACAACTGAAGGCTAATCACAGAGGGAGCAACCAGGTAGAGGTGCAGCCCCTAATGCTGTCCCTCCAGGAAACACATTTTATCCATCACAGATTTATTCCACTCCTTGTAAAAGTGGTGGTGGTCAGAGCAGGCATCAGGGGGTGACAGCCCATGATATAATCAAGGGTCCAGTGGCTCAAGGGGGCCCTAGCCCTTACCAAACACTGTGTAACATTTGCGAAGTGCCTCAGAGGTAAGGGCCCCTCCCTGCCACCCTGGACGGACCTATCGGGACACCAGGAAACTTCCCGGTGGGCCGCAACAACTGAGGGCAATGAAAGAATTCTGGCTAATCACCGAGGGAGCGACCAGGTAGAGGTGCAGCCCAAACACTCTCCCCCCAGGTAAGACATTTTATCCATCAGGGATTTATTCCACTCCCTGTAAAATCTGGTAAAAAGTAATGGAAGCAAAATGTTTTCTTTGTAATTAGTTTACTGAAATGGGCAGACGAGGGAAGGTGGGCGCGACCAGTGGTTCAGTAAGAGGGACCCGAGATTTCTGATGGCAGCCCTGGTGGTGGTGTAAGGGGTTAACGCGGCACGGTATGACTTCGCCGTTGTGTTGGTGTAGTCATCGAAGGGGTATTTGAGATGTTATGAAGTGAATGAAATAATATATGCTGCAAAATAAGAATCACTGAGATAAACCCTCCGATGGTTACACCAACTCTATGATGAAGTCATAGCATGCCACCGGTTACATAAGACATTCTCATACTGCCCCCCAGAGGCTGCATGATGTCACACTCTTTCTAGTTGGATACATTTAACGTGTTGAAGCACCAGTTAGACTGTGAGGGTTATTCACTAACAGTTACAGGTATTTATAAAGCGCTAACAAGTTCCTTAGTGCTGTACAATCGGAGAGACAGAATAACAATTATATGTACAAGTTAAACACACAGAACAGTAGGAGAGAGGACCCTGCTCAAGAGCTTACAATCTAAGAGGAGAGGGGTGACCCATAGGTGAGAGTGGATAGAGAACCTGAAGTATTGGGTTGCATGTGGGCTGGGTGGGAAGATGGTGCAAGAATGTACAGTTGGGGAATCATTGAGTGAGCCGATAGGCTTCTCTAAAGCAATGTGTTTTCAGAGACTTCTTGAAGGACTGGAGAGACGAGAAGAGTCTGATGTTGCGGGGGAGGGAGTTCCATAAAGGGGCAGTTCATGAGAAGTTCTGAAGGCGAGAGTTGGGGTTGTGGGCATGAGGAACTGATAGCATCAGATCATTGGCCGAGAGAAGTGGCCGGTGCGGGATGTACCAGCTAATAAGGGAGGAGATGTAGGCAGGGGTGCGGTTATGGAGAGCTTTGTATGTGAGCAGTGAGCACCAATATCTTGAAATGGATTCTAAAGGAGACAGGGAACCAGTGTAGAGATTGACAGAGGGGTGAGGGGTGAGAGATGCGGGAGATGAGGTGTGAGATGTACGGGAGGTGAGGTGTGAGAGGTGCGGGATGTGCGTTGTGAGATGTGCGGGAGGTGAGGTATGAGAGGTGCGGGAGGTGAGGTGTGAGAGGTGCGGGAGGTGAGGTGTGAGATGTGCGGGAGGTGAGGTGTGAGATGTGCGGGAGGTGAGGTGTGAGATGTGCGGGAGGTGAGGTGTGAGAGGTGCGGGAGGTGAGGTGCGAGAGGTGCGAGAGGTAAGGTGTATGAGTTGGGCACAGGCGTTCTTTACAGACTGCAGAGGGAGAATCTGGGATCTTTTGAGAGCAGAGAGGAGGAGGTTACAATAGTCAAGGCGGGAGATAATAAGAGTTTGGATGAGCATTTTAGCAGAGTCCTGATTAAGACAGGGACGGACGCGCTCAATGTTTTTTAGGTGAAAGTAGCAGGATTTGGTTAGTGACTGAATGTGAGGAATATGCCAGCCAAATTGCACTGAACAGTGAATTTCACCGTATCTGCTATTTCAGGGCAGTTCGTCCATTCACAAAGCTGTCAATTCACCAAATACAGGAGAATTTACAGAGAAATATGATGCATTTCGCTGTAATTCAGCAGCACCAAAATTGTCCCATTGGGAATTATTGGTACGTCTATTCACAGAACACTGTATTGCATCGAAATTGCAGCGAAACGGTCTGATTTTTGGTGTTTTAATTCGACGGGTTTAAACAAGCGAATCCCATAGGATTCAATGGAATAAATGGAATAAATTTTTAATTTATTTGTTTATATTTTTTAAAGACATTTTATTCTTTTTACTTTTTACTAGAACTTTTTTGTAATTTTTTATTTTTTAGTCTTTGGACTCTATTCCCTAGTGAAAACTAACTGTAGCGTTCGGGTGAGTAAGCATTAGCGTTAGAGTCAGGGTTAGTGACTTTAACGCGTTCCCCTACATTACCGTCCTAACGCTAAATACTCATTAGCGCGTCAGCGATTGCGCTCGGTTGCGTAAGCTTACTGCACTTTGCGCTCCCTATGATTAACATGAGGAACGCAAAGAGTACTTAGCTTTAGGATCACAAAGTAACTAAAAGGTTAACCACAGCTAAAAGCTGGTTCTAAGGGATTGCGCTGCTCCAGAATCATTCAGCACCATCTAAAACAGGGACGTGCAGTCAGGGGCAGCAGGTGAGGAAGGCTTCCCATGGATTGATTGACGCAGGACAGTCATGTGACTGTCCTCATCAGTCATGGGGGCGTGCCGTGGGGCTGTGTGCCTTGAGAGCACTGACAGCAACCAGATCCTGGGGAGTCCTGAGAGCAGCCAGATCCTGGGGAGCCATGAGAGCAGCTAGATCCTGAGGAGCACTGAACAGCCAGATCCTGAAGAGCACTGAGAGCAGCCAGATCCTGGGGAGCCCTGAGAGCAGCTAGTTCCTGGGGAGCACTGAACAGCCAGATCCTGGGGAGCACTGAGAGCAGCCAGATCCTGGGGAGCCCTGAGAACAGCTAGGTCCTGGGGAGCACTGAACAGCCAGATCCTGGGGAGCACTGAGATCAGCCAGTTCCTGGGGAGCACTGAGAGCAGCCAGATCCTATGGAGCATTGAGAGCAGCCAGATCCTGGGGAGCACTGAGAGCAGTCAGATCCTGGGGAGCCCTCAGAGCAGCCAGATCCTGGGGAGCACTGAACAGCCAGTTCCTGGGGAGCACTGGACATCCAGTTCCTGGGGAGCATTGAGAGCAGTCAGTTCCTGGGGAGCACTGAGAGCAGTCAGATCCTGGGGAGCACTGAGAGCAGCCAGTTCCTGGAGAGCACTGAGAGCAGCCAGATCCTGGGGAACACTGAACCTGAACCTAAGTAACCTGTGTATATCTGGCTCTGATACTAGCCAGTGCCTCACCATCCACTGACCTCACCGCACGTCACTGATCTAAACCCCCCAAAATCAGATACTCACCTCTCGTCATCATGCGGCGTGAACAGTAGCTTGATCAGCCACTTCTTGCCACCACCAGCAGCAGAGTGAGACTGGGGACAAATAATCCTCAGTCTCCCTCCATGAATCACTCCACGGCCCTGCTGTCAGCAGGAACTTTCCAATTATTTAGGGGCAAAATAAAGGGATCTCTGTTTCTAATAGCGAATCCCTTTAATTGGTGATCAGTAACATTTTAGGAGATGTTTACCACTTGACCCCTGTGCAAATGATTGTATTTGGAGCTGAATGTTATAAAAGTGAAACGCGTGATCGATGTCATTTTTTCTAACAATGGATTCCATGCGAGGCAGGACAGAAACCTCTGAGTCATTATACGTGATTTATGAGAATGGAGGGTAGACAATTGGTTGCGGGAAACCAGCAGGATTCCGTTTTGTACACAAATTAGATCCATGTTTGCAATAACGAGACAGCGCGACCACATTTCAGATCTCAAGCAGGTTTCTGACCTGATTAAATCGAGCCGAACCCTCTAGCGGAGACGCATTTCTTGCTTTTTTCAGCAGTTACTGGGAACCTGGAAGCTCCATGTTTACCTTTGTCAATGAATGGATGTGAAAGATTGGGTAAAGACACACACAGGGTTATTGAGAGCTTCAAAATATTGCGGCGCTCTCCCATTCCCTGCACTTCAGCTAGTCCGATTCGCCGACCATGCGGAGAATTCAGCATTCGCTGCAGGGAACTCCAAAGTACAGGGAACGAGCCGCCGAATCGATCGGAAAAAACACTGCAAAACTGCTGAATTGTTAGGAAAAAACGCTGCGAAACCGCCGTATCGATCTGAAAAAACGCCAAATCGCCACCAAATGCATTCGACGATCTGCCGCAAAATCGCCAAATCGATCCAAAAAAAGTCACCGAATCCATCAGAAAAAACGCTGCAAAACCGCTGAATCGATCCAAAAAACCCCAGGAAAAAAACCACAAATCACCATCATTCGACGAGCCGCCGCAAAACCGCAGAATCGATCTGAAAAAAGCCACCGACCTGCCGAACAGAGCGCCAACCAGCCGCCGGAAAAAGCTGACAAGCCGCCGAATGGGTAAAATAAAAAATAAAAACCTGCAACTTTTAAAAGGTGTTTGCAAAAAAAAACTACTGCTGGAAAATGCCTGGAAAAAATATGAAAGGTCCCATGAATAATAATAAAAAGATCTGTTATAGAAAAAAAACACCATTTTTAAAATAAATCTGAGTAAAAAATTCGCTACAAAAATCCCGAAAAATGCCTAAAAACTCCTAAAAAATAAATAAAGAGTCTTTTTGCTGCAAATGAAAATAATAAACGGTTAAATAAGTATTTTAAAAAATGGGGAATATTTATAACATTGAAACCTATGGGATTCGCCTGATTAAACCTGTCGAATGAAACCACCGAAAATCAGGGCATTTCTCTGACATTTCTCTGCTGTTCGGTGTCTGTGAATAGATTAACCATTGCTTCTCTATGGGGGATTTCACTGACGTCGAACAGACACCATATTTCGCTGTCAGTTCGTCCATATTTGGTGAATTGCCAGGTTTTTAAATAGCCGGATGGTCCTGAAATTGCACCGTACAGGGAAATATACTGTACGGTGCAATCTCGCGACCAATTCAGTGCTCTTTGATTAACCCCAGCATATTTAAGCATTAATGAAACATTATGTCATTCAAATAAATATAATAATATTAAATAATAATAAATAATAATAATAATATAATTATTGAATTATATAATACTATTAATTAAAAAATAATAAATGATATTATATATTATAATAATTATATTATCTATTATATAATTATTAATAATATATATAATAATAAGTAATATATTACAATAATTATATTTTTTCAGCCACGAACACTTGGCGGTGAAGGAGTTAAGGAGGAAAAAATGATCCTCAGAAAATCATATAAATTGCTTTTAGGCTTTTTATTCTTCCTCACGGGGGATGCTGCAGGCAGGGAACCTGAAAAATGACATTTTCCTGCTGCACATATAAAAAAAAAGTCAATTCAATTTGATCTGTTCATTCACGGTTTCCTCTCACTGGAGGGCAAGTCGCCGGCGGCTCCTGCAGGTTTCAAGCACACGCAGGAGTGCCGTGGTGCTCCTTAACTGGCTCGGAATGAATAGCGCCGACATCAGCTGGATCTCTGCATATTCTAGCTTCGCGCTACGTATTTTGGGCTGAATTTTGTAAGTGTCTGTAATTAATTTCGTGATTTTATGGACACACTAGGGTTGCCAGGTTGGCCATGTTTCCCTGGACACGTATAATTTACTCATGCTGATGGGCAGTGCATGAAAAATGCCACCCCCGCAACATGTATAATCCATACCCTGCAGGTAAGAAATTAAAAAGGATGACCTGCCCTGGTTTCCTTCCTGCAGCATATGAATTATACATGTTGCAGGGCAGCATCTTTTCCTGTGCTCTCCCATTCCATGAATCAATGAAACACTGCTGATCTGGCAACCCTAGGATGCCCTGGTTAAGTGGCATGTGTGTGGCAGTGCCAGAGACACAGATACTGTAATATGGAGTTAGTAGCAGGCTGCAGGCAGGGCTTATGATTCGTTCTCATTGCAGGTCTGGGGTGGAAGCCTGTAGCCTATTCACTGCTAAGTAAAGTTGTATCAGCGTGAGCATGATGCCCGAGGAGCTGACACTTTATAAAACCAGCTGGGAATGTGTCTGAATGGCGTCTCCCCGGCTGATCCTGCACCGAGACCTGAACTGCAGTAACTGCTTCTGGCCAGCAGATGGCGACGTCTCCCCGCAAATAGGTTATTACAGTAAGGAATACACTGGGAATATTCCCAAATATTTCTTACTGTGTAATTCATTAAAAATGATTCTTGAAAACAAAACACTGGTCTCTGACAGTGTTTTTTTTATGGAAAATCACTTTGTACTGAAGGGGTTAAATCCAATAACCATCACACATTCAGCAAAACTCACCTACACGCACACAGCTCTACGCACAGCTCTACCTTGCTCGCCTACAGTGTCGTTATGGTGCAGTTAAACTAAATGCGCTGTGTTTGATAGGCAGACAGCTCCCTCTGCTGGTCGGTCTCAGGATAGCACTGAGGCTGCCGCACGACTCAGACAGGAGATTTTAAATCCAGCAATTTCAGGGAGTTATAGTAGATCGGGCGATATGTTATGGCTGTTATTTTAGGAACATGTTCTGTATCACATAGCTCTGGATCAGCTTTGAAGGCAGGGTTACCCATCGACTCAAAGGGCAAGAAAGTAACCGCCCGTAATTAAGCCGTTCTCGCTTTCTTCCTTTTTTACCCCCTCTTCTTCTATGCAGATGTTACGACCGTTGACCGAATCGACTGCAGCCGCTCCACCTGTGCCGAAGCAGGGATAGCGTTACAATGTGAGCAGCTAATCCCCCCAGGAATGCGGCGTGAGAAAACCGCCCGACGGCATTTCTCCTTTTCCCAGTTTCTATGGGAAAGAGGGAGGTGAAGTGGAGGGGCAACACGGAGAAAATCCCCGGTCGACGAAAGGGTAATGGGTCCACATGTTCGCTTCCCAGAAGACGTCAGGTGCTAATACCGTGAAATGATCCCGTAATGTTTGGAAAAGGCACAGGGTTATCATGTTTATTATAGGAAGCCAAGGATCGGGTTATCGTCCCGGGCTCGGCAGCAGGTAGGAACATGAGCAGGCCGGGTACGCTTAAAGTGGCTTAGGTGTCCTTTCACGTATTGACCCTAATGTGCCTCCTGGCTCTTCTCGGTAAATAAGACGATTTTAGGAGGCCAAGAAATAAGAGAACGTCCAGGAAAGCGGTCCATGACAGACGAGGATGAGGCAAAGTGGCGATCGATAATGCTGGACTATCATGGGGGGTAAAGGGGGGCGGCTCGGGGCTGGGATCACCCGTTCGATAGACGTTTCCTACAGTCCGGAATCAACAAGACCCCCCTCCCTCCCCAAGAGTAAGAGACTGGAGACGTTTGGAATGGAAAACCAACAGCAGCTGCTCCTCGTATAAATACGCCCTAAAACCTGCAGCTTTAGGGGACTGCAAGGAGAATTAGCACATGCAGACAGACTTGGCAAGAGCAGGGGGGGCCCTTTGTGGGTCACCCCCTGACGAAACCCTCGGAGGCTCGCCAGACAATGACTTAACAAACTTAGCGCTATAAGAACCAGTACCAGCTGAATATATATATATATATTTATATAATTTACTATAAAATATTATTATTATATTCTATCACTTTTATTTTTTTATAAGATTATTGTTCTTTTTTGTTTAAAAAAGAAAAACCTCTTCGGGGTTTATGATGTTCTCTCCAAGCTATAGGACGGTAAAAAAACACATCTTTTCAACAAAAATAAAAAAGCTTAAAACCAAGAGTGGCTTTAAAAATAGACATACACATATAAAAAATGTATATATTATTTTGGTTTGGAGAAAATTTGTATTTTCAAACATTTCCCGTATTCTCTTAAGCTCCTTCGCTACCGAGTTGTTTTCCATAGAAACATTTGAAAGCTTCCCAGCTTCCCAGTAGCATTACGGCGGGAAGCCTCGCAAGCACATTTTCAAACTGTATGAATTATTTGACAGGCAGATGGTGCCACCTGCTGGACAAAAAGTGATACATTGGATCCATTATGTCCTATAGAAATCCAAGCCGTTCAAACTGTTTTAGAACCTTGGCATATTTAGTAGGAGCTCCGGGGAAGGGAAGTTATTTAACGGTAGGATGCTCAGGGGATAGGAAGTTATTTAGCGGACCCTCAGTGGATAGGAAATTATTTAGTGGAAGTGCAGGGGAAGGGAAGCTTTTTAGTGGAAGCTGAGGGGATAGGAACATATTTAATGGAATCTCAGGGGATATGAAGTTATTTAGTGGAAGCTGCGGGGAAGGGAAGTTATTTAGTGGAAGCTGAGGGGAAGGGAAGTTATTTAGTGGAAGCTGAGGGGAAGGGAAGTTATTTAGTGGAAGCTGAGGGGAAGGGAAGTTATTTAGTGGAAGCTGAGGGGAAGGGACGTTATTTAGTGGAAGCTGAGGCAAAGAGAAGTGCCTCTAGTGGAAGCTGAGGGGAAGGAAGTTATTTACTGGAAGCTCGGGGGATTGAAAGTTATTTAGTGAAAGCTGAGGGGAAGGGAAGTTATTTAGTGGACACTCAGGGGAAGGGAAGTTATTTAGTGGAATCTGAGGGGAAGGGAAGTTCTTTAGTGGAAGCTGAGGGGAAGGGAAGTTATTTAGTGGGACCCTCAGGGGAAGGGAAGTTCTTTAGTGGAGGCTGAGGGGAAGGGTAGTTCTTTAGTGGAAGCTGAGGGGAAGGGAAGTTATTTAGTGGAAGCTGAGGGGAAGGGAAGTTCTTTAGTGGAAGCTGAGGGAAGGGAAGTTATTTAGTGGAAGCTGAGGGGA
Organism: Leptobrachium leishanense; assembly: GCA_009667805.1. Classification (NCBI taxonomy): domain Eukaryota; kingdom Metazoa; phylum Chordata; class Amphibia; order Anura; family Megophryidae; genus Leptobrachium; species Leptobrachium leishanense. The sequence continues at coordinate 150,483,906 of CM019069.1, forward strand.
ATGGAAGTTCTTTACTGGAAGCTCAGGGGAAGGGAAGCTAATAAAGCTATTTAGTGGATGCTCGGGGGATTGAAAGTTATTTAGTGGAAGCTGAGGGGAAGGGAAGTTATTTAGTGGGACTCTCAGGGGAAGGGAAGTTATTTAGTGGAAGCTGAAAGGAAGGGAAGTTATTTGGTGGAAGCTGAGGGGAAGGGAAGTTCTTTAGTGGAAGCTGAGGGGAATGGAAGTTCTTTACTAGAAGCTCAGGGGAAGGGAAGCTAATAAAGCTATTTAGTGGATGCTCAGGGGATAGGAAGTTATTTAGTGGAAGCTATGAGGAAGGGACGTTATTTAGTGGACACTCAGGGGAAGGGAAGTTCTTTAGTGGAAGCTGAGGGATAGGGAAGTTATTTAGTGGGCACTCAGGGGAAGAGAAGTTATTTAGTGGAAGCTGAGGGAAAGGGAAGTTCTTTAGTGGAAGCTGAGGGGAAGGGAAGTTATTTACTGGAAGCTCGGGGGATTTAAAGTTATTTAGTGGAAGCTGAAAGGAAGGGAAGTTATTTTAGTGGGATCCTCTAGGGAAGGGAAGGGAAGTTATTTAGTAGAAGCTGAGGGGAAGGGGCGTTATTTAGTGGGACCCTCAGGGGAAGGGTAGTTCTTTATTTGAAGCTGAGGGGAAGGGAAGTTATTTAGTGGAAGCTGAGGGGAAGGGAAGTTATTTAGTGGAAGCTGAGGGGAATGGAAGTTCTTTACTGGAAGCTCATGGGAAGGGAAGCTAATAAAGCTATTTAGTAGATGCTCAGGGGATAGGAAGTTATTTAGTGGAAGCTATGAGGAAGGGAAGATATATAGTGGACACTCAGGGGAAGGGAAGTTCTTTAGTGGAAGCTGAGGGGAAGGGAAGTAATTTAGTGAATGCTCAGTGGAAAGGAAGTTATTATTTACAGGAAGTTCAGGGGAAGTAAAGCTATTTAGTGGAAGCTGTGGGGATAGGAAGTTATTTAGTGGACCCTGATGGGAAGGGAAGCGAATTTAGTGGAAGCTGAGAAGAGATGAAGTTATTTAGTGGACCCTCGGGGGATAGGAAGTTATTTAGTGGAAGCTGAGGGGAAGGGAAGTTATTTAGTGGGACCCTCAGGGGAAGGATAGTTCTTTAGTGGAAGCTGAGGGGAAGGGAAGTTATTTAGTGGAAGCTGAGGGGAAGGGAAGGGAAGTTCTTTAGTTGAAGCTCAGGGGAAGGGAAGTTATTTAGTGGAGGATCAGGGGAAGGGAAGTTATTTAGTGGAGGATCAGGGGAAGGGAAGTTCTTTAGTGTAAGCTCAGGGGCAGGAAAGTTATTTAGTGGAAGCTCAGGGGAAGGGAAGATATTTAGTGGAAGCTCAGGGGAAGGGAAGTTATTTAGTGGACGCTAAGGCTAGGGTCAGACGAAAGCATTTTTCCCCGCGAACGTGAAAAAGTGCGTCCGAACGCATTGACGTATTTTTTCACGGAATGCGCAAAAACGGTCAGATGACGCGCATTTTCGGGCGTGATTTTGTCTATGGATCGTCAATAAAACTCTTTTTGCATCTGGACGTTATGTAGGCTGGACATTAGCAGAGTCTGACATCTCTTAATCACGCAAACACGCCGCTATGCCGCAGCTGCGCACTCTGTACGTCAGTACTAGCGGTTCAGCGTTCTCCGAAAAATGCGTTCAAATTCCACTTGCGTTGCACGGCCGGACTTTTGTGTGGCCGTACATCGTATATTGGCCGTCATTGCCGTCATCTGCTGCTAGTGCGGCCGTAATTATGTGCGCCAGAACGCACGTTAAAAGTGCGCTGGTCTGACCCCAGCCTTAAGGGAAGGGAAGTTATTTAGTGGAAGCTGAGGGGAAGGGAAGTTATTTAGTGGAAGCTGAGGGGAAGGGAAGTTATTTAGAGGAAGCTGAGGGGAAGGGAAGTTCTTTAGCGGAAGCTGAGGGGAAGGGAAGATCTATAGTGGAAGCTGAGGGGAAGGGAAGTTCTGTAGTGGAAGCTCAGGGGAAGGGAAGTTAATTAGTGGAAGCTGAGGGGAAGGGGAGTTATTTAGAGGAAGCTGAGGGGAAGGGAAGTTCTTTAGCGGAAGCTGAGGGGAAGGGAAGTTCTTTAGTGGAAGCTGAAGGGAAGTTCTGTAGTGGAAGCTCAGGGGAAGGGAAGTTAATTAGTGGAAGCTGAGGGGAAGGGGAGTTATTTAGAGGAAGCTGAGGGGAAGGGAAGTTCTTTAGCGGAAGCTGAGGGGAAGGGAAGTTCTTTAGTGGAAGCTGAGGGGAAGGGAAGTTCTTTAGCGGAAGCTCAGGGGAAGTTATTTAGTGGAAGCTGAGGGGAAGGGAAGTTCTTTAGTGGAAGCTGAGGGGAAGGGAAGTTATTTAGTGGAAGCTGAGGGGAAGGGAAGTTATTTAGAGGAAGCTGAGGGGAAGGGAAGTTCTTTAGCGGAAGCTGAGGGGAAGGGAAGATCTATAGTGGAAGCTGAGGGGAAGGGAAGTTCTGTAGTGGAAGCTCAGGGGAAGGGAAGTTATTTAGTGGAAGCTGAGGAGAAGGGAAGTTAATTAGTGGAAGCTGAGGGGAAGGGGAGTTATTTAGTGGAAGCTGAGGGGAAGGGAAGTTCTATAGTGGAAGCTGAGGGGAAGGGAAGTTATTTCCTGGAAGCTGAGGGGAAGGGAAGTTCTGTAGTGGAAGCTGAGGGGAAGGGAAGTTCTTTAGTGGAAGCTCTGGGGAAGGGGAGTTATTTAGTGGAAGGTTGGGGGAGCCGTGGCAGATTGAAAGACATGACGGCTTGCATTTAATTTCTGTCTTTGCAGGTCCCTCTTACCAGCCGGGCTGGAACAGGGGCCATAATGTTTAGCCTTTGAGCATCCGCAGGGCCGCCATAATTTAGCTCAGGAATACCTAATGCTGGACATGACGGTTGATTACCCCGGGGTGAAGCATTAATACCACCGCACTCCCTCAGCATAAATAATCTTCCAGTAAATAAAACGTAGCAGAGGATATTTCGGGCTCACATTGTCCCAGTAGGATGGGGATACGGATCATCCTGCTTACTGGCGATGCTCCTATTTATAATGATGCCGGGTTATTAAAGGCAGCTGTCGCCGGACCTGAGTTAGTGACACATGTTCCCTGTGTGCAGAAAGATACAAACACAGCATGAAAACCTCCAGGGATGTCCATGATTACTCGATTGAAGAGACACTTCTGATTCTTAACTCAGATCACGGCTGTGACGGCTAGGGGTGACCCAATGGTGACTATACAAACGTCATAGGGGTTAATCACTAAACCACTAGAAATGGATGGATGGAGAGGTAAAATATCCAAAATCCCCCAAAACATTTTTAGACATGACACAAAATGTGTAAAATTCCACCTTGACCTCATGTGACGGGGTCAAAATGATTAAAATCCTGTATAAAATGCACCTCAGGCTGTGTATATAAGGTGTGTATGAAACATAAATGAATTGTGTGTTTATACTTGGGTCCCATCCCAAAGTTATCTCATTATTATATGCAAACATCCCAAAATATTCCCAAAAATCCCAAATTCAGAGCACTTCTGGTCCCCAGCATTTCAGATATGGGAGACGTAGTAAATAAATATATATATATATATATGTATATATAGATGATGCTAAATTAATGATGTTATATATATATATATATAAACCCTAGAGAAAAATAGTACACAAATTATATCTCACGCTTGAGAGGAAGTCGGTCCCCGATGATCATTGAACTGACGCAACGCTCATGCTTTAGAAACTTGATGAGCTGCGCAGAGCATCTTGGGATTTGTAGTACTATTCCACAGCAACTGGGGTTCACTCAGGACATAATTGAAAACGAGAGAAATCTCAATGTATCCTTACTGGTAAAATACTTTCTCCAAAAAAAAAAAAAAGAATTGATATAAAATACATATAAAGATGCATAAAGGAACCAAAAGGGCTGCACTGCCACCTGGTGGCGAGCACACAGCATGACCTCAGCAATGATGTCAGGTGGTTTAAAGAAAGCATCATAATTTGACATCTCTGTCAAACCGCCTCCAAAGGTTACGGATGAGATAGTGAAAATTATTCTCTATTATTTATTACCATAATTAATAATACAGGACCTTTACAAAACAACTCCGTCCACCACCCCCCTCCCCGAACGAAGAAGGACAGCGCGTCCTTTCGGTTAATTATTTGTGCGTCTTGAATAATTTCTCAGCAACTGCTGCAAAATAAAAGCTTTATTGCCGGGGAATTCTGCCATAAAATATTGTCACTGCGAAAGGAATATAGGGATCATTTAGGACTTTAGGAGCGCTGGATAGTTTAGTGGACAGGTAGATGGTCCTGGAGGTTCTGCAGAGGGAAAATGTCAAATTTAATCCATTTTATTGATTCTTAAAAAAGCATTAGTTTAGATTTTATAGTATAGGGGTCGCCAGGTCGGCCATGTTTTCCTGGACACGTATAATTTATTCATGCTGATGGGCAGTGCATGAAAAATGCCACCCTGCAGTATGTATAATCCATACGCTGCAGGTAAAGAATCCCAGGTGACCTGCCTTGATTGCCTTCCTGCAGCGTATGAATTATACATGTTGCAGCCCAGCACTTTCCCTGTGCTTCCCCTCTGCATGAAATAGTAATATGTGTCCAGGAAAACATGGCCGACCTGGTAACCCTAGTTACCAGCTCTCCTAGTATAGCCCCCCCCCCCCCCCCGGCTGTAAATAAGTAAAGGTTGAATCATATTTTAGAAAGAAATTACAGAGATAGAAGAAAATATCGTTGTTTTAGGCCAGGCCCCGGTGGTCACAGGAGAAGAGGATCTACGGGACGAGAGTAGATCATTGCACATTCTCCGCTTGATCCTTTCTGAATCCATCGACTCGCAGTGTCTGGAGAGATCACAAATCCTGACGGCGAATTAAATCAAATTGAAAGAATACAGGTAGCAGGTACCCCCCCCCCCCCCGATAAGGTGCATTCCAGATCTGGTCACAGTACGTCAGCACGGTTGGGGGGGGGTAGAAGCAGGCTCTTTCTCTCTTACACTCGATCTCCTTCTCGCTCTCTTTCTGCCTCTCTCATTCTCTCTCCTTCTCTCTCTCATTCTCTCTCTCCTCACTCTCTTTCTCTCTCTCTTTCTCTCTCTCTCCTCGCTCCCTTTCTCTCTCTCTTTCTGTCTTTCTCCTCGCTCCCTTTCTCTCTTTTTCTCTCTCTCTCATTCTCTCTCCTTTTCTCCTCGCTCCCTTTCTCTCTCTCTCCTCGCTCCCTTTCTCTCTCTCTTTCTGTCTCTCTCCTCGCTCCCTTTCTCTCTTTTTCTCTCTCTCTCATTCTCTCTCCACTCTCTCTCCTCGCTCCCTTTCTCTCTCTTTCTCTCTCCTCTCTCTCTCTCCTCTCACTCCCTTTCTCTCTCTCTTTCTCTCTCTCTCTCTCTCATTCTTTCTCCTCTCTCTCTCCTCTCACTCCCTTTCTCTCTCCTTCTCTCCTCGCTCCCTTTCTCTCTCTTTCTCTCTCCTCTCTCTCTCTCCTCTCACTCCCTTTCTCTCTCTCTTTCTCTCTCTCTCTCTCTCATTCTTTCTCCTCTCTCTCTCCTCTCACTCCCTTTCTCTCTCCGTCTCTCCTCGCTCCCTTTCTCTCTCTTTCTCTCTCTCATTCTCTCTCCTCTCTCTCCTCACTCCCTTTCTCTCTCTTTCTCTCTCTCATTCTCTCTCCTTCTCTCCTCGCTCCCTTTCTCTCTCTCTCTTTCTGTCTCTCATTCTCTCTCCTCTCTCTCTTCTTGCTCTCTTTCTCTCTCTCATTCTTTCTCCTTCTCTATCTCTCTTCACTCTCTTTCTCTCTCTCATTCTCTCTCTCTCTCCTCGCTCCCTTTCTCTCTCTTTTTCTCTCTCTCTCATTCTCTCTCCTTCGCTCTCTCCTCACTCCCTTTCTCTCTCTTTCTCTCTCTCATTCTCTCTCTCTCTCCTCGCTCCCTTTCTCTCTCTTTTTCTCTCTCTCTCATTCTCTCTCCTTCGCTCTCTCCTCACTCCCTTTCTCTCTCTTTCTCTCTCTCATTCTCTCTCTCTCTCCTCGCTCCCTTTCTCTCTCTCTTTCTGTCTCTCTCCTCGCTCCCTCTCTCTTTTTCTCTCTCTCTCTCATTCTCTCTCCACTCTCTCTCCTCGCTCCTTCTCTCTCTTTCTCTCTCCTCTCTCTCTCTCCTCTCACTCCCTTTCTCTCTCTCTTCTCTCTCTCTCTCTCTCATTCTTTCTCCTCTCTCTCTCCTCTCACTCCCTTTCTCTCTCCTTCTCTCCTCGCTCCCTTTCTCTCTCTTCCTCTCCTCTCCTCTCTCTCCTCTCACTCCCTTTCTCTCTCTCTTCTTTCTCTCTCTCATTCTTTCTCCTCTCTCTCTCCTCTCACTCTTTCTCTCTCCTTCTCTCCTCGCTCCCTTTCTCTCTCTTCTCCTCTCATTCTCTCTCCTCTCTCTCCTCACTCCCTTCTCTCTCTTTCTCTCTCTCATTCTCTCTCCTTCTCTCCTCGCTCCCTTTCTTTCTCTCTCTTTCTGTCTCTCATCTCTCTCCTCTCTCTCTTCTTGCTCTCTTTCTCTCTCTCATTCTTTCTCCTTCTCTATCTCTCTTCACTCTCTTTCTCTCTCTCATTCTCTCTCTCTCTCCTCGCTCCTTTCTCTCTCTTTTTCTCTCTCTCTCATTCTCTCTCCTTCGCTCTCTCCTCACTCCCTTTCTCTCTCTTTCTCTCTCTCATTCTCTCTCTCTCTCCTCGCTCCCTTTCTCTCTCTTTTTCTCTCTCCTTCGCTCTCTCCTCACTCCCTTTCTCTCTCTTTCTCTCTCTCATTCTCTCTCCACTCTCTCTCTCTCCTCGCTCCCTTTCTCTCTCTTTCTCTCTCTCATTCTCTCTCCACTCTCTCTCTCCTCGCTCCCTTTCTCTCTCTCATTCTCTCTCCGTCTCTCCTCGCTCCCTTTCTCTCTCTCTCTTTCTGTCTCTCATTCTCTCTCCTCTCTCTCTTCTTGCTCTCTTTCTCTCTCTCATTCTTTCTCCTTCTCTATCTCTCTTCACTCCCTTTCTCTCTCTTTCTCTCTCATTCTCTCTCTCCTCTCTCTCATTCTCTCTCTCCTCACTCCCTTTCTCTATCTCTTTCTCTCTCCTCACTCCCTTTCTCTATCTCTTTCTCTCTCCTCACTCCCTTTCTCTATCTCTTTCTCTCTCCTCTCTCTTATTCTCTCTCCTCGCTCCCTTTCTCTCTCATTCTCTCTCCTCTCTCTCTCTCCTCGCTCCCTTTCTCTCTCCTCTCTCTCTCTCCTCGCTCCCTTTCTCTCTCTCTTTCTCTCTCTCTTCTCTTCTCTCTCTCTCTCTCTTTCTCTCTCTCTCCTCTCTCTCTCCTCGCTCCCTTTCTCTATCTCTTTCTCTTTCCTCTCTCTCTCTCCTCGCTCCCTTTCTCTCTCCTCTCTCTCTCTCCTCTCTCTCTCCTCACTCCCTTTCTCTATCTCTTTCTCTCTCCTCTCTCTCTCTCCTCGCTCCCTTTCTCTCTCCTCTCTCTCTCTCCTCGCTCCCTTTCTCTCTCTCTTTCTCTCTCTCTCCTCTCTCTCTCCTCGCTCCCTTTCTCTCTCTTTCTCTCTCCTCTCTCTCTCTCCTCGCTCCCTTTCTCTCTCCTCTCTCTCTCTCCTCGCTCCCTTTCTCTCTCCTCTCTCTCTCCTCTCTCTCTCCTCACTTTCCCTTTCTCTATCTCTTTCTTCTCTCCTCTCTCCTCTCTCCTCTCGCTCCCTTTCTCTCTCCTCTCTCTCTCTCCTTGCTCCCTTTGTCTCTCTCTTTCTCTCTCTCTCCTCTCTCTCTCCTCGCTCCCTTTCTCTCTCTCTCTTTCTCTCTCTCATTTTCTCTCCTCTCTCTCTCCTCGCTCCATTTCTCTCATTCTCTCTCCTCTCATTCTCTCTCCTCTCATTCTCTCTCCTCTCATTCTCTCTCCTCTCATTCTCTCTCCTCTCATTCTCTCTCCTTTTCTCTCTCCTTCTCTATCTCTTTCAATCTCCCTCTTTCTCACCTTCTCTCTTTCTCTCTCCTCTCTTTCTCCTTCTCTTTTTCTTTCTCTCACTTTCTCTTTCTCTTTCTCTAGCTATCCTTCTCTCTATTTCTCTCTCTCTCTTTTTCTCCTCTCTCTCTTTCTTTCCTTCTCTATATCTCTCGCTCACTCTCTTTCTCTCTCTCCTGTCTTCCTGTCAAATATATATATATATCCCCCGGTTTCCCCCCCCCATTATTTTTTCCCTTTTACCCCCACACTCTTTGCGCTATTGGTTGAGGACTCTTTGAATAATAATTTCTGATGCTTAGTTTTTGCTACCTGACTCTAATATTTCTCTATGTGACTTATCAGAAGTTTTGTTGCTTATCTATAGATGAGACCCCCCACTTGGGGATGTTTTTTGCTGTCCTATTGTTACTCTTCGATGACTTTATAGATGTCCATATATTGTTTTTCTTTATTTTCTTTATGCTGAGTTATTGCAGATGACTATGTGCGGCCCTGCGAGGCCCTAACTCTACGTTTATTTGTATGATGACATATTTCAAAATAAAAAAATTTGAATTAAAAAAAAATATATATATATATTATATATATATATACTCAAAGTAAGGACGGCACTCACGGTCTTTGTCGCAGGTAAACTTGAATTTAATGTAGTTAAGTTAAGTTTCATCAGGATATCCTGATGAAAGTTCACGGGTAGTGGACTGAAACGTTGATTCTTCTTCTTTCTACATTAAATTCAGGTTTACCTGCGACAAAGACCGTGAGTGCCGTCCTTACTTTGAGTATTATCTATGTCTGAGCCGGATGGGCACCAGGCATTGTTTTTTGTTCATGAGTGCAGGATACACTTTCTATTGGTTATATATATACGGTATATATATATATATATAGTTACATAGTAGCGTAGTCCATCGAGTTCAACCTTCTACATATCTCTATATTTGCTATGTTTTACATATATAATAAACATAAAGTTCCGGACTTGGAAAGAGAATAGATGTCTGGCGCTTAGCCTGGCGAAAGATCCATGAACACTTAAAGAGCTAGCGCTCTAGCAGGTAAATCCTGATGAAAGCTCCAAGAGCTGAAACGTTGATGGTTTTTAAACGATTCATAATAAAGTTTTTTGTTTATAAGACCATACAGTGCTAGCTCTTTTTCTGTTCTTATCTCTCTCTATATATATGTATATACATACAGTATATCATTGTTTAATAAAATGCCATGAGCTGTGTCATGGGGAACGGGAACCGTTAGCTTCATGCAGCCAAAGGGTTAACGGATGATTTCAAGGATTCCTTCTAAAAATACAGCATTGAAATTGATTTAATCTAGGCATTCCACGGTACGCGGCGTCAAATGCATTCCCTCTCTCGCGGTGAACACGCCGGCGGCATTCAAGCTGCTGGATGAGGGGGGGGGCTTGTATTCTGCAGATACAACAATGGCAGCAAGAGGCAGATACCGAAGCAAGAGGCAGAAGCAGCGCACGAGAGGAACTTGAAACAGCTTCAAATAGGGCTTTATTTACTTCTCTAGGTTTTACGGATCAGCCATCTTAACCCCTTAAGGACCAGGGCTCAGTTAAGTCAATGCATTTATGATGTAAACGTTACGCCGTGGGTCCTTTAGGGGTTAAAGGGACACTGTATAAACTGTAACTAGATTTATTGTGCATTAGAAACCAAATCAATTTATAAAACACATTATAAAACACGTGTTGTTTTTTTTTTTTTAATCTTTGAAGTAATTGCATGTAAAAAGGAAAAATAAAGTTCGTTTTTTATCCCCTGTTTCCATTTTGTGGATTTTTCCCACGATGCAACATTTACCAAAATCTGAGCAAAAGTTTTACTTTACAGCTGTGGTTTATCTAATCTACAGTCTTTAACAGTTAATGAGGTGGAGGAGGGAATGTTTACATAAGGCTGCAGGAGGCTATTGTTCTTTCAGGCTACAATGGAGCTGGCAGCTGAACGAGATAAAACAGGGAGCATGAAAGATTTATAATCTACCCCCTGGTGATGTCCTTTGAATACATCCCACACAATACAATGATGTGAGTCTGAGACTGATCCATTCACTCCATTCTATGAACAAAGCCACAAAGTGAGGAGGAAGTGATGGAAAGATACTGTTAAACATAAGCTGCTGTTTTTTCTTTGTTTGAAGTAATGTCGGGTAAAAAGGAAAAATAAAGTTAGGTTTTTATCTCCTGTTTTCATTTTGTGGATTTTTCCCATGATGCAACATTTACCAAAATCTTATGACAAGTGTCGCTTTACAGCTGTGGTATGGGATAAAACAGCAGTGAAGAGGCAATGGGGTGGGGGAGAGGATGTTTAGACAAGGCTGCAGGGGATCTATGGTGTTGTCAAGGCTATCTGAAATAAGAGATGGCAGCTGAATGAGATCTGATAGTGAGATAAATGGGAGAATTTTTCTGGTTTGGCTATTTTGACCTAGAATTTTCACTTCTCCAGTCATTCTCCTGAGTTTCACCTTTAGTGAATACACCTGACAGTGCAAACAGAAACACTGTGCAAGCCGTACAGTACATATGCATTGTATCACACACTGTAACAGCCAAGCAATACACACAGTGACAATGAGAGTCAGCCGACACAATACACTGTTGCTTATTCACTACTAAAAAAAAATTGTGAAAAAAAATTATTTAAATTTTTTTACCTTTAATTTTTTTTTTACTTTTACAATTAAACCCACACACACAGGAGGCCGCCTTGCGGTGTAAGACGAACCAAAAAAATAATAACAACAATAATAATAATAATTAAATTGTTTATTTCCTTTTTTTTACAAATATTTATTTTTCCTTTTATAGAGATCGTTACGCCCACCACAGAGCTGCCTTTATCTGCAAAAAATTGTTTTAAAAAAGTGGAAAAAAGGGAGAGAAAAAAAAGACAAAATTTAAAATGTTTCCTTTTTTTTTTTAATTTTTTTTTACTTGTACATTTTTTTTTAAATATTTTTTTTTCTGCGTATAGAGAGAAAGGTCTCTGCCACAGGAAATCAATTTCTGTTTAAAACTAACAGGGTTATTCAAAGAGAATCGAAAAGTCACCGCACGTTCGGTGACTTTTTGTTCTCTTCAATTCGGTGCGATTTGGCGACCCCATTTCGGCGACCCTGCGGTGTATTCAACAAGCATCACAGAGCCGTCGTAGTGCAGGGAAAAGTCGCCGCAAACCCACCGAAACTCACTGCAAAACCTGGCGAAGGCACACCGAAATCCGCAAAAACATCTGGATTAACCACGCCAAACACGCCGGAAAAACCCGAGCAGGAGCCGAACACAGCGCAGAGCAGCCGCCGGAAAAAGCCGACACCGCAGACGAATGGAGTGGGAAAAAAAAAACAGTACGCTTGAATGTTTGAAAAGTGAAACGCTGTTTGCAAAGAAACTACTGAACGAAAATGTCTGAAATTTACATATAAAATCCAATGAATGATAATAAAAAGGGCTGTTACAGAAAAAAGTAAAAAACGATTAAAAAAAAAATAACGTAAAAAAAATGTTCGCAAATAAATCCCCAAAAATGCCTAAAAGATCCTAAAAAATCTAAAAATAAAGAGACTTTTTACTGCAAAATATTATAATCAACGGTTAATTAGATATTGAATTAAAACGGGAATATTTTTAACATTGAAGCCTATGGGTTTTGTCTGAATAAACCTGCCGAATGAAACCACCGAACAGCAGGGCATTTTGGCAACCTTTCACTGCTGGTTTTTGTTCTCTGAATAGACGAAGCTTTGCTTCTCTATGGGGATTTCACTGCCCTCGAACAGGTAACGAACAGGCAACGTATGTGCAGGCAATTCGCCAACATTTGGCAAACTGCCTGCTCTCTGAATTGCCGAATGGCACGCTGAATTTCACTGTTCGGTTACCTTTCACCAGCAATTCGGATCTCTTTGAATAACCCTGTAAATACAGTGTATTTATAGATTTTTTTTCATAAAATATACATTTTCTTACAGTATAATGCGCCGCCCTGTGGTAGGCACCTGTAGGCACATGCCTAATTTGCCTTATTGTGAATCCAGCCCTGCGTCTCACACACGCACTACACGCCAAGAGAGAGGACACGCAGGACAAACAACACATAGCGGAGAATAACGGCTGCTAAATGAAACCCGCAAAGGTTTAATTGGGACATTTGTGGCTCCGGATTGTGGCTCCGGATTGTGGCTGAGGGCTCACACAGGCCACATGAGGCCATATCGCCATCGTTGACTGTAACCATGAAAGGTGACATTTTCCAGGGCCGCCATTTTGACAAGGCCCCCGCGTCATGCAGCACCCTGATCTCTAAATCTGCTGAATGATTCTCCCAGGAGGTCGCGACGCAGCCCGACACACATTATTACCTCACGCAAAAACACAGAATGAGCAGGAAGCTATTTTTTGCCAGTCATTTTAATGTCGGTCAAATGCGCTGCGACTTTATAATATTCCGAGTGTTGCCATGGGAACCGGCCGCTGGTTTGTGTAGGAAAATAGACGGCAACACAAACGCTTCCTCCTGCAGTATACAAATAGCGCTCGCACACACAAACACAGACACTGGAACGGTACAATGCAGGAGCAGAGCTCACACCTTCCACAACAATAAAAAAGGCTGTGTGCTTATAGATATATACACACAAACATTTACATATATATATATAAACATACATATATAAGCATACATACATAGAAACACACACACATATAAGCACATATATATCATATATAGATATATATAAGCACACACAAACAGAGTGCCTCCCTCCATCTATTCTCATATATATACACACATATATACTGTAAGCACACACATATACTGTATATATAAGCACACAAACATGTATATACACATATATATAAGCACACACATACATATGCATATATATACAAATATATAAGCACGCACATACATATTTATATATAGATGCACATATATAAGCACACACATACATATGTATAAACACACACACATATATATATAAACACACATATTTAAGCACACACATACATATATAATTATAAACACACTCATTTGTAAGCACACACACAAACATATATATGCACACAGATATAAGCACACAAATACATATACACACACATGCATATATACACACATATATAAGCGCATATATACATACACATATATAAGCACACACATATATATATATATAAAACTCACGCATATATACACACACATACATATGCATACACACACATACATATATAAACACACACATATATAAGCACACACTCATATATAAGCACACACATATATATAAACTCACGCATATATACACACACATACATATACATACACACACATACATATATAAACACACACATATATAAGCACACACTCATATATAAGCACACACATATATATAAACTCACGCATATATACACACACATACAGACACACATACATATATAAACACACACATATATATATATGTATAAACAAACACATCTATAAACACACACTCATATAGAAGCACACTTATATATACACTCACGAAGACACACGCATACATATACATACACACAGTACATATCTATATATACACATACATATTTTTAGGGAACTGCAAGGTCCACATACTGCTGCACAATGCGCTTCCTGTCTCTTCTACTCTTTTACTCTGCATTCATCCTAAAATGGAACTCCTGCCTCTGTACCACCAACCCCTCCACTATCTACATCTCTCCCTCTCGTATAAGACATTCCTATTCAGGGAAGCCTACCACCCGACTCACTAATACTCCTCCTCACTGCCCCAACCAGTCCATCACTCTCACCTTGCAGTCCATCACTCTCACATTGCAGTCCATCACTCTCACCTTGCAGTCCATCACTCTCACCTTGCAGTCCATCACTCTCACCTTGTAGTCCATCACTCTCACATTGCAGTCCGTCACTCTCACCTTGCAGTCCGTCACTCTCACATTGCAGTCCATCACTCTCACCTTGCAGTCCTCTCCTCCTGTTTCCAACCAGTCCATCATTCCCACCTTGCAGTCCTCTCCTCTTGTTTCCACCACCAACCCTTCTAGATTATGAGTTCCCAAGGGAATAGGGCCCTTGTTTCCTCATGTATCGGTTTATCAAATGCTGTTCAATCTCAATGTATTGTATCCCTGTCTATATCATGCCCATTGTTCAACGCTGCGGAATATGCTGGCGCTAAATAAATAAAATATAATAATATGCATACACAACACATAGAAAAGATGTCTCTGTGCATTTTCCTGGTTTCTTCTTCTTCTCTCTTTTATCTCCTGATTTTTATCACAATCATTCCATTTCTATCGCTCCGTATCGTCTTATTGATTCCTGGGAGCTTTTTCTTTCATTTCCACCTTTTAAATATTTTATGAGTTTATTTCTATGCTGGCATTGCAGTGTCTCCGCGCGCGCGTTTTGTCACACGCGTCCAGACAGATTTGTGTCACGCAGGGCCCTGAGCAAATAATACACATTCACAACAACAACACGCAAGACCGTATGTTACGCAGCGTCTCTCTGTGGCGTGATTCACACTTGTACGTTATAGTGCGGTGAGGTTGAACCTCAGCACCCCAGATGTTTCTGAACTACATGCCCCATGATGCTCTGCCAGTCCATATCAGACTAAGCATCATGGAACAAAGAATAAGATTAAAGCACATCGATCTCACACCTTTTGTATACAGTTACCTGCTTTTCTTATAGAATTTTATATTACATTTGAATAAAATATCCTTAATACAGAGTATATTATCAACTACTGTGTCCTTTATCCCACAAATATATATTAAAAACAAAAAAGTGAACTGCTGGTCCTCGGCGATTTTAATACAGATTGGCTGAATCCTAAAAACAATAAACCCTGCTCACTGTTTAAAGCTTCGCAGCTAGCACAATTAATCTCCTCCCCCACTCGCATTAATATGAAAAGCCCTAACCATACCCTGCTGGACTGGATTCTCTCCTCATGTCCTGATAGAATACAGGATGCAGGCGCTCTCCCTAATGGTTTCAGTGACCGCTGCCTAGAGTACTGTGTGCGCAAAATAAAAAGGCCACAAAATCTCCCCCAAATATATTGATGTGAAAACACAATATTATAAAACCCATTATAAACCCATTATGAAACACAATATAAAATACATATTGCTGTTTTTTTCTTTGTTAGAAGTAATTCCATGTAAAAAGGAAAAGTAAAGTTAGGTTTTTATCTCCTGTTTCCCTTTTGTGGATTTTTCCCATGATGCAATATTTACCATAATCTTAGGACAAGTCTTGCTTTACAGCTGTGATATAGAAACATAGAAACATAGAAAAATGTCGGCAGATAAGAACCTTTCGGCCCATCTAGTCGCCCAATTACATGGATACTTTACCTGTATTTATCTTTTGTTTAGGATAGCCTTATGCCTATCCCATGCCTGCTTAAATTCAATTACTGTTTTGGCCTCTACCACTTCAACTGGAAGACTGTTCCATGTATCCACCACCCTCTCAGTAAAATAATGCTTCCTGATGTTACTTTTAAACCTTTGCCCCTCTAATCTAAGACTATGTCCTCTTGTTTTGCTACTTTGTTTCCTTTTAAATATACTCCCTTCCTCTACCTTGTGGATTCCCTTTATGTATTTAAATGTTTCTATCATATCTCCTCTGTCTCGTCTTTTTTCCAAGCTGTACATGTTAAGATCATTAAGCCTTTCCTGGTAACTTTTCTCCTTCAAGCCGTACACCATTTTAGTAGCTCTTCTCTGAACTCTCTCTAAGATGTCTATATCCTTCTGGAGATACGGTCTCCAGTACTGCACACAGTACTCCAAGTGAGGTCTCACCAGTGCTCTGTACAGTGGCATGAGCACTTCCCTTTTCCTACTGCTAATACCTCTCCCTACACAACCAAGCATTCTGCCAGCATTTCCTGCTGCTCTATTACATTGACTACTTACCCTTAGATCCTCTGAAATAATAACCCCTAAATCCCTTTCCTCAGATGTTGAGGTTAGGACTGTATCAAATATTCTATATTCAGCCCTTGGGTTTTTACGTCCCAGGTGCATTATCTTGCACTTATACACGTTAAAACTCAATTGCCACAGCTCGGACCATTTTTTTAGTTTACCTAAATCATTTGTCATTTGGCTGATCCCTCCAGGAACGTCAACCCTGTTGCAAATCTTTGTGTCATCAGCAAAAAGACATACTTTTCCATTAATACCTTCTGCAATATCACTAATAAAAATATTAAATAGAATGGGTCCAAGTACTGATCCCTGAGGTACCCCACTGGTAACAAGACCTTGCGCTGAATAAACTCCATTTACCACAACCCTCTGTTGCCTGTCACTCAGCCACTGCCTAATCCATTCAACAATATTGGAATCCAAGCTCAAAGATTGCAATTTATTGATAAGCCTTCTATGCGGAACAGTATCAAAAGCCTTACTGAAATCTAAATAAGCAATGTCTACTGCACCACCTGTGTCTATTATTTTTGTTACCCAATCAAAAAAATCAATAAGATTAGTTTGGCATGATCTCCCTGAGGTAAACCCATGTTGTTTCTGATCCTGTAATCTATGTGTTTTTAGATGGTCAACAATCCTTTCCTTTAACATGGTTTCCATTAATTTCCCCACTACTGACGTAAAACTAACTGGCCTATAGTTCCCAGATTCCTCCCTACTACCCTTCTTGTAAATGGGCACAACATTTGCTAATTTCCAGTCTTCTGGGACGACTCCTGTTAGCAAGGATTGGTTAAATAAATCTGTTAACGGTTTTGCTATTACATCACTGAGCTCTTTTAATAATTTAGGGTGGATCCCATTAGGCCCCATTGACTTATTTGTCTTTACTTTAGACAGCTGCTGTAGAACCTCCTCCTCTGTAAACTGATATGTAATTGTCTCGTTAGTGTTTCCTCCTAACTGAGGTCCCTTTCCTTCCTTTTCTTCTGCAAAGACTGAACAAAAATATTCATTGAGGCAGTCAGCGAGACTTTTATCCTCTTCTACATACCTTCCTTCCTTTGTTTTTAATCTAACTAATCCTTGTTTTACTTTTCTTTTCTCGTTTATGTATCTAAAAAATGTTTTGTCCCCCTTTTTTACTGACTGAGCTATTTTCTCTTCTGCGTGTGCTTTGGAAGCTCTTATAAATTGCTTTGCCTCTTTCTGCCTAATCTTATAGGTTTGCCTATCTTCTTCACTCTGAGTTGTTTTATAAATATTGAATGCTGTCTTTTTGTTCTTCATTATTTTGGCCACTTCTGCAGGGTACCACAGTGGTTTCTTCCCTTTTTTGTTTTTGCTAACAAGTCGAATGCAATTGCCTGTGGCCTTCAATAATGCTTCCTTTAAATAATCCCATTTCTCCTGGACTCCCTTTAAACTCCTCCAGTCTGATATTGACTCCTTCACACAAAGTCTCATTTTAGAAAAATCTGTTTTTTTAAAGTCTAAAACTTTTGTTTTTGTGTGGTGCGGCTCCATCCCTGTTTATATAAGATAAAACAGCAGGGAAGAGGCAATGGGGTGGGAGGGGGGTGATTCGACAAGGCTGCCGGGGATCTATTGTGTTGTCAATGTACCTGAGATAAGAGTTGGAAGCTGAATGAGATAAAACAGGGAGCTTAAAAGACTTCTAATCTACCCCCTGGTGATGTCCTTTGAATACATCCCACACAATACAATGATGTGAGTCTGCGACTGACCTATTCACTCCATTCTATGGCCAAAGCCACACAATGAGGAGCAAGTGATGGAAAGATACAACACAAAATATCACACAATGGATGCACCCAGTGACACATATAGAGGAAAATATTGCATAATGGATGTGCCTAGTGACACATATAGAGGAAAATATCACACAATGGATGCACCCAGGGACAAATATAGAGGAAAATATCACACAATGGATGCATCCAGTGACACATATAGAGGAAAATATCACACAATGAATGCACCCAGTGACACATATAGAGGGAAATATCACACAATGGATGCACCCAGTGACACGTATAGAGGAAACTATCACACAATGGATGCACCCGGTGACACCTATAGAGGAAAATATCACACAATGGGTGCACCCAGTGACACATATAGAGGATAATATCACTCAATGGATCCACCCAGTGACACATATAGAGGGAAATATCACACAATGGATGCACCCTGGGACACATATAGAGGATAATATCACACAATGGATGCACCCAGTGACACATATAGAGGAAAATATCACACAATGGATGCACCCAGTGACACATAAAGAGGAAAATATCACACAATGGATGCACCCAGTGACACATATAGAGGAAAATATCACCCAATGGATGCACCCAGTGATACATATAGAGGGAAATATCACACAATGGATGCACCCAGTGACACATATAGAGGAAAATATTCTCTTAATTAAACATACAAGAGAAACACAAAGCACATGTAAGATATCAGCAACATCAAATAAACACAATAAGGACATTTCATTTTTAGGTGGTACTGGCCCTTTAAATCAACCTTACCCCAAAGCATAGACTCCCTTTTCCAAACATTTCTCCTCCTGGACGCAGATAGGAACCTCCTTAAAGTTTTCACTTTGCAAAAAATATAAAAACCATAAAAATTCGGCTTCGGTGAGAGAGGAGCTTCCTTAATTTTTTAGAGCGTAAAGGGCAACAATCATGCCGATAATGATTATAAAATGACTAACACCGAGCGCGAGCTTTACGGACAAGTTGCGATGACTTTTGTCAAGGTGTTTCAGGAGACGTGTCCATCTGGGTGCTTTGGAAAGGACGGACTGAGCTACCAAGCTCAGATCTTCAAGGTCTGTTGGGAAGACCAAGAAACGAAGGAAAGGGGGGTATCAACAAAAGAAAGCATTGCAGCACCCAGTGTAGAAATGGCTTGAGGTGCTTTCATCCGTCCTGCTCAATCAGCCTCAAGACGGCCAGAGACATTTTCGAGATGGATGCATAAAGAAAAGGTAAAGAGAATAAAAGACCGAGTGTGGGTACCAGCGATGAACTGGATCTACGGGAAAATTCAGAACGGAGCTTTGAAACATCCAAGTTTACGCTCTATGGGCTTGGCTTTCCACGGGCAGAAACCTGAGCCCCTCATTACATCCCATCGCTGGTAATGAGGTCCAAGAACACAGGAGAGGACCGTATCTGTATCCGTCTTGGGTTACAAGACAAAAACCCCACACAATCCAGAGGCATTAATCATTAAACGAGTCTCCCGATGGGCCATAGACAATAATGCTGCCACCCGACCCAGGACGTGCGACCGGTGCGTTAATGCGCCACGGCTCCAACAGAGATAAAAAGTAGATATTACTCTGCGTTGTGGTGGGTTGTGTCCAAGAAAGGGTCGAGGTATGAAAGGCTCTGTCAATGTCAAGAGCAGACGCGTGGATACTGCAGTATGTGAAGAAGGATTTCATATCGGATACACAAGTAAGAAATGAGAGAACCTTGATACCTTGAGACCAGTTGTGGTGAGGGTCAGTATGAATATCTCGGCGCAAAAAATGAGCACAATAAGAATTCTTAACGGCCAAATGATCTCAAGGTCGTGGCCAAGTTTAGTAAAGTAGCCAGTCCCTGAATATTCGATTTGTGTGCTCGTTTCCGAATGAACCGTGATTCCTGTGAATTATGGGCTTTGGATGAACTGGAGCTTCACGTTCAACAGTTAGAGGGTTAGGGTGTAGAAATTAGGGTTAAAAATAAGGACTACGTTTAAAAAAATGAAGGTTAGGGTTAGATAGTAGGGTAAGGACAAAGAAATGAGGCTTAGAAGTTATGAGGGTTAGGGTTAGATGTTAGGGTCAGGGTTAAAAATGAGGGTTAGGGTTAGGGCTAGAAACGAAGGTTAGGGTTAGATATTCGGTTTAGGGTTAGAAATTAGGGTTACGGTTAGAAATTAGTGTTCGAAATCAGAGTTAGAATTTAGGCTTAGAAATTAGGGTTAGGGTTAAGGTTGTAAAATAGGTAGGGTTAGAGATAGAAAATAGGGTTTGGGTTAGAAATTCAGGTTAGGGTTAGAAATAAGAGTCAAAACTTAGGTTTAGGGTTAGAAATGAGGGTTAATTTTTGGGTTAAGGTTAGATATTAGGGTTAGGACTAGAAATAGGGGTTATAAATTAGGGTTATGGTTAGAAAATATGGTTAGGGTTGGATATAAGATTTAAGGTTATAATTTAGGGTTAGTATTATTTATTTGGGTTAGAACTAGAAATTAGGGTTAAGGTTAAAATTTGGGTTGAGGTTAGATATTAGGGTTAGGACTAGAAACAGGGGTTAGAAATTATGATTAGGGGGCTAGAAAATTGGGTTATGGTTGGGTATTAAGGTTAGGGTTAGTGTTATATATTAGGGTTAAAGCTAGAAATTAGGCTTAAGGTTAGAAATTAGGGCTAGGATTAGATATTAGGCTTAGGGCTAGAAATTAAAGTTAAAAATTAGGGTTAGAGCTAGATATAAAAGTTAGGGTTGAAAACAAGGGTTTGGGTTAGATATTATGGTAAGGAATAGGTATTAGGGTGAAACGCTAGGGCTAGTAATTAGGGCTAGATATTAGGGTAAGAAATTAGGGTTAGGGTTAGAAACTAACTAGGGTTAGGGTTAGATATTAGAGTTTAAACATAGGGTAAGGTTAACTATTAGAGTAAGATTTAGAAATCAGCGATAGGGTCAGATATTGGGTTAAGGGTTAGAAATCAGGGTTATGGTTAAAATTTGGGTTAAGGTTAGATATTAGGGTTAGGACTAGAAACAGGGGTTAGAAATTATGATTAGGGCTAGAAAATTGGGTTATGGTTGGGTATTAAGGTTAGGGTTAGTGTTATATATTAAGGATAAAACTAGAAATTAGGCTTAAGGTTAGAAATTATGGCTAGGATTAGATATTAGGGTTAGGGCTAGAAATTAAAGTTAAAAGTTAGGGCTAGATATTAAAGTTAGGGTTAAAAACGAGGATTTGGGTTATATATTAGGGTAAGGAATAGGTATTAGGGCAAAACTCTAGAGCTAGAAATTAGGGCTAGATATTAGGGATAGGGCTAGAATTAGGGTCAGGGTAAGAAACTAATTAGGGTTAGGGTTAGATATTAGAGTTTAAACATAGGGTAAGGTTAACTATTAGAGTAAGATTTAGAAATTAGCGATGGGGTCAGATATTGGGTTTAGGGTTAGAAATCAGGGTTATGGTTAAAATTTGGGTTAAGGTCAGATATAAGGGTTAAGACTAGAAACAGGGGTTGCAAATTACGGTTAGGGCTAGAAAATAGGGTTATGGTGGGTTATTAAGGTTAGGGTTAGTGTTATATTTTAGGGTTAGAGCTAGACGTTAGGCTTAAGGTTAGAAGAAATTAAGGCTAGGGTTAGATATTAGGGTTAGGGTTAGGGCTAGAAATTAGAGTTAAAGATCAGGGTTAGGGCTAGATATTAAAGTTAGGATTAAAAACTAGGGTTACGTTATTAGGGTAAGGACTAGGTATTAGGGTTAAACGCTAGGGAAAGATATTAGGGATAGGGCTAGAATTAGGGTAAGAAATTAGGGTCAAGGTTAGAAATTAGGGTTAAAGTTCGAAACTAGGGTTAGGATTAGCTATTAGAGTTTAAACATAGGGTAAGGTTAAATAGTAGAGTAAAGTCAGATAATGGGGTAAGGCAGGCCTCAAAATTTCCACTCGCCTGCTCGCATTTGGCGAGTGGAAATTACATGAGGGCGAGTGGAAATGCAGAGGCAGGCAGGGCAGGATAGGGGTTAGGTGGGGCAACTAGTGGCGAGTAACAGCAGCCATGGTTTACTCATTTTTTGGAAGAGTAGAGGTGGCACCAACTGGTCGCCGTTGATCACCGTTGTTTGCAGGAACTTCACCTGTTTTTGTTTGGTATTCCTTCTCTGGATGGACGGCCAATGAGCTCCGTCCGTAGTTACACCAATAGAAACCGTCAGTGTTAAGGAATGATCCCTAATAATTTCTGTTTTAATTAACATTGCAATCCCTACAGATGAAACAATGATTAACCCCCTCCCCACCAAAGCTCTCATGAACTAATAATTTAAAAAAAACACCCCTGTAATTCCAACCGCAGAACGGCGCACACTTTAATGACATTATTGCATGGTGCGCTTAGAGGCGTCACGACGGGCAAAAGAAAAAAAAATTGGCCTGGAAAAAGCAAAGGTAATTTTGAACAAATAGTAGTTGCCATGGTAACTATGTTTCCATGGCGGTACGAGGGGAGCAGGAAAAAAAAACAGCAATCTTGATCCACTGACCGGAAGAGGCAAAGCAGCACAGGGCCATAGCAGCAGACCTCGGAGAGCTACTTTCTATGGCTCGTGTAATGTCTGACTTGTGCGTACGCCGCGAGCAGAACGGGGCAAAACGCTCTCCAACGGTGCGATTGTGTCAGCGGTCATCATTCCGCTGTGGTTTCCTATAAATAAGCCAGTGCGCTCATTGTATCCATAGAGTTTGCGTGATGCAATGAGGCGGTATATACATTTTTACATGTGGTTTAACACTTCACAATTGCTGCATGTTTAATTCACACTTGGCGTATGGACAGTGTGCGACGCAGCTCCAAACCAACGTTGGGTCGCTCCACCAAGCCGGCTCCCTTTCACGTCATAGACATCTGGTGCAATTATAACACACAGAAAAGTACAATATTGGGTAAACCAGGATTGATATCACACACAGAAACACGTATACACACATAAATACATACACACACATAAATATATACACACACACACATACACTCACGCATCAATACATACACACTCACATACATACATACATACACTTATATATAAATACATACACACTCACTCACTCACACATACATACATACACACACACTCACATACATACACACTCACACATACATACACACACTTATATATAAATACATACACACTCACTCACACATACATACATACACACACACTCACATACATACACACTCACACATACATACATACACACTCACACATACATACACACACTTATATATAAATACATACACACTCACTCACACATACATACATACACACACACTCACATACATACACACTCACACATACATACATACACACTCACACATACATACACACACTTATATATAAATACATACACACTCACTCACATACATACACACTCACACATACATACACACTCACACATCAATACATACACACTCACATACACACACTTATATATAAATACATAAACACTCACTCACACATACATACACACACACACTTATATATAAATACATACACACTCACTCACACATACTGTACATACATACACACACACTCACATACATACACACTCACACATACATACACACTCACACATCAATACATACACACTCACACATCAATACATACACACTCACATACACACACTTATATATAAATACATACACACTCACATACATACATACATACACTTATATATAAATACATACACACTCACTCACACATACATACATACACACACACTCACATACATACACACTCACACATACATACACACACTTATATATAAATACATACACACTCACTCACATACATACACACTCACACATACATACACACTCACACATCAATACATACACACTCACACATACATACACACTCACACATCAATACATACACACTCACACATACATACACACTCACACATCAATACATACACACTCACACATTAATACATACACACATAAATACATACACACATAAATATATACACATACACACTCACACATCAATACATACACACTCACATACACACACTTATATATAAATACATACACACTCACATACATACATACATACACTTATATATAAATACATACACACTCACTCACTCACACATACATACATACACACACACTCACATACATACACACTCACACATACATACACACACTTATATATAAATACATACACACTGACACATAAATACATACACACATAAATATATACACATACACACTCACACATTAATACATACACACATAAATACATACACACATAAATATATACACATACACACTCACACATTAATACATACACACTCACATACACACACTTATATATAAATACATACACACTCACTCACATACATACACACTCACACATACATACACACTCACACATCAATACATACACACTCACACATACATACACACTCACACATCAATACATACACACTCACACATACATACACACTCACACATCAATACATACACACTCACATACACACACTTATATATAAATACATACACACTCACATACATACATACATACACTTATATATAAATACATACACACTCACTCACTCACACATACATACATACACACACACTCACATACATACACACTCACACATACATACACACACTTATATATAAATACATACACACTCACTCACATACATACACACTCACACATACATACACACTCACACATCAATACATACACACTCACATCAATACATACACACTCACATACACACACTTATATATAAATACATACACACTCACATACATACATACATACACTTATATATATACATACACACTCACTCACACATACATACATACACACACACTCACATACATACACACTCACACATACATACACACTCACACATCAATACATACACACTCACATCAATACATACACACTCACATACACACACTTATATATAAATACATACACACTCACACATACATACATACATACATACATACATACATACATACACACTCACTCACATACATACATACATACACACATAATATATACACATACACACTCACACATACATACACACACTTATATATAAATACATACACACATAATATATACACATACACACTCACATACATACACACTCACACATCAATACATACACACTCACACATACATACACACTCACACATCAATACATACACACTCACACATACATACACACTCACACATCAATACATACACACTCACATACACACACTTATATATAAATACATACACACTCACATACATACATACATACACTTATATATAAATACATACACACTCACTCACTCACACATACATACATACACACACACTCACATACATACATACACACACACACATACACACTTATATATAATACATACACACTCACACTTATATATAAATACATACACACATAAATATATAACATACACACTCACACATTAATACATACACACATAAATACATACACACATAAATATATACACATACACACTCACACATTAATACATACACACTCACATACACACACACTTATATATAAATACATACACACTCACTCACATACATACACACTCACATCAATACATACACACTCACACATCAATACATACACACTCACACATACATACACTCACACATCAATACATACACACTCACACATACATACACACTCACACATCAATACATACACACTCACATACACACACTTATATATAATACATACACACTCACACATCATACATACACACTCACACTTATATATAAATACATACACACTCACATACACACACACACATACATACACACACACTCACATACATACACACTCACACATACATACACACACTTATATAAATACATACACACTCACTCACATACATACACACTCACACATACATACACACTCACACATCAATACATACACACTCACATACACACACTTATATATAAATACATAAACACTCACTCACACATACATACACACACACACTTATATATAAATACATACACACTCACACGTCAATACATACACTTATATATAAATACATACACACTCACTCACACATACTGTACATACATACACACACACTCACATACATACACACTCACACATACATACACACTCACACATACATACACACTCACACATACATACACACTCACACATCAATACATACACACTCACATACACACACTTATATATAAATACATACACACTCACTCACACATACATACACACACTCACATACATACACACACACACTTATATATAAATACATACACACTCACATACATACACACTCACACTTATATATAAATACATACACACTCACACATACATACACACGCATACATACACACATAAATATACACACACACTAATACATTAATACATACACACACATACACACTTATATATAAATACATACACACTGACACATAAATACATACACACATAAATATATACACATACACACTCACACATTAATACATACACACATAAATACATACACACATAAATATATACACATACACACTCACACATTAATACATACACACTCACATACACACACTTATATATAAATACATACACACTCACTCACACATACATACACACACTCACATACATACACACACACACTTATATATAAATACATACACACTCACACATACATACACACGCATACATACATACACAATTCACATACACACACTTATATATAAATACACACACACTCACATACATACATACATACACTTATATATAAATACATACACACTCACACATACATACACACGCATACATACATACACACATAAATATACACACACACTGACACATAAATACATACACATAAATATATACACATACACACTCACACATTAATACATACACTCTCACATACATACACAGTTATATATAAATACATACACACTCACACATGAATACATACACACACATATACACACACACATATATACACCTACACACACAAACCATATGTATACAGTGAACAGAATGTGTGTTCCTACAAGGTTTCATCAACATACAACAAGAACGTGCACTCCCCGACGCCACTACATCAGAGATAAGTCCTCTTCTCCCCCGAAACTAGGAACAAGAATTGAATGGGTCTAAAAATGCACAGTCTGAGTAAAATGAAACACTAATGGGCCCCTGGGCTCACCTTCATGACAAGGGGGTCTCCCGTAACACAGTGTAAGCAGCTTCCACTTGGTTTTGGATTTACCGACTAACCCAATTCAGAAGAAGGACATGATGAGACTTTTAAAGAATCTCCCCCAGTCCAGTATCCTCTCGAGCAGCCCTTCTCGCTCACTAGTGGTG
Organism: Leptobrachium leishanense; assembly: GCA_009667805.1. Lineage (NCBI taxonomy): Eukaryota > Metazoa > Chordata > Amphibia > Anura > Megophryidae > Leptobrachium > Leptobrachium leishanense. Next base: position 150,511,143 of record CM019069.1, read on the forward strand.
ACTATTAATGAATCTACCCCACTGTCTACAAGGTTTCGTCGCAGTAGGGTAGATGACAACTGTAGATATTAGAAGGGGTTATCAACAAATCGTAGAAGTTCACCGTTGTTGCAACTATGGTGACCTTTGGCTATCCAGAGAGGGAAAATCCGGCAACGGCAGGAGAGAGCAAGCAATGGCGAACAATGTCACCGTTGTTATTCTTCCGTAAAATGAATATGCTGCAGCTATTCTCCAAACAATGTCGTTCCGCCATTGTTGAATGCAACGGGGTCCTACTTTTAAGATGGTGTTCTCCATAGAACTCCGACAGGAACAATGGTAAAGACAAAGCTGGACAACTTCAAGGCACCGGTAGGGCTCTACGAGCATCTTGAAATGTACAGTAAATAACTTTGGCAGAAACTACAGTGGGAAGAACGGTGGAAAATACGGCCAACTACAGTGGGAGGTCCACAGCTATTCTCCCTACACCATCGTTCCGCCATTGTAACACCGGGGAATATACTTGAGTGGTTTTAAGGTAGCGATCTCCATAGAACTGCGACAGAAACAATGGCAAAGCCAACGCTGGAAAGAACATTGGAAAGTATGGCCAGCTACAGTGGAAGTTTGCTAAATAGTGACGTCACCATGGCTTCACCGTACTTGATACACCGAAGATCGCCAAAGTAAAACCACCATTCTTTCAACCAATGAACAGTGCTTGGTGAATAACCCATGATGTGTTGAGTAATGCCAATACAAAGCACTGGCTTGCTATCCTAGCGATCTGCGGCCATGAAGGTGAGGGTGATTTTCCATACAAGCTCCCAAAGCAATCCATATAGTCTTTGCTCAAACTGCTTAAAACATAGACAGTACAAGAAGTATCTAGTACTCACAAACTGCCTCCTGAGCTTGCTCTTGACCCTCTGCCCCTGGGGATCTGGCGGATGCAGTGGGTAGTGACAGGAACTCAAGTGGTTGTCCACAGATATGCTTTTTCTCATGTTGAAAGAACCTTCGTGGGTGAGGCGAGGTTCCTCCGGGGATGAGATAAGTCTGCGGGTCAATCCACCGATGCTGGGTAACCGCTCTGCCAGATGACATGGGTCCACTGTGGAAATCAAAGGGATATTTCATTTTATTGGTGTAATTTCTACTACCCTCTTGCATTATATACACATAACATAGAGACCAGAAGCTAACAAATACATGGAACACAACGTCCTTTGTTGACAAAATCAGAAAAGATGGACAACGTTCAATGAAATAACACATTTTAGGTCATAATTGCCAAGGTGGGAAACAAATAACAAAACTAAAGTGTGCTCCATCAAATCCCTTATCAGTTCCTCATCCAACTATATGTTTTGCTGTCCACTCCTCTGCCTTGCCTCATAAAAACCACCCTTGTTCATTCTCTGCTCCTCTCTCCCTCAACAAAATCTCATTGCGTCCTCTGGCCCTCTTCTCAGCCTCTTTCTTCTTCAACCATGTGTGAGGTTCTCCTTCTCCCCATGACACATTTTCTTTTCTGCAACATTTATTCCAACATACATGGGTTGAGGACACATACCAGCAGGGGGCAACTTGCAAGACCTCAGGTTATCTGAAGAGGATGAACACACTTGAGGAAGTCGAGGGAGGCTTTCCTGGAGCTGCGGTACCCTGGTCAGGACCGGGGATTGAGGGATGCTGGGTAGGGTCAGGGATTTGCCCAAAACAGGTCTCTGTAACTTCCTATCCAGAGACCTACAAAGGAGAGAGAGACACAGAACTGAGCAATTCATTGGATATTTACAGGTTCCACCACAAGGCATATCTTGAGATTCGATACAACTAGAACTCCTTCAATACTTTCCAAAGTCCAACAAGACCTCATAGATGGGGATTATTCCTGCTGTGTAATGACCGTATGACTGTAAAATCGAATATTGATACATATATGACCAGGCCAGGGTACATATATCTTTCGGTATTTAGCATAGCGTGGTATGTGGTTTTACGAACACGCATAACCAGTGGAGAACGTGGTCCTCTCGCTGCTAAACATGTATTTAATTATCTCGATGCATCTGGTGGACTCTCGTGAAAGCAACGAGCAGATTGAAGTCTTGCGTTGATAGCACGCCGGTAAATTAAGACGTGACACATTAGCTGCGCGAAGGTGACAGCTTTACAGCTTTCTATACACTGAGTTCTGAAAAGGTAAACATGTCACGGGCTTTAAACCGGGGCCCTCCCTCCTAGCAGACAATCGAAATGCAAATTCATCCACTTGGCGCGTTGGGAGTAAACCAACCACCTGAGAGCTAGTAAAAGATGCTGAAATAATCCAATCAGAGAGTGATGAGATTTATTTTCAGTTGATAAGGGCATTAGTTTTGAGGTAAAGCATAGTCAGAGAAGGTGGCAGGCCCCCTCAGTCTTGTGTAGAACTTCAAAATATGGGATCTTCAACATGGGTCAATTGTGGACATCACTGATAAAGCTTGTGCACCTGGTACTACCGTTAAATGGGTTTCTGGTGGATCTGCAAGATACCAGTGGTATTTGTAAAGGGATGGGGGGGTTGAAGAATATAATTATGTAGTTAACGCCACTTAATGAAGGACCGTCCCCCAAGGAGCCAAGACATAAAATACATCAAGGAATATGGAACCAGTAAAATCCTTGATACTATGACAGTTAAGTTTAGAAAAAAATAGTCAACGATTCGAAAGTAGGTGATTTAATGTAGAGTATGTAAAATAATCGACCAGGCTGGCAAAGGTGGCATCCCATCAATACTGCTAAATATTACATCAGTATATTAATTAATGGTCCCAAATTTGTCTTCACACTGTGAACTCACTGCTGGGCTTCACGACTAATAGTAAAATTTAAAGAAACCATGCTTGATTAGCTGTTTCCTTGGCCAAAGAAGTGGAAGCTCTGTCATTTTTTAATCCTTCTAGAATGTGCCCAAAGTGACGATGAGTGTTTTTGATCACACGTCACTTCCAGCAATCGCATATTCATTTTGAAAGTGGGAACCTCGGGAAAGTTGATCCAACCTTTAACAAAACATATTTCGAGATGTAATCACACCATGAGATCAACCCAACTAAACCTGCCAAGATGGACTTAGAGAGCAACCCAACTAAACCTGCTAAGTCAAACTTTGAAATAAACCCAACTAAATCTGTTACGACAAATGGAGATCAATCCAACTAAACCTGCTAACAAGAACTTGGATAAACCCAACTAGACCTGCTAAGACAAAGTTAAAGATCAACCCAACTAAACCTGCTAAAATGAACTTAGAGATCAACCCAAGTAAATCTGCTAATACAGACTTAGAGATCAACCCAAGAAACCTCCGAAGACAAATGGAGATCAACCCAAGTTAGCCTTGCTAAGACAAACGTAGATATCAGTCCAACTAAACCTGCTAAGAAGGACTTGGAGACCAACCCAACTTAACCTGCTAAGACAAATGGAGATCAACCCAACTAAACCTGCTAACACGAACTTGGATAACCCCAACTAGACCTGCTAAGAGAAACTTAAAGATCAACCCAACTAAAACTGCTAAGACAAACTTAGAGATCAACCCAACTAAACCTGCTAAGACAAACTTAGAGATCAACCCAACTAAACCTGCTAAGACAAACTTAGAGATCAACCCAACTAAACCTGCTAAGACAAACTTAGAGATCAACCCAACTAAACCTGCTAAGACAAACTTACAGGGTTATCCAAAGAGATTCGAAAAGTCACCGCACGTTCGGTGACTTTTCGTTCTCTTCAATTCGGTTCCTTTTGCCGATTGCATTTCGGTGACCCTGCGGTGTATTCAGCAAACACCACAGGGTCCCCGAATTGCAGGGAAAAGCTGCCGTAACCCCACCGAAAACTAACCGAATGCACGCTGAAAACAAGCAAAAACATCTGGATTAACCTTCGAAAAAGCCGAACAGGAGCCGAAAAGGAGCCGAATCACACAGAGCCGAAGCAGCTGTGACGTAGAGGAGGCAGTGAATAAATTAGAAAAACCATTTGTATGAATCTGGGAAAAAGAAACGCTGTTTGCAAAGAAACTACTGAGCGAAAATGTCTGAAATTTTCACAGGAGGTCCAGGGAATGATAATAAAGAGGGCTGTTACAAAAAAAATAAGCAAACTGAAAAAAAAAAAAAAAAAAAATCGGACTTTTTAAAAAAAAAAAAAATCTGAAAAATGCTTAAAGTATCCTAAAAAATCTATGAATAAAGAGACTTTTTGCTGCAGAATTTTATAATGAACGGTTTATTAGATATTGAATTAAAACTGGAATATTTTTAACATTGAAGTCTATGGGATTCTCCTGAATAATTTGCCGAATTAAACCACCGAATGGCAGGGCATTAGGGGAACCTTTCACTGCTGGTTTGTGTTCTCTGAATAGCCGAAGCATTGCTTCTCTATGGGGATTTCTCTGCCCTCGAACAGGAACCGAACAGGCCCGTATGTGCAGGCAATTCGCCAGGATTTTGCGAATTGCCTGCTCTCTGGATAGCCGAATGGCCAGGAAAGGTAACCGAACGCTGATTTTCAGCGTTCGGTTACCTTTCTCAAGCAATTCGGATCTCTTTGGATAACCCTGTTAGAGATCAACCCAACTAAACCTGCTAAGACAAACTTAGAGATCAACCAACTAAACCTCCTAAGACAAACTTAAAGATCAACCCAACTAAACCTGCTAAGACAAACTTAGAGATCAACCACTAAACCTCCTAAGACAAACTTAAAGATCAACCCAACTAAACCTCCTAAGACAAACGTAGAGATCAACCCAACAAAATCTGTGAATACAGGCTTAGAGGTCAACCCAACTAAACCTGCTAAGACAAATGGAGATGAATCCAACTTAACCTTGCTAAGACAAACTTAGAGATCAGTCCAACTAAACCTGCTGAGAAGAACTTGGAGACCAACCCAACTTAACCTGCTAAGATAAATGGAGATCTACCCAACTCTACGTGCTAAGACGAACTTCGAGATGAACCCAACTAAACCTGCTAACACAAATTTAGAGATCAACCCAACTAAACCTGCTAAAACTAATGGAGATAAATGCAACTAAACCTGCTAAAACAAACGGGGATCAACCCAACTAAACCTGCTAAGACAAATGGAGATCAACCAACTTAAGATGCTACTACAAATGGAGTTCAGCCCAACTAAACCTGCTAAAATGGACTTATAGATCAACCCAACTAAACCTACTAGGATGGACTTACAGGGTTATCCAAAGAGATTCGAATTGCTTGAGAAAGGTAACCGAACGCTGAAAATCAGCGTTCGGTTACCTTTCCTGACCATTCGGCTATCCAGAGAGCAGGCAATTCGCCAAATCCTGTCGAATTGCCTGAACATACGGTGCCTGTTCGGTCCCTGTTCGAGGGCAGTGAAATCCCCATCAAAAAGCACTGCTTGGCTATTCAGAGAACACAAACCAGCAGTGAAAGGTTCCCCTAATGCCCTGCCATTCGGTGGTTTAATTCGGCAATTTATTCAGGAGAATCCCATAGACTTCAATGTTAAAAATATTCCCGTTTTAATTCAATATCTAATAAACCGTTCATTATAAAATTCTGCAGCAAAAAGTCTCTTTATTTATAGATTTTTTAGGATACTTAAGCATTTTTCTGAATTTTTAAAAAAAAATTAAAGTCCGATTTTTTTTTTAATTTTTTTCAGTTTACTATTTTTTTTTTGTAACAGCCCTCTTTATTATCATTCCCTGGACCTCCTGTGAAAATTTCAGACATTTTCGCTCAGTAGTTTCTTTGCAACAGCGTTTCTTTTTCCCAGATTCATACAAATGTGTCACGGATCCCCCTGATTACCAAGATGGTGGTCCCTATTACGCAGACCGCTCACTACCCTTCCGATCCTTAGAATGGTCGGCACGTCTAGACAGATACAGAATACGTAAAGATAGGTAGACACAAAGAACGATACTAGGAGGGTACACAAGACCTAGAATGGTTGGCTCTTCCCAAGACCTAAACAATAGAAGAGGTAGTCTGATGCGTGCTTAGGATGCCACACAGACTGACCACAAAACCAATATAGAAGAGTAAACGCCAATACCAGGAGTGTTGCACAGAATAGTTAATAAGCCAATGCCAGGGGTCGGTACACAGAATGGTTCGTTTGCCAATGCCAGGGGTCGGTACACAGAATGGTCAGTTTGCCAATGCCAGGGGTCGGTACACAGAATGGTTCGTTTGCCAATGCCAGGGGTCGGTACACAGAATGGTTCGTTTGCCAATGCCAGGGGTCGGTACACAGAATGGTCAGTTTGCCAATGCCAGGGGTCGGTACAACAGAATGGTCAGTTTGCCAATGCCAGGGGTCGGTACACAGAATAGCCAAAAATATACAATAGAATGCAAGAGCTCTGCGGGAAGTAACTACCACGTCAGGGCGCCGGTTGTTCTGCGAGTCTGGGCTTTAAACCCGGCGGGTCCGCGTCAGCCCGCCAGGCCCCGCCCCCCGGCGTCCCCACGTGTGCGGAAGCGACCGCAATATCACTCGGCGCCTGGCTAGCGAGCAGCGAGGAAGCTGCTGCCAGGCGCCGGGGGGTACGGGGAGCCACCGTGACAGAACCCCCCCTCTACGGGCGGCCACTGGACGACCCCCAGGGGCACGGGGATGAGCCAAATAGAAAGCCCTCACCAATCGAGGAGCATGAACCTCAGTAGCCGGAAGCCAAGAGCGATCCTCCGGGCCGTAGCCCACCCAGTCAACCAAGTACTGAAGGACTCCCCTAGACACCCTGGCGCCCAGAATGGCCTTGACTTCAAACTCCTCCTCGCCCTCCACAGAGACAGGAGGAGGAGGGACACGGGCCCTGGTGTACCGATTACACAAGAGTGGCTTCAACAGACTCACGTGGAACACATTGTGTATCCTGATATGGGAGGGTAGTGCCAAAGCATAGGAGACCGGATTGATGCGCCGCAGAATCTTATAGGGCCCTATGTATCTGGGTGCCAGTTTCATAGAGGGTACTAAAAGCTTGATGTTCCGTGAAGAAAGCCAAACCCTGTCCCCAACTTGATACACGGGTGCCGGCCTCCTGTGACTGTCTGCTTTGATTTTCTGGATAACGCTACTTTCCTCCAGTGCCCGTTTAACCCTTCCCCAAGTTTCTTTCAAAGACACTAAATGCTCATCCAGAGCAGGAATCGCGGTATCAGGAAACGTAGCAGGGAGCACGGGAGGATCAAAACCGTAAACAGTGAAGAAAGGTGAATGTCCTGTGGATTCGCTCACTGCATTGTTCAAAGCATACTCTGCCCATGGTAGAAGATCAGACCAGTTGTCCTGTTTGTCAGATATAAAACATCTTAGATACTTTTCTATATTCTGATTAGCGCGTTCTGCTGCTCCGTTGGTCTGGGGGTGATAGGCCGAGGAGAAAGATAAGTCTATCCCCACATTCTTACAAAAACCCTTCCAGAATCTAGAGACGAATTGGGTACCCCTATCGGAGATAATCCCAAGAGGAATACCGTGTATGCGGACCACATTGTTTATGAATATGGGCACCAGTTCGAGTGCCGAAGGTAGTTTACGAAGAGGAACATAGTGGCCCATCTTGGAGAACCGATCTATGACCGTGAGTATTACAGTATTACCTCTTGACTCGGGTAACTCTACTATAAAATCCATGGCTAAATGCGACCATGGTCGTTCGGGGATTGGCAGAGGCTGGAGTAAACCAATGGGCGCTGTTTTGGGACTTTTATGTCTTGTGCACACCTCGCACACCGTTATGTAATCTCTAACATCACGGCGCACCGTGGGCCACCAGAGGAGCTTACGTATACTAGACAGTGTTTTGGTGATCCCCATATGCCCAGAGGTTTTGTTATCATGATACAGTTTTAATACTTCTTCCCTTTCGTTCTCAGGTACAAAGAGTTTCGCAGGAGGTCTCCCCCCAGGAGCTGTACCCTGGGCGGTCTGCAATCTTAACATTAGAGGAGACGAGACACTAATCGTGGTGAGAGCTATAATTCTTTCCTGGGGTACAATGGGATGCTGATCTTGGATGTTATGTTCGTAGGATTCGTACTGTCTTGACAATGCGTCTGCTTTAATGTTTCTTGACCCAGGTCTATATGTGAGGACGAAATTAAAGCTTGAAAGAAACAATGACCATCTCGCTTGTCTGGCATTCAACCGTTTGGCGTCACCAATGTACGTGAGATTCTTATGATCGGTAATGATGACAATGGGGTCCCTAGACCCCTCCAATAAGTATCTCCACTCCGTCAAGGCTGCGATAACTGCTAACAACTCTCTATTTCCGATATCATAGTTCCTCTCTGCCGGGGACAACTTTCGGGAATAGAAGCCGCATGGATGCAAGGGTTTGTCGGGTGCCTCCCTTTGGGACAAGACTGCACCAAGACCTAGCTCGGAGGCGTCAACTTCAACTTGGAAAGGCAGAGCCGGATCAGGATGTCGGAGAACAGGGGCAGTCGTGAATGCCTGTTTGAGGGCCTCGAAGGCTTGCCTGGCCTGGGGTGTCCATTTCTGATTTCCACCCCTTTCTTAGTCATGGCCGTGAGAGGAGCTACCAAGGCCGAAAAGTCTTTAATGAACCTTCGATAATAGTTGGTAAAACCTAGAAACCTCTGGATGGCTTTAAGCCCTTGGGGTAGGGGCCAGTCGAGGATTGCCGACAATTTACCAGGATCCATCTGAAACCCCTCAGGGGTTATGATATACCCAAGGAAGTGCACCATCTCTATATCAAAGAGGCACTTTTCTAATTTGCAGTATAAGCCGGCCTTCAATAGTCTCCTTAACACTTGTTGCACATGGGTGTGATGGGTCTCCTTATCTGGAGAGTATATCAGGATGTCATCGAGATACACTATGACGAATGTTTGCAGAAAGTCCCTTAGAGTGTCATTTATGAGATCCTGAAACACAGCTGGCGCGTTACATAACCCAAAGGGCATTACCAGGTATTCGTAATGCCCGCTACGCGTATTAAAAGCCGTCTTCCACTCGTGCCCCTTTTTCACCCTTATCAGATTGTAGGCCCCGCGTAAATCGAGCTTCGTGTATATACGGGCCCCTTTCAGTCGGTCGAACAACTCTGTTATAAGGGGAATAGGATATGCATTTCTTATGGTTATTCTGTTTAAACCTCTATAATCAATGCATGGTCGCAAGTCTCCCTCTTTCTTGGAGACGAAAAAGAAACCAGCTCCTGCTGGGGAGGAGGACCGTCTAATGAATCCACGCTCAAGATTCTCTTTTATATATTCCTCCATAATATCGTTCTCCTTTTGCGACAAGGGGTATACATGTCCTCTGGGAGGCATGGTACCGGGGAGTAACTCTATGGCACAGTCATACGGGCGATGTGGGGGTAAAACCTCAGTCCTGGCCTTCGAAAAAACCTCCTTTAATGCCTGATAACAGTCAGGGACTACTGTGGATAAAGGAGGTGCTGTGGCGATATTAAGGCTACCAATAACAGTGACTCTGCCCATGCATTTCAACTGGCAACTGGGGCCCCAACATTTTATGTCTCTCTGGACCCAATCAATCACCGGGTTATGCTCAGTCAACCATGGAAACCCCAGGACGACGGGGCATGAGGGAGAGTCAATAATCTGGAATCGTATGGTTTCCTGGTGCAAAACCCCTGTTTTCATGCATACCTCTATAGTGTCGTGGGTGATGTGGGGACATGACAAGGGTTTCCCGTCTATGGCCTCCACCATTAGGGGTCTTTCTTTGAGAACTAGAGGCATGAGGTTCTTAGAGGCAAACACTCTATCCATAAAGTTACCTGAGGCTCCAGAGTCTAGGAACGCCTCAGTCTTGAGGTGCACCCCCTCCCAGGTTAAGGAGATGGGCACCAGAATCCGGGTTTTTTTTTTTTTCGTTATCAACAAAGGAGGCATAGAGTGAACCGATTACCTGGCTAGTAGGTGTTCTCTGGCCCGGTTTGCCAGTGTCACCCCTGCCACCCCTGGGTCTTTGAGGACATTGAAGACGAAAATGCCCTGCCCCGGCACAGTAAAAACAGAGCCCCCTTTCCCTTCTGTAAGTTCTCTCAGCCTCTGAAATACCTGTTCTACCTATCTGCATAGGTTCCACGACCGGTAGATCGGTTCTTACTGGCTCTGGAGTACCTGACGTATTGGTGTGTCTGGGTACCAAGGGTAAAGGAGGCAAAAGCCTTCTGGGTCTGTCTCGAGAATGCCTCCTGTCCCTAATTTGGTCGTCCATGGCAATACAGAAATCAACCAAATGGTCCAGATGTTCTGGCAACTTCAAGGAGCCAGCTCAAACATCAAGGCCTCGTTCAGGCCTTCGGTAAACGCCAAGGTTAAAACGTCGTTAGGCCAGTGTACCTCAGAAGTCAAGGTCTTAAATTCTATGGCATAGTCGGAGACTCTCCTATTGCCTTGCTTAATGTGGAATAAGGACCTGCCTGCATTGGTGGCCCTTCTAGAGGGATCAAACGTACGTTTTAGTTCAGAGGTAAAGCCCTCATAGTCATATATGATAGGTTTTTTGTTTTCCCACAATGGCGTGGCCCACAGTAACGCTTTATCAGTTAAATGATTAATTAGGTAGCCTACTTTGGCTTTATCGGATACACAGGACCCTGGATTGTTCTCGAATAGAATCTCCAGTTGGGTCAAAAAACCCCGACACAGGTTAGGCGTACCATCATAGCGTACGGGTGCCTTCATACTGAGCCTACACCCCTCGGGTGAGGCCGAACCGGCCCTAGGCACTACTGGTTCTGGAGGACTTGCAGCACCAGTAGTGGATCGATTCAACAGGGTTTGCAGAGCAAGAGCAATTTGGTCCATCCTGTGGTCCTGCTCTTCTTGTCGGGCTGCAATTCTTGTCAACTGAGATGAGAGGTCTGCGGGATCCATTGGCCCTGACGTAATGTCACGGATCCCCCTGATTACCAAGATGGTGGTCCCTATTACGCAGACCGCTCACTACCCTTCCGATCCTTAGAATGGTCGGCACGTCTAGACAGATACAGAATACGTAAAGATAGGTAGACACAAAGAACGATACTAGGAGGGTACACAAGACCTAGAATGGTTGGCTCTTCCCAAGACCTAAACAATAGAAGAGGTAGTCTGATGCGTGCTTAGGATGCCACACAGACTGACCACAAAACCAATATAGAAGAGTAAACGCCAATACCAGGAGTGTTGCACAGAATAGTTAATAAGCCAATGCCAGGGGTCGGTACACAGAATGGTTCGTTTGCCAATGCCAGGGGTCGGTACACAGAATGGTCAGTTTGCCAATGCCAGGGGTCGGTACACAGAATGGTTCGTTTGCCAATGCCAGGGGTCGGTACACAGAATGGTTCGTTTGCCAATGCCAGGGGTCGGTACACAGAATGGTCAGTTTGCCAATGCCAGGGGTCGGTACACAGAATGGTCAGTTTGCCAATGCCAGGGGTCGGTACACAGAATAGCCAAAAATATACAATAGAATGCAAGAGCTCTGCGGGAAGTAACTACCACGTCAGGGCGCCGGTTGTTCTGCGAGTCTGGGCTTTAAACCCGGCGGGTCCGCGTCAGCCCGCCAGGCCCCGCCCCCCGGCGTCCCCACGTGTGCGGAAGCGACCGCAATATCACTCGGCGCCTGGCTAGCGAGCAGCGAGGAAGCTGCTGCCAGGCGCCGGGGGGTACGGGGAGCCACCGTGACAAAATGGTTTTTCTAATTTATTCACTGCCTCCTCTACGTCACAGCTGCTTCGGCTCTGTGTGATTCGGCTCCTGTTCGGCTCCTGTTCGGCTCCTCTTCGAAGGTTAATCCAGATGTTTTTGCTTGTTTTCAGCGTGCATTCGGTTAGTTTTCGTCAGGTTTTCGGCAGCTTTTCCCTGCAATTCGGGGGCCCTGTGCTGTTTGCTGAATACACCGCAGGGTCACCGAAATGCACTCGGCAAAAGGAACCGAATTGAAGAGAACGAAAAGTCACCGAACGTGCGGTGACTTTTCGAATCTCTTTGGATAACCCTGTAAGTGATCAATCCAACTATATCCGCTAAGACAAACTGAGAGATCAGTCCAATTAAAACTGCTAAGACGAACAGAGATCAACCCAACTAGGAGATCAACCCAATTAATACTGCAAAGAAACTCTCCAAAATAAAGCAAATAAATCAAAGCAATAACAATAAATTAAAAATGGATTTTCCGTTCAGGGGAACCATTGTAGATACCTGGACTGTGTGACAGTGCAACAATAGCTCCCACTCCTCCTTCCAGTGCTGCGTCCAGGCCGTATGTCCTCGCGTGACTTCCTCATGTTGAAATACTCTGTCAGTTTCCCAAAGGAGGACATGATGATAGTGCTGCTGCCTTGGTGATATGCGTGGCAAGGACCAGAACCACTGCCCAAGAAGCTCGGGCAGGTGTGAGGCCAGGGCACCCAGCATCCCCTGGGAAGGGGCAGAGAGCGGCGCCGCTGTTTGCAGTAACCCTTATATTAGTCGGGGACCATCAAGCTGTATCTGAAGTTAAGAAGTAAAACCAGGCAGGGGAGATGGAAGGTGACAATTAAAGAGCTGGAGTAGGTCATGGTGATGTGGCCAGTTTTACAGAAACGTTGTGACACCAGAGCAACTTGATACTCAATTAGGGCCGTACGTAAATTCATTTCAACCTGGCAAAACCCAATATAAGACTGAGGCACTGGTGGTCATGGTATGAGCTCCTGTGGAAGGTGAGACCATGATACCTTGTATCGAAGAGACTGAGACAATGTCATCCTTCAAGACGAGGATTTAGGATGACTTCCCGCAACAGCAGTAACTCACTGGCGTTTTCATTGCTCCCTAACGTCAATGAGGAGCACATACATTTCCGTCCCCCTCACCCCCGTCCCAGTGAAGACATTAAATTAATTAAACGTAGAAGAATGAGTAGATCCATCTTATTTTAATTAAGAAAAAAGTATACATATATACCTACCCCTACGCCAACTGTATGCAAGAACACAATGATAGTGACCCGAATTGCACAGCTCCAGATCGTGCTCTGCATCCTGAATGACATCATCACTCAATGGAAATATCAAAATTTTCATTGTATCTTGATTATTACAGTGTGGCACAGACCGTACATGTTTGTTGTATCTATGTGTATATTCAGTGGGTTTGGCTGTCTTTTTAGTGGCTCCTATATATATATTCAGGGTGTGGGGGTGTCTTTTTAGTGGCTCCTATATATATATTCAGGGTGTGGGGGTGTCTTTTTAGTGGCTCCTATATATATATTCAGGGTGTGGGGGTGTCTTTTTAGTGGCTCCTATATATATATTCAGGGTGTGGGGTGTCTTTTTAGGGGCTCCTCCATATATTCATGGTGTGCGGGTGTCTCTTTAGGGGCTCCTTCATATATTCAGTGTGTGGGTGTCTTTTTAGGGGCTCCTCCATATATTCAGGGTGTGCGGGTGTCTTTTTAGGGGCTCCTCCATATATTCAGGGTGTGTGCGTGTCTTTTTAGGGGCTCCTCCATATACTCAGGGTGTGCGGGTGTCTTTTTAGGGGCTCCTCCATATATTCAGGGTGTGCGGGTGTGTTTTTAGGGGCTCCTCCATATATTCAGGGTTTGTGGGTGTGTTTTTAGGGGTTCCTCCATATATTCAGGGTGTGCGGGTGTCTTTTTAGCTGCTCCTCCATATATTCAGGGTGTGCGGGTGTCTTTTTAGGGGCTCCTCCATATATTCAGGGTGTGCGGGTGTCTTTTTAGCTGCTCCTCCATATATTCAGGGTGTGTGGGTGTGTTTTTAGGGGTTCCTCCATATATTCAGGGTGTGCGGGTGTCTTTTTAGAAGCTCCTCCATATATTCAGGGTGTGTGGATGTCTTTTTAGGGGTTCCTCCATATATTCAGGGTGTGCGGGTGTCTTTTTAGGGGCTCCTCCATATATTCAGGGTGTGTGGGTGTCTTTTTAGGGGCTCCTCCATATATTCAGGGTGTGTGGGTGTCTTTTTAGGGGTTCCTCTATATATTCAGGGTGTGTGGGTGTCTTTTTAGGGTCTCCTTCATATATTCAGGGTGTGCGGGTGTCTTTTTAGGGGCTCCTCCATATATTCAGGGTGTGCGGGTGTCTTTAGGGGCTCCTCCATATATTCAGGGTGTGCGGGTGTTTTCCTTTCATTGCGATGTTCAGGATGGTTTTTAATTCATATTTTGTCTTAGATCATGGATTTCAAGCTCTGGCCCCCAGTTGTTCCTGAACTACAATTCCCATGATCCTCTGGCCAGGAATTCACAAGTTCAGGGGTACAAAAACAGGAGCATGGAGGTGGGCTATAAAGTAATATCACATTTGACATATATAAAGGAACGGAAGTTTATAAAGTAGCCCTAGTTCTCAGGTCCTCCTAACAGGCCAGGTTTGCAGGACATGTGAAGCGCAGCACAGGTGATATGATTTGCTGCTCAGTGATTGCAGGATTCAGTCTGTATTTCCCCAAGATGATCCTTAAAACCTGGCCTGTTAGAGGAACCTGATGACCAGGGTTGGGAAACACGATATCTATTTATTTATGAAGTAAAGGGACAAAACCTAAAATGCTGTAGGTATTTGCTGTTGTTGTAAGGTTCATTTTAAAGCGAGATGTTCCCTTGCTGACGCTGCACTGTTGTATCGCAAACACTGCAGAGTCCGGAGCCAAGAGAATCTCATGGGACGCATTGAATGAGATCAATAATCCATATATCACTAGGGGTGAAGCCTCGTCAATGCTCCTCACCTCCAGAGAACAAAATCCGAGAGGGAGAAGGAGCAAGAACCAGACACAAAAAGGAAAGACCTGCATATACTGCTTTGCATTAAAAGGTTCCCACAGTGTCTGCTAAACACGTGCAATTTGTTTCGTAATAAATCAACATTCGGACGTCTTATGAGTTAATCAGACATTCAGACGTCTTATGAGTCAATCGGACATTCGGACGTCTTATGAGTTAATCAGACATTCGGACGTCTTATGAGTCAATCGGACATTCAGACGTCTTCTGAGTCAATCGGACTTTCAGACGTCTTCTGAGTCAATCGGACATTCGGACGTCTTATGAGTTAATCGGACATTCAGACGTCTTCTGAGTCAATCGGACTTTCAGACGTCTTCTGAGTCAATCGGACATTCGAGCGTCTTATGAGTTAATCAGACATTCGGACGTCTTATGAGTTAATCAGACATTCAGACGTCTTATGAGTTAATCAGACATTCGAACATCTTATGAGTTAATTGGACATTCAGGCATCTTATGAGTCAATCGGACATTCGGGCGTGTTATGAGTCAATCAGACATTCGGATGTCTTATGCGTTAATCGGACATTCGGATGCCTTATGCGTTAATCGGATATTCGGACGTCTTATGAGTTAATCGGACATTCGGACGTCTTATGAGTTAATCGAACATTCAGACGTCTTATGAGTTAATCGGACATTCGGACGTCTTATGAGCCAATCGGACATTCGGACGTCTTATGAGTTAATTGGACTTTCAGACGTCTTCTGAGTCAATTGGACATTCGGACGTCTTATGAGTTAATCGGACATTCGGGCATCTTATGCGTTAATCGGACATTCGGACGTCTTATGAGTTAATCAGACATTCAGACGTCTTATGAGTTAATCAGACATTCGAACATCTTATGAGTTAATTGGACAATCAGGCGTTTTATGAGTCAATCGGACATTCGGGCTTCTTATGAGTCAATCGGACATTCGGACGTCTTATGAGTTAATTGGACTTTCAGACGTCTTCTGAGTCAATCGGACATTCGGACGTCTTATGAGTTAATCGGACATTCGGGCATCTTATGCGTTAATCGGACATTCGGACGTCTTATGAGTTAATCAGACATTCAGACGTCTTATGAGTTAATCAGACATTCGAACATCTTATGAGTTAATTGGACAATCAGGCGTTTTATGAGTCAATCGGACATTCGGGCTTCTTATGAGTCAATCGGACATTCGGGCGTCTTATGCGTTAATCGGACTTTCAGACGTCTTATGAGTTAATCGGACATTCAGACGTCTTCTGAGTCAATTGGACATTCGGGCGTGTTATGAGTCAATCGGACATTCGGATGTCTTATGCGTTAATCGGACATTCGGATGCCTTATGCGTTAATCGGATATTCGGACGTCTTATGAGTCAGTCGGACATTCGGACGTCTTATGAGCCAATCGGACATTCGGACGTCTTATGAGTTAATCGGACATTCGGACGTCTTATGAGTCAGTCGGACATTCGGACATCTTATGAGCCAATCGGACATTCGGACGTCTTATGAGTCAGTCGGACATTCGGACGTCTTATGAGTCAAATGGACATTTGGACGTCTTATGAGTCAATCGGGCATTCGGACGTCTTATGAGTCAATTGGACATTCGGGCGTCTTATGAGTCAATCGGACATTCGGATGTTTCCAAAATTCATAATAGTAATGAGTTACGGCTAAACCAAAAAATACGATTACGAAAATAACAAACCAATTTGTTTTCACACGTATAGTATGATGCAATAGTTTTAGCCTTTTGTTAAGGGTTGAAGCAACTGTATTGATGTAACGACATAACGAATGCTCTGAAGCGATTCGGATCCATTCGTTTTTACCCTATCGAGCGCAGCGTGACAATAGTAATATTTATTTATTAGATTATTCCTTTTGCATTCAGACATTTTATTCTTACAAAAAAAGAATTGTATGTTAAAATAGAGATATATTAGTAAACAATACATTGGCATAGAACAGTGATTGGGTCTTTTGTTACAGGTGAAACCGTCATAATCATCAATGTAACGGCAGAACGAAGTAGCTGAATTGATTCGGATGCATTCGTTATAGTCTAGTGCGCATGCGCACCGCAATAGCGCAGCTTGATAATAAGCAGAACGAAGTAGCTGAATTGATTTGGATGCATTCGTTATAGTCTAGTGCGCATGTGCAGTGCAATAACATAGCTTGATAATAAGCAGAATGAATTGGCTGAATTGATTCGGATGCATTTGTTATAGTCTAGTGCGCATGCGCAGTGCAATAACGTAGTTTGATAATAAGCAGAACGAATTAGCTGTATTGATTCGGATACATTCGTTATAGTCTAGTGCGCATGCGCAGCACAGTAACATAGCTTGATAATAAGCAGAACAAATTAGCTGTATTGATTCGGATACATTTGTTATAGTCTAGTGCGCATGCGCAGCGCAGTAGCGTAGCTTGTTAAGAAGCAGAATTAATTAGCTGAATTGATTTGGATGCATTGGTTTAATCTAGCGTGCATGCGCAGCGCAATAACGTAGCTTGATAATAAGCAGAATGATTTGGACGAATTGATTCGGATGCATTCGTTATAGTCTAGTACGCATGCGCAGCACAGTAACATAGCCTGATAATATGCAGAATGAATTGGCTTAATTGATTCGGATGCATTCATTGTTGTTCTAGAAGTGAGTGAGCGCACGATAGATAGTCTTGAGCTATCAGATAATTTTTTCTGCTTTTAGCATTTTTCTTGTTATTAACCCTTTCTCGCAGCTGCGTGTTCTAAGCTGTCCCCACAGCAGGTGTTCCTTGAAGCAACGGGGCAGCGTAGAACTCAGGCCGTCCCCCTGCAACCGATGACGAGCGACACACATCAGTTGCCTAGGCGGGTTGGAGGAGGGCCCACCACAGCAGGAGGCAAGCGAGAAGTACTAGTACTTTCAATCCCTGCCGCCGGGTACAACCTGCCTGGCAGCAAAGGGATAAAAAAACACTAATGACAAATAGAGATTTGTATAAAAAATCTATATATTGACATATGACAATGAAACGAATCCGAAAGAACGAATAAAAAGTTAATCCGAAAGAACGAATAACGAATGAATCCGAAATAATGAATAACAAATCGCCCAAAATAAAAATAACAAACGAATCTGAAAGAATAAATAAAAAATCGCCAGAAAGAAAAATAACAAATGAATACGAAAGAATAAATAACAAATCGCCCGAAAGAAAAATAACGAACGAATCCGAAAGAATAAATAACAAATCGCCCGAAAGAAAAATAACGAATGAATCCAAAAGAATAAATAACAAATTGCCTGAAAGAAAAGTAGCGAAAGAATCTGAAAGAATGAATAACAAATGAATCCGAAAGAACAAATAACAAATCGTCCGAAAGAACAATAACGGACAAATCTGAAAGAATAAATAACAAATCGACCGAAAGAAAAATAACGAACGAATCCGAAAGGATAAATAACAAATCGCCCGAAAGAAAAATAACAAACGAATCCGAAAGAATAAATAACAAATTGCCCGAAAGAAAAATAACGAACGAATCCGAAAGAATAAATAACAAATCGCCCGAAAGAAAAATAACGAATGAATACGAAAGAATGAATGACGAATGAATCCAAAAGAACAAATAACAAATCATCCGAAGAACTAATAACGAATGAATCCAAAAGAATATATAGCAAATCACCCGAAAGAAAAATAACAAATGAATACGAAAGAATGAATAACACATCGTCCGATAGAATGAATACCGAATGAATCCGTAAGAACGAATAACGAATTAATCCAAAAAAGCGAATAACGAATGAATCCAAACGAACGAATAACAAATTAATCCAAAAGAAAGAATAATTAATGAATCCGATAATAACAAATAACAAATCGCCAGAAAGAACGAATAACGAGTGAATCCGAAAGAACGAATAACGACTGAATTCAAAAGAATGAACAACAAATCTCCCGTAAGAACAAATCAACCCCAAATCCAAATGACTTCAACATAACGAAGGCACCGAAACGAAGCAATGAACTTAAGAAATGCATCTTAAACTAAACACAATCACATTGCCACAATCACAATCACATCACAATCAATTGTCGACTTCAATTCATGACACAAAGTATCTGGACATCGGACGTCTATTTAAAGCTGGCAGACTGTGAGCACATGCTGGGAAAAAATGATAGGAGACAAACATCATGGTGCAGGTTTGTTTACCAGTAGGGAAGAATGCAGACTTATAGGGGGTTATTCAGCAAACACTGCTGCAAACACCATAGTAAATCGTTATTGCTGCACCAATAAAAAATGCTGGCGTTTCGCAAAAGAGAGATCTGAACAGCAGCAGGAGAGACTTCCTTGTGAAGTTTCTCCTGATGCTTCTTTGATGTATCACTAGTGAAACTATGACATTTGCAGACATTACGACAACAGGGATTTTTGCTGGTGTTTATAACTTCGGCAAACACCGGCTGAATAACCCACCCTTTAGTTGCATTTGTAGGACAGATCTCGCATTTCTTAGTATTTTTACCATACACTGGTCCTTGCACAGGTGATGGAGTTACAAGCTTTGTAAGTAATTATGACATTGCAAAATTATAAGAATAAACCAAAAATGACATTTCAAATTATACTAAAAATAAAGACAAGGCCAACCAGCGCTTTACTGAACGCGAAGAGTTGCCAAGTGTGAAAACGGAAAGAGCATTGATTTGCGACTAGGGATGAGCTGTTCGGGTTCGGACGGTTCGGAGTTCGACCCGAACTTTGGCAGTTTGAAAGTTCGCGAATTTCGAACTTTTTGGGCGTGTCGGTTCGGGTTTGAAAAAAAAAGAAATTTTGAAAAAAGTATAGAAAATGATTAAAAAAATACTAGAAAATCTAGAAATAAAGAGACTCTTTACTGCAGGTATATTATAAGCAACGGTTTATTAGATATTGAATTAAAAACTAATGTGTACGTGGAAAGATTATCAGCTCTAAATGACCTCTGTTCACAAACGGGCATAACACCAGGTGTTTTTAGTCTGGTAATCAATTTGATACATTGTACAATATACTGAGGGTGGGGTGGTGTCTGCTTCTGATTGAGATTTGAGAATTAATTTCCTTAAAACATCCTAATATGCTGCATTTAACTGGTGTTTGAAAAAAATCTAAAGCAATGTTATTTTTCCCCTCGGGATTAAACATTCACAGGGTTATTCAGAGAGCGGTGAAAAGCAGGAGAATAACTGGAGAAGTGAAAATTCTAGGTCAAAATAGCCAAACCAGAAAAATTCTCCCATTTATCTCACTTTCCAAATCGGCTATTTGGTCTAGATTGTTCTCTTCTCTTGCCAGTTATCGTGGCTTTCACCTCTCTCTCAGGGTTGTTCAGAGAAAGGTGAAAACCAGGAGAATGGCAGGAAAATAGAACAATCTGGACCAAATAGCCGATTTGGAAAGTGAGATAAGGCTAGGGTCAGACTAATGCATTTTTCGCAGCGACCGTCAAAAAGTGCGTCCGAACGCATTGCCGTATTTTTTCACGGATTGCGCGAAAACAGTCATACGATGCGCATTTTTGTGCGTGATTTTTTACGGATCCAAACCAGGAAACTTTGGGTGTCTGGACGTTATGTTGGCCGGACATGAGCAGGGTCTGACGTCTCCAAATTCACGCACACACGCCGCTAGTGGACACAGCACACTCTGTACGTCTGTACTAGCGGTTCTGCGTTCTCGAAAAAATGCGTTCATTTTCCACTTGCGTTGCGCTGCCGGACTTTCGTGCGACCGTACTTCGTATATTGGCCGTCATTGCCCGTCATTTGCTGCTAGTGCGGCCGTGATTAAGTGCGCCTAAACGCACGTTAAAAATTCGCTAGTCTGACCCTAGCCTAAATGGGAGAATTTTTCTGGTTTGGCTATTTTGACCTAGAATTTTCCATTCTCCAGTCATTCTCCTGCTCTTCGCCGCCCTGTCAGGGTTATTCAGAGAAAGGTGAAACTCAGGAGAATGACTGGAGAATGGAAAATTCTAGGTCAAAATAGCCAAACCAGAAAAATTCTCCCATTTATCTCACTTTCCAAATCGGCTATTTGGTCTAGATTGTTCTCTTCTCTTGCCATTTCTCCTGGCTTTCACCTCTCTCTCAGGGTTGTTCAGAGAAAGGTGAAAACCATGACAATGGCAGGAAAAGAGAACAATCTGGACCAAATAGCCGATTAGGAAAGTGAGATAAGGCTAGGGTCAGACTAACGCATTTTTCACAGCGACCGTCAAAAAGTGCGACTGAAGAATGGAAAATTCTAGGTCAAAATAGCCGAACCAGAAAAATTCTCCCATTTATCTCACTTTCCAAATCGGCTTTTTGGTCTAGAAGTTTCCATTCTCCTGCTTTTCACCGCCAAAAAATAAGTAAACTTTTTCTGCGTGTCCGAAAATGTCTCCTCTTTTCATACAGACTGCCGCCCCAAGCAGTTGTTTATGGATAGATTAAAGGAAAAGCATTTACCGTCATATGAAACGTTATTTTTTTGGTTTTTACATATTTCTATACATCCTAGAAATCCGCCACTTCACGGGCAGGTTATGGGGACCTCCTAGGCACGATATTTGAAGGAATTTTTTGTTTTTATTTTTAACCCTTATTTCATGGAAAACTCACTGTCCCTTTAAAAACGTTTTTTTTTTTAATTTTGTCCTTGTTTCCTGTCCCCCAGGGCACTACCCGGACCCCCATACACCTTTTATGGCAAATATGTAGCATATATGCCCTCTTGGAGGGCACTCCAAAAAAACGAATTTTCAGCCCCATTGACTTGCATGGGGTTTCGGGTTCGGGTTCGGTCCCGAACAAATGGGAAGTTCGGGTTCGGGCTCGAACCGAACTCGGGGAGTGTTCGGCTCATCCCTATTTGCGACACATGAGGGACATGACGCTCACAACACACTGAGCTGTCCAGAACGGAGCACACCCACAGGCGTACACTGCACACATAAATGCCAAAATTCAAGGTCTGCCAGGGGATATACGTCCTCTCACTACCATAATAAAAACGTCAGATAGTGCTCCAAATACACTGACATTCAACGGGACACGTCCCTCTCACTTCCTCCTAAAACACAGACACCAGGATGCGTCCCTCTCACCTCTTCCTAATACACAGACGGCGGGACGCGTACGTCTCACCTCCTAATACACAGAAACTGGGGACACGTCCCTCTCACCTCCTACTAATACACAGACACTGGGACACGTCCCTCTCGCCTCCTCCCAATACACAGACACCGGGACACGTCCCTCTCACCTCCTCCTAATACACAGACACCAGGATGCGTCCCTCTCACCTCTTCCTAATACACAGACGGCGGGACGCGTACGTCTCACCTCATAATACACAGACACTGGGGACACGTCCCTCTCACCTCCTACTAATACACAGACACCGGGACACGTCCCTCTCGCCTCCTCCTAATACACAGACACCGGGACACGTCCCTCTCGCCTCCTCCTAATACACAGACAACGGGACACTTCCATCTCACCTCCTCCTAATACGCAGACACTGGGACACGTCCCTCTCACCTCCTAATACACAGACACTGGGGACACGTCCCTCTCACCTCCTCCTAATACACAGACACTGGGGACACGTCCCTCTCGCCTCCTCCTAACACACACAGACACCGGGACACGTCCCTCTCACCTCCTTCTAATACACAGACACTGGGACACGTCCCTCTCACCTCCTCCTAATACACAGACACCGGGACATGTCCATCTCACCTCCTTCTAATACACAGACACCGGGACACGTCCCTCTCACCTCCTCCTAATACACAGACACCGGGACACGTCCCTCTCACCTCCTACTAATACACAGACACTGGGACACGTCCCTCTCACCTCCTACTAATACACAGACACAGTTACACGTCCCTCTCACCTCCTACTAATACACAGACACTGGGACACGTCCCTCTCACCTCCTCCTAATACACAGACACCGGGACATGTCCCTCTCACCTCCTCCTAATACACAGACACTGGGACACGTCCCTCTCGCCTCCTCCTAATACACAGACACCGGGACACGTCCGTCTCACCTCCTCCTAATACACAGACACCGGGACACCTCCCTCTCACTCCTCCTAATACACAGACACCGGGATGCATCCCTCTCACCTCCTCCTAATACAGAGACACCGGGACACGTCCCTCTCACCTCCTCCTAATACACAGACACCGGGACACGTCCATCTCACCTCCTAATACACAGACACCGGGACACGTCCCTCTCACCTCGTCCTAATACACAGACACCGGGACACGTCCATCTCACCTCCTAATACACAGACACCGGGACACGTCCCTCTCACCTCCTCCTAATACACAGACACCGGGACACGTCCCTCTCACCTCGTCCTAATACACAGACACCGGGACACGTCCCTCTCACCTCCTCCTAATACACAGACACCGGGACACGTCCCTCTCACCTCCTCCTAATACACAGACACCGGGACACGTCCCTCTCGCCTCCTCCTATACACAGACACGGGACGCGTCCCTCTCGCCTCCTAATACACAGACACTGGACACGTCCCTCTCGCCTCCTCCTAATACACAGACACCGGGACACGTCCTCTCACCCGTCCTAATACACAGACACCGGGACACGTCCCTCTCACCTCCTCCTAATACACAGACACCGGGACACGTCCCTCTCACCTCCTCCTAATACACAGACACTGGGACACGTCCCTCTCGCCTCCTCCTAATACACAGACACCGGGACGCGTCCCTCTCCCTCCTAATACACAGGACACCGGGACGCGTCCTCGCCTCCTAATACACAGACACCGGGACACGTCCCTCTCACCTCCTCCTAATACACAGACACCTGGACACGTCCCTCTCACCTCCTCCTAATACACAGACACCGGGACACGTCCCTCTCGCTCCTCCTAATACACAGACACCGGACACGTCCCTCTCACCTCCTCCTAATAAACAGACCGGACACGTCCCTCTCACCTCCTCCTAATACACAGACACCGGGACACGTCCCTCTCACCTCTTCCTAATACACAGACGGCAGGACGCGTCCGTCTCACCCGGGGCCACCATCAGGGCATTACGCCCCATACCGCCGTAAGGGGCCCGGGGGGGCCGGGGGGGTCCCAGGCCCCCACGGCAGTGGCGTCACCCTTTTACAGCTCCGGTATCGGACTTGAGTCCGAATCCGGAGCTGTATCTCTGCTGCTGCAGGAGCCGGAGGAGACACTGTGTCTCCTCCGGCTCCTGGCAGCTTCACTTCCTGGCTGGGCGGGGCCAAGCAGCGTGTGAGGGGCCTCCCAAGCACGTTGCTTTGGCTCCACCCCCTCCACTCAGTGAAGCTGCGCGCCTGAGCTGGAGGGCCCGGGAAGAAGACAAGAAGAAAAGAAGATTGAAGAGAAGAAGATAGAAGAAAAGAAGACAGCAGAGTGGTGAGCCAGGGCCCAGCCCAGACCCAGGGCCCAGACCCCAAGACCCAGGGCCAAGGCGCAGGGCCCAGACCCAAGGCCCAGACCCCAAGACCCAGGGCCCAGACCCAGTCCCCAGGGCCCAGTCCCCAGGGCCCAGGGCCAAGGCGCAGGACCCAGACCCAAGGTCCAGTCCCCAGGGCCCAGACCCCAAGGCCCAGACCCCAAGACTCAGGGCCAGGACCCAAGGCCCAAGGCCCAGACCCAGGGACCAGAACCCAAGACCCAGGGCCAAGGCACAGGGCCCAGACCCCAGGGCTCAGACCCAAGGTCCAGACCCAGGGCCTAAGGCCCAGACCCCAAGACCCCAGACCTAGGGCCCAGGGCCCAGACCCAGTCCCCAGGGCCCAGGCCCAGTCCCCAAGGCCAAAACCCAGGGCCCAGACCCCAAGGCCGAGACCCAAGGCCCAGACCCAGGGCCCAGATCCCAAGGCCCAGACCCCAGGGCCCAGACCCAGGGCCCAGTCCCCAAGGCCCCAGACCCAAGGCCCAGAACCCAAGGCCCCAGACCCAAGGCCCAGAACCCAGGGCCCAGACCCAGGGCCCAGGGCCAAGGCGCAGGGTCCAGACCCAAGGTCCAGTCCCCAGGGCCCGGACCCCAAGGCCTAGACCCCAAGACTCAGGGCCAGGACCCAAGGCCCAAGGCCCAGACCCAGGGACCAGAACTCAAGACCCAGGGCCAAGGCACAGGGCCCAGACCCCAGGGCTCAGACCCAAGGCCCAGACACAGGGCCCAAGGCCCAGACCCCAGGGCCCAGACCCCAGACCTAGGGCCCAGACCCCAGGGCCCAGACCCAGTCCCCAGGGCCCAGGCCCAGTCCCCAAGGCCAAGACCCAGGGCCCAGACCCCAAGGCCCAGACCCAAGGCCCGGACCCAGGGCCCAGTCCCCAAGGCCCAGGGCCCAGACCCCAAGGCCCAGGGCCCAGACCCCAAGGCCCAAGGCCCAGAACCCAAGGCCCAGACCCCAAGGGCCAAGGCCCAGACCCCAGGGCCCAGACCCAAGGCCCAGACCCAGGGCCAAGGCCTAGGGCCCAGACATAAGGGCCCAGACCCAAGGCCCAGACCACAGGGCCCAGACCCCAAGGGCCAGACCCAGGGCCCAGACCCCAAGACCCAGGGCCCAGACCCTAAGGCCCAGACCAAGACCCAGGGACCAGACCCCAAGGCCCAGACTCAGGCCAGACCCAGGGTCCAGACCCCAGGGACCAGGCCCAGCCTAGACCAAGGGTCCAAACCCCAGGGACCAGGCCCGGCCTAGACCAAGGGACCAGACCCCAGGGACTAGCCCCCAAGGCCCAGCCCCAGGGACCAGACCCCAAGGCCCAGACCCAGGGACCAGAGCCCAGACCCAGGGACCAGACCCCAAGGCCCAGACCCCAGGTCAGACTCAGGGCCCAGGGACCAGGGACTAGACCCCAAGGCCCAGTCCCAGGGACCAGGCCCAGCCCAGACCCCAAGGCCCAGAGCACAGACCCCAGGGCCCAGACCCCAAGACTCAAACCAGACCCCAGGGACTAGCCCCCAAGGCCCAGCCCCAGGGACCAGACCCCAAGGCCCAGACCCAGGGACCAGAGCCCTGACCCAGGGACCAGACCCCAAGGCCCAGACCCCAGGTCAGACTCAGGCCCAGGACCAGGGACTAGACCCCAAGGCCAGTCCCAGGGACCAGGCCCAGCCCAGACCCCAAGGCCCAGAGCACAGACCCCAGGGCCCAGACCCCAAGACTCAAACCAGACCCAGGGACCAGGCCCAGACCCAAAAGCCATCATAGCCCATTACTGTGAGATTTACTGCTGTGGATTCTGTGATACGCTCATACACACTGCACATTATTGGGAGTTTTATTGCTGTGGTGCTATGTTATGTCCTTTTTTTTTTTTGAAGGGGGAGAAAAGCTGTTAGAGGTTGAGGGAGTGCCGGGGGGGCCCCATCAGGAGGTTTAGTAAGGGGCCCCATCATTTCTGATGGCTACCCTGGTCTAACCTCCTCCTAACACACAGACACCGGGACACGTCCCTCTCGCCTCCTAATACACAGACACCGGGACATGTCCCTCTCACCTCCTCCTAACACACAGACACCGGGACACGTCCCTCTCACCTCCTCCTAACACACAGACACCGGGACACGTCCCTCTCGCCTCCTAATACACAGACACCGGGACATGTCCCTCTCATCTCCTCCTAATACACAGACACCGGAACATGTCCCTCTCACCTCCTCCTAACACACAGACACCGGGACACGTCCCTCTCGCCTCCTAATACACAGACACCGGGACATGTCCCTCTCATCTCCTCCTAATACAGACACCTGGACACGTCCCTCTCACCTCCTCCTAATACACAGACACCGGGACATGTCCTTCTCACCTCCTCCTAATACACAGACACCTGGACACGTCCCTCTCATCTCCTCCTAATACACAGACACCGGAACATGTCCCTCTCACCTCCTCCTAACACACAGACACCGGGACACGTCCCTCTCGCCCCTAATACACAGACACCGGGACATGTCCCTCTCATCTCCTCCTAATACAGACACCTGGACACGTCCCTCTCACCTCCTCCTAATACACAGACACCGGGACATGTCCCTCTCACCTCCTCCTAATACACAGACACTGGGACATGTCCCTCTCACCTCCTCCTAATACACAGACACCTGGACACATCCCTCTCAACTCCTCCTAATACACAGACACCGGGACACGTCCTTCTCACCTCCTCCTAATACAGAGACACCGGGACATGTCCCTCTCACCTCCTCCTAATACAGAGACACCGGGACACGTCCCTCTCACCTCCTCCTAATACACAGACACCTGGACACATCCCTCTCAACTCCTCCTAAATACACAGACACCGGGACACGTCCTTCTCACCTCCTCCTAATACAGAGACACCGGGACATGTCCCTCTCACCTCCTCCTAATACAGAGACACCGGGACACGTCCATCTCACCTACTCATAATACACAGACACCGGGACACGTCCCTCTCACCACCTCCTAATACACAGACACCGGGACACGTCCCTCTCACCTCCTCCTAATACACAGACACCGGGACACGTCCCTCTCGCCTCCTCCTAATACAGAGACACCGGGACACGTCCCTCTCACCTCCTCCTAATACACAGACACTGGGACACGTCCCTCTCACCTCCTCCTAATACAGAGACACCGGGACATGTCCCTCTCACCTCCTCCTAATACACAGACACCAGGACACGTCCCTCTCACCTCCTCCTAATACACAGACACCGGGAAACGTCCCTCTCACCTCCTCCTAATACACAGACACCGGGACGCGTCCCTCTCACCTCCTCCTAATACACAGACACCGGGACGCGTCCCTCTCACCTCCTCCTAATACACAGACACCGGGAAACGTCCCTCTCACCTCCTCCTAATACACAGACACCGGGACACGTCCATCACTCATAATACACAGACACCGGGACACGTCCTCTCACCACCTCCTAATACACAGACACCGGACACGTCCCTCTCGCCTCCTCCTAATACAGAGACACCGGGACACGTCCCTCTCACCTCCTCCTAATACACAGACACTGGGACACGTCCCTCTCACCTCCTCCTAATACACAGACACCGGGACACGTCCCTCTCACCTCCTAATACACAGACACCGGACACGTCCCTCTCACCTCCTCCTAATACACAGACACCGGGACACGTCCCTCTCACCTCCTCCTAATACACAGACACCGGGACACGTCCCTCTCATCTCCTCCTAATACACAGACACCGGGACACGTCCCTCTCATCTCCTCCTAATACACAGACACCGGGACACGTCCCTCTCACCTCCTCCTAATACGGAGACACTGGGACATGTCCATCTCACCTCCTCATAATACACAGACACGGGACACGTCCCTCTCACCTCCTCCTAATACACAGACACTGGGACACGTCCCTCTCACCTCCTCCTAATAAACAGACACCGGGACACGTCCCTCTCACCTCCTCCTAATACAAAGACACCGGGACGCGTCTCTCTCACCTCCTCATAATACAGACACCGGGACACGTCCCTCTCACCTCCTCCTAATACACAGATACCAGGACACGTCCCTCTCACCTCCTCCTAATACACAGACACCGGGACGCGTCCCTCTCACCTCCTCCTAATACACAGACACCAGGACACATCCCTCTCACCTCCTCCTAATACACAGACACCGGGACACATCCCTCTCACCTCCTCCTAATACAAAGACACCGGGACGCGTCTCTCTCACCTCCTCATAATACACAGACACCGGGACGCGTCCCTCTCACCTCTTTCTAATACAGACACCGGGACACGTCCCTCTCGTCTCCTCCTAATACACAGACACCGGGACACGTCCATCTCACTTCTTTTTAATGCACAGACAGCAAAACACATCCTTTTGGCATCTCTGTAATACAAACACACAGACATGTCCTTCTTGCCCCCTCCTAATACAGAGACACCAGGACGTTTCCTCTTCCTCCTTATATACAGATAAAAGGCACCCTAGGATTGATACTGACGATCAGGGCATGTACTCCCTTACAATCCTTGGATAAACATATTAAAAGACACATATTTTACACATATTGAAAACAGGAGAACATTAGGGACCCCGTGTACAAGGGCCACCGAGACAGACACCCCGCACATATCTGAAAGCCCGCAGAGCAAGAGGAACGTCTTCAACAGCTATGAGGTCACCTAGACACTCGTGGAATATTAACCACAAATTGATCACCCCCCACTGGCGCAAATGCATTTTATTGCTCCGGGAAACGTCCGCATTCAAGGCGGTGACGTCCACCGGGACACATAGTGTTCTAAAGGTTCGGGGGGGGCTGCATGCCCCCACAAAGTAAGGCAGACGTTCCGAATACTCCGATTCTTCCTAAATGTATCCGCTAACATCCTCTCCGACGGGAGAAGAAATATCCGCAGGCAGGTTCAGCAGATGTGGAAGTCAATGAGTAATCTGCTGGAGCGGGGGGCATGATGCGGCGCTGGGTCCCCTATCATGAAGCGCAGACAATACAATGGGCAGAGACTGGAGACAAAACGAGACCACTTCATCCTTAATTAGCAATTAGCCTCGACTCCAGGCCTCGTCGCCTGCCAAACGGGGGGTAACAAGAGGAAAGGGCCAATGATATGAAATGAAGGATAATGCCCCTTCACTCGGTGAACCTCTAGACGGGCCGAAGGGGGCAGTTGGAGAGGAGTCCATTGGTCTAATAACAACCTGATAGAGGACAGGTCCTCGGATACTCTGTATCACCTGTACCTGGTTTTTGAGGCTCATCCTCACCAATTTTCAGAGAGACCACTCATTGCACATCCCACCCTCTCTGCCAGTACCTCCGAGCATCTCCCTAATTCTCTCTCAAAAAAAAAAGGATACGGTGGCATCATTCCCGCAGTCTCATCCCAGCAGCCTCTTTTTTTGTCTCCGGATTCTCCCAGGGATGCTTAACGAGCGAGGAGCTTCAGGATCACCTTTCTGTTTCTGTCAGTCACCGGGTCCTCGTCCACCCCCCCTTCAACCTTCTTTTGTAGACAATCTTCGCCTTTTTTCGCGTGTGTGTGTGTGTGTGTGTGTGTGTGTGTCTTTCTATCCCCATCCTCGCCCCTCCTTCTACATTTCAAATCCCTTCACTCAACCCCCCCCCCTCCACCTCTATTCTTTTCCTTTCGCTGCGCCTTCAAACCACCTCACTTTTCCCCTCCGCCTCCCTCCCCGTCACCGGCGTCGTCGTTACCGTTCCGATATTTATTGTTTTTTCAGATAACTTGACGGACGTTGGTCTTTTTTCGACCTCTATTACTATGTAACTACGTCGGACAAAAGGCGGCGGCGTCGCTTTAAAATCAAACCTTTTCCTCCGCTTTTTTTTTTTTGCATTCTTTTTTATTTATATCTTCTCAGTCGTCTGTTTTCGCATTTCTGCAGGGAAGACAAACTCGGGAAGTCACACGGCACTGCAGCACGGGGCGGCACAGAGGACAGTCGCCGAGAGTTTGCCGTTAAACGACTAATAATGATGAGACTGCAATTTTAATTATCCCCCCGACCCCCTCTCACCCCTCCACCCCCCGATCCCCTCTCACCCCTCCACCCTCCTCTAAGAATGAAAAAGAGACTTAGAATTCAAAAACAATCAAATGACACATTGTATCCATTTCTGGTGCTGGATACACAACGCAACAAGTATCGCTGTTGGAATCTGTGTTCCTTTGTAGCGAGAGGAAACTGATTTTCAGAATTTTAGGGGTTATTTCCCCCAATTTTGCTACTTGACTAGTAGAGGCCATTATATCTAAGCTCATCTATCTTACGTATGAGAAACAATGCGTCTTTACATCAAGAAGGGATTTTAAAGAGACAATAAAACAGCTCAGTCAATCAGTCGACTGCTAACTCTGAAGGACATGGCGTTGATATCAGGTTACAGAGTGATGATTACAATGGAAGGCAGAAAGCTCAAATGTTAAACACCAAAAGGTTTTAATCCGCTGCTCTGTTTTACAGCTACAAAAAAAAGTAAAAATTACATCATTTGGCATTTTAATCATTTTATGCGTTATTTCTCCTTCCGAATATCCCAATTTTGTTACTCGACCAGTGGGGCCGTTACATCCGGACCTCAACGGCTTAAGGGTGAGGAATAATATGTCTTGACATTTAGGAGGGACTTTAAAGATTCAAAAAAACAGCTCAGCCAATCAATCGATTGCTTTATTCAAAACAGAGGGTTGATATCAGGTTACAGAGTGAATAGAATGGAAGGCAGAAAGCTCAGATGTTAAACACCAAAAAAAGATTCATCCACTGCTCTGTTTAAGAGCAAAAATAGAGTAAAAAATTTTTTTTTGGGGCATTTAAACATTGTATGCATTATTTCTCCTTCCGAATACCCTAATTTTGTTACTGGACATGTGGGGTCATCAATCATTACATCAAGAGCTCAATGACTCAGCAATCTTAAGGAAGAGAAATAAAGTGTCTTTACATTTAGGAGGGATTTTAAAGATTAAAAAAACAGCTCAGCCAATAAACCAATCGACTGCTTTACTCAGGACAGAGGGTCGATATCAGGTTACAGAGTGAACAGAATGGAAGGCAGAAAGCTCAAATGTAAAGCACCAAAAAAAGATTCATTCACTGCTCTGTTTCACAGCTAAAAGAAAAGGTAAAAATGTCATTATTTGGCATTTAACCCATTTTATGTGTTATTTCTCTTTCCGAATACCCCAGTTTTGTTCCTCATTCTTGACCTGGGGGTCATTAAATCCAGAACGTAATGACTCAATGGTTTTAAGGATGACGAATAATGTGTCTTTACATTTAAGAGGGATTTTAAAGATTAAAGAAAAAAAAAAGCCCAGCCAATCAATCGACTGCTTTACTCTGAAGGACAGGGGAGTTGATATCAGGTTACAGAGTGAACAGACAGGAAGGTAGAAAGCTCAGATGTTAAACACAAAAAAAGGATTTATCCACTGCTCTGATTTACAGTTAAAAGAGGCTAAAAAAATTCATTATGTGGCATTGCAATCATTTTATGCGTTATTTCTCTTTCCAAATGCCCCAGTTTTGTTACTTGACCAGTGGGGGCTATTGCAACCAAAGTGATTTTAAGGCTTAGAAATAATGTGTGTGTTTACATTTAGGAGAGATTTTAAAGACAAAAACTGTTCAGCCAATCGGTTTATTTTATTTATTTATTTATTCATTTATTTATAAAGTGTTTTTCCAGGAAGGATACATTGATATTTCTCTCGTTTTCAAGTATGTCCTGGGTTCAAGAAGATTAAAATGTTACAGTTGTTACAGAAATGCAAAGTGATACAATGCAAGATATTAAAGAAAAAGAACACAAATATACAGATTAACAGAAAATAAATATGTAGGAAATAGTCATTATGTTACATGTTTACAGGTGCATTCTGTATATAGTCATTATGTTACATGTTTACAGGTGCATTCTGTATATAGTCATTATGTTACATGTTTACAGGTGCATTCTGTATATAGTCACTGTGTTACATGTTTACAGGCGCATTCTGTTTATAGTCACTATGTTACATGTTTACAGGTGCATTCTGTATATAGTCACTATGTTACATGTTTACAGGTGCATTCTGTATATAGTCACTATGTTATATGTTTACAGGTGCATTCTGTATATAGTCACTATGTTACATGTTTACAGGTGCATTCTGTATATAGTCACTGTTACATGTTTACAGGTGCATTCTGTATATAGTCACTATGTTACATGTTTACAGGTGCATTCTGTATATAGTCATTATGTTACATGTTTACAGGTGCATTCTGTATAAAGTCATTATGTTACATGTTTACAGGTGCATTCTGTATATAGTCACTGTGTTACATGTTTACAGGTGCATTCTGTATATAGTCACTGTTACATGTTTACAGGTGCATTCTGTATATAGTCACTGTGTTACATGTTTACAGGTGTATTCTGTATATAGTCACTATGTTAGATGTTTACAGGTGCATTCTGTATATAGTCATTATGTTACATGTTTACAGGTGCATTCTGTATATAGTCACTGTTACATGTTTACAGGTGCATTCTGTATATAGTCACTGTTACATGTTTACAGGTGCATTCTGTATATAGTCACTATGTTATATGTTTACAGGTGCATTCTGTATAAAGTCATTATGTTACATGTTTACAGGTGCATTCTGTATATAGTCACTGTGTTACATGTTTACAGGTGCATTCTGTATATAGTCACTGTTACATGTTTACAGGTGCATTCTGTATATAGTCACTGTTACATGTTTACAGGTGCATTCTGTATATAGTCACTATGTTACATGTTTACAGGTGCATTCTGTATAAAGTCACTATGTTACATGTTTACAGGTGCATTCTGTATATAGTCACTGTGTTACATGTTTACAGGTGCATTCTGTATATAGTCACTGTTACATGTTTACAGGTGCATTCTGTATATAGTCACTGTTACATGTTTACAGGTGCATTCTGTATATAGTCACTATGTTACATGTTTACAGGTGCATTCTGTATATAGTCACTATGTTACATGTTTACAGGTGCATTCTGTATATAGTCACTGTGTTACATGTTTACAGGTATATTCTGTATTTAGTCACTGGGTTACATGTTTACAGGTGCATTCTGTATATAGTCACTATGTTAGATGTTTACAGGTGCATTCTGTATATAGTCACTATGTTAGACGTTTACAGGTGCATTCTGTACATAGTCATTATGTTACATTTTTACAGGTGCATTCTGTATATAGTCACTGTGTTACATGTTTACAGGTGTATTCTGTATATAGTCACTGTGTTACATGTTTACAGGTGCATTCTGTATATAGTCACTATGTTACATGTTTACAGGTGCATTCTGTATATAGTCATTATGTTACATGTTTACAGGTGCATTCTGTATATAGTCACTGTGTTAGATGTTTACAGGTGTATTCTGTATATAGTCACTATGTTAGATGTTTACAGGTGCATTCTGTATCGAGGTATGTTAATAGGGAACTCTTGAGTGACTTTAGACTGGGGGAAGATTTGATGGCGTCTGGGAGGTTATTCCATAATTGTGGTGCTCTGTAGGAAAATGAGGATTGAGCCACTTTCTTTTTGTACTGTGGTATTGCAAGTAAGGTGCTGGTCCTGGATCGGAGGTTATAGGATGAGGGAACTGCTGGGGGAAGCAGTCTATTCAGACAGGGTGGCAGCTTCCCAGAAAAGCTCTTAAACACCAGGTTGGAACGGTGAAGGGTACGTTTAGACTCCAGCTACGGCCAGTTTAGCTCTTTTAACATGTCACAATGGTGGGTCATGTAGTTACATTGTAGCGCAAAGCGGCAGCATGAGTTATACAATGTGGTAAGTTTCTGAAGGTGTGTTTGTGGGGCGGCTGCATACACTACATCTCTGTATTTAATAGCCGGCATAAGCATTTGTTGTACAATCTGCTTTCTTACCGCGGGGCTCAGGCAGGATTTGTTGACGGAAAAGCTAATGCTTGAGAAAATAATACTTGTTAAGATATCATAAAGGAGCATTTTAAGGTTCACCGTAATCATTCCAGTCCGGTAAAAGAAGCATTTTAGAACCTGAAAGTATTTTACTCGTTTTCCGTCTACAAGGAGTTAATTCTAATTTTGCAGACTCCAGCATATGGCAGACTCAGCTTCCTTTAATCTTCCCTGTTTGCATTAAAGGGAAGAAGGTCCTGCTGTTTTGTGCAGGGTGGAAAAGGATTGATATCAGGTTACATAGTGGACAAAATAGAAGTCAGAATGCAGATCCCTCTAGAAAGGCTATCAGCATTCACACGTGGTATCTTCCCTGCCTGCTCGCAGGTCATGGACCAAACAGGGAGTGAATGCGGAGGCGCCTGGACCCTAGCTGGGAGGTTCAAGGTAACTTCCCTGCCTCCTCCATGACTCGCATGCAGGCAGGGCAGTCGCAGTGAGCACCTGCCGAGGTTACGGGGCTCCAGTTGGGCAGGTAGGAGTCTCGCTGCTCGGCATGTGGACTCGGGGGGTTGAACGGTATGAAAAAGCCGATCCCTAGAAAATGGTGAGATCGGCTCCTAATACCGAACCCATGGATGGGATTGGAGTATCCCTACATCGTATACTTTGTATAGGAGCTGTTAACAATGTCTCCGAGTGAGACATAGCTTGAGTCAGTATTAAACTTTGTGTGTGTGTATATATATAAATATATATATATCAATTATAAACGTTATTATATACATATAATTTTTTATATATTTCATTTTTTAGGGATTTTGACTTTTTTTACATGTATGAAAATTTTTTGGGCGTCCCATGTGAAGAAGACGGCTCTCCATACTTGGAGCACTGAAGCATGACACCTGATTAAAGTAGCATTGGAGCAGGGCGACGAGCTGCTGTTCCTGCTCGGACATTCAGGGTTTGATTTCATTATATCTCCAGTAAAGCATCATGAAATTAAAAAAATTACAAATGATTTTAGGTCATTTCGATTTTTTTCTTTAAACATGTGACGTAATGGCAAAGCAAAGCAGAGCAGACTTCAGCTATGCGGGAGTCAATTGGAAAGCCAACCTGGCAGACACAGCACGGCATCCGCAGAATGGTAAATCCAGTGCAAGATCCGGAGAAAGTGATTTCAAAAAAATCACCAAAATTGTTTAAAATCCATTAAAAGAACACAGGACACAGTTACAGTTACAGGCATTTATACAGCGCCAGCATATTCTGAAACTACAGCATAAAACTAACCTTAACCCTAAGGCTGGGGTCAGACGAGCGCAGTGTTAACGTCCGTGTTGCCGCACATAAGTACGTCCGTGATAGCATACAATTGTGTTAAATGGAGCCACACACACGAAGTACGTCCGCACAGAAGTGCGGGGGCTGACGGACGCTGCAAACAGACGCAGGTTAGGCAAGAACGTAATACTGCTAGAACAGACGTGCGGAGTGCGCCACGTCCACAACGTCCGCATAGCTTTGTGTGTGAGTGATGGAATGAGGTCAGATGGACTGCATTTATACGTCCAGCATTTTTGACGGACAGAATATTTTTTCATTGTAATTTGTTTTCCCTGCTACATCAGTCCAAAAATACGTCAGTGAAAAAAACGGACTGTGTGGCCACTACCTTGTCATCAGTCAGTAAGTACGTCCGTACTGCACGGACGCACAGTCCGTACAAAATGCGCTCATCTGACCCTAGCCTTAAACAAGCACAAATAGTAACCTAACCCCAATTTACTAACCCTAACCCTAAAACAAGCACAAATAGTAACCTAACCCTAATTACAAACCCTAACCCTAAAACAAGCACAAATAGTAACCTAACCCCAATTTACTAACCCTAAAACAAGCACAAATAGTAACCTAAACCTAATTACAAACCCTAACCCTAAAACAAGCACAAATAGTAACCTAACCCCAATTTACTAACCCTAAAACAAGCACAAATAGTAACCTAACCCTAATTACAAACCCTAACCCTAAAACAAGTACAAATAGTAACCTAACCCTAATTACAAACCCTAACCCTAAAAAGGCACAAATAGTAACCTAACCCTAATTACAAACTTTAACCCTAAAACAAGCACAAATAGTAACCTAACCCTAATTACAATCCCTAACCCTAAAACAAGCACAAATAGTAACCTAACCCCAATTTACTAACCCTAAAACAAGCACAAATAGTAACCTAACCCTAATTACAAACCCTAACCCTAAAAAGTCACAAATAGTAACCTAACCCTAATTACAAACCCTAACCCTAAAACAAGCACAAATAGTAACCTAACCCTAATTACAAACCTTAACCCTAAAACTAAGCCTAACCCTAAAGCAAGCACAAATAGTAACCTAACCCTAATTACAAACTCTAACCCTTAGGCTAGGGTCAGAGTGGGGCAGTCGGAACGCGCGTGCAGGCGCACTAAATCACGGCGGCAGTAGCAGCACATAACGGCCAATGACGGCCAATATACGCAGTACGTGCGTACGAAAGTGCGCCGACACCACGCAACCAGCAAATGAACGCATTTTTATCAGAACGTGAAACCGCTGCTACTGACGTACAAAGTGCGCTGCGGCCGCATAGCAGCGTGTGTGCGTGATTAGGAGACGTCAGACACTGCTAGTGTGCGGCCTACATAACGTTCAAACAGCCGGATTTCCCTAGACTTCTTTTTACCCCACCGTTATGAAATACATCCAGAATTGCGCATCGTCTGACCACTTAAGCGTATTCCGTGAAAAAATGCGTGCGCACGCATCGACGTACATTTTGACGGTGGCTGCAGAAAATGCGCTCATCTGTCCCTAGCCTAAAACAAGCACAAATAGTAACCTAACCCTAATTACAAACCCTAACCCTAAAACAAGCACAAATAGTAACTAACCCTAACTCTAAAACAAGCACAAATAATAACCTAACCTTAATTACAAAGTCTAACTCTAAGAAAAGCACAAATAGTAACCTAACCCAAATTACAAACCCTAACCCCAAAACAAGCACAAATAGTAACCTAACCCTAATTAACTAGCCCTAATCCTAAAACAAGCACAAATAGTAACCTAACCCAAATTACAAACCCTAACCCCAAAACAAGCACAAATAGTAACCTAACCCTAATTAACTAGCCCTAATCCTAAAACAAGCATAAATAGTAACCTAACTCTAAACCAAGCACAAATAGTAACCTAACTCTAAAACAAGCACAAATAGTAACCTAACCCTAATTACAAACCCTAACCCTAAAACAAGCACAAATAGTAACCTAACCCTAATTAACTAGCCCTAATCATAAAACAAGCACAAATAGTAACCTAACTCTAAAACAAGCACAAATAGTAACCTAACCCTAATTACAAACCCTAGCACTAAAATTAGCACAAATAGTAACCTAACCCTAATTACAAACCCTAGCACTAAAATAAGCACAAATAGTAACCTAACCCTAATTAACTAACCCTAAAACAAGAACAAATAGTAACCCAACCCTAATTAACAACCCTAACCCTAAAACAAGCACAAAGAGTAACCTAACCCTAATTACAAACCCTAACCCTAAAACAAGCGCAAATAGTAACCTATCCCTAATTACAAACCCTAACTCTAAAACAAGTGCAAATAGTAACCTAACCCTAATTACAAACCCTAACTCTAAAACAAGCACAAATAGTAACCTAACCCTAATTACAAACCCTAAACCTAAAACAAGCACAAATAGTAACCTAACCCTAATTACAAACCCTAACCCTAAAACAAGCACAAATAGTAACCTAACCCTAATATACGAACCCTAACCATAAAACAAGCACAAATAGTAACCTAACCCTAATTACAAATCTTAACCCTAAAACTAGGCCTAACTCTAAAGCAAGCACAAATAGTAACCTAACCCTAAATACAAACCCTAACCCTAAAACAAGCACAAATAGTAATTTAACCCTAATTACAAACCTTAACCCTAAAACTAAGCCTAACTCTAAAGCAAGCACAAATAGTAACCTAACCCTAAATACAAACCCTTACCCTAAAACAAGCACAAATAGTAATTTAACCCTAATTACAAACCCTAACCCTAAAACAAGCAAAAAGAGTAACCTAACCCTAATTACAAACCCTAACTCTAAAACAAGCGCAAATAGTAACCTATCCCTAATTACAAACCCTAACTCTAAAACAAGTGCAAATAGTAACCTAACCCTAATTACAAACCCTAACTCTAAAACAAGCACAAATAGTAACCTAACCCTAATTACAAACCTTAACCCTAAAACTAAGCCTAACTCTAAAGCAAGCACAAATAGTAACCTAACCCTAAATACCAACCCTAACCCTAAAACAAGCACAAATAGTAATTGAACCCTAATTACAAACCCTAACCCTAAAACAAGCACAAAGAGTAACCTAACCCTAATTACAAACCCTAACCCTAAAACAAGCACAAAGAGTAACCTAACCCTAATTACAAACCCTAACTCTAAAACAAGTGCAAATAGTAACCTAACCCTAATTACAAACCCTAACTCTAAAGCAAGCACAAATAGTAACCTAACCCTAATTACAAACACTAATTCTAAAACAAGCACAAATAGTAACCTAACCCTAATTACAAACCCTAACACTAAAATAAGCAGAACTAGTAACCTAACCCTAATTACAAACCTTAACCCTAAAACTAAGCCTAACCCTAAAACAAGCACAAATAGTAACCTAACCCTAATTACAAACCTTAACCCTAAAACTAAGCCTAACTCTAAAGCAAGCACAAATAGTAACCTAACCCTAATTACAAACCCTAACCCTAAAACAAGCACAAATAGTAATTTAACCCTAATTACAAACCCTAACCCTAAAACAAGCACAAAGAGTAACCTAACCCTAATTACAAACCCTAACTCTAAAACAAGCGCAAATAGTAACCTAACCCTAATTACAAACCCTAACTCTAAAACAAGTGCAAATAGTAACCTAACCCTAATTACAAACACTAACTCTAAAACAAGCACAAATAGTAACCTAACCCTAATTACAAACCCTAAACCTAAAACAAGCACAAATAGTAACCTAACCCTAATTACAAACTTTACGATTAACTCTAACCCTAACTACAAATCCTAACCTTAAAACTAATGATAACCCTAAAACAAGGACAAAGATTATTATTATTATTATTATTTATTAAGCGCCAACACATTCCGCAGCGCTGTACAAGGTGTAATTGGTAAAGACAGGATAATTCTACAATACATACAGGAGTCAGGTCAGTATTCCTGCCAGCAGATACATGAGGACCCTATTCCCATGGGAATTTACAATCTAGATGGTGAGGGTATTAGAAACAGGAGAAACAGGACAAATAGTAACCTAACCCTAATTACAAACCCTAACCCTAAAGCTAACAGTAGCCTCAGTAGATGAAACTAGTATGGTGCTAATCTTGACCAAAGAAATGGCGTCCGACTCCTATGCTGAGGTGTCCAGAAGGTGCTGTTATTTTGATAGTAGACCACGATGAAACAGTCTGAATAATTCCTCTTCCTTGCTGCCAATCAAGCCAACCTGCATCCCAGTCTGGTGGAGTCCAAGTGTCAGGTCATCAAGAATAAAGAAGAACAAAAATTCTTCCTTTCAGTTCAGCGTGACATGCACTCATGGAGATAATAAATCCATTTTACGTCCAGGGCCGGATTTATAATTAGGGAAAGCAGGCATGTGCATGTGACTCCCTGTAGTGGACACCTTTCACAGTAAAAGTAAATAAAAATGTGATTTTTTTTCTAGTTTTACAGACTAAGGCGTCCCCATGCGATGACCACCTTTCTTTGAAAAAGTAAAAAAAATATTTAAAAAATGTAAAAAACAAAATTAAAAAAAGTATTTTTTATTATTTTTTTTTATTATTATTATTATTTTTTTTTTTACACATTTTATATAGAGCAAGTCAACTGCGGCAACGCCTTCCTCAATAAAATTAAAAGAATGTTACAAAATACAATTTTAAATCTTTCATTTTTTTATTCCTATATTTATTGTTTTTACTCAACTTTTTTTTTTTTTTTTTAAAGATTTCCAGAGAAAGGGCGCCCCGTATTTTTGTGATTAGATACATTATGCTGAGATGTAGACCCGGCCCTGTTTACGTCTGCAACACAACGGGTAAATACACCGACAGATCATTTCATTACTGTATACTGTGCAGAAATGCTGGTGAACAGCCGAGAAGGTGAAGACCCCCCCCACACGAGGAAGGCTCCGATTATCCGACGCACGCTATACATTGTATCTGCCACAAGCAAACCGTCATACTCTCTGCACGCTTATGGCGAGAGGACCGAACGTTGCAGTCAGACGCGTGGCGAGCATGGGAAGATACAAGACACTGTACTTTCGGCTCTCGATTCACTCTTAGCCGGTCGCTAGGGATGTGCGTTTCGGGTTTCGGAATTTCGGAATTTTCACGAAATTTCCCGATTCGTGTTTTCGGATGCGGCCGAATTTCCGAAAATTTTTAGATCCGAAAATGTCAGATCCGAAACGTTTTCCGAGCCGAAACGAAAAATTTTAGGATTTTTCGAATGGACTTGAAATGTGTCAAACGAGGAGAACAGACGTTCCGAAAAAACGAACATTTTCCGAAAAACGAAAATTTCCCGAAAAACGAAAATTTTCTGAAAAACGAACATTTTCTGAAAACGAAAAGTTTCCGAAAAAACGGAAAGTCGATACATAGAACGAGCAAAGTGACACGAAAAATACGAACAATGGTCGATATTCCGAAAAATGTACAATTCCGAAAAACGAAAATTTCCGAAATCACAAAAAGTCGATACAAAAACCAAGCACAGTGACACGAAAATACGAAAAATGGTCGATATTCCGAAAAAAAATGTACCCGAAAAACGAGCCGAACCGAATCGAAATCGATCGAAACGAGCCGAATGGAAAAGTTTAAAAATCCGAAAAATCGAACCGAATCGAACCGAAAAAAAAATCGGTGCACAAGCCTACCGGTCGCCTGTCTCTGCCAATTTTCATCAAAGCCGCCACTGAGCTCCACAAACAACTGCGCTGCAGGAAAAACATGAAATATGAATGGAGGGCCCGGCGCAAATCACTTCCATCTTCACAGCCAGGACAAGAAGCATTTAGGAGGGGAAACGGGGGCAAGAACATATATACTTTAGGGGTAACTCTACTTGGAGAGCTGGAACGGCTAGACCTCTGACTGGATGTCCTAAGTTTGAAGGTGCAAGGGGACATCTTGACGTGATGGTAAGTCATGCATCTCATGCTGAACGGGTTATTCACACAGAGCCGAAGTTCATCGTTGTTGAGACTTCGGTGAGCTGCACCTATCCAGAGAAGCAAAATTCAACAAAATTCTAAATGTTTCTGCACCACTGAAGTGAACAAAGATAGCGCCCTTATCCTTCCGTAAAATGAGTATACCTTGGCTATTCTCCATTCAGCATGGCTCCGCCATTGTTAGTAACACAGAGGAATACACTTTGGCTATTTTAAAGTGACGATCTCCATTGATTATCTCCATCAATGAATTCCGTTAATGAACTCTATTGATTATCTCCATTGATTATCTCCATTGACGATTTCCATTGACCATCTCCAATGACCGTTTCCATTGACAATTTCTATTTATTATTTCCACTGACCATCTCCAATGATGATCTCCATTAATTATCTCCATTGAACATCTCCATTGACAATCTCCATTGACGATCTTCATTGGCCATCTATATTGATTATGTCTATTGACGACCCCCATTGGCCAGCTCCATTGATTATCTCCATTGATGACTTCCATTGATTATTTTGATTGATGATCTCCATTGACCATCTCCAGTGATCATCTTGATTGATGATTTCCATTGACCATCTCCATTGACATTTTCTATTTATTATTTCCGCTGACCATCTCCAATGATGACCCCCATTGATTATCTCCATTGAACATCTCCATTGACGATCTTCATTGGCCATCTATATTGATTATGTCTATTGACGACCCCCATTGGCCATCTCCATTGATTATCTCCATTGATGACTTCCATTGATTATTTTGATTGATGATCTCCATTGACCATCTCCATTGATCATCTTGATTGATGATTTCCATTGACCATCTCCATTGACATTTTCTATTTATTATTTCCGCTGACCATCTCCAATGATGACCCCCATTGATTATCTCCATTGAACATCTCCATTGATGATCTTCATTGGCCATCTATATTGATTATCTCCATTGACAATCTCCATTGGCCACCACCATTG
This sequence comes from Leptobrachium leishanense, assembly GCA_009667805.1. Classification (NCBI taxonomy): domain Eukaryota; kingdom Metazoa; phylum Chordata; class Amphibia; order Anura; family Megophryidae; genus Leptobrachium; species Leptobrachium leishanense. The sequence goes on from CM019069.1 coordinate 150,553,873, forward strand.
ATTATGTCAATTGATGATTTTCATTGATTATCTTGATTGATGATCTCCATTGATTATCTCCATTGACCATCCCCATTGATAATCTTCATTGACCCTCTCCATTGACCATCTCCAGTGATAATTTCCATTGACCATCTCCAGTGATGATCTCCATTGATTATCTCCACTGACCATCTCCATTGAAAGAAAGGTGTTTAGTGATAAACCCCTTAAGTGTGTTCTTAGACCTTTGGCATCATTCATCTTAAAATGTCAAGTTGCAGTGAATCACATCATGTTGTTTTTGACCAAAATTACCTTTTGAAGCCGAAATTAGGTAACGAATAAATACAACTTGGACTAAAAGAATGGAATTTGAAAGTTTCCCAAAGCTGTTTTCTTTTGTGTTCTGTTCTGCACAAAACCTTGTACTTCTTCTCCTGTGGTTTGTACATAATTCCTGGATTGGTGACTGGTCTTGGTGTGTACCCATTCCCAGTAGATTGCCAGCTCTGAAAGTCAGAGCAAGTATAGCTATGCAGACTATGCAAAGAATGATTGCATGCGTATAAATTTAGATCTGAGGGAGGGGCTGCAAATTTTACGGCTATAATGGATTAATTTAACCCCTTCGCTGCCACATTTGACTTAACTCGACGTGAACCTGTAACACGATCAGATGATTGGGTATAAGTGTCAGGAATTGCAATTCCCCGGTTCACTGATCGCCAGGTCTTCTGAATGACTTTACGCCTTCTCATAAAAAATTAACCTCTGTCAATCTCTCGTGATTCATTTTAACCCCATTGCTACCAAGATCGACTCATCTCAGTATGCAAAAACACTTGCAGGGGCCCTGAGATCGAGCTAAGTCGACATGGTCATGATCTGGAGCAATGCAAAGGAATATACTCCTAAAGTCCTAGCACGTCGGACATTACACAGTCAGTGTGCTACAATGGTATAAACAGCTGGGGCATGCGTTAGCCTCTTAGCAGAAGCACAGCAGTCACAGCTGAACTGTAGCAGCAGTAGCACTTTTTGTCCAGCAGATGGAGTCATCTGCTTATCAGAAAGGCCAGGTTTTAAGGATTACCTTGGTGAAATGCAGACTGAATCCTGCAATCACTGACCTGCCAATCATATCACCTGTGCTTCACATATCCTGCAAACCTGGCCTATCAGTGGGTCTTGGGGACAGGTTTGCACCACACTGGCCCAGAGTATGGGATTGTACTTTAGGGACTCTGCAGCAGTTTTATGCCATACGGCTACTGTAAAGTGGCTTTCCATAAACTCACTGGTTCCTTACAGTAGCTTTATAGGAAAGCACATGAAAGTGAAGGGGTTAAAAAAGGTTTCCAACTGCAATTATCAGGGTTATTCAAAGAGATCTGAATTGTGGCCGAAAGGAAACCGAAAGCTGAAATTCAGCGTACGCTTACCTTTCCTGGCCATTCGGCTATCCAGAGAGCAGGCAGTTTGCCAAATGAACATAAGGGGTTAATATATGCAAATTCGGGTCAATTTGCGTATTTTCAAAGCTGTCAATTCACTAAATACAGGCGCATTGACAGCGAAACACGTTGCAATACGACGTCTCCGGAAATGTCTCATTGGAAACTATTGATTCGTATATTCACCGAACGCCCAAACTGCTGCAAAATGCCCTGATTTTAGGTGTTTTAATTCAACAGGTTTAAACAGGCGAATCTCATAGGATTCAATGTAATAAATAAAATATCAATTTTTTTATTTTTTTTAAAAGCATTTAGAATTTTTATTGTTTTCAAAAAACTTTTTTTAAAAAAAAAAACTGTATTTTTTGTATTTTTAAAAGACATTTTTTCTATATTGTAATATGTCTTTATATTATTTTTAAAGGACTTTTTTTATTATTTAGACACAAGGTGGAAAGCCTGCCCAGAGGGCAGTCTATTGTGGATATACTGCCCCTGCTCATGGATATTGCCCCAGCACGTGGATACTGCCCCAGCACGTGGATACTGCCCCAGCACGTGGATACTGCCCCAGCTCGTGGATATTGCCCCCAGCTCCTGGATTTGCCCCCAGCTCCTGGATATTGCCCCCCAGCTCTGGATATTGTCCCCAGCTCATGGATACTGCCCCAGCTCCTGGATATTGCCCCCAGCTCCTGGATATTGCCCCCAGCTCCTGGATACTGCCCCCCAGCTCCTGGATATTGCCCCCAGCTCCTGGATACTGCCCCCCAGCTCCTGGATATTGTCCCCAGCTCATGGATACTGCCCCCCAGCTCATGGATATTGTCCCCAGCTCATGGATACTGCCCCCAGCTCCTGGATATTGCCCCCAGCTCCTGGATATTGTCCCCAGCTCATGGATATTGCCCCCAGCTCATGGATATTGCCCCCCCAGCGCTCATGGATATATGCCCCAGATCAGACCCCAGACCAGACATGGGGCGGCTGTTCGAATGCTCTATCGGCATTTGGACAGCCGCCCCATGAGCTCCGCGCCATACTTACCTTTCCGAGCGGCGCCGGGGAAGTGAAAGTTTCCCCGTTTCCGCTCGTTGAAGGACCCAAGTCGCGGTCACGTGGGACTCCACGTGACCGGGCTTGGGTCCTTCAAAGAGCGGAAGCGAGGGAACTTTCCCTCCGCCGCTCGGGGGTTGGATGCGCGCGGCAGCCGGTAGAGCTGCGAGCGCAGCCTCTACCCGGCTGCTGTGTGCATCTTGTAACCGCCGTGGCGAGCGCACAGCCGGCTCGTGCTGCGGCGGTTGCATGCGCGCAACCAACCGCCGCTGGTTGCGCGCGCATGCGCAGAGTAAGGCTTGGCGACGGACACGCCAAGCCTTACTCAATTATATTATAGATATTTTTACTACATTTTTGTTGATTTAAACTCCTTTTTTTTGCAAATTCAGGATTGCGGATGTCTTTTTAGGGGCTCCTCCATATATTCAGGGTGTGCGGGTGTCTTTTTTAGGGGCTCCTCCATATATTCAGGGTGTGCGGGTGTCTTTTTAGGGGCTTCTCCATATATTCAGGGTGTGTGGGTGTCTTTTTAGGGGCTCCTCCATATATTCAGGGTGCGTGGGTGTCTTTTTAGGGGCTCCTCCATATATTCAGGGTGTGCGGTGTCTTTTTAGGGGCTCCTCCATATATTCAGGGTGTGCGGGTGTCTTTTTAGGGGCTCCTCCATATATTCAGGGTGTGCGGGTGTCTTTTTAGGGGCTTCTCCATATATTCAGGGTGTGCGGGTGTCTTTTTAGGGGCTTCTCCATATATTCAGGGTGTGCGGGTGTCTTTTTAGGGGTCCTCCATATATTCAGGGTGCGTGGGTGTCTTTTTAGGGGCTCCTCCATATATTCAGGGTGTGCGGGTGTCTTTTTAGGGGCTCCTCCATATATTCAGGGTGTGCGGGTGTCTTTTTAGGGGCTCCTCCATATATTCAGGGTGTGTGGGTGTCTTTTTAGGGGCTTCCTCCATATATTCAGGGTGTGTAGGTGTCTTTTTAGGGGCTCCTCCATATATTCAGGGTGTGTGGGTGTCTTTTTAGGGGCTCCTCCATATATTCAGGGTGTGCGGGTGTCTTTTAGGGGCTCCTCCATATATTCAGGGTGTGCGGGTGTCTTTTAGGGGTTCCTCCATATATTCAGGGTGTGCGGGGGTCTTTTTAGGGGCTCCTCCATATATTCAGGGTGTGCGGGTGTCTTTTTAGGGGCTTCTCCATATATTCAGGGTGTGTGGGTGTCTTTTTAGGGGCTCCTCCATATATTCAGGGTGTGCGGGTGTCTATTTAGGGGTTCCTCCATATATTCAGGGTGTGCGGGGGTCTTTTTAGGGGCTCCTCCATATATTCAGGGTGTGCGGGTGTCTTTTTAGGGGTTCCTCCATATATTCAGGGTGTGCGGGTGTCTTTTTAGGGGCTTCTCCATATATTCAGGGTGTGTGGGTGTCTTTTTAGGGGCTTCTCCATATATTCAGGGTGTGTGGGTGTATTTTTAGGGGATCCTCCATATATTCAGTGTGTGCGGGTGTCTTTTTAGGGGTTCCTCCATATATTCAGGGTGTGCGGGTGTCTTTTTAGGGGCTCCTCCATATATTCAGGGTGTGTGGGTGTCTTTTTAGGGGTTCCTCCATATATTCAGGGTGTGTGGGTGTCTTTTTTAGGGGCTCCTCCATATATTCAGGGTGTGCGGGTGTCTTTTTAGGGGCTCCTCCATATATTCAGGGTGTGGGGGTGTCTTTTTAGGGGCTCCTCCACATATTCAGGGTGTGCGGGTGTCTTTTTAGGGGTTCCTCCATATATTCAGGGTGTGTGGGTGTCTTTTTAGGGGTTCCTCCATATATTCAGGGTGTGCGGGTATCTTTTTAGGGGCTCCTCCATATATTCAGGGTGTGCGGGTGTCTTTTTTAGGGGCTCCTCCATATATTCAGGGTGTGCGGGTGTCTTTTTAGGGGCTTCTCCATATATTCAGGGTGTGTGGGTGTCTTTTTAGGGGCTCCTCCATATATTCAGGGTGCGTGGGTGTCTTTTTAGGGGCTCCTCCATATATTCAGGTGTGCGGGTGTGTCTTTTTAGGGGCTCCTCCATATATTCAGGGTGTGCGGGTGTCTTTTTAGGGGCTCCTCCATATATTCAGGGTGTGCGGGTGTCTTTTTAGGGGCTTCTCCATATATTCAGGGTGTGCGGGTGTCTTTTTAGGGGCTTCTCCATATATTCAGGGTGTGCGGGTGTCTTTTTAGGGGTTCCTCCATATATTCAGGGTGCGTGGGTGTCTTTTTAGGGGCTCCTCCATATATTCAGGGTGTGCGGGTGTCTTTTTAGGGGCTCCTCCATATATTCAGGGTGTGGGTGTCTTTTTAGGGGCTCCTCCATATATTCAGGGTGTGCGGGTGTCTTTTTAGGGGCTTCTCCATATATTCAGGGTGTGCGGGTGTCTTTTTAGGGGCTCCTCCATATATTCAGGGTGTGTGGGTGTCTTTTTTAGGGGCTCCTCCATATATTCAGGGTGTGCGGGTGTCTTTTTAGGGGCTCCTCCATATATTCAGGGTGTGCGGGTGTCTATTTAGGGGTTCCTCCATATATTCAGGGTGTGCGGGGGTCTTTTTAGGGGCTCCTCCATATATTCAGGGTGTGCGGGTGTCTTTTAGGGGCTTCTCCATATATTCAGGGTGTGTGGGTGTCTTTTTAGGGGCTCCTCCATATATTCAGGGTGTGTGGGTGTCTTTTTAGGGGCTCCTCCATATATTCAGGGTGTGCGGGTGTCTTTTTAGGGGCTCCTCCATATATTCAGGGTGTGCGGGTGTCTTTTTAGGGGCTTCTCCATATATTCAGGGTGTGCGGGTGTCTTTTTAGGGGTTCCTCCATATATTCAGGGTGTGTGGGTGTCTTTTTAGGGGCTCCTCCATATATTCAGGGTGTGCGGGTGTCTATTTAGGGGTTCCTCCATATATTCAGGGTGTGCGGGTGTCTTTTTAGGGGCTCCTCCATATATTCAGGGTGTGCGGGTGTCTTTTTAGAGGTTCCTCCATATATTCAGGGTGTGCGGGTGTCTATTTAGGGGTTCCTCCATATATTCAGGGTGTGTGGGTGTCTTTTTAGAGGCTCCTCCATATATTCAGGGTGTGCGGGTGTCTTTTTAGGGGCTCCTCCATATATTCAGGGTGTCTGGGTGTATTTTTAGGGGCTCCTCCATATATTCAGGGTGTGTGGGTGTCTATTTAGGGGTTCCTCCATATATTCAGGGTGTGTGGGTGTCTTTTTAGAGGCTCCTCCATATATTCAGGGTGTCTGGGTGTATTTTTAGGGGCTCCTCCATATATTCAGGGTGTGTGGGTGTCTATTTAGGGGCTCCTCCATATATTCAGGGTGTGCGGGTGTCTTTTTAGGGGCTCCTCCATATATTCAGGGTGTGCGGGTGTCTTTTTAGGGGTTCCTCCATATATTCAGGGTGTGCGGGTGTCTTTTTAGGGGCTTCTCCATATATTCAGGGTGTGCGGGTGTCGTTTTAGGGGCTCCTCCATATATTCAGGGTGTGCGGGTGTCTTTTTAGGGGCTCCTCCATATATTCAGGGTGTTTGGGTGTCTTTTTAGGGGCTCCTCCATATATTCAGGGTGTGCGGGTGTCTTTTTAGGGGCTCCTCCATATATTCAGGGTGTGTGGGTGTCTTTTTAGGGGCTTCTCCATATATTCAGGGTGTGTGGGTGTCTTTTTAGGGGCTTCTCCATATATTCAGGGTGTGTGGGTGTATTTTTAGGGGATCCTCCATATATTCAGTGTGTGCGGGTGTCTTTTTAGGGGTTCCTCCATATATTCAGGGTGTGCGGGTGTCTTTTTAGGGGCTCCTCCATATATTCAGGGTGTGTGGGTGTCTTTTTAGGGGTTCCTCCATATATTCAGGGTGTGTGGGTGTCTTTTTAGGGGCTCCTCCATATATTCAGGGTGTGCGGGTGTCTTTTTAGGGGCTCCTCCATATATTCAGGGTGTGGGGGTGTCTTTTTAGGGGCTCCTCCACATATTCAGGGTGTGCGGGTGTCTTTTTAGGGGTTCCTCCATATATTCAGGGTGTGTGGGTGTCTTTTTAGGGGTTCCTCCATATATTCAGGGTGTGCGGGTATCTTTTTAGGGGCTCCTCCATATATTCAGGGTGTGCGGGTGTCTTTTTAGGGCCACCACTATATATTAATGGTGCACAGGGTGGTGCAGATCCCCTGGTGATGACCAGTTTGGTGACAACTATGGAGCAGAGTCCTATGCGCCATCATCCAGATGAGCGTTCTCATGCTGCCATCTGCTGGTCATATCCGGTATGGCACATACGTCAGACGTCAGTAAGGGATAAGCCACACGACATTGAGATGTAAAAATATCTTTGTACTTTTGCAGAGCTGCATACGATTACTTGATTAAGATGGCAGCCTTGACTTGGATAATTAATCGGCACCGCTGAGCGATTCCCACAGGTCTGTGACTGACGCTGGCGGATGAATAAAATAAGGGCTCCCTTTCTATATTTACAATTAACAGTAGGCGGCCTATTATAGGGTTTTTTTCTCCCGGATTCTTTTTTTCACGCAGACTGATGAATCTCGGTGATGATTTTATCAATCTGTTGATTGAGCTTGTTCTTACCAGCTGTAAAGTAGGCTTGTGCACCGATTATTTTTTTCGGTTCGATTCGGTTCGATTTGTTCGGATGTTTAAAATTTTCGATTCGGCTCATTTCTACAGATTTCTGTTTCGATTCGGTTCGGTTCGGCTCGTTTTTTCGTGTACATTTTTTTTTCGGAATATCGACCATTTTTCGTATTTTCTGGTCACTTTGCTCGTTTTTTGTATCGACTTTTTGGAAATTTCGGAAATTTTCGTTTTTTCGGAACGTCTGTTCTCCTCGTTTCAAAGTGTCTACGATAATTCTGGCGATTCTATCGTGTTTTTTTAATTAAATAAAGATCCTTTTTTTCTTATGAATAATTGAATATACATTTCACAACTTTATTTAATCATATTAAAACGGTATGAAAGCCAAGGAACAAAAAAATGAACAAAACGATTTAAAAAAACGCTAAACTGACCCGAATGCCACAAGAAACAAGTGATACGCATTTACAAATACAAAATTTACAGAATCAGCGATATAACCGATAATAGTTAAATATACGATTTCCAGAATTACCGAAATGGAACCGAAATCACGAATGGAACCGAAATCATGAATAGAGCGAAAATAAATTTCGATTTGACACATTTCAAGTCCATTCGAAAAATCCGAAAATTTTGCGTTTCGGCTCGGAAAACTTTTCGGATCTGTCGGTTTTCGGGTCCGACCCGATTCGGAAATTCGGCCGAATCCGAAGACACGAATCGGGAAATTTCGTGAAAATTCCGAAACCCGAAACGCACATCCCTACTGTAAAGCTCTACCACCTGTAGGAATTATTCCGAGACACCGAGGTTCGTGTTAGGTTTATCACTGATGCACAAAAAGGATAAAAACACAGATAAAAAGATCATCTTTTTATTTAAACATACAGATCCCTTAACATGGAAAAGGCGAGATGTCTTGGCCAGTCCTTAATACACAGAGGGACCTATTTCGACCCTGCGGTTAAGTTAATGGCTCCAGACGCTATTGCGTTTCCTATATTCTATATGCTTTGTATAGGAGCCTATAATACAGTAACGGTATTTATATAGCGCCAACAGATTCCAAAGCGGAGGACAAACATGAGACTTAATAAATAATAAGGCATAAGGAACAGACGGCCTTGCTAATACAGCACTTACACATGCTCAGACAGACATCCCGTGAGCTTCCAGTCTAAGGGACAAAGGTATGTGAAACAAAAAGGGAGCAGGGGGAGTGTGGGGTTGTTAATTAGGGATGAGTCGAACACCCCCGTGTTCGGTTCGCTTTCGAACTCAAATAATTTCAAAAGTTCGAGTTCGAACGCGAACACGAACCGAACTCAATGCAAGTCAATGGGACTCGAAAGTTCGATTTTTAGAGTGCCCTCCAAGAGGGCATATATGCTAGATATTTACCATAAAAGGTGTATGGGGGTCCGGGTAGTGCCCTGGGGGACAGGAAACAAGGACAAAAAGTAAAAAAAAAAACGTTTTTAAAGGAACAGTGAGTTTTCCATAAAATAAGGGTTAAAAATAAAAACGAAAAATTCCTTCAAATATCGTGCCTAGGAGGTCCCCATAACCTGCCCGTGAAGTGGCGGATTTCTAGGATGTATAGAAACATTGCCATCAGAGACCCACACCACGACACCTAGCCACCCTTAAGGGGTTAAAATGCACAGGGACTGGCTACTATCCTGTTAGATGAGGGAATGTATTATATTTATAAAGAAAGGTATATATGACAATGGATAGTCAGAGACTCTAGGGACTCAGCTTGTACGCTTTATGATAGACATTTTCACGTTGTGTTGTGTTACTAATGCAGAAGCAGCAAGTCCTTCCACCAGCCCTTCCACCAGCCCTTCCACCAAGCTTGCACCAAAACTATAGATCTAACACAATAATAATTGTATGCTCACATAGGCCCTTCGGGAGAGTTACATGACATACAAATACTGGAATATTACATTTAAATCTAAGGAGTGTGGTAAAGATTTTATTAAGCCCTTGATGACAAATGACGAAACATCTACATCATTAATGATTGGCTTTACAGAGCCCTGGTCCTTAAGGGGTTAAACAGCATATCAGAGGAACATGTAGTAGAAATGAACACTTCTTAGAATTCAGAAGCACCGTGTTCATACATGTGCAGGAGCCACACCCAGTCTGCAGGCAATGTATCAAATTCATGAGACCAGACTAATTAGAAGCACATGTTATTTCCAAACACTAATTAAACACCTGTTGTTTACTCCGTTTGAGAGCCCTGCTGTAAGCACATGTCATTTAGGGGTGAGAATCTTTGCACCTAGACATTAGGCAGACTGCAAAGCATGCTTTCCTTGTAAGCTAGAAAATCCACATCACCCATTGCAGCATTTTAAAGATGAAACACACAGGCGGCGCAAAAAATCCTATGCAAGCAACATGCGTGCCTTCTTGCCCTGGGTAGTTTTTTAATTTGATATCTAATAAACCGTTGCTTATAATATTCTGCAGTAAAGAGTCTCTTTATTTCTAGATTTTTTTGTATTTTCTAATCATTTTTTATACTTTTTCCAATTTTTTTTTTCGAATTCGAACTGAACACGCCGAAAAGTTCGAAGTTCGCGAACTTTCGAACTGCCGATGTTCGAGTCGAACTCCGAACTGATCGAACCGAACAGCTCATCCCTATTGATAGTCAGAAATAGTATATAGCAGAATGCATGAGGATAGATCAAGAGCTTGAGCATGATGAGGTTAAACCGAGAGAGAACAGCCAGATGGAAGAGCTTTTCAAATTAGAATAGGGACTAGGTGGGAGGATGGTTGGGGCAGGTTGTGAGACAGCGGAGGGAAGATAGAAGTAAGTGTGGATGTGGGGAAGAGACACAGAGTTTATAGAGATGCAAAGAATTTACAACAGGGAGGAACAACAGACTGAGAATCAGCACAGAATTAAACATAAAAAACTGTCAGTAAAGATATAATAGATGCAAAGATAAAAACAGTAATATTATTAGAGCTGAAACAATGTGGCAAAAGTTGTGTTGATTGAAGAATACCTTGCTGGCTTGTTTCAGAGGGAAGGTAGAGGTGAGTGTGGCTTGCTGGCTTGTTCGCTAGTTAGGTTGCACTGAAATTTCGTCCGCTAGTTCATTTCAAATAAGGGCTGAGAATATATCAGATAGACATGTACATTTTGTTTCCTTTTAGTGTTGTTCAAATAAATTTTTGGAAGAAATATATAGCGGCTTTTCGTCGATTTCAGGATCAAAAATCGCTGAAAAGCCAAAATGAACAAAAAGGATCAAATGTTTTAGAATTGACCTGATAATTTTTGGATTAATTTGGAATCATTTTGCCGTCAACAAAATTGCACTCTTTGTGCTATCCTAACCCCAACCTTAACCCTAACCCTAATACATGCAGAAACTGTAACACTAACAGTAACCCTAACCCTAACACGAAAAGAACCAGTAAGCCTAAATGTAGCCCTAACATTAACCCAACCCTAAAAGTAACTTTAATCTTAACCCTAGCCCTAACCTTAAACCTAACCCCTACCTAATACATACAGAAACAGTAACTGTAACTTTAGCCCTAACCCTACTTACTACATGTACAAAACAGCAGCTGTAACCCCTAACAGTAACCCTAACCCTACCACTAAAATAACCAGTAAGCCTAAATGTACCCTTAACATTAACCCAAAGCTAAAAGTAACTCTAATATTAACCCTAGTCGTAACGTTAACCCTAACCCTATCCCTACCGAATACATACAGAAACAGTAACTGCAACCCTAGCACTAACCCTACTTACTACATGTAGAAACAGTAAATGTAACCCTAACAGTAATCTTAAAACAAAGAGAAAAAGAAAGCATAACAGTAACCCAACCCTAATTGTAACTCTAATCCTAGCCCTAGATGTAACCCTAGCCCTAACACTAAACCTAACCCTATTACTGTCACAGGGGTACTGGTCGTGAGCCGAGGTGGGGCCCATATTTGAAGTTGATAGCACAGAAGGCAGGATTGCTGCTGGCTGCATAACAGGCAGATTGGAGATGAAGCACCAAACAACTGCACAATGAAAGCAGCAGAAAGGACACATCACTGAACAGCAGGAAGGGCAAGGGTTAAGGGGAGAACCCGATACACCAAACACTAATCTAAACACGGTCCTTAGATGGCCGTCTCTAAACTAAGGGAGGTTACTACTACTGCTGTGTGAAGCACATAAAATGAAACACAGCAAAGTACCAAGGGAAATATCAAGAGACGTAGTCAAAGAACAAAAGCCAGGTACGGTACACGGTCATGGAGTAAAACAGGAGAGAAAGGATAGCCCACAGAATAGTCACTAAACAAGCCAAGGTTGCTACACAGGAATATCACACAGCAAGGGTAAAACAGAAAATATATCCTTCAGTAGCAAGGAAGGGAAAAAACCAGGGGAAAACAACAAGGAAAAAAGCCAAAACAAATGGCAAGAACAAGACAAATGGAGGGACAAACGGAAACAGGGAACCAAAAATAGTAGGAACAAAATAACAGGCAGCAGATAGACCCTTATAATAGAGTCCTGCTGAATGGGAGTGACTCCCTTATAAAGGGAGAATGCCAGCTCTCTATGGTCAGGTGGTCAAGAACCTGGCAGGCTGCAGGAAAATCCTGGAGCGTAAGATCGAGATGGGTGGACCAGACAGAGGTAAGAGCTGGCCCGGTTCGGCTCTCTTATAGGACTGGAAACGTGACAACTTCATGCAGAAACAGCAACTCTAAACGTAACAGCAACTCTTATCCTAACACAAACAGAACCAGTAACCCTAACAGTAACCCTAACATCATTAACTCATCCCTAGACGTAACGCTAATACTAACACTAGCCTTAACCCTAAACCTACATGCAGAAATAGAAACACTAATATTAACACAAACAAGACCAGTAAGCCTAACAGTAACCCAATCCTATCCCTAATCCTAACTCTAGTCATAACCTTAACCTAAAGAACATTTTGGGTTATAGAGGGGGCAGTGGATTCAAGGAGGTGAAGAAGGGTGCTTAACTGGTAGTATGGAACGGAGGAAGTATATAAGGGAGATATAGAGGGGGTAAGGGTATGTGGGTGGTAAAGAGGGTGGGATAGGGGCTTAAAATAAGCACGGCGCCAGATTTTCAGACGATTCCGAAACTTTTAGGATCAATCCCCTTCCTTTCATTTAACTAATAAAAAAATGTTGCTTCCTCTTCTGCTTATCTTATTTTACAGGGAGGGGGCTACATCCCCAGTGGTCCAGCAAGGGAAGTAAAAGTGTTCCCTGGTGAAAGCGCACTCAGTCTGCAGCTCTACCTGGTGCAGACCATACTAATCGCTCCCTCGGTGATGGGTCAGAGTGCTCTGACCGGCCCCAGATGCTCCGGCCCACCCGGAGATATGTTGGTATCTTGGTGGGCCAGTCCTGGGTGACATGGAGGGACCCTCACATCTGTGGCACTTAGGCAAAATGCACAGGGTTGGGCAAGGACCCGGGCCCAATGGACCATTGGACCCCTTAACATATCGTGGGCTGTCACCCACTGATGGCAGCCTTGAAAATAATACTAATTAATTAATAAATAAAAAGTAAAACTTAGAAATATACGATGCACAGATATTATATATCATGAAGAACTCATGTTACATTGGAAGAATCGGGCGCCCGAGATGATATCATTCATGTGGATAATTTGGATCCCCGACAAAAAACAAATGTTTAGAACAACATCTTTATAGATATCTGCAGCCTTACGCGGGTGTGTCAGAGTGGAAACGAGTCTTATGGGGCTTCTGTTAGGTTCAGACAAAATCCCCATCTATGCTCTTGACTTTATCTGCACAGCGCAGCACATGATGATCCATTGCTGGAGGAAACGCACGTCCTGGAGTTCAAAGACTCGGATGAAAGCAACGCTCTCTCCTTGAAGCAGAAAGAACTCGATGCCGGCAATTTGTTACTTTTATTTTTTATTTCAGAGCTGTCACTGATGTCTTTATTTAATGTTATAGATTTTAGTTTTATAGAGACCTATTAAAGGGACACTCTACTCATCCTGAACACTTTAGTTTATAAAGTGGTCAGGATGTGAGGAGTGCCCACTCAGTGACGTGAGGTCAGTGACTGGTGAGGCACTGGCTAGTATCAGAGCCAGATATACACAGGTTACTTAGGTTCAGGTTCAGTGCTCCCCAGGATCTGGCTGCTCTCAGTGCTCCCCAGGATATGGCTGCTCTCAAGGCTCTCCAGGAACTGACTGCTCTCAGTGCTCCCCAGGAACTGGCTGCTCTCAGTGCTCCCTATAATCTGGTTATTTAGTGCTCCCCAGGATCTGGCTGTTCACTGCTCCCCAGGATCTGGCTGCTCTCAGTGCTCCCCAGGATCTGGCTGCTCTCAAGGCTCTCCAGGAACTGACTGCTCTCAATGCTCCCTATAATCTAGCTATTCAGTGCTCCCCAGGATCTGGCTGTTCACTGCACCCCAGGATCTGGCTGCTCTCAGTGCTCCCCAGGATCTGGCTGCTCTCAGAGCTCCCCAGGATCTGGCTGCTCTCAGTGTTCCCCAGGATCTGGCTGTTCTGATTGCTCCCCAGGATCTGGCTGTTCAGTGCCTCCCTTTCTCCCCATCTCCCAGCACCACCGATCTGGGGATATCTGGGGATATGGCAGGGTGAAGCAGAGGAGTTTCCTCCATCCCACCCAGCATCACCAGCAACTGGGATTTTGTTCCCGTCTGCTGTTCGCCAGATCGGTCGGAAATTGGCCCATAGAGAACTGTCGATTCGTCTATTCACAGAACGTCTAATTGCATCGAAATTTCAGCAAAATTCCCTGATTTTCAGTATTTAAATTCACCAGGTTTAAACAAGCGAATCCCATAGGTTTCAATCGATGTAATAAATGTAATATCTTTTTTTAAATAAATTTTAACACCATTTATTATTTTTATTTGTTATACTGTAAAAGCCCCTTTTATTTTCTTATTTTTTTAAAAGACTATTTTTATTCTTATTTTTTTAATATCTTTTTATTATTTTGTAACAGAACTTTTTATTATTTTTAAAGGATGTTTTTTATTATTTAGACACATTTTTACTAGATTTTTAATTGATTTAAACTACTGTAAGGAGAATAAGAGACCTCCTTTTTTTTTTCTTTTTCAGGTCGGTGGATTTCGCTAACGTGTAATAACTGCTTTGGTTACTCAATTGTTTGTTTATATTGCAGATTTTTGTATACTTGATTTTATCTTGATGACATACCAAGCTGTACATCACCTGCTTTGAAAAACGTTACCAAAAATTTATTACAATAAAAATAAATTTTAAAAAATAGTGAATTAGCCATATTTTCGCCAAAAAGTGACAAAATGTGCCAAGATAAAAAGCACTGAAATTGTACTCATTTTAGGTGCTTAGTGAATAACCCTAATATTGTGGCTGCCAACAGACGTTTCATTCATTGGATGAGATAAATGGGATTGCTGAATAAGCTGATTTCAGCCGCATTGTGGTGGAAGACAGCCTGAACGTGTACAGGTGTGATTGGCATCTCCCTGTGCAGAATTACCATGCCATGGGGGTGCAAAGAAGAAGCAACGAGTACCCCCTCGGGATGACAGAGGGACTACATGTAGGAATAGCTGTGTGGTTTTCAGGGCAGGCCCAACAGATACAAGGTGTTGCTGTAATTGCCATACACAGTCATTATGCAGCACATACAGATACAAGGTGTTGCTGTAATTGCCATACACAGGCATTATGCAGCACATACAGATACAAGGTGTTGCTGTAATTGCCATACACAGGCATTATGCAGCACATACAGATACAAGGTGTTGCTGTAATTGCCATACACAGGCATTATGCAGCACATACAGATACAAGGTGTGGCAGATTAGATCTGTATTTCTATCTATATAAGGGTCTGCCTGTATATATGTGTCTATCTGCTGGTTTATACATATCTCCTCTCCTCCATATAGAGTATATTCATATTTGTGTCTGGCCATTTGGTAAGTGTATCCCTGTGTTCACAGCTGAAATGTAATTAACATGGGTTGCTTTCTCCCTTGGGGGGAGGATATAACACGTAGCTGTAAAAAGGGAATTTCTTTGTACACTAACATGGAAAATCACACCTTGGCAGCCAGGTCGGCACCAAGAGATGGGGACACCATCTTCAAAGACAGGAAGCACATCCTTGATCTCTAAGAGGGGTCTGGAGGGAAGAGGGACGCCTTTAGGCAATTAAAGATTAATTGACAAGCTTACTGAGCATGAGCGAGAATTGCACTAAGGGAAATGGAGTCCAGGACACTGGTGGGGGCTGGAAAGATCAGGAAGTGTATAAATTCGAACACTGGCCATGTGCTTTTGGCTGATCACTTGGGGTACCTTCTAAAGAGGACTGATCTGTCCATGTTCCTACCTCCAGGCCCCAGGAGGCACCGATGATAGCTACTGATTATTCCGTCGTAAGTAAGGCTCTGTGATTAACACCTTTTTCTTTATATTTTGCTGTGTAGTGTGTAAGTAATTGATTTATTCTAGTTATAATTTTTTATGTAACCAAGCACTGTGATTCTCTTTATATCATAAATAAACAAAAAGTATTTAAGTTTTGACTCTGGCTGATGAAATCCACGCTAACTAAGAGATTGGGAGTATTGCTATTTGCTTTAAGCTCGGTTATATATAAGAAATTGCGTGTTGCGGTCGTCAGGAAACAGCAGGGAATTGTGGGATCCATAGTCACTGTCCGAGTCTAGGATAGTGCGGCTGCTAAGCCCTGCGTCTCCTGTTGCGACGCGCGTAGTGTCCGTGAGGACTGGTGGCAGCGTTACTAATAGAATAAGAAAGTGAGCTCTGGGATTGTGAGAGACGTAGTTAGTACGCGCTTCAGGAGAAGACTTGTACTGCGTTGCAATCCTAGGATCAGTATATCGCGCTCTACGTGCCTGTTGTGAGAGAAAGTGTGGCCAGGACGGGTAGAGAAGTGCGCGTAATTATCTGGGTCTAGGATAGATAGATAGTGTGCGGCTTAACCCGGCGTCTTTGCGCAGCAGCGCGCATAGTGGGTCGTGACACAGGGTGTTGCTGTGATTTCCATACACAGGCATTATGCAGCACATACAGATACAAGGTATTGCTGTAATTGCCATACACAGGCATTATGCAGCACATACAGATACAAGGTGCTGCTGTAATTGCCACACACAGGCATTATGCAGCACATACAGATACAAGGTGTTGCTGTAATTGTCATACACAGGCATTATGCAGCACATACAGATACAAGGTGTTGCTGTAATTTCCATACATAGGCATTATACAGCACATACAGATACAAGGTGTTGCTGTAATTGCCATACACAGGCATTATGCGGCACATACAGATACAAGGTGTTGCTGAATTGCCATACACAGGCATTATGCAGCACATACAGATACAATGTGTTGCTGTAATTGCCATACACAGTCATTATGCAGCACATACAGATACAAGGCGTCGCTGTAGTTTCCATACACAGGCATTATGCAGCACATACAGATACAAGGTGTTGCTGTAATTGCCATACACAGGCATTATGCAGCACATACAGATACAAGGTGTTGCTGTAATTTCCATACACAGGCATTATGCAGCACATACAGATACAAGGTGTTGCTGTAATGTCCATACACAGGCATTATGCAGCACATACAGATATTGCATTGCTAATAATCTCATTCTGATCACTACAAACCCCCATAAGCAGGAGATCTCACCATTTTATTATCTGTCTGCAGCACATTTACTGACACAAAGGCCATTTCTATCTGTATGCTGATAATGTAGACCCCGTGTGACACTGTGTGAGATAAGGGACGCCATCAAACATTTAGAACCTTTCATCCTAGCGATATTTTTGTAAAGGAGAAACCAATACATGAAAGATTAAAAATTTTGCTAATTTACATTATTTAGATTTTTTTTAACTATCTCAGAGAAACAATCTCTGTGCAGATTTTCTATTTTCCTCTTTATTTAACCGTTACCTTTGCGTCCCGTGTTTGGAATGAACACGTTAAAATCTTTTTCTAAAAAAAAATAAAAAAAATTAGTTGGTTGTGAAGGGGTTAATGACTAACGAGCCATCGCTCTGCCGTGAAAAACACAAAATCGCCACTTGTTTGTATAAAACGAGAGGAATGAGTAAATGCTGATTATATAAATTGGTAGAACAATGGATTCTTTGTGAGGGACACCGGGGAAGCAGATGATCGTTACCCCAGGGGAAGTGAAGATCATATGTTTATTCTGCGCTCTCATATCAGGATATGTTGGGCCGAGATCATCGAGGTGCTTCCTGTTGTGTAAGCTTTTGATGGACTGGTACATGGAAGGGCACCGTGCTGAACGGCAAGAGGACCACCGGGCTCATAGCTACAGGAAAATACACCGATCAGCCACTACATTAAAACCGCCTGCCTAATATCGTGTAGGTCCCCCTCGTGATGACGCGTTGAGGCATGGACTCCACAAGACCTCTGAACGTGTCCTGAGGGATCTGACACTAAGACGTGAGCAGATGTTACACAGGAGAGTCCAGTTCCTGCGTCCCACGGAGTGGACAGATTGCGGCCAAGAGGCTTCGAGACCACCCTGGTTTGAGCAACGACTCATGCGACCTGTCAGATGGACGCGTTTCTCAGACCCAGGTCGCTTTATCTGGTCTCTGTCCAGCACTCAAAGGCCTTAAGGAAGAGGTAACATCCTTGGCCCTCCAGATGTTTTACAACTATTATTATAATTATTATTCTTTATTTATAAAGCGCCAGCATATTCCGCAGCGCTGTACAATAAGCACAGTATAGACAGGGTTACAATACATTGAACAACATTTGACAAACAGTACAGGAGGAGATGAGGGCCCTATTCCCGTAGGAACTCACAATCTGGGAGGGTTGGGGTTGGAAACAGGAGGAGAGGACTGTAAGGTGAGAGTGATTGATGGTTGCGTCAGTGAGTTGGGTGGTCGCTTCCCTAAATAGGAATGTTTTAAGGGAGCATTTGAAGGAAGAGAAGTTAGGGGAAAGTCTGACAGTACGAGGGAGAGCGTTCCAGAGAGTGGGGGCTGCGCGTGTGAAGTCCTGCAGTCTATCATGGGAAGAGGTGATGCGGGGAGAAGCTAGGCGCAGGTCACTGTTTGACCTTAGGGAGCGGGCTGGGGTGTATTTGGTGATTAGTGAGGACAGGTAGTGGGGCGCTGAGTTAGTGAGGGTTTTGTAGGTAAGGATAAGGATTTTGAACTTAATTCTGCAGTGGATGAGGAGCCAGTGAAGGGACTCGCAGAGGGGAGCGGCAGAGACAGAGCGGCGGGTGAGGTGAATTAGCCTGGCGGAGGCGTTCAGGATGGATTGTAGGGGGGAGAGGCGGGACAGAGGGAGGTCAGATAAGAGATTATTGCAGTAGTCAAGTCGGGAGATTACCAGGGCGTGTATGAGTTGTTTTGTGGTGACAGCGGTAAGAAATGGCCGAATTCTGGAAATATTACGCAGTTGGTATCGGCAGGAGGAGGAAAGAGACTTGATGTGGGGGATGAAGGAAAGAGCAGAGTCAAGTGTAACTCCAAGACAGCGAACTTGGTTTGATGGGGAGATGGTGATACCCTCCACCGTGATAGAGAAGTCAGGAGGTGGGGAGGCATTGGAGGGAGGAATAAGTAGGAGCTCAGTCTTTGACATGTTGATCTTTAGGTGGTGGGAGGCCATCCAGGAGGAGATGCCAGATAAACAGTCACTGACTATCCTAACCATCCTAACGAGTGGCCAAGCCTCACGGGTGAGTTAGTTCCTAGTCATCTCTAGGACTAACATCTCTTTCCCCTGTCCTGCCTTAAGGTATATTATTAAACCAAGTCCATCGAGTCCCAGGTTTGTCATAGCGGCCAAGGACAGCCAGGGGGGCAGATGGAGATACACATTAAACCGTGACTAACAGGTCTATTCAAAGAAAGGTGAAACTCAGGAGAATGACTGGAGAAGTGAAAATTCTAGGTCAAAATAGCCATATCAGAAAAATGCTCCAATTTATCTCACTTTCCAAATCGGCTATTTGGTCTAGATTGTTCTCTTCTTCTGCCAGTTCTCCTGATTTTCACCTTTCTCTAAATAACCCTGTAAATTACCTTGTGGTTAAACGGTCATGGTGGTTGGAGTGTCCCTTTAATACACGTACACGTACCAGCTCGTGCGTTATGTCACACAAGCATTTATCGTAAAAGTACAAATATTCCCATGAAATTAAAAACAAATAAATTCTTTTTTTTCCTTATTTGGAGTTATCACCTGACTTCTGTATGGTCGTTTTCGTTAAAAGCTGTTTGAATTCAACTTGTATCTGAAATGAATATTAACCCCTTAAAGACCATGAATTTATGACCAAACAATTCCATCATTGGTCCTTAAGGGGTTAATAAAATCCTCAATCCAGCACAGAATCTGGGGGATATATTGAGATTTTATATTTGATGTGACTGGAAATAGAATTAATTGGTAATCAGGTAATATATATATATATAATGAAAAATCCTATTATCAGAGATGTGTGCTAAGACTGGGGGCTTCCCTGGATGGGTTGGCTTTCTTTTGCTTCCTTTCATGTCCCTGTCTATACTATTCTGTTCCTCCTAATCAGCTTGATTATAGCGAGTGTGATAATGGACTGCTTGGGATTATTTATATTGTAATAAATGAGTATTAAAATTGTTGTTATTAATATATTTTTAACAATAATAATTGTTAAATTCCACCAATTAATGATATGGGCTACACACGCCGTTTTGTTATGGATATATATATATATACAGTATACAGTGAACATATATCTGAATTACCAAGAATTTTAATAATAATGACAATTATAATAGTAGCAAATAATTACTGATATGTCAGTATGTTCACTATGTGTCAGTACCTGTCTATACATCTGTCGGTCTAGTAGTTGCCAGATCAGCCAGATTTTCCTGGACACATATTTATCTGTATCTATCTATCTATCTATCTATCTAATATCTATCTATTTTTATCACTTTATATTTAACTGTATCTATCTGTATCTGTATCTATCTATCTGTATCTATATCTATCTATCTATCTATCTATCTATCTATCTGTATCTATCTATCTATATCTATCTGTATCTATCTGTATCTATCTATCTATCTATCTATCTATATCTCTGTATCTATCTATATCTATCTATATCTATCTGTATCTATCTATCTATCTATCTGTATCTATCTATCTGTATCTATCTGTATCTATCTGTATCTATCTATCTGTATCTATCTATCTATCTATCTATTCTTCTATCTCTATCTATCTGTATCTATCTATCTATCTATCTATCTGTATCTCTCTGTATCTCTCTGTATCTATCTATCTGTATCTATCTATCTATCTGTATCTCTCTGTATCTATCTGTATCTCTCTGTATCTCTCTGTATCTATCTGTATCTATCTATATCTATCTATGTCTATCTGTAGCTATCTATCTCTCTGTATCTCTATATCTGTATCTATCTATCTATCTATCTATCTGTATCTATCTATCTGTATCTGTATCTATATATCTGTATCTCTCTGTATCTATCTATATCTATCTGTATCTATCTGTAGCTATCTATCTCTCTGTATCTATCTGTATCTATCTATATCTGTATCTATCTATCTATCTATCTATCTGTATCTATCTATCTGTATCTGTATCTATCTATCTGTATCTCTCTGTATCTATCTATCTGTATCTATCTATCTATCTGTATCTCTCTGTATCTATCTGTATCTCTCTGTATCTCTCTGTATCTATCTGTATCTATCTATATCTATCTATGTCTATCTGTAGCTATCTATCTCTCTGTATCTCTATATCTGTATCTATCTATCTATCTATCTATCTGTATCTATCTATCTGTATCTGTATCTATATATCTGTATCTCTCTGTATCTATCTATATCTATCTGTATCTATCTGTAGCTATCTATCTCTCTGTATCTATCTGTATCTATCTATATCTGTATCTATCTATCTATCTATCTATCTATCTATCTATCTATCTATCTGTATCTATCTATCTATATCTGTATCTATCTATCTATCTGTATCTATCTGTATCTATCTATATCTATCTATCTATCTATCTATCTGTATCTCTCTGTATCTATCTGTATCTATCCATCTGTATCTATCTGTATCTATCTATCTATCTATCTGTATCTCTCTGTATCTATCTGTATCTCTCTGTATCTATCTGTATCTATCTATGTCTATCTGTAGCTATCCATCTCTCTGTATCTCTATATCTGTATCTATCTATCTATCTATCTATCTATCTATCTATCTATCTGTATCTATCTGTATCTATCTATCTGTATCTGTATCTATCTCTCTGTATCTCTATATCTGTATCTATCTATCTATCTATCTATCTGTATCTATCTATCTGTATCTGTATCTATATATCTGTATCTCTCTGTATCTATCTATATCTATCTGTATCTATCTGTAGCTATCTATCTCTCTGTATCTATCTGTATCTATCTATATCTGTATCTATCTATCTATCTATCTATCTGTATCTATCTATCTGTATCTGTATCTATCTATCTGTATCTCTCTGTATCTCTCTGTATCTATCTGTATCTATCTATATCTATCTATCTATCTATCTATCTATCTATCTATCTATCTATCTGTATCTCTCTGTATCTATCTGTATCTATCCATCTGTATCTATCTGTATCTATCTATCTATCTATCTATCTGTATCTCTCTGTATCTATCTGTATCTCTCTGTATCTATCTGTATCTATCTATGTCTATCTGTAGCTATCCATCTCTCTGTATCTCTATATCTGTATCTATCTATCTATCTATCTATCTATCTATCTGTATCTATCTGTATCTATCTATCTGTATCTGTATCTATCTCTCTGTATCTCTATATCTGTATCTATCTATCTATCTATCTATCTATCTATCTGTATCTGTATCTATCTATCTGTATCTATCTATCTGTATCTGTATCTATCTATCTGTATCTCTCTGTATCTCTCTGTATCTATCTGTATCTATCTATATCTATCTGTAGCTATCTATCTCTCTGTATCTCTATATCTGTATCTATCTATCTATCTGTATCTCTCTGTATCTATCTATCTGTATCTGTATCTATCTATCTCAGTCTCTGTATCTATTTGTATCTATCTATGTCTATCTATCTATATCTGTATCTATCTGTATCTATATATATCTATCTATCTCAGTCTCTGTATCTATTTATCTCTCTGTATCTATTTGTATCTATATATCTGTATCTGTCTGTATCTATCTATATCTATCTCAGTCTCTGTATCTATTTGTATCTATCTATCTGTATCTATCTATTTGTATCTATCTATGTCTATCTCTCTGTATCTATCTATCTCTCTGTATCTATCTATTTGTATCTATCTATCTCAGTCTCTGTATCGATCTGTATCTATCTATCTGTATCTATCTATCACTCTGTATCTATCTGTATCTATCTGTATCTATCTATTTGTATCTATCTGTATCTATCTATCTCAGTCTCTGTATCTATTTGTATCTATCTGTATCTATTTATCTCTCTGTATCTATTTGTATCTATCTATATCTATTTGTATTTATCTATATCTATCTATCTCAGTCTCTCTATCTATCTGTATCTATATATAGTATCTATATACAGTATCTATCTGTATCTATCTGTATCTATCTATCTGTATCTATATACAGTATCTATCTGTATCTATTTGTATCTATCTATCTAAGCACCTATGTTTATTTATTTCTCTATCGGTCTAGCTGTATATATGTTTCTTTATCTATGTATGTATCTATCTGAATAATTTCATAGTAATAAAATGTTTTACCTAACGGAATCCTTTTGTTGCTACTTACTTGCCGTTCTCCCATAAGAGAAGTGATGCAACACGTCTGTCTCCCATCTTGATCGTTGAATAAAGTGTCGCTCTGTCTGTCTTGCGATTCTGAAGCTCGAGGTTTTGTGAGAGGACAGATGTGCAGAATACAGGGTGGAGATCGCCTTGTGATGAATGAACTCCTTTCTTCAGTCATTAAACCCACTGGAAGCGACGTGTAACACAACGAGTCTAAAGCTGAGCTTCATGTTATTCTTATTATTCTTGTGATTATTATTTTCCTCTTATAGTCTTGTTGTCTCCAGAGCCGCGTCTGAATGGACCGAAAGATATTAGCAGCTACTAGCCTGGAAAAATGATACAGCAATAACATGATATGAAGCACATCTTCCAAATGACCCAATTTAGAAAGGACCAAAAATCCCTTTGTTATTATTAATACAATACTTTATTGATATAGCGCCAGCATATTCTGCAGCGCTGAACAATGGGCACGATATAGATAGGGTTACAATACATTGAGACTGAACAACATTCTCCCTCCCGATGTCCATCATTTTATGGACTCCACCATATATTCAGGGTGTACGGTAGACTTGTTCACCAATTTTTTTTTCGGTTTGATTCGGTTCGGTTCGTTCGTATTTTGTAAATTTTCGTTTCAGCTCGTTTCGGCCGAGTTCCGTTTTGGTTCGTTTCGTTTTCGTTTCGTTTTTCGTATCGACTTTTTCGTAATTTCGGAAATTTTTCGTGTTTCTCGGAACGTCTGTTCTCCTCGTTTCAAAGTGTCTATTCGTTTTGACGTAAACTAATGGTTTTTCGTATCCGATATTTCTGTCGATACGATAATTCTGTCGATACAATAATTCTGCCATTGAGATTTCTCATGTTCTACAAGAAGTATACATTGAGATTTCTCTGGTTTCACAAGAAGGATACATTGAGATTTCTCTGGTTTCACAAGAAGGATACATTGAGATTTCTCTGGTTTTACAAGAAGGATACATTGAGATTTCTCATGTTTTACAAGAGGGATACATTGAGATTTCTCATGTTTTACAAGAAGGATACATTGAGATTTCTCATGTTTTACAAGAAGGATACATTGAGATGGGAATGATACAAAATTACAGAATCAGCGATATAACCAAAAAATACGTTGTCCGAAATTACTGAAATGGAACCGAAATCAGGAATGGAGCCGAAATTACGAATGGAACGAAAATGATTTTTGATTTTACACATTTCTAGTCCATTCGAAAATTCCGAACAAATTTTCGTTTCGTTTCGTAAATGTTTAGTTTTCGGAAAATTCGGATCTGAAAAGTTTTGTAAAATCGTCCGAATCCGAATGCACGGATCGGGAAATTTCGTGAAAATTCCGAAATTCCGAAACCCGAAACGCACATCCTTAGTGTACGGTTGTTTTTATATAACCCATATAGAGGTGTATTAAATGAGGCAAAAAACCCATAAATATATACATCTCATTTTGTAATAATATTCACTTATCTGTCTTTTCATTTGCCTTTGTAATACATTTTTTAAATTGTTGTAAAGACTTTATGGACACCCTGTATATATATATATAGTTAATTAACATAATCTGATAGGGAGCAGTTTGCCTTCACAATAAGCAGCGCCTTCCTTCGGACTAGTCATTCGTCATAATGATTTTATTACTTACTGATTGTAAGTACCGTATAT
The DNA here is from genome assembly GCA_009667805.1 of Leptobrachium leishanense. Taxonomy (NCBI): domain Eukaryota; kingdom Metazoa; phylum Chordata; class Amphibia; order Anura; family Megophryidae; genus Leptobrachium; species Leptobrachium leishanense. Next base: position 150,578,659 of record CM019069.1, read on the forward strand.
ACTCGGGTATAAGCCGACCCGTGTATAAGCCGACCCCCCTACTTTTTCCCAAAAAACCTGTGAAAACCTATTGACTCGCGTATAAGCCTAAGTATTTCAAAAATAAAAATAGATACCAAAAAAAAAATACCAATGAGGCATCAGTAGGTTAAATGTTTTTCAATATTTATTTCAAATAAAAACAGTAAACTAGCTCTGTAAATGTAAAAGAGGGTTACTGCATATGCAGCATTACCGCATATGTATGGCGGTCATTGGAAGGTATAGACTGATACCGATTATCGACCGCCTTTTGGGCCAATAACCGATATCAGATGACCGATATGCAGTATGAAGGAGTAATACAGGGCACAGCATTGATACCCAGGGGCAGTATGAAGGAGTAATACAGGGCACAGCATTGATACCCAGGGGCAGTATGAAGGAGTAATACAGGGCACAGCATTGATACCCAGGGGCAGTATGAAGGAGTAATACAGGGCACAGCATTGATACCCAGGGGCAGTATGAAGGAGTAATACAGGGCACAGTATTGATACCCAGGTGCAGTATGAAGGAGTAATACAGGGCACAGTATTGATACCCAGGGGCAGTATGAAGGAGTAATACAGGGCACAGTATTGATACCCAGGTGCAGTATGAAGGAGTAATACAGGGCACAGCATTGATACCCAGGGGCAGTATGAAGGAGTAATACAGGGCACAGTATTGATACCCAGGGGCAGTATGAAGGAGTAATACAGGGCACAGTATTGATACCCAGGTGCAGTATGAAGGAGTAATACAGGGCACGGTATTGATACCCAGGGGCAGTATGAAGGAGTAATACAGGGCACAGCATTGATACCCAGGGGCAGTATGAAGGAGTAATACAGGCACAGCATTGATACCCAGGGGCAGTATGAAGGAGTAATACAGGGCACAGCATTGATACCCAGGTGCAGTATGAAGGAGTAATACAGGGCACAGTATTGATACCCAGGGGCAGTATGAAGGAGTAATACAGGGCACAGCATTGATACCCAGGTGCAGTATGAAGGAGTAATACAGGGCACAGTATTGATACCCAGGGGCAGTATGAAGGAGTAATACAGGGCACAGCATTGATACCCAGGGGCAGTATGAAGGAGTAATACAGGGCACAGTATTGATACGCAGGGGCAGTATGAAGGAGTAATACAGGGCACAGTATTGATACGCAGGGGCAGTATGAAGGAGTAATACAGGGCACAGCATTGATACCCAGGTGCAGTATGAAGGAGTAATACAGGGCACAGTATTGATACCCAGGTGCAGTATGAAGGAGTAATACAGGGCACAGTATTGATACCCAGGTGCAGTATGAAGGAGTAATACAGGGCACAGCATTGATACCCAGGTGCAGTATGAAGGAGTAATACAGGGCACAGTATTGATACCAGGTGCAGTATGAAGGAGTAATACAGGGCACAGCATTGATACCCAGGTGCAGTATGAAGGAGTAATACAGGGCACAGTATTGATACCCAGGGGCAGTATGAAGGAGTAATACAGGGCACAGTATTTGTACCCAGGTGCAGTATGAAGGAGTAATACAGGGCACAGTATTGATACCCAGGGGCAGTATGAAGGAGTAATACAGGGCACAGCATTGATACCCAGGGGCAGTATGAAGGAGTAATACAGGGCACAGTATTGATACCCAGGTGCAGTATGAAGGAGTAATACAGGGCACAGTATTGATACCCAGGGGCAGTATGAAGGAGTAATACAGGGCACAGTATTGATACCCAGGTGCAGTATGAAGGAGTAATACAGGGCACAGCATTGATACCCAGGGGCAGTATGAAGGAGTAATACAGGGCACAGCACTGATCACAGTATGAAGGAGTAACACAGAGCCCCAGCAGACAGACCTGCCGAGCCGCCAGTCTCAAATGACAGCAGCGCCTGGAGCGGAAGACGCGCATTTCCGGCTCCTCCGCTACGGGGTGCTGCTGTCATCGAAGGAGCAGGCCGGCGCAGGCCGGGTGTCCGTGAAATTATCACGGACACCGGCGTGCCTTAATTCTACGGCCGGCGGGCCGGGTACGGCCCGCGGGCCGTAGGTTGCTGATTGCTGCGCTCCTTGACTCGTGTATAAGCCGAATCGCGTTTTTTTGACTCAAAATCTGAGTCAAAAAACTCGGCTTATACGCGAGTATATACGGTAGATTCATTAAGAATAATTACAGCATAAATAAACATTGTCGCAGTGATAATGCCCTGACAATGGAGTCTTGTTGTCTGTGCCCAAAAGCCCTGTGGCGCACTGTGCAATTAATGAGCTGATCTATAACTCAATAAATAGCACATTCCAGATTTATCCACTCGGAGCCATTCAGATATGTGATAATGGGATCTATCGATCGGCAGACGTATGCCGTGATTTCTAAGGAGCAAGGGTTTCGATCCCCGGCAGCAATTCTGCCCATAACAATACACTTTGATGACGATTGAGGGCAATTACGAGACTTAATGTGCTCTGAATCCAGGCGGCTTTATCTGCACTCACATCCCATATTATATGCACGTTCACTTGAGCAAAACATTTGCAATAATAATAATTACCTACTTTAACAGTATAAAGGGGGGACTCAATGTAGATTCTGGTTTTCCGACACACTGCCATAACGTTATATAACATTTAGCATTAAAGGAACACTGTGTACATTCTGACTACTTTATCTTTTTTACCAGGACCCGGCTGTGTAGAGAGTGACCCCCCTTCTGGTTTGAGCAGAAACTTGGTGTGAAGCAGAGGAGTTTCCTCCACCCCACCCAGCATCACCAGGCAGCCAGGATTTAGAATTTCCCTGCTGTCAGTCACCAGATCGGTCACTGGTGATGGCAACCTCTCTCAGACCACCCACAATAGCAGACGTCCTGAGAGAGGCAGATGATGGATTGATTCTATGCATGCGCGCAGATGTGATCCATTGTTCTGGGCAGGCTACGGAACTCGAGTACGTAAAGAATGCGTGTTCTGAGCGATGCGCAATTCTTGTTTCCTATGCAATGCAATTTGCCTAAGTACGCAAAGTGCGTAAAAATAGCCGCATGGAATTCTGGGTTCAGAAGCCCTGAGCTGACCAGGACAAGAAGCTCGCACCAAGGGAAAAAAGGGGAGTATTTAAAAGAAACAGAAAAACAAATTATTGAACAGAAGCTGTCAGTAACTTCTGCCCATTTTCTTATAATGGGGAAAGGGTGGGTGAGGGGTAGTGTTAATTAGCGTGTTCTTTTGTATGTAGTTTTCTTCACTATTTTAAAATAATTTCTCCCACTTCAGGTATTATAACTAAAAAAACATGGTTGCCATGTTTAATGTTAATGACTATTAGAAGAATTGTACTATGTTCTGAAAGATAGAGACATAAACTTGGGATTGAAATGCTGTCCTAATTTACAAGGATCTGAAACTCTGGCTCCACCAGATGTTTAAGGCCTACAATTCCCAGAATTCTTTGACTTTAATAGATGGCTGGAGAATCAAGAGGTGTAGTTCAGAAACATCTGGGTGGGGGGGGGGAGAGTTTGAGATTCCTGCTCTATAGTCATATAACTGTAGTGGAAATAGACTGGAAGATGGCCGCTATTATAAGCCAGGCGACCATCTTGTTCAGAATATTGGTTCACTTAAATATAACTAGGCAGGTTTTTAGCTGAAGCTATAATGAGGCACATGTAGAAATTTAGGAATGTGCTGAGATTACTAGAAAAACAATTAAAGCGCTGAGAGAGAGATCTCTGCTGTTCCCGGCACCGAAGAAAGATACTCCAAGGTCGTTGGGGCCCGCAGAAATACAAAGGAGTATAGAGATCAGGCCAGGTGCCATTTGTAACAAATGACTGAAGGCGCTAGGGAACCAGGCGCAGCCCGGAACAGTGGGAGAAACTAATTATGATTTACTGTTACTAACATGATGTTTGCCAATTTACAGCCAAAGTAATGGAATGTCTTTGTATTAGACTAAGGGAGGTATTAACCCACGTGGGGTGGGATAGCGTAACCGGGAGGTGGGCTGATTGGGAGGTACCTAATTGTGTATTTGGGATATAAGATTGGATGTCACGGGGAGACGGGCTCATTCTTTGCGATTGAATCCTGTTTGAGCATCTGTTGTGATATCACAATAAAGTTTGCCTTTCCTGAAGAGACTCGTGTTCAGACAATCCTTGCTCGTGTCCGGTCCGGCCTCGTCCCGAGTGAACCAAGTGGATTCCGCTAACATTTCTACATACAGGTCTATTCAAAGAAAGGTGAAACTCAGGAGAATTGGCAGGAGAAGAGAACATTCTAGGTCAAAATAACCAAACCAGAAAAATTCTCCCATTTATCTCACTTTCCAAATCGGCTATTAGGTCTAGATTGTTCTCTTCTCAGGACAATTCTCCTGATTTTCACTTTTCATTGAATAGACCTGATAGTGAATAGCATTTGGCATTCACAAAATATATAGGAGTTATAAAAAAAATGCAAGTAATGAATTAAAACCCCATATAAATGCCTTATATTTTAAATACTATAGCAGAATAATTTAATAATTAGGAGGTTTGAACTGGGAAGTAGTAGAATCTTTCAACCAGCCTCAAAAGGTATCTCTATGTTGCCTAGATATATATCTATCTAAATCTCTGTTTAATAAATGCATCAAAAGAGCCTGCTGGCTCAATTGACACGTTATTGTAAATAAAGTTGTTACAAACTACACCACTAGGACGTAGAACGGAGCTGGAAGGTGATTGGTTGTTATTCCACCAGGCTGCTTACATCGCTCTTCGTGATTGGTGGCGCCTCAGAGCGTCTTCCGCATAGCAACCGTTGCTAAGGCTTCTTGAAAGGTACACTTCCTGCTTCCCTTGCGAACGCGTTTTCCCGGGTTTGTGTCGCCTGCTCTTTCGTTGACACCGTGCCCGTTGGTTTTCTTTCGGTATGTCACGGCAGCTGTTGGAAAGGCTTTTTACTCCTGTTACAAATGTGACCCGCAGGACCATATCTCTTCCGGGTATCCCTTCATCACAGCACGTTTCATTATGATGAGCTTTATAGAGGTCGTAGGTCACATACCAGCAAGACACGGGCGTGATTTATGACGTCATTACAATATTAATATGGTCATTCTGCTGGTTGCTTGCATATCTGGGGACCCATGGATCAGTCCAGCTGGAATTGCTCAGGTTTGTTGCCATGATCTTTGCAGAGTAGGAGGGTTGCTAGATGTGCCATGTTTACCTGGACACATATAATTTATTCATGCTGATGGGCAGTGCATGAAAATTGCCACCCCCGAAGCATGTAGAATACGCTGCAGGTAAGAAAGAAAAAAGGAATCCCAGGTGACCAGCCTTGATTTCCCTCCTGCAGCATATGAATTATACATGTTGCTGGGCAGCACTTTTCCCTGAGCTCCCCTCTGCATGAAATAGTAATGCGTGATCACGAAAACATGGCTGATCTGGCAATCCTTGCTGGGCAGTAGCGTTGCCTGATCTGTCATTTTTTGCTGGGCACACATAGCTATTTCATGCAGAGGGAGAGCACAGGGAAAGGGCTGGCCTGCAGTATATCTCCTACGCTTCAAGTTGGAAATCGTCTGCCTACCCAAGGGAGCAATCCTCCTTTTTATTAGGTAGTTATTCAGTGTTGCAACTCTGAAAAACTTGGGTGTTTCACAAGAGTTTAATCCAAAGGGCGACTGGAGAAATTGCATTGTTCGACTTCTCATGTCGCTATTTGGATTTAAGTTTTGTGATGCCCTGGCGTTTTATCGGAGTTGCAACATCAGCAGGTTTCGGCGGCCGTACCTGAACAAGCCCCTGTTCTATGTCTCACCGGCACAGCATGATTCCTGCAGGGATTTCATGCACTGCCAATTGCCATGAATTTATTAATATTTGTTTATTTACATTGCTTTGCCATATTCTGCAATGTGGTACAGTGGATTCAGAATTTCCAATACATACTTGGACATGAGGTAGAGAGGCCCTGCTCCCTAAGGAGCTTATTATATAGCCCCGCCAGTCAATTTTGGCAGCTCACATCCTATGGTGCTGGAATAAATCCACTTTTGATTTAATACATGGGTTCTTGGAACTTCTTTATGCTGTTTCACATCCTATCCAGGCTGAGCCTTAATTTCTGGGGTGGCATATACACCCCATTTCTTTTAGATTGCAGCCTGAAGCATTAATTGTATTCAATTCTGTTGTAAAACAATGCTGCTAGTGTGCTATTCATGTACTACACCATCAACATATGAAAGATTTTCATTCTCCGGGATAAGAGATGCCCGATGGACCACTTTTTTTTTTTTCTTTTTTTTTTTTTTCAGCGTCAAATGCCTTCTACATGTTAATGGGCAGCGTATGAAACTGCATATAATCCATTTGCATTATCCAATACTTCTGTTATCCATCTGTATGAATGATCAATGTGTCCAGGAAGTACTGCTATTATTATATTACAGTAATAATAATCATTAATACATTTTTATTTTTAGGTCCCTAAAACCGAGCGTGGTTTGGCTTGATTAGGATAACGGTGCAACATGCTGTCTGCAGACCGTTCTCACAGGTACCAGTCCATAATGCAGAGATTTTCATATTTGTTTAATCTATATAAATACAACACAGGCTCTTGCAGGATTTGACAATCTTGTTACTGAGTCTTGGCCATCTCCAGTTAGGAAATACCGAAAATGAGGTAAAATGGCCACACTATGTTATGTTATTCTTTCACGCTGAAAAGGAAAACCTGTCAGATCTGCTTATAGTTGGCCAGTGTGCTGCATGGTGTTTTAATGTCTTGTCTATATACACAGGTTGTTATCATTGCTGAACCAAGCAATCCAGCACTGCAAAGAAGAAGAGAAGAAATTGGAAGAGGAGGTCAGACAGTACCGGGATCTCCTGAAATCATGGTAAGTTATTGGACGTAACACACCGGGCGCTACAAGGGATCTATGACCTGTTTGTGTTGTGCAGGTACTTAAGGAGAGACGAGTCATTCTTTTTTCTTGACTTTTTTTCTAATATCAGCAGGAGTGTTTATTAGTTTGCAGTTTTTTTTGTTTTTGTTACATATGCTAATGCTAGGCTGGCAGGGCGTGAGAATCACATCCACTGGAGTGTCAATGTTTTGATGTTAAAACACTGTGTGAGGCAGAGTAGTTTCCTCCGCCTACACCAGTGTCGCCATGCAATCACTAGATCAGTCACTGGTGATGTCAACACAATCTGCAGACAGTTACAAGTTTTTATAAAGCTGTAACAAGTTACATAGCGCTGTACGATGGGAGGCAGGATAACAAATATAGATAGAAGTTAAACACACAGAACAGTAGGAGAGAGGAACCTGCTCAAGCGCTTACAATCTAAGCGGATACGGGTGACACACTAGGTGAGGGTGAATAGAGAATATGAAGTAGTGGGGTGCATGTGGGCTGTGTGGGAAGATGCAGTAGGAAATGAACAGAGGGGGATTAGCGAGTGAGATGATTAGGCTTCTCTAGTGTGTTTTCAGAGCCTTCTTGAAGGACTGGAGAGACGGGAGAGTCTGATGTTGTTGTGGGGGAGGGAGTTCCAAAGAAAGGGGGCAGCTCGGGAGAAGTCCTGAAGGCAGGTGTTGGGGGTTCAGGTACGTGAAGCTGATAGCATCAGCTCATTGGCAGAGCGAAGTGCTCTGGATGGGATGTACCTGTTAGTGAGGAGATGTAGGCAGGGGCGCGGTTATTGAGAGCTTTGTATGTGAGCACCAGTATTCTATAGGAGCCAGTGTAGAGATTGGCAAAGGGGGGAGGTGAGGTGGATGAGCCTGGCACAGACTTTCATAACAGACTGCAGAGGGAGAATCTGGGATCTCTTAAGGCCAGAGAAAAGGAAGTTACAGTAGTCAAGGTGGGAGATAATAAGAGCTTGGATGAGCATTTTAGCAGAGTCCTGATTTAAGACAGGGATGAATGGGTGCAATGTTTTTTAGGTGGAAGTAGCAGAATTTGGTTAGCGACTGAATGTGAGGAGTGAAAGAGTTCAGAGTGGTGTCACCCTTTCTCAGACATTCTGCGATAGCGGACATCCTGAGAAGCAGCCGATGGTTTGATTCTGGGCATGTGCGCAGCGCTGATCCATTGTTCTATGCGGGTACTCCGGACCTTGTGTAATGCACGTGCTACGTGATTTTCGTAGGTACACAAACTGCATAGAAAAGCTGCAGGGACTTCTGTATTTTGGAAGCCTCTGAGCTGATTGGCGTGGTCAGCACACATCAAGGGAGAAAAGTAGTATTTGCGCTTTTAAATAAAAATTTGTTATTAATAAAGCAGTAACATATTTTGCATCACTTTACAATGGCTTCGATCCATGCATGAATTCACAGAACACTTTGGCACAGAGAGCACAAAAGATGATGTCATCACTGTAAACTGTAGTCATATCAACTGGGAAATGACCAAGCTTTATCCTGATCACTGTGCGTGCCCACCTCCCTTTACACGATTAATTGCCAGTCTGTTCTGTGGCATTGTTGTTTTGCAAACAAAATGAGGTTCTAGTTGTGACTTTTGACTTCTTGACAGAAGAGGTAAACTTGCGAGAATTAATGTTTCTGCCAAATAGCAGAATTTTTTTTTTATTTATTTTACACATCTTTTGGGAACAAAATTCGAGATCTGAATTGTGACATTGTTGATGATTTTGGGAGACTGGGTATAAAATAATGTATGTGCATATAGGCACTATTTTATACCCAGTGTCCCAAAATCTCCAACAAGGTGACATTTAGGTCTCGAATTTTATTGCCAAAAGATGTGTTTTTAATTTTAAAAAAACACACTATATATAACACATTTATTGTCTTTGTAAACTCTTGAGCATTACAGATTCTTTGTACATGCCAGTAGCTTCTGATTTTCTATGCATAAATTCCCAAGTGATGGTTCTGCAAATTAATGGGTGTTTTCAATCATCGCACAAGCTTCTTTCATGCAGTGGAAGGACCAGGACTAGCTGAGATGCTCAGCCAATCTCCTGGTGAAGACTCAGACCCATTGAATTTACTGCAAAAGTGGGTCACTCTAAGACGAGTAACTGTGTTTTAAAGGATGGGGAATTCTGCCTACGTTGTCTGTTTTTTTTTTTTCTTCCCCTTGTTGTATGATACATGCAGTAATTATGTATCAAGGGAAATTGTTTCTTCTTGTCTACAGCAGAACAATAACGATTCATCCGGAGGGAAAAGTTAATGTGTAACATACCCATTACGAGCAGTGTTACTTTAGACAAACAGGTTTAATTACTTGATTACCCCCTAAAAAAGAAATTTAATAGACGCAATCGCACAGTGATCAGGTTATATGAGCTTTAACTGATTCTTTTTATCTTTCCAAAAGGAAAACAGACGGATATGAGGACGCAGAGGAAGATGATAAACCAGGGGAGGTTCCAGGTAAGCCGTTTATTACTAAGGCATAAATTGAAACCTCCGGCTTTCACCCTAATTATATTTTAGTAAAAGACACATAATTTATTAATGTTTTTCATAATTCTATGCTCGCTATTTCTTGACCGCATATGCTTTGATCACCTACACACCTTTCTGTCATCTCTGACATATTGTTGGCTCTCTTCTGATCAAGCATTAGATGGCCTTATGTGACCTCAATATACATTATTTATATATATAATCAGTTGCTGTGGTGTGCGGGGAGCTTCTGCAACAATGAACGCACTTATTGTAGATACTGATTGCCCTACGGGTCCCAAGCACCCACTACAGCTGGTCATCATGCCTAGCTCCTGCTGATGAGGGTCCAGCAAACCCGAAACAGAGCTGTCCTAGGAGTGGCTTTGACCAGTTGCATAAACCTTATCTCTGCTAGAAAGCCACAGTGTGGCATAGCATTGGCTTTTTTTTTTTTTTTTTTTTTTTTTTTTTTAGGGATCTGTGTAATAACAGACCCAGGATGCATAAAAGTGGGACAGATGTCATTTGCATGTCTTACCCAGAGTTCCTTGCTGGGGAATGTGGCACAGGAGCTCTGGGATGCTTTGTGTGGGGGGCTTCTGCAATAATGAACACCCTTATTATAATGGGCAGGTCTTTTATCTCACTTTTTGTCCTCCACCACGGTGTGTGTGTGTGTGTGTGTTGCAGAGTACATTTACACATCCCAGCAATTCAGAAAACTGCTTACAGAGCTCATGTGCTACATTCCCCGTATGCAGCAAAGAATTCTGGGTCGGACCTGCAAGCGAAGTCCACAACTTCTCACTTTTTTTGCATCCTGAGTCTGTATTAACACAGAACCCTCCTTCCCAATGCCATATTAACCCTTTCGCTGCTGAGGCGTTTCACACCTCTGTGCTGAGGTCATTTTTACCGATTTTGCTCATCATGTTTAAACGTGTTTTGAAGGCTTATTTTAGTATATGACCCAGACATATTATATATCGTTCTTTCCGTCAGACTCGGCAGATTCATAATATGTCATTATTATATGTATACGTCATGTACTGTCTGTATATTATAACAAAAAATGCAATAAAATATGAATTTTCAATAATTTACAACGTGTAAAGTGTTTTTTTTTTCACATTTTAACATGCGAGCAATTGCGGTTATATTTTGTATGGGGTGCGCTTGTTAAAAAAATTAGAGATGGGGTCTCGTTACATTTTTTTTTTTTTTGGGGAAAATTACGCGATTTTTAACAAACGCACCGCATACAAAAATCGTTAGTGCAGCATCATTGTTCACATTATAATTGAAATGGGAACAATATTGCTGCATTAACAAAAAAAAAAAACTTGTTTGTGTTTTTTTTTTTTTTTTTACCACTTCGCTGCGGCGGACGCGCTCAGCGCGTCCAACCGCATGTCACGTTCCATGCGGTGGACGCGCTGAGCGCGTCCAGCCTTTGGGGTCAGCGTTCGGCCGGGTTCCGGCCGATCGCTGGCCCCCCCGGTGCGGGCTGACATCCTCGATGTCAGCCCAGCGTCCGGAACCGCCGCTGGGCTAATTAGGTGTCATCGCGGCAGCGCGATGACACCTAATTCAGGCGCCCCCCCTTCGGACCTCTCTCCCTCCCGATTGGCAGCGTTGCGGGGGTTAACCCAGGCACCATTTGGAAGGGCACAGCCTGCCCTTCCAAATGGTACCTGGCATTAACCCCTGGGGAGCCGGATCACGAATCGGCGCTGAAAAGCGCCGGTTCGTGATCCTTTCCCGGAGCTGGCCGACATCTTGGATGTCGGCCAAGCCTCCGGGAACTCCCCCTGAGGACTGGCGTCATCGTGCATAGCATGATGACGCCAGTCCTGGAGTTAACCCCTAGCTGCCACCAGTGGTGGAGATAGGGGGTTCATTGGAACCCCCTATCTCCCGATCCGTGGCAGCTAGGGGTTAAAGTTTGGTATTGTTGGATCGGCCAGAGCATGGCCGTTCCAACGATACCAAACACGAAAGTGAAAAAGTTTGTAAAAAATAAATAATTAAAAAAAAAATTATAAAAAAAAAATCTTTTTCTTTTTTTTGGTTTGTTAATGCAGCAATATTGTTCCCATTTCAATTATAATGTGAACAATGATGCTGCACTAACGATTTTTGTATGCGGTGCGTTTGTTAAAAATCGTGTAATTTTCCCCAAAAAAATGTAACGAGACCCCATCTCTAATTTTTTTAACAAGCGCACCCCATACAAAATATAACCGCAATTGCTCGCATGTTAAAATGTGAAAAAAAAACACTTTACACATTGTTAATTATTGAAAAATCATATTTTATTGCATTTTTTGTTATAATATACAGACAGGTCATGACGTATACATATAATGACATATTATTAATCTGCCGAGTCTGACGGAAAGAACGATCTATAATATGTCTGGGTAATATACTAAAATAAGCCTTCAAAACACGTTTAAACATGATGAGCAAAACCAGTAAAAATGACCTCAGCACAGAGGCGGGAAATGCCTCAGCAGCGAAAGGGTTAATATTTTTTAATTTTTATTTTTTTTAAAAAACTTTTTTCACAGTGGTGTTTGGTATCGTTGGAACGGCCATGCTCTGGCCGATCCAACAGTACCAAACATTAACCGCTAGCTGCCACGGATCGGGAGATAGGGGGTTCCAATGAACCCCCTATCTCCACCGTTGGTGGCAGCTAGGGGTTAACTCCAGGACTGGCGTCATCGTGCATAGCACGATGACGCCAGTCCTCAGGGGGAGTTCCGGAGGCTTGGCCGACATCCAAGATGTCGGCCAGCTCCGGGAAAGGATCACGAACCGGCGCTTTTCAGCGCCGATTCGTGATCCGGCTCCCCAGGGGTTAATGACAGCCACCGTTTGGAAGGGCAGGCTGTGCCCTTCCAAGCGGTGTCTGTTTTAACTCGCTACTCCCCGGCGATCGGGAGGGAGAGAGGTCCGAAGGACCTCCCCCCCCCCCCCCTTTCAGGCGCCTCCTCCGCACATGCGGGGGGGTGCCTGCATTAGATGTCATCGCGTCGCCGCGATGACATCTAATGTCCCCGCCGGGGTCCCGGATTGACGGGCTGACATCCAAGATGTCAGCCCGCACCGGGGGGCGCAGCTATCCGCCGGAATCCGGCGGATTGCTGCCTCCTGTGCTCGGACGCGCTGAGCGCGTCCGTAGCACAGGAGAACCACTTGGCTGGACGCGCTGAGCGCGTCCATAGCAGGCAAGTGGTTAAATGGCTTTTTTTTTTTTTTTTTACCAAAGGTCAGACTATGCCACCAGTCAGTCACTCCTGTACTGCTGTTTCGGGCTCATTGTTCCCTATTTTAGTGCAAGGTAGTCTTGTGTACGAAATAAGGATTATTTGGCTGCCAAACAGGTGCAACAATTATTCTTCAAATGTTGCCATTTAGGCTAGGGTCAGACTGAGGCAGTGCGAACGCGCGTTCTGGCGCACTTAATCACGGCCGCACTAGCAGCAGATGACAGGCAATGACGGCCAATATACGACGTACGGTCGCACAAAAGTCCGGCCGCGCAACGCAAGTGGAAAATGAACGCATTTTTTCGAGAACGTTAAACCGCTGGTACTGACGTACAGAGTGCGCTGCGGCCGCATGGCAGCGTGTGTGCGTGATTAGGAGATGTCAGACGCTGCTAGTGTGCGGCCAACATAACGTTCAAACAGCCGGATTTCCCTAGACTTCTTTTCACCCCATCGTCATGAAATACGTCCAGAATTGCGCATCGTCTGACCACTTAAGCGTATTCCGTGAAAAAATGCGTGCGCACGCATCGACGTACATTTTGACGGTGGCCGCAGAAAATGCGCTCATCTGTCCCTAGCCTAAAAAAAAGTAATCACTCCAAATAGCTCATAACATAAACGTGTAATTTTTCTGTGTAAACGCGGAGTAGAATAAACATGAAGACTTATATTTTTCACACAAATTGTCCCTTGTTCTGTCCCAGGGCAACATGGGAAAAAATTTCAACAAATCATAGTGCAATTGTTTTTTTTTTCTTATCGCATCCATATGGTTTTTCACTTTTATTTGTTTTCTTTTTTTATGATACCCTGGGATGGAACATATAAGTATTCATGTTTATTCTACTCAAAGTTCGCACAGCGAAATTGCACGCTTGATTAGTGCTTATGTTATGCGCTGTTTGGTGTGTTGACTCTTTTTTCTTGGATATATAATAAAGTGTTTGTCGTGAGTGCAATTCTCAATTTTATATCAAGTCAGGAGGCTTCATATTTTGCAATCTCTCTTTGCTGTTGTGATTTAGTAAAGAGAAGAGTTTTACATAGCAACAGTAATAACCAATAAACAAATAGCATTCCCACAAGAGAGCAGTAAGCCCCTCCCACAGCCTCTTCTCTTTGCTGCTGACGACCAGGTGAGACGTTTTTGAAACAGCTCCTGGTTGTCAGGCCTAGTTTAATTGTATTTTACTGTATTTTCGATCTTTCTGTAATTTTATTATATGGTTTTTCTACTGTATTACTGTGGATTTAATCTGTTTTCCTCCATAGGTTCGCCCCTGCTGTGCGGGCACTCTCCCGCCTGCAGGTTGACCTTTGCCACCTGCTTGTGGTTTCCCAACGGGACGAGCGTTTTACACCTCTGATCGTCGGGTGACTATCGGCGATGTTTTGCCACATTTTTAGCTGATTTTTTTTGCACTTAATTACCCGTTGTGCGGCTTTCCCAGTTTTAAACGTGCGTGCGGTCTTTTCTCCTCAGAGCGTGGTGTTTTTACTGCGCTTGCGCACCCTGGCGGCCATTTTTGGGTTTTTTTCCATATGCGTTTGCCGCCATTCGGAGCTCGCAACGCTGACAGGCGGCAGCACACTTCACGCGCCCTGAGAAATAAACAGCCTCCGCTTCCCTGCAGGACCCCGCGGTTAACTCGGGTGAGCCCCGATATATTCGTATACACCAAGCGGCATTTTGTTATTACCAGCCCGCAACACATCGGGTGAGCCCCGATCACACAGAAATATATATATTAAAGATCTGCAACGGGTGAGCCCCGTAACTCCCGATTATTTTGATGGACCCATCACAATTAAACCCCATCAATCAGGAGGAGCTTAAGGCCTGGCTCCTTACTGCTATTTCCGAGACCCTACCCATAGCCCTGGCAGCTTTACCTCCACAGCCGGATCGTCCGGTGCTTTCACGGGCCCAGTCCCCGGCTCAATCTGTGGACTCTCAGTCCGAAGCTGCCGCACCATCACGCAAAAGACCCTGGAAGGGCCAGTCTGACTCCGCAGGCAAGGGCCCGCTAAAAAATCCTCTCGCATTTCTGCCCACCATGAAGGGGACGATATTTGCGACCTGGAGGATTACCGGGCTGATTACCCGGAGGATGAAGGAGCAGAGACCGCCGGTGACCCGCCGGCTACTCCTAGCTCAACGGGTGAGCCCCGTTCTGATGCCATGGCCATTGTGCCTCTCTCTGCCGCGCCAGTACCGCCACGCTCCCTGGTGTCCTCGGATACCCCATTGTAGATGCTCGATGAGTACCCTCTTTCGACCCGCGCACTACTACCCACCCCAGGTCTTCGGCCTAGCTCCCACCTGACCACGTAGCCGAGCTCCTGTGCTTTTGGCTACGCTGTCCATTAGAAAAAGCAGACAGGGCACGTTTGCGCAAAATGCCCCCGCCCGCCCTTGCCAGACAAGGTCTCTCTTACCCCGGTATTCGAGGATTTCATCACCTTCATGGGTAAGGCTGGCAGGGATCCTCGTCGCGGTCTGGAACAGGACCTCCGTGTCGCTCAGGACAAATTGCTAGACGTTTTTGGCCCCCATTCCGTTAATTTCATCATGGCGGACAAAGCATTAACTAACAATACGCCGCTAGACCCCCGCGATGGTCCGAGAATGGGCACAGCATGCTCTCTGCCTTTTAGGTAACGCCAATGTTGGCATCTCTTCCGAACGCCGCAAGGCGGTGTTTTTTCGTTTTGATGCAAAACTTACCAGCATGTGCACCAAGGAGTTGGGTCCTGCAGCTAAGGGATTGCTGTTTGGGGATTTCTTCTTAAAAGAGCTAACTGTAAGGTTAAGGTCTATACGAACCTGCACAAGGTCCAGTATAATATGAAAAGAGTCTTCCACCCACAGACTCGTTTTTCCTCCAGGGCTGGCGCACAAAGAGGTCGGTTCGCCAGCCGATACAACAACTCCTATAGACCTCGCCTCACCACCAATCAGAGCACGGATGTGCAATATAGACCAAGCTCCTCGGAGTTCCCGTCGGTCGCGGCTTCAACAGCCCTCGGCCCGAGTTACTGATAGACAGGGAGCTTCGTTCCCTGCAGTTAAAAGGGGCCATCCTCCCTGCACTAGACCACCCACGCTTCATAAGCCATGTGTTCCTAGTACACAAAAAGTCTGGGGATCTCCGTCCGGTCATAAATTTGAAAGCCCTCAGTGCCTTCGTGTCCTATCGCCACTTCAAGATGGAGGGAATACACCTGCTCAGGGACCTCCTCTGAGACGGCGACTGGTTCACAAGACTGGACCTCACAGACTACCTTATGGTCTCTGTCAATCCTGCAATTTTACTGGCACCACGACCTCTGGCAGTTCACCTGCCTACCGTTCTGCCTCAGCTCCGCGCCATGGTGCTTCACAAAGCTCCTCAAACCGGTTATGGCCTTCATACGCGCTCAAGGCATCAGGACCATCATCTATCTGGACGAGATACTAATACTGGCTCAGGATCCCGTCCAGTCACCCGGCCTTAGTGGTTACACTCCTGCAAGACCTCGGGTTCATGATCAACGTGGACAAGTCGGCACTTCGTCCAGCCCAAAAGGTCACCTTCCTGGGATTTGAAATAGACTCCACGTCTTGCCAACTACGTCTCCCTTCGCAAAAGCTTTGAACCATCAAGACCCTACGAGGCGTCCTGACGGACACCCTCTGCCTCTGAGATCTGGCGAGAGTTGTAGGCCTACTCTCTTCCTCCATCCAAGCCATTTTCCCGGACCCATTGCACTATCGGGAGATGCAACGTCTGAAGACTACATACCTCTGCCTCAATCCCTTCTACGACTAGTTGGTCCCTATCACCCCGGAGGTTCAAGTGGAGCTCCTATGGTGGCTGCAACACATGGAAGCATGGAATGGGCGTACTTCATACTGGAATCGGACACCAGCTAATCGGGCTGGGGAGCGACCTGCGGGTCCGTGTCCACAGGAGGTGCATGGACGCCAGAGGAACAGTACCTTCACATCAACTGCTTGGAGCTCATCGCCGGCTCCTTGGCTGTCCGCAGTTTTACCCAAGACCTCAGGGACTGCTCTCTACTCCTCCAAATGGACAACATCTCCACGGTCCAATATGTCCACCGGCTAGGGGGCTCCCGTTCCAAGCTCCTTTTGGACCTTACGCTCTCCCTTTTCAACTACTGCCTGAAACGGAACATCTCCCTCACAGCTGAATATCTGCCCGGTTCATCAAACTATGTGGTGGATTGGGTTTCAAGATACTGGAGAGACTCCAGCGACTGTAAATTGGACGTTGAGACGTTCCAACACTTGTCGATGCTGAGAGGGCCTTTTTCATCTCGATCTGTTCGCTTCCCGCTTGAACCATCAGACGCAGGCCTACTTCAGCTGGCTTCCAGACCCGCAGGCGACAGCAGTGGACGCTTTCCTCCAACCATGGCCACCGTCGGGAGCCTACGCTTTTCCACCATTCCCGATGATCACACGCACGATCCAGGAAGTCCGCAGACGGAGGATTCAGATTCTCCTAATCACACCCCTGTGGCACGCTCAGCCCTGGTTTCCTCTGACGTTGGAACTTTCTTGTCTCCACCCGCTTCTGCTACCGTCCTTCCACTCAATTCATCTGGACCCTCAAGGCAGGCCACACCTGTTGGTTTTGGAGGGCAACCTTCCCCTGGTGGCGTGGACGATTTCCAGGGACCCTGCATGCTGCCAGGCCTATCAGATGCAGCTCGCTCCTTATTATGGGGATTCTGGGCTCCTGGCACAAGAAAGAGCTACCGTTACACCTGGAGAACTTGGTGTAGTTGGTGTGTGCAACAACAGGCTGATCCCGCTACAGCCCCTCTACCTCTTTATACTTAATTTTTTAGCGGACCTTTCCACGACCGGAAAATCATACCGTACGGTTAATCTGTCCCGCTCGCCCATTTCGGCAGCTCACGCTCCCCTGGGTGGCGTTCCTGTGGGTCGGGACCCTTCCGTGTGTCGTCTCCTCCGAGGCATTCGGCTCGCTCGCCCGCCCGCCGGCCCCTAAAGTATGCTCATTTCTGGGATGTTGTGCCGATGCTCGAGTTCCTGCGTAGCTGGCCAGATAATGATTTGCTGTCCCTCCATCAGCTCTCGGCTAAACTAACAGTCCTTTTAGGTTTGGTGTCCTTTCGACGTGTCTCAGATGTTAGGGCCTTCGATACGCACGCTGTGGCTTTCTCCCCTGAGGGCGTAGTTTTCACACTTACCAGGCGTACTAAAACACTTTCTCCGGAGGTTTCCTATCCTTACTTTCCTTCTGATCCCCTATTGTGTGTTGCTCGTTGTGTTTCCACTTACCTCTCTCGTTTGCGTCCCTTGCGCTCCTCTCCTACTGGCCAACTTTTGGTCTCCTATGTCTCCCCTTACAAACCTGTCTCTTCACCTACCCTCTCTAGATGGGTTTGCTGGCTACTCTCCCTTGCGGGTGTTGCTCCTCACTTTGGCGCGCACTCCGTGCAGGGCACGGCGGCTTCCTCTGTTGCGGACGCCGGGGGTTCACTGTCCAATATACTGGCGGCTGCTGATTGGTCCAGGGCGGTTACGTTCCGTACCTTCTATTTTCGCCCTTGTTCCCATGCATCTGGGGCTCTAGTGCAGCTTTAAAACTGCAAAATATGAAGCCTCCTGCCTTGATATAAAATTGTGGATTATTCCAGCCTTGGTGTTAGAATAATCTTAATTTTAATAAAGACAGGAGGCGAATATTTTTCCCTCCCGCCCATGCCCTGGTTGTTTACATTTACCGCATTTTCTACTGAATGAAAAAAACTAAACAAAACAAAAAAAAAACGACTTCAACGACTCTGTGTCCATCATTTCTCTAATTGTTTTTCCCTCCATTAGTAGGATTGGATGTTTGCATGTCTAGTTAGTCTAGGGCTAGTCTTCTCGACCTTGTTCATAGTGTTCTTGATAGCTCTTCGCTAGTGAGTTAGTTACCTGCTGATTGACATGTTTCCATCGCATGTTACTTTCACGTATCCTCTGTTTTCTCCTTAGCCTGATTGGACTCTGTTGCTCTGCTGGTCTGCAGTTCTGTGACTCGCCTGTTTAACTCCGGTTCCTCCTGTTCGGCCAGTTGACGTCAAGTTCACTTAGGTTTCTTCATCTTCAGTTGTTCCGGACTTTGTTTCATGGACATTCCTGCTCGTCCCGCACGCAAGAAAAGAGGCTGTGGGAGGGACTTACTGCTCTCTTGTGGGAATGCTATGTAAGGCTGGGGTCAGACTGAGGCAGTGCGAACGCGCGTGCAGGCGCACTTAATCACGGCCGTAGTAGCAGCAAATGCCGGGCAATGACGGCCAATATACGAAGTACGGTCGCACAAAAGTCCGGCTGCGCAACGCAAGTGGCAAACGAGCGCATTTTGTCGAACGTAAAACCGCTAGTACGGTTGTACAGAGTGCGCTGCGTCCGCTAGCGGCGTGCGTGCGTGAATTGGAGATGTCAGACACTGCTAATGTCCGGCCAACATAACGTCCAGATGCACAAAGTGTTTTATTAATGATCCGTACAAAATCACGAACGCAAATGCGCATCGTATGACTGCTATCGCGTATTCCGTGAAAAAATGCGTCCATTCGTTCGAACGCACTTTTTCACAGACAACGTGAAAATGCGTTCGTCTGACCCTAGCCTAAAACTCTTTGCTGCTGTGATTTAGTAAAGAGAAGAGAATGCAAAATATTCGCCTCCTGTCTTTATTAAAATTAAGATTATTCTAACACCAAGGCTGGAATAATCCACAATCATACTGAAAGCGTAAGGACTTGTTTGTGAAGCTGCTTACGGATAGGACCAGTGCAGGAACAATGCTGTCACGGTAGTAGCTGTGAAACCTGAGGCCGATCGCAAGGTCAAACAGGCCTGTAGTCGTGGCAGGGGTTAAAAGAGAGCTATGGTTGGTTGTGCATAGGTAGAGGTCACCCAAAAGACAGGAAGTCAGGCCAGGTCAAAATACAGTAAATTTGTATAAAATGGGTAAAATAGACACTGATTTAGTCTAGTTTCTTTCATAATGGTGTGTAAACGTGTAATTGCCTTCATGTGTTTTTGGGGTGGAACTATATCATCTGCTGATGTATGGTTAAAGGGACACTACCACTCACATAAGCTGTAACTAGGTTAATTGTTCGCTACAAACAAAATCACATTATAAAACACATGCTGATTTTTTTTTTTTCTTCTTTGTTTTCAGTAATTGCATGTAAAAAGGAATATATTTTTTTATTATCTCCAGGCTCTATTTTGCAGATTTTTGTTTCCCATGATGCAACATTTACCAAAATCTGTGCAAAGGTTTTACTTTACCAATGTGGATAACAGTCAATGGGATGGAGGAGGGAATGTTAAGATATGGCTGCAGGGGGTGTGTTGTGTTCTCCAGGCTATCGGAGATGAGAACTGGCAGCTGAATGAGCTAAAACAGGGACCTTAAAAGCCATCTAATCTACCCCCTGGTGATGTCCTTTGAATACATCCCACACAATACAATGTGAGACGGTGACTGACCCATTCACTCCATTCTATGGCCAAAGCCACACAGTGAGGAGCAAGTGATGGAAAAATACAACAGAAAATATCACACAATGGATGCACCCAATGACACATATAGAGGGAAATATCACACAATGGATGCACCCAATGACACATATAGAGGGAAATATCACACAATGGATGCGTGCAGTGACACATATAGAGGGAAATATCACACAATGGATGCACCCAGTGACACATATAGAGGGAAATATTTTCTTATCTTACATTTGCTTGTTCCTCTCTTGTATGTTTAGGTATCAGCAACATCAAATAAACACAATAAGGACATTGCATTTTTTTGGTGGTACTGGCCCTTTAAATTTGCATAATAGGAGTCTTCTAACCTTTATTTATTATTTAGTCCTGCGGCTCCGTCATCAGATTAGTTACCCCGCATGTTCTGCTCACACTGTTCCACCTTGTATTCCCTTCGGGCAACGTGCGATTTTTAGTTTCTAATTTTGCTAATCCCTGCACAAAACTCTCGTTTCAGCAGAACAATAAACCGCGGTGTGATTACCAGATCCGCGGGATACCATTAGGAGAAGCAATTCCGAGCGCTTTCCACTTCAGCAGAATTTCCTAATATTAGGCCACGGGTACCAGGAGCCTTTACAAGCCGACCCGTCAGCCGTACAGATATTAAAATAATAATAAAGCGCGTTTACGATGCACCTCTGAGAAGTAACGAGCATTCATTTTATCTTCTCACTGTCCCCAGACATGAATTTTAATTTCTCTTTTGGTCTTTTTCTTCTCGGTAAAGTGACTTTATGCTGTTCTGATCACCTATTAATTTAATTTGCGTGTGTTAGCCAGCTCGCGGCGATGATGCCATAGCGGTCATTTGGGAACCAGCAGCACACATGCAGTGTGTGTCTGATAGGTAAATCCCATCACGATCAGGCAGTTATGAAAATATACGACATGAGTTTATGCTGATGCCTACAGTGAATTTTGCTCTAATTAGCATTCTATGATCAAGCTGACAGTGTAGAAATGGATCTTGCTTTAGAATCTGCAGGTTTGTCTAAATGTCTTAAAGCACACCCAAGATAAGGGCGGAGGTTAGGAAAATAGGCAGTAAAAAAGTCCAGAAGCAAACAGATGTTAATTCCTGTTAGATAGTGAAACGTTAGGAAAACTTATGAAACTGCAGAAATGTTTATCTTTGTGTTACTCTGTATTTTAACTTTTAATATGCTGCTGTATGCATTTTAGTACGTGTTACTTCTCTCTGATAAGATATTGAAATGTCATGTAAATGTATATAAGCACATGTAACCAAACATACAACGGAGAACGAAGCGAAGGAAAACTTTGTGTCTTGTCATCATTTCCAGTTACTTCCTTCTCACTGGTCGACCATGAGTTATTTTGTTACGGAGAGATAGTTTAGTTAGAGAATAGAAGATTACGGACACACATCAAGCTGAGGCAGAATTTTCCGGCTATCAATTTGGGGGCATCGATTCCGGGATATCGTCCCACAGGAAGGTACGTAGAAAATAACAGTTCTTTGTTGTATCTGCGCCTTCCTGTCTGACGATAGGAACTCAATTTTTATTTTTTTGATTGTGATGATTGTGTCGCGTAGAAAACAGGCCTGTGTTTTGCTGATCAGAATGGTTCTGAGCCAGTTTTGGGATTGGATCCCAAGTATATATATATGTTAGATATATATATATAGCAGAATTGGATTCTGCAGTTATGTGTTTATTGTTTTATTGTTTTGGGGATTTGGATAGGTAGGATTTTATTGTTTCATATATCTCTCCCTGACAACATAAGTCAATTATATGTACTGTATACTGTGTATGTGTATAAATGTATTGTATAACGTGCTGTAACTGTGTGGCTGAGCATTGTTTGAGTAGGTCATCACAAAAATACCGAGACTGGATTACTGGTCTCAAGTGAAAACACCACATCTACTGCCCTTGATAATTTGATAGATATAAGATCATAATAATGTTTAATTTGCTTGACTTTGCTTTTGCTACAGGATGGAGATCCCAGCTCTAAACCTACTAACCAAACATGCTTTATGAGCGCAAACTCAAATATAAGAATGTCTTGAAATGTAGAAATGTGATATATAAAAATCACTTGTAATACCTGGGCAAGAGGTTGTCCAGATGCTGTGATACACCCTATTAGGGCCAGTGGCATAGCTCAAGAGATGTATCCAATGCCAAATGTTATTGTTATATAACTGATTCAGCGTTCAGGGTTGCGGGTTTGAGCTAGTGAGCGGTAACACAAAAAGTGGAGCAGGCACATATAAACTGAAGGGTTTATTAAGCAAATAGACAATAGACATAAAGCAAAAGGGCAACACAGCGGGAAGTAGATACTAAGCAAATTAAGTAACAATAGGGCAGACACTGAATAGATAATAACCAAGAAAACAATTAACAAGAGGATAAGTAATGATAGGGATAACTGATAACACTGTATGAAACTGAGCAATAAAAGAGACTAAAGTACATAAGATATTAGGATATTAAACAGAGGGACACTACAGGAATAAATATTTTACACAGGACTCCAGAGAAAGACAAACAAGAAAGGGTTAATTTAAAGAGGATACACAGAACACTGAAGATGATTAAGCAGGTATAGGAATTAATCCAGAAAACACTGGTATAAAGAGAATACAATGAAGGTGCAGGGATACTGGGAGTTGGAGTCCAGGGGTGTAATATGGCTGTAGGGTTCCAGGGAATTATGAAAAGTCCAGAAAATAATATAATATTTGCATCAAAAATAAAGTCCTTGGCAAATAGAAGTAGGTTATTCAAGCGCGGTATGAAAATCCATAGGCATATCCAAGTTCAAATCCAATAGGTCTAGGCAGAATATACTAGGCAGGTATTGCAAGGGTTAATGTGATGTTTTAGACTTTTTGCCTTTCTTGCGAGCACGGCGCCGCGGGGTATGACAGTTATTGACAGGAGACTATGGAATATGTTATTAGGAATGGTTACAAAATATGGTGAATTATTAGATAGGATGAAATATATTTAAGGCAGAGCGTGATTATCCAAAGGATGCGGATGATAATTTATGAGTCAATGTGAGAAGAGGTTAGGAAAGTGTATGGAGAGACATGGTGAAAGGAAAATGGTATGGAAACAAATGAATGGAGAAACAGTGCAGAGTTTTGTGATGAGATTTATAGATTGTTATTTGGGATGTGAGACAATGGAAGATGATTTGGTTGTTATATTCATACAGAGTTTAATGGATAACATGTTCCCCGCTTGCAGCCGGCTCATTAAGCAGACTGAGACAGGATGGTACGGGATGAGGCCAAAAGAGTTAGAAAAGACTATCCTAGATATGACAGATACAGGTTACTTTCCAGTAGAGACCATTAAGAAGGACATGAAGGTGATTAGTAGTATGTATGCAGAGTGTGATGTGAAGGTGATTAGCAGTATGTATGCAGAAGGTGATGTGAAGGTGATTAGCAGTATGTATGCAGAAGGTGATGTGAAGGTGATTAGCAGTATGTATGCAGAGTGTGATGTGAATGAGAGCACAGGACAGAGGAGAAGGTCAGAGATTTAGGGCAGGACAAGCAAAGAATGTGGAATTTAGGAAATATTCAGTATTATCCAAGGCAAGGTAGACAGAGGAGTCAGGACAACTGCTTTGTTTGTTGTTTTATGAGCTCATAAGGCTCGAAATTGTATGACCAAATGATGGTACATCCACCTCATTATTTGGCACATAGGGTCACCAGGTGACCCCACCTTAAGCGCACTGTCCTTGTGGAGAGGAACAGATGGCAGCCTATCTTTTACTGATGAGACTAAGGGTCTGTTGCTGCAGTGTGGAATTTTGTGCAGGAGCATCATAACAATGTTACTCTTGAGATAGGGAGATCTATCTGTGTGTACAACATGACTGATCATATTTTGTCTTTGGTCCCTTTAAGTTTGGAATAGAACATGACGAAAATATTTGTATTAAAAGGGACTTATTATTCATGACGTAGGTTGTTCTTTTTTTGTGTAGACCCCAGTATTTTTAGATGGTTTTATGATTGTGACATGATTTCATTGGTAGGTGATTCTTTTATTCCCCTAGACGACTTGCAGGCTAAAGTGATATTGTTTAAGTGTTTTGTTATTTGTATTAGAACATTTAGCTGACAGTCTATGGGCCACTTCCTCTACTGGACTGATTGACTGTATACCACACCACATCACACTCAAACCACGTGTCCAGCCCGTATACAGCAAACAGTATCCACTATCACAAGAGTAACAAATAGGGATTACACTAGTTATTTAGGAACTTTTACAGAAAAATATAATTATACCCACTGTGTCACCCTATAAAAGTCCAATCCACCAGTTTCAAGTCTGGTAAACAAGAGTATAGATCCACCCAGGATCTCCGCAGTATATGCCCTGATACAGCCCTTTGCGCTTTTTTGGGGCCAGATATATATGGTCTAAATGCTGCAATTCCCCATGATTCTCAGTGTTTTATAGTCTTAGATTTATGTTTTGCTTTCTTTAGCATTCCGGTACACCCTGACAAGACCACTGATTGTGTTCACGTATAGAGGTAGTCAATTTACATAGACAAGATTACCTCTGGGTTTTAGAGATATGTCAGCGGTTTTCAGTGCCGTGGTCAAGCAAACTCTTGAGTCACGGACCCCGCAGTATGGCTCTACGTCGCACAAAACGTGGATGACCTATTGCTGTGCAGCCCAGACGAGGAGAGTTGTTTCAGAGACTCTAAACTTTTGCTATTGTACTTATTTCAAGCAGGCCACAAGGAGTCACTCAAGAAAATCTCCTACTCGTTGTCAAATACATGGGATTCACCCTTTCTTCAGGTCAGAGACAGTTGTCCTCAGAGCGAGTGCAGGCGCTCATGAAATTGCCACGACCACATGATAAAGCTTCCATGATGTCCTTTCTAGGCGTGATAAACTGTTGCAGACATTGGCTATCAGACTGTTCATTTTATGATTCTACTCTTCGTTCTCAAAGCAAACAAGCCCAGACACCATTCAATGGACTGATGAACTGTTACATGATTACAAAACTCTCCAGCAGTCCTTGTGTACAGCTCCAGCACTTGGATTGCCTCATTACAGCTCACCTTTACACCTCGATTGCAAAGAGGTTGGAAGGATAGCTGCGGGCGTTCTAACTCAAGAACCACGGCAATGGATACTATTGGCAGTTTATTCAAAATTTGACATGCAGTGGTCGGGGGGATGCCGGCATGCTTAGGATCAGGGATGCTGGCATGCTTAGGATCGGGGATGCCGGCATGCTTAGGATCGGGGATGCCGGCACGCTTAAGATCAGTTGCAGCATGTGTCATTATGATAGAAACTTGTGAAGCGCTAGTGTTGTCACACTCACTCATTTTGTATACTAAGTTTTAAATGTCCTTAAACAAAGCACAACACAACATATGACAGCGCAAAAGCGATACAACTATGAGAAGATATTTACTGACACTCACAATCTTACTGTCATATACTATATGCTGGGCCATCCGTAGGTCCTGCTATGTTAGTCCTTAAAATGTACAATACACAATCCACCCACACCATAAATGGATGACGACTCCCATGACTGTGTAAAACAACTGCAGCAAGACGCCACACCTGGAGGGGACTTGCAGTTTACTCCTATAGAAGTCAGTGAGATCGTGTTTATAAATGGTTTGTTTCTTCTGGCTTTGCTATAGGTCAGATGTAGACAAGGTGCTTCTGGCACATTCTATTCCTTGTGTTTCAGCTCAAGCAGCAGAATTAATTGCTCTGATACAGACATGAAGTTGTTTAAAGGGAAAGACATGACTATATATATATACAGACTCCAGACATGCTTTTAAGGTAGTGCATGATTTTGCTCAGATTTGGAGGCAGATAGGACTTGTGACAGTGGACGGTAAAGGTTTCTCTCATGCAGATTGTTGTAAAAGAATTATTGTCAGTAATTGTTATCAGGAAGGATTGTTAATGTTTAATGCCAAACCCACACCAATGCTTCAGACCCAGTGTCACAAGGTAAAGCTTTATTTAGCAGACGCAGTGGCAAAACAGGCCGCTGTAGCAGCTACTCCACACCCAGCCTATGACACTCATCCGACCATCCAGAGATTGATGGTAATGAATGATACCACAATTGTACCAAGATCGAGATATAGTAAACCTCCAGGCTACGGCCTCAGAGGCAGATTTTTAGCTTTGGGAAACTTTGTGTATGACAAAAGGATATATGAATGGCCTTTAGTCATACAACGAGGGGAAGTTGAGTATATATTACCCCCCTTTATTTTTATTACGCCCTTATGGTGTCAGACATAAAAGAACAGAGCGCTAAGGCTTTAGCAGCAAGGTTTGTATGTAAAAAGATAGGGCCTCGCGTTATAACAGATGATATTGTGTAGCACAGGCAGAATATGTGGCGCACTTGATTAGTAAATTGAACGGCATCTACGGTGATAGATCTTTCTTTTTTACCTCCAGGTCAAGCAGATAATCAGGAGGAACAAGGAGGACGCAAGCAGGATAACGATGGCTTACAAGCGATGGACGGATCACAGCCAAGCAGAAGCAAGCAAGGAGGCACAGTCAGGACCAGTTATCGGGAGGCCGGGGTTTCCCCCCACACAGTCAGGACCAGTTATCGGGAGGCCGGGGTTTCTCCCCCAAACAAGTGACTCTTGAAGAATTTGGAGACTCTCGTGATAAAGAAAGAGTGACACTTATAAGTAGGAGGGGACGATCAATCCCCTGAGTCTAATGAACTGACTCCCCTGATATTTTGTTGTGCTATAACTTGGGGCTTTATCACACTTTACTTTATTATCATTTTTTTACATTCATGGTGTGTCTGAAAGATGAAACACACAGTCTGGATATCGGTTCTAACTTGGGATTGGTTAGGAATACGAGGGAACGCAGTGAGTCCTCATGGAATAGATAATATGTATATTAATCCATTAAGTTGATCTTTAAGGAATCTCAGAAGAATGACTCGTGCTAGATATGTAGTCAGGCCCCGCACAGCTTATAATATGAGTTTCTATTCATAGGTTTTCCTATTAATGACACGGCTTTACAAGAATTAATTGATCATGGTAATTTAACTCAATATAGTGTGATAGAGAAGGAACCTGCCCGTGTCCATTTGCAGAGACATGTTAATGATGCAGCACTGTGATTCAGGAATTTATCATGACTTTAAAGTGTCACCTATAAACCTGACTATTTTATTCAGATGTAAGATGTATGAGGAGGCTCCTGTGTTCACAACTTATAATTTTACATATACACCAACCAGTGACCGCAAATTTCTTACTCAACAGACAGTGTTTCTTCTCTTAGGTTGGCCTCTATAATACCAGCCAAAGTAGTAGGACAGGGTTACCTTTTGGTTATTATTGGCTTTGTGGTAGATGGGCGACAAAGGTAATACCCCTCAAACATTTTAAACCTTGTTTTTTAGGATTTGTACTACCCGCATTTAATATTCATGACACACTTCCAGAAGGAAAGATTAGGCTAAAGAGAGCTGCTTTTAGAACGTCAATTAAATCTGACTTAGCTGAGGTGATTCCGGCAGGTCTTTTCTGGTTTATTGGCATTGCACGTCTTTACAAAAAGCTTAATTATTTGGTTGATGATATAGATGATGCTTTTAATTATACTGAAGATAGTATTTTAAAGCTTTCCGCAGAGCAAGAGCAGATGCGCATGGTTACTTTGCAAAATAGATTATTTGCTAGCGGCACAAGGAGGGGTGTGCCAGCTAGTTGGAATTGGTGATTCCTGTCGTACATACATTAAAGACCAATCAGGTGCAATTGAACATGACATGGATGAGTTGGATGAGGTTTGAGCTAGGCTACGGAAGGCTCCGACAGGTGTGTTTGAAGGTTTTGACTGGACTTTTGGACTAGGATCATGGATAGGAAATCTAGGAAAGAAAATATTGATGGGATGTATAGTTGTTCTTTTTATCTTTATTGCTATATACGATTTTGTAATGCTTCTTAAGTGTCTATGTAAGCATATGAGTAAAAACATTAACACAAGTAAGCCTAAAGTTACCCCTCTTGATAATCAAAGCATTCCCCCACAGGGTTTAGAGAAAACAGTTTTCCAGATTGAGTAATGTGTCCACTCCTTAGGCATAAGGGAAGGTACATTTTAGATGTAATGGGTACACATATGGTAGAATTGCTTAATATACTAGTAGATGAATGTAACACATACATATAGTTAGCTGATTTTTTTTTAGTTGTTTCTTTAAGATTAATTTGCAGTACTTTAACCTCACAACCCCACACCTATCCTTTAATTAAATTGCACTACCTCCTTAGCTACTCAAGTGCAGGTTAGGGTAAAACCGATGAATACCAGCATCAACAGCAATTAATGACAATAGAAAATAAGCTACTATGTGTTATCGTTATAGCTGCAATTTAAAATTCCTTTTCCCCTTTCCTTTTGCTATTTCAATCTTAGTAAAATAAGTGTTGTTTATGGCTCACTGTCACCAGTGAATATTGTGTTCCCACTCTTGGAGAAGAGGCCTGCATGGTCAGGGTGTCTCCCTGGGTCATTCTTGCGTGGGTTTAAATCCTGCGTCCGGCTAAGAGTGACCCGGCCTCTGAAGTACTGGGCGGGCAAGGGAACGTGACAGTGTTGCTTTATAATTTTTAGTTTTGTTTTAGTATATTGATCACGATGTGATAAAAATGATGGATTGATAGGTAAATCCCATCACGATCAGGCAGTTATGAAAATATACGACATGAGTTTATGCTGATGCCTACAGTGAATTTTGCTCTAATTAGCATTCTATGATCAAGCTGACAGTGTAGAAATGGATCTTGCTTTAGAATCTGCAGGTTTGTCTAAATGTCTTAAAGCACACCCAAGATAAGGGCGGAGGTTAGGAAAATAGGGAGTAAAAAAGTCCAGAAGCAAACAGATGTTAATTCCTGTTAGATAGTGAAACGTTAGGAAAACTTATGAAACTGCAGAAATGTTTATCTTTGTGTTACTCTGTATTTTAACTTTTAATATGCTGCTGTATGCATTTTAGTACGTGTTACTTCTCTCTGATAAGATATTGAAATGTCATGTAAATGTATATAAGCACATGTAACCAAACATACAACGGAGAACGAAGCGAAGGAAAACTTTGTGTCTTGTCATCATTTCCAGTTACTTCCTTCTCACTGGTCGACCATGAGTTATTTTGTTACGGAGAGATAGTTTAGTTAGAGAATAGAAGATTACGGACACACATCAAGCTGAGGCAGAATTTTCCGGCTATCAGTGTCAGTCTGTGTGTCTGGTGTAGATTTCCAGTTAGGGGATTATTCACTAAACTCCGATTTGCACCGAAACGTGAATTTCACGGTATCTGCAATTTTAGGGCAATTTGTCCAATCGAAAAGCTGTCAATTTACCAAATACAGCCGAAATACGGTACATTTTGCTGCAATTCGGTGGCGCCTGAAATTGTCCCATAGGAAACTATCAATTCATCTATTCACAAAACACTGAATTGCAGCAAAATTACCTGATTTTCGGTGATTTTAATTCCACAGGTTTAAACAGCCAAATCCAATAGGTTTCAGTGTAATACATATATCTCTTTCCATTTTTAATTTATTTCATTTTTTTTTTTTTTTTTTTAACCGATATTATTATTATTAATAATAATAATAATATCGGTTAAAAAAAAAAAAAAAAAGGATAAAAATAATTATTTTTATTTTTTGGGGGGGTTTATTAATCGGATACACTTTTTTGCGTTTAAACTCCTATTAGGAGAATGGGAGACTTTTGTTTTTGTTTTGTTTTTTTATATATATACTCTTTTTATTCTTTATAAAATAATTTTAAAAAAAAATTCTGACCAATTATTTATTTTTTATTTTTCCTGAGCTTCTTTTATTTCTTTTTATTTTATTATTTCTATCTTTTATTTATTTTTTATTTATTGGATACATTTTTATTGAATTAAAACTCCTGTTAGGAGAATAGGAGACTTCACCCCCCCCTGTGGAATTTGCCAACGCCCAATAAACTGTTTTGGCGACTATTCGCTAAATAGGGAATTCACAGAATGTTTGACGAAGTGATCCCAAATGCAATTTGTGAATAGACCCCAGTTGTTGATAATCCAATGATTTGCCCATTTTCCTTCATTATTTTTATTTTATTTGCTAGGATTATCAACAGGCCCATCAGCCGAGGAAATCCAGGAGGTGGCAATGCTAAACAAAGCCCTGGAGAAAGCCATGAAGGTGCGGACAGGCAGCAGACCACAAACTGCCGTGGCCAGACCTCCAGCGTCAGAGCCACCGTGTCCATTCACTAAAAAGCTGGCAAAACCATCCATCAGTAGCTCACGTGCCGGAAAGAGGCCTGTGACCTACCGGCTGAACCCTCCGTACAAGACTAATCCAGAGAAGAAGCTCGGCAGGTCTAGTAACAGTGTGGCAAAGCAGAAGACTCCTGTGTCCAGCCAACCTGCAGAGAAGGACAGGTGCAAAGGGCCACAGGAGGTCCCAGGTGATTATAAAAGCGGTAATAAAGAGACTGGGACATCTGTGCATCCACCATCAAGCCCTAAAGAGACCCAAGACATGCGAGAGCAGCAGCACTGCACGCTGAAAGACATCGGGTAAGTAAGACCGTCAGCGGATTAATCCAAAACGTCCTTTTTGTTGGACAGAAGGTCCAGGAAGCATCACGAGGCTCATTCTTTTTACTTTCAGCATTTTGTCTGACTGGGTTTATCCGTTCATCAGATTCTCTTGTACACTGAACAAATGATGTTGATTTTTGCACATTTAAAGTCGGCCGCCTTCAATGCGGAATTAGGAATCTTTATATGTAAGATAAACGCTTTCAAAGCCAACAGTAATAAGTGGCAGCACAGCTCGTTCCAGAGCTCTGAAAATTAGTAATTTTGTGTTTATGTGTATATTTATGTGTCTCTGTGTCGTGTTTTTTTTTTGTTTGTTTTTTTTGAAAGAGGAATGTAAAAGTTTAAAGGGGGGGGGATATATATTTTTTTCCTTTTAAACCTTTGCACACTTTACTTTACATATAAGGCCAGGGTCAGATGAGCGTTCCTTCCACTCTGACACCCGTCTGGCCACCTCGCTCAGCGCAGTTAGTGCGCTCAGCGCTGCAGGCTCGATCCTCTGCTTGACATACAGTAGGAAAAGGGAAGTGCTCATGCCACTGTACAGAGCACTGGTGAGACCTCACTTGGAGTACTGTGTGCAGTACTGGAGACCGTATCTCCAGAAGGATATAGACATCTTAGAGAGAGTTCAGGGAAAGGCCTACTAAAATGGTGTACGGCTTGAAGGAGAAAAGTTACCAGGAAAGGCTTAATGATCTTAACATGTACAGCTTGGAAAAAAGACGAGACAGAGGAGATATGATAGAAACATTTAAATACGTAAAGGGAATCCACAAGGTAGAGGCAGGGCGTATATTTAAAAGGAAACAAAGTAGCAAAACAAGAGGACATAGTCTTAGATTAGAGGGGCAAAGGTTTAAAAGTAACATCAGGAAGCATTATTTTACTGAGAGGGTGGTGGATACATGGAACAGCCTTCCAGTTGAAGTGGTAGAGGCCAAAACTGATTGAATTTAACCCCTTCGCTGCGGAGGACGCGCTCAGTGCGTCCACCCGCAGGTAACGTTCCTCCCTCAGCGCGTCCTCCCTTTGGGGCCAGCGATCGGCCGGGTTCCGGACGATCGCTGTGCCCCCCCCCCCCCGGTGCGGGCTGACATCCTCAATGTCAGCCCAGCACCAGGAACCGCCGCCGGCCTAATTAGATGTCATTGCGGCGGCGCGATGTCATCTAATTCAGGCACCCGCGCATGTGCGGAGGAGGCGCCTGAAAGGGGGGGGGCCTTCGGACCTCTCTCCCTCCCGATCGCCGGTATGCAGGGGATTAATCCAGGCACCGTTTGGAAGGGCACAGCCTGCCCTTCCTAACGGTACCTGGAATTAACCCCATGGGGGCTGGATCACGAATCGGCGCCGAAAAGCGCCTGTTCGTGATCCTTTCCCGGAGCTGGCCGACATCTTGGATGTCGGCCAAGCTTCCGGGAATGCCCCCTGAGGACTGGCGTCATCGTGCATAGCACGATGACGCCAGCCCTGGAGTTAACCCCTAACTGCCACCAATGGTGGAGATAGTGGGTTCATTGGAACCCCCTATCTCCCGATCCGTGGCAGTTAGGGGTTAATGTTTGATATTGTTGGATCGGCCAGAGCATTGCCGTTCC
This sequence comes from Leptobrachium leishanense, assembly GCA_009667805.1. Lineage (NCBI taxonomy): Eukaryota > Metazoa > Chordata > Amphibia > Anura > Megophryidae > Leptobrachium > Leptobrachium leishanense. The sequence continues at coordinate 150,611,301 of CM019069.1, forward strand.
AACGATACTAAACATGAGTATGAAAAAAGTTTTAAAAAATAAACTTATTTTTTTTTATAATTTTTTTTTTTTTCCTTTTGGTTCGTTAATGCAGCAATATTGTTCCCATTTCAATTATAATGTGAACAATGATGCTGTACTAACGATTTTTGTTTGCGGTGCGTTTGTTAAAAATCGCGTAATTTTCCCCAAAAAAAATGTAACGAGACCCCATCTCTAATTTTTTTAACAAGCGCACCCCATACAAAATATAACCGCAATTGCTCGCATGTTAAAATGTGAAAAAAAAAAACACTTTACACGCTGTAAATTATTGAAAATTCATATTTTATTGCATTTTTTGTTATATACAGACAGGTCATGACGTATACATATAATAATGACATATTATGAATCTGACGGAAAGAACGATATATAATATGTCTGGGTCATATATCAAAATATGGCTTCAAAACGCGTTTAAACAGGATGAGCAAAATCGGTAAAAATGACCCCAGCACAGAGGCGGGAAATGCCTCAGCAGCGAAAGGGTTAAGCAGGCATGGGATAGGCATAAGGCTATCCTAAACAAAAGATAAATCCAGGTAAAGTATCCATGTAATTGGGCAGACTAGATGGGCCGAAAGGTTCTTGTCTGCCGACATTTTCTATGTTTCTACACTATATTGCCAAAAGTATTCGCTCACCTGCCTTGACTCACATATGGATGGGTGAGCGAATACTTTTGGCAATATAATGTATTTGTTTTAAACCATTACACACATCCATTTCAAAATTATTTTACACAATTAAAGAAAAAGAAGGTGCGCAAATGTTTTACAGGAAAAGGGAAAAATTATTTTTTATAAAAAGGGGAAATTATTATGTATGTGTTTGTTATAAACTGGCAGGTCCTTTTTTTTTTTTTCCTTCTATTTCTCCCCCCCCCCCCCCCTTACAAATTTTGTATTAAGTATGTTGGTGGCTCGCAAAGGTTTAAAAGAGAAAAACACACTTTTTTTCCTCCCCCTTTCCTTCTTAAAAATGATGGCGTGCAAACATTTGTTTCGTTGACTCTTGTTTATTAAGTGATAAATAACTCACTCTGGCCCCGTCACTCAGAGGGACAATACTAGTAAATAACGCTCGGGGTATATTTACCCTATTCCTCTGTATTTTCATGCCGGGTTCACTTTCACTGGAATGGGCTGCAATCTCCACATTTAATGGCTGATTTGTTTTCTCGCAGGCGTTCTCTGAAGCTCTCGGCTGAGTACCGGCGGGTGTACGTGCAAAATCACCGGTGAGTGCTTTGAAGATTGTCTACAGGCAACGGAAACCTATATTCAAGATTTTTCTGTGACGACATACTGTCTGGCATTTCGGGATAAACGTGATAATAAGGTCATCACGAACTGGTGACAAGTTTTTGCATTATTGGCTTTCCTTTTTATCATTATACCCCTTCTTTGACCGTACGAGTTCCCATGGGGCGTTTCAGCAGCCGCCGACTTCCCATTCTACAGCAATCACCCCGTCACTTGTCAGACTGTCCTCCTGGGGCAATGATGGCAAACTTTGACACACCAGATGTTTTGGAAATACATGTCCCATGATGCTTAGTCTTCCATAAGCCTGGCAGAGAATCATGGGACATGTAGTTCAGAGTCATCTGGGGATGCCACGGTATCTCTGCTAGCGCTGCAGAGCCTCAGGTAAGACGCAGGCCACAAAACGTATGCAGCATGACGTTGCCAAGATTAATGTTAAAGTCTTAGGCAGAAGGAGCAGTCCTTTTAACCCCTTCACTGCCAAGTTATTTTCCAAAAATCCAGTGCAGGTCTGTGTGTGTTTATCGTTCCTAGTTATACAGGGAGAACTATTTGGGAATGTTCCCAGTGCATTTCTTACTGTAATAACCTATTTGGCCGGGAGATGGTGCCATCTGCTGGCCAGATGAAGTTACTGCAGTCCGTGGGGAAAGCCTGATGTCTCAGGACATTCCTTTAGCCAATTTGAAACCTTTTTAACACCATGGGCATTGTGCCCACAGGGTTAAAACTTTGAGGGCACCGTCTGGAGCCCAAAAGCAAACAAAAATAGTTTGTTCCATTCATGCAGCAAAGCCCCAGATCGTGTTAACATGACCGCTGGCTGACCGTGAATGCACGATCAGGATAATTGAAGGGGTTAAAGGTTGACTGAGCATCCTAGGATTGCTGCAATATATCCGGGGTGCCAAGGTAAGCGATCACTGACAGACTCCCTGGTATGACAACTAAGGCCATGGAGATCACCGCTGTCATGTCTGCTTTTCGAGAGGCTCTATCTTACTGTGTAGTACTGCTGACACTAGAGTTGGGGTGGTCCTGACAGTTGGCGCGGGACCAATCGGACCAGGAGATGAGGGCTGGATGATCATTGTGAAGTGGAGGATCTATAGATATTTTTTATCTGGTTTTTAATCTTGGAAACATGTCCTGTCAGGTCTGACTTTACAACCCGCCTCTTCTCTGTTTTTTCTGCAGGTTGTGGCAGAAGTTTTCTGATCTTCAGAAGCAGCCTCCGTCTCCCCATCCTCCATTCATAGAGCGTCTCCAAAGCACTGTATCCTGCGCCTGTATCATAGCACATCCTGACATGTATGCCAGAAAACTGTGCTCCTTGTTCACGAGCTTTATGGGTGGTATGACTGATGAATGCAGTACCATCTGCAGTCATCATGCAGTGATCCTCTGCTTTAGATTAGTGATGTACCTTTGTTCCATACACCATATCTTTAACATAACCCCATAGAAAGAAGTGGAGGGGAGTGATATTTGGTGAACGAGGTGGCCAGGGAATTGGGTCACCTCTTCCAACCCACTGCTCTGGAAATGTTTAATTTAGGAGCCCACCAACATGCCGTCCCCAATGTGGTGGTGCAGCATCTTGCTGGAAAACGATGGTTGGTTGAAGGTCATGTAGTTGAGGTGCCGCGTATTCAGTCAAAAGGTCAAGGTAAACATTTGCAGTAATTGACGTCTCGCCGAAGAAAAACGACTTCTTTCTATGGGGTTATGTTAAAGATATGGGGCCCTATTACAATCTTCACGCATACGTTTGCGCGCACGCAAAAACGCGTTAACGCGAGGGGTCAAAACCCTTTGCCCTGAAAGTTGTATTACAATGTCAGCGCAACAAACGCGCGTATACGTCTACCGCGGGTGAACCTGCGCAAACGCTGCGCTAGCTTACTGTACTGCGCGCGTCCTATACTTAACCTTGTGAGCGCAAATGCGTTTGTGCGCTGGTACGCGGATGATATTACAATCTATGCGCAGTTTGTAACGCACAGCCTTTGCGCGCATAATTTTACCAACTCCTATCAACCTGGCCAAAACCAAATACACCAGCCCAAAATAAAATACGCAGCAAAGTATAGTTACACATTCTACACATACCCAAACCAATAAGTTTGAGAAGTTGTCCGTGGTTTTTTTTTTTTTTTATTATTATTTTTTTATTGATGCAGCATATATGCGCAGATTGACTTTGACAGGCGCAAAAACTGAACGTGAGACAATTGTGGTTCTTAATTCTGATTGTCTGAATCTCGTGAAAAAACAGTCCGCACACTGATTTCTGCGCAAACTTTACTACGCGCCTGTTTTTGCGCGTCATTTTTACACGCGTTATTTTTTGACGGAAAAAATGCACGAGGATTGTAATACCAGCATTGATTTATGCGTGTTGATTTATGCGCGTTAACGTATAATGCTTCGCGCAAAAATTCACGCGTTTACTGTTTTTGCGTGAAGATTGTAATAGGGCCCTAAGTGGATGGAACAAAAGGACGTCACTAATCTAAAGCAGAGGATCACTGATGCCATCGCCACCATTGATGAGGGGATGCTGCAGCCAACATGGCAAGAAATCCAGCACCGTCTTGATGTGCTTCCTGCAACTAATGGTGCCCATATAGAGGTGTATTAATTGAGGCAAAAAACCCTTAAATATATACGTCTCATTTTGTAATAATTTTCACTTATCTGTCATTTGCTTTGGAATAAATCTTTGAAATTGTAAAGAGACTTTATGTACACACTGTGTATCCATGCCGTAGCAGACCGCGGGGGTGCGTTTAACATGCACACCCATACATTGTGTCCTCTCCCGGATAATTCTTTGGAGAGTGTCATTGAGTATAAATATATGTAAATGTTCATCAGCTGTAAATGTATTCCTGTTCTGAGCCTGCTCATAATTGCTGCATAAATATTCATGGTGACTGTCATTGCTGCTCTGCAGGCCTCCTGGGATCCACAGAGTACATATGTGTGTTGGCATGAAACGATCTGTTTATCACTCCACGTGTTCTGTTTGTTAACGGGTATGAATGTTTTTAAGATGGACTTGCAAGTTTGACACTGCCGATGTTGACCACGTTTCCTTGGACGCACATCCAGGCTTCAGGCAACATCCTCTGTCTATACCGATGTTTCCAAACTCTGGTCCTCAAGTCCCCCTAACAGGCCAGGTTTGCAGGATTTTAGAGAAATTTTCCTTTAGGGAAATGCGGGCTGAATCCTGCAATCACTGAGCAGCAAACCATATCACCTGTGCTGTGTTTCACATATCCTGCAAACCTGGCCTGTAAGTGCTGCTAGAGGACAGGGTTGGGAACCTTTCTCTAGATCAGTGATTCCCAACCCTGGTCTTCAGGTCCTCCTAACAGGCCAGGTTTTACAGATCACTTTTGGGAAAAGCAGACTAAATCCTTAAATGACTGAGCTGTAAATCATATTACCTGTGCTGTGTGTCACATATGCTGCAAACCTGACCTGTTCGGGGGACCTGAGGACAGGTTTGGGAAACACTGGTCTGAAGATTTCCAGGCTGTTACAAAGATCATCCACTAGATCAGACGTTCCCAACCTTGGTCCTAATGTCCCCCTAACAGGACATGTTTGCAGGATTCCCTTGGGCAAATGCAAACTGAATTCTGCAATCACTGAGCAGCAAATCCTATTGGTGCAACGCAGCACTAGACCCATTCACGGGTGCAGCTTAATGCGACCTTTGTTTTCCCTTAACATTTATCACCGATCAGTTTGATCCCGGCTGCCCGAGGATGAGCCTTTATGAGTTACGAGAGGAGCTTGCTCGCCTGGACGGCTCCATCACCAGAATAAGAATGAACGTGGACAGCATCAAGGAATGGAAAGGGACAGGTGAGCATCATACCTGCAATAATACAGTGAGATCCAAACTGCGGGCGTCTCATGTGTTTGTTTGTTACTTTATAAATAAATAATTTTACCAGGAAGGATAAATCCCCAACACGGACTCGCCCCCATCCCATTTCACATTATCCCTTACCCCTGATAATGTCCATGGACTTACCCATTCCCCCCCCCCATATAGATGTCCCACTACCCCCCCCCCCCTCCTCCCCATTTGCTTTGGCAATGCTAAAATGTATTTGGTCCTGTCAATAAAGCTTATTTTGATTTGATTTACATTGAGATGTCGCTCGTTTTCAGTATGTCCTGGGTTCAAGAACATTGAAATGTTACAGTCGTTACAGAAATACAAAGTAATACAATGCAGGCTGAGTGTAGGGGTTAATTCCTGTGTCCCGATCACTGCTTTAATGTGGATATATGTACATTTCAGTCCTTGCAGGACTTTCTCAGGAAATTTTGAATGCATCCACTTTGTTTTAATGTCTCTTTTTGCAACAGAGACACCTGCGTGCAGTATCCTGGGTCTGTCTTCATTTTGTCGTTTCCCTCGCCGGGAAATGTCTTTGAAAACATAAAATAAAATGTAAATTCCACGAAATGCAGTTTGTGTGTGTGTCCCATCCTGTGCAGAATTAAATTCTAAATCCTTACCCTGATTTACAAAGCTCTCACTAACTCAGCTCCCCACTACCTGTCCTCACTAATCACCAAATTATTATTATTATTATTATTATTCTTTATTTATAAAGCGCCAGCATATTCCGCAGCGCTGTACAATAAGCACAGTATAGACAGGGTTACAATACATTGAACAACATTTGACAAACATTACAGGAGGAGATGAGGGCCCTATTCCCGTAGGAACTCACAATCTAGGAGGGTTGGGGTTGGAAACAGGAGGAGAGGACTGCAAGGTGAGAGTGATTGATGGTTGCGTCAGTGAGTTGGGTGGTAGGCTTCCCTAAATAGGAATGTTTTAAGGGAGCGTTTTGAAGGAAGAGAAGTTAGGGGAAAGTCTGACAGTACGAGGGAGAGCGTTCCAGAGAGTGGGGGCTGCGCGTGAGAAATCCTGCAGTCTATCATGGGAAGAGGTGATGCGGGGAGAAGCTAGGTGCAGGTCGCTGTTTGACCTTAGGGAGCAGGCTGGGGTGTATTTGGTGATTAGTGAGGACAGGTAGTGGGGAGCTGAGTTAGTGAGGGTTTTGTAGGTAAGGATAAGGATTTTGAACTTAATTCTGCAGTGGATGGGGAGCCAGTGAAGGGACTCGCAGAGGGGAGCGGCAGAGACAGAGCGGCGGGTGAGGCTAATTAGCCTGGCGGAGGCGTTCAGGATGGATTGTAGGGGGGAGAGGCGGGACAGAGGGAGGCCAGATAAGAGATTATTGCAATAGTTGAGTCGGGAGATTACCAGGGTGTGTATGAGTTGTTTTGTGGTGACAGCGGTAAGAAATGGCTGAATTCTGGAAATATTACGCAGTTGGTATCGGCAGGAGGAGGAAAGAGACTTGATGTGGGGGATGAAGGGAAGAGCAGAGTCAAGTGTAACTCCAAGACAGCGAACTTGGTTTGATGGGGAGATGGTGATACCCTCCACCGTGATAGAGAAGTCAGGAGGTGGGGAGGCATCGGAGGGAGGAATAAGTAGGAGCTCAGTCTTTGACATGTTGATCTTTAGGTGGTGGGAGGCCATCCAGGAGGAGATGCCAGATAAACAGTCACTGACTCTATCCTAACCATCCTAACGAGTGGCCAAGCCTCACGGGTGAGTTAGTTCCTAGTCATCTCTAGGACCAACATCTCTTTCCCCTGTCCTGTCTTAAGGTATATTATTAAACCAAGTCCATCGAGTCCCAGGTTTGTCATAGCGGCCAGGGACAGCCAGGGGGGCAGATGGAGATACACATTAAACCGTGACTAACAGGTCTATTCAAAGAAAGGTGAAACTCAGGAGAATGCCTGGAGAAGTGAAAATTCTAGGTCAAAATAGCCAAACCAGAAAAATGCTCCAATTTTTCTCACTTTCTAAATCGGCTATTTGGTCTAGATTGTTCTCTTCTTCTGCCAGTTCTCCTGATTTTAACCTTTCTCTAAATAACCCTGTAAATTACCTTGTGGTTAAACGGTCATGGTGGTTGGAGTGTCCCTTTAATACACGTACCAGCTCGTGCGTTATGTCACACAAGCATTTATCGTAAAAGTACAAATATTCCCATGAAATTAAAAACGAATAAATTCTTCTTTTTTTTCCTTATTTGGAGTTATCACCTGACTTCTGTATGGTCGTTTTCGTTAAAAGCTGTTTGAGATGCCAGATAAACAGTCACTGACTTTTGAAAGGACAGGGGGAGAGAGATCAGGGGTAGAGAGGTAGATCTGAGTGTCATCAGCGTAGAGGTGGTAATTAAAGCCAAAGCTGTTGATGATTTTGCCCAGGGAGGAGGTGTAGATGGAAAAGAGCAGAGGACCAAGGACAGAGCCTTGAGGTACACCAACAGATAGAGGCAATGAGGAGGAGTTACCAGCAAAGGACACACAGAAGGACCTGTTGGATAAATAGGAGTCAACCCAAGCAAGTGCAGTGTCACCGAGACCCAGAGAGTTGAGGGTCTGTAGAAGGAGGGGGTGGTCAACAGTGTCAAAAGCAGCCGAGAGGTCGAGCAGGATGAGAATAGAATAGTGGCCGTGTTTTTTTGCAGTTAGGAGGTCGTTGGTGACTTTGAGGGCAGTTTCAGTTGAGTGTAGGGGACGGAAGCCAGATTGCAGGGGGTCAAGTAGGGAATTGGAGGACAGGAAGAGGGAGAGGCGGTTGAAGACTAGTTTTTCTAAGAGCTTTGATGTGAAGGGAAGCAGGGATACAGGGCGGTAGTTGGATGGAGAGTTGGGATCTAGGGATGGTTTCTTTAGTAAAGGGGTAACTAGCGCGTGTTTGAAGGCGGATGGAAAGGAGCCAGTGGAGAGAGATAGGTTGAAGATGTGTGTGAGAGCAGGGGTGAGGGAGGAGGAGAGGGGAGGAATTAGATGTGAGGGAATGGGGTCGAGCGGGCACGTGGTGAGATGTGAGGAGGACAATAAGGAATTGACTTCCTCCTCAGTGGCTGGGAGGAAGCGGCAGAGGGTGGCAGAGGGGACCTCTGGGAGTGGAGGTGGCAGATAACTATCTTGTGTTGGGATGTTGCTTCTGATAATTAAAGTTTTACTGAGGAAGTAGTCTGCCAGGTCTTGAGCGCTGAAGGCAGCTGTGGGGGGGGTGCAGGTGGGTAGAGGAGGGTGTTGAAGGTGGACCAGAGCCGTTTAGGGTTGGAGGACAGAGTAGATATAAGAGATGAGAAGAAGGATTGTTTGGCCAAGTGGAGGGCAGAGGTGTATGACCGGAGAATAAACTTGAAGTGAACAAAATCAGCTTCAGAGCGGGATTTCCTCCAGGCACGCTCTGCGGTGCGGGAGCATCTTTGCAGGTAGCGAGTCTGGAGGGTGTGCCAGGGCTGAAGCTGGCGGCGTGGGGCCTTACAGAGTCGAAGAGGAGCAAGAGTGTCTAGAGCAGAGATAAGAGTAGTGTTGTAGTGATTAGTGGCAGCATCAGGGCAGGTGAAGGATGAGGTATGAGGGAGGTGGTGAAGTAGGTTGGAGAATTGATGGGGATCCACAGCATGTAGATTTCTGCGAGTGTGTGTGCGGGGTGGGGGTGCAGTGTGTGCGGGGTGGGGGAGCAGGGTGTTTAGGAAGTCCAGATAGGTTGAAAGAGAGAAGGTGGTGGTCAGAGATGGGGAAAGGGCGACAGTTGAACTCAGAAATGGAGCAGAGGTTGGAAAAGACGAGGTCCAATAGCGTGACCATCGCGGTGGGTAGGGAGGAGGGAGGATTGTGTGAGTCCAAGGGAGGACGTGAGTGACGCTCCCTGAGATCAAACAGTGACCTGCGCCTAGCTTCTCCCCGCATCACCTCTTCCCATGATACACTGCAGGATTTCTCACGCTTTGCCCCCATCCTCTGGAACACTCTCCCTCGTATGGCCAGACTTTCCCCTAGTTTTTCTTCCTTCAAACGCTCCCTTAAGACATTCCTAATCAGTCAAGCCTACCACCCGACTCACTGATGCACTGCACCAACCTGTCCATCCCTCTCGCCTTGCAGCCCATCCCTCTCGCCTTGCAGCCCATCCCTCTCGCCTTGCAGCCCATCCCTCTCGCCTTGCAGCCCATCCCTCTCGCCTTGCAGCCCATCCCTCTCGCCTTGCAGCCCATCCCTCTCGCCTTGCAGTCCTCTCCTCCTGTTTCCACCTCCAACCCTTCTACATTGTGAGTTCCCATGGGAATAAGGCACTCGTTTCCTCCTGTACTGGTTTATCGATTGTTGTTCAGTCTGAATGTATTGTAACCCTGTCTATATTGTGCCCATTGTTCAGCGCTATGGAATATGCTGGCGCTATATAAATAAAGTATAATAATATATAGATCTATCGCCACACACACACACACACACACACGAAAAAGTATGTGAACCCTTTGGGATTACGTGGAGTTTTGCATGAATTGGTCATAAAATGTGCTCTGATCTTCATCTAAGTCACAACAATTTGAAAAACACAGTCTGCTTAAAATAATACAACACAAACATTATATGTTTTCATGTGTTTATTGAACATAACATGTAAACACTCACAGTGCAGGGTGGGAAAAGTATGTGAACCCCTAGCCTAATGACTAGGAGTGAGCCAACCTTGAGTCCATTCAGTGTGATATTATTGGATGTGTTGCTGAAAGCGGTCCTGCCCTTTAAAAACACACATCAGTTTTGGGTTTACTGGTTTCAAGAAGCACTGCCTGATGTGAACCATGCCTCGCAGAAAAGAGCTCTCAGAAGACCTACGATCAAGAATTGTTGACTTGCATGAAGCTGGAAAGGGTTACAAAAGTATCTCCAAAAGCCTTGATGTTCATGTGTCCACGGTAAGACAGACTGTCTACAAATGGAGAAAGTTCAGCACTGTTGCTACTCTACCTAGGTATGGTCGTCCTGTAAAGATGACTGCAAGAGCACAGCGCAGAATGCTTAATGAGGTAAAGAAGAATCCTAGAGTGTCAGCTAAAGACTTACAGAAATCCCTGACACATGCTAACATTTTTGTTGACACATCTACAATAAGGAAAACATTAAACAAGAATGGAGTACATGGGAGGACACCACGGAGGAAGCCATTGCTGTCCAAAAAGAATATTGCAGCACGTTTGAAGTTTGCAAAAGAGCACCTGGATGTTCCACAGCACTACTGGCAAAATATTCTGTGGACAGATGAAACCAAAATTGAGTTGTTTGGATAAAAAACACAACACCATGTGTGGAGAAAAAAAGGCACAGCACACCAACATCAAAACCTCATCCTCACTGTAAAACATGGTGGAGGGAGCATAATGGTTTGGGGCTGCTTTGCTGCCTCAGGGCCTGGACGGATTGTTGTCATTGATGGAAAAATGAATTCCAGAGTTTATCAAGACATTTTGCAGGAAAACGTAAGACCATCTGTCCGCCAACTGAAGCTCCGCAGAGGATGGGTGATACAACAGGACAATGACCCAAAGCATACAACTAATTTAACAAAAGAATGGCTTCAACAAAACAAAATACGCCTTCTGGAGTGGCCCAGTCAGAGTCCTGACCTCAACCCGATTGAAATGTTGTGGCATGACCTTAAGAGAGTGATTCACACCAGACATCCCAAGAATATTGCTACACTGAAACAGTTTTGTGAAGAGGAGTGGTCCAAAATTACTCCAGATCGTTGTGCAGGTCTGATCTGCAACTACAGGAAACGTTTGGTTGAGGTTATTGCTGCCAAAGGAGGGTCAACCAGTTATTAAGTCCAAAGGTTCACATACTTTTTCCACCCTGCACTGTGAATGTTTACATGTTCTGTTCAATAAAAACATAAAAACATATAATGTTTGTGTTGTATTATTTTAAGCAGACTGTGTTTTTTCAAATTGTTGTGATTTAGATGAAGATCAGAGCACATTTTATGACCAATTCATGCAAAACTCCACATAATCCCAAAGGGTTCACATACTTTTTCTTGCCACTGTATATATATATAATTACACAAAAAAAATTCTAAATATGTAATTGCACACATGTGAGATTGTATATATTAGTGTGTACACCCCCCCCCTGCAAAAAGAGTTACCTGAGCTCTGTATATAAAATATCAATGTACACATAATCCGCTTTAATTGAACAGTCACTTTGGCTCTTTCCAGCAATCAATCATAACTAGAAATAAACAAAGTTATGGATGGCTGCACCGTGACCGGGCTGGCTAATACAAAAACCATTATCTTGCGCATGGCTTGCTATGACGTCGACACGTGAGCTTACACTTTAACAGCACGTCCGCAGTAGCGGTAAGAGGACTCTGCTACTTAGATGTACGTTAGGATTTGGAAAACAGGGCACTCGTGACTTTTTCTCTCTCTCTTCAATCCCTCACAAACCAGAGAAAAGTACATCCTCGAGAACCATCAGCGAGCTGTTCATTCAAAGGCCATTTATTTCCGTCCTACCCTGCGATAGATCAAGCCCAATCCGTATCATACAGACGCGCCACTCAGTGCAGATGAGTCTCATTTGCACTTTTTCTTCTTTTTTTTTTTCTCGTCATAGTGACTTTTATTTTTACTTATTTTTTAAATAAATGGATTCTATTCCTCTCTCTGATTGAAAGGCCTGTTATTCCGTATTAAATCTGATTAGACCACGGAGTCTATCATCTGATTTTTATACATCATATTTTTTATTATTCTTTCGTAAAGACGGAGGAGATCTGACTCATCCTGTCTATCCCACCTCCGCCGTAGCCTGCCAAGGCCTCCACACAATCATTCAAATCACTCGCTGGAACATATGCTTTAATATTGTCTCACTGGCAGACGCGCAGATCATTCTCCAGCTGTAAACTCGAATGCTTTCAACGGGCGTGTTTTTTCAAAAAATATTATATTGCTTACAGTCTTTTATTTATATATTTTTATTCCTGCCGAATCGTGTGTTTTGCTTCACGCAGTGAAACGATTCATTCAAAACATCTTAACAATAAAGCCACAACTCGAGGGGATTGTTTAATCCCTTCACTATCAAACAAATATTATCCTTATCTATATCGGAAGCAGGGGATACCTAGTTACAAATTTAAATATTGGGTAAAATTACCTTTTTCTACAGAGATTGCTATTCCAAAATAGTTAAACGAGTAGATTTACTTTTCCATGTATCGGTTTATCCGCTAGGATGAAAGGTTCTAAACTCTAGATGGCGTCCCTTATCTCACACTGGGTCTGGATTATCGGCATACAGGCAGAAATGGCCTTTGTGTCAGTAAATGTGCTGCAGACAGATAATAAAATGGGGAGATCTCCTGCTTATGGGGGTTTGTAGTGATCAGAATGAGATTATTAGCAATGCAATATCTATATGTGCTGCATAATGCCTGTGTATGGCAATTACAGCAACACCTTGTATCTGTATGTGCTGCATAATGCCTGTGTATGGCAATTACAGCAACACCTTGTATCTGTATGCGCTGCATTAAATGGGATGTAATAAATGCCTGTGTATGGCAATTACAGCAACACCTTGTATCTGTATGTGCCGCATAATGCCTGTGTATGGAATTACAGCAACACCTTGTATCTGTATGTGCTGCATAATGCCTGTGTATGGCAATTACAGCAACACCTTGTATCTGTATGTGCTGCATAATGCCTGTGTATGGCAATTACAGCAACACCTTGTATCTGTATGTGCCGCATAATGCCTGTGTGTGGCAATTACAGCAACACCTTGTATCTGTATGTGCCGCATAATGCCTGTGTGTGGCAATTACAGCAACACCTTGTATCTGTATGTGCCGCATAATGCCTGTGTATGGCAATTACAGCAACGCCTTGTATCTGTATGTGCTGCATAATGCCTGTGTGTGGCAATTACACCAACACCTTGTATCTGAATGTGCTGCATAATGCCTGTGTATGGCAATTACAGCAACACCTTGTATCTGAATGTGCTGCATAATGCCTGTGTATGGCAATTACAGCAACACCTTGTATCTGAATGTGCTGCATAATGCCTGTGTATGGAATTACAGCAACACCTTGTATCTGTACTGTAAAGCGATTTACACTCCTTATAACCCCCTGAATCTCATCCCTGTACAGCAGATACTGACCCCACACCTCTCCCTATATGCTGCCAAATCCCTGGCTGCTGGAATGCAGCAGTAAAGTTTAAGCTTTTTGTTACAGTGAGGGTGAGGGCTGCTATTTTCAACTTTTTTAAAGTACGGTAATACCTGGATATCCTCTCCTAGACCCTAGACTCCTAGACTGCCTTAAAACCCCAGAATCCGGGAGGAACATAATCCGGTTTCTAGGATACACTTTTAATAAACAGGAAATGTATTTTTAAATGGGCCAGACATTAATAAATGACACAGGCGGCTTGACTGATGCATCGCACATCTTTCCCGTCCTGACGTCAGTGTTAATCTTCTGTTTTTCTGTAGGTCCCAGAGACTGGCAGGCTCATCGTTTGCTGCTGGACTACGAGGCTCTGCTGGAGGAGGTGAACAACTGCGTCTCAGTGCTGGAGCCGCTCAAGCAGGGTAAGCTTTGCGTTAAGGCACGCATGGGTGGGCGTTTAGATCTGATCAGAAATGATTACACCCGCCTGCGATTTTATATATATTTTTTTTTATTATTTTCATTATTTATTTTATCGGGGTCCCAAAAAACATTTTTTATTTTTTCTCTCCTTTCCTTCTCTCTCCAAAATTTAAGGTGGGGCGCTAAATGCAAAAATGTTCTTCGATTCTCTTCATTGCGTACAGTTTTGTTTCGCTTTGCATCCGGCTTTGACATTAATATGTTGCATTATGAGACCGAACGAAATCAGTGCAGAATTCCCATGTGATTAACCTCTTCACTACCAAGTGATTTTCCAAAAAGACAATGTCAGAAACCAGTGTTTTTTTTTTTGATTTAATTTTAAAGTAAAAATTATTTGAGCTTTTACATATTGTATGTCTTACTGTAAATAACATATTTGTGGCCAGTAGGTGGCGCCTTCTGCTGCGGAATTGATTCAGGTTTGAGCAGCTGGTCTATTTTCTTCTATTTCTCCCTGCAACAGCTGCTGGAAGCCCGATCTTTCAGACCTTTCAGCAGCTGATTTTAGAGATTTAACTCTTTTGGGCATTATGCGCACAGGGCTAAAACTTTGGGGGCTCCTTCTGCAGCCCAAAAGCAAACAAAATTCATTTGCTTTTGGGCTGCAGATCAGCATATAGAGATGTCTCGATAACGGGGCACCAGATGGTGCCTTTTGAAACCTGAGATGTCTCTATCGGTAGTGAAGGGGTTAAAGTGTGTGTGTGTAACTTGGGGAACAGAACTCCGTACTTGGTGACATGACATCCAAATGGGGGGGATTGTGAGTGACATCACATTTTTAGTGATTTTCCCAATTCATCAGCCTTAAATAATTGGGAGGAAGCTGCTGACTGCGCCAATTTCTTTTTTTTTTTTTTTTAAATTTAGTTCTACTTACCTTCTCTTCCTCAACGCGTGCTGCTTGTCCCGTTCAGCTCAGGGGCTTCCAAAATCGAGGAGTAATTTGTGTGCCTATGCATATTTAATGGTGTAGGATCTGTAAATTGCACATCGCTCAGGACTTGCGCAATTTATATACGTACGTTACGTTGCACCTGCGCTGAACGATGGATCGGTCGGAGCTTTGCACATACACAGACCTGATCCGTCAGCTGTCACTATTGCGGGTGGTCTGAGAGTGTGAAGTCAGCATGCAGAGGATGCTGTCGTCCTCGCGGACCAGCAGCTGGGAAATCCAAAATCCCGGCTGCTGATGATGCTGCTTTAGGTGAAGGAAACTCCTCTGCATCACCCAGCGATTTCATCCAATCAGCGTTGAAGAAAGAAGGGGGGCAGTGCTGCACAACCCGACCACCTTAAAAAGCTAAATCGATCAGGGTTACAAGTACTTACACAGCACCAGCAGATTCCGTAGCGCTTTACAATGGGGTAAGCACAAACGTGAGACCTATGGAAAGAGGTATGTGAAACAAGAGGGAGCAGGGAGAGTGTGGAGCTGGTGGCCAGAAATAAGATGGCTGGGATTGTGTAGGATGTCCATTTAAAAACCGCTTGGAAGAAGAGTTTTTTCACAGAGCCATGTAATTAATCCATATAAATGGTAATCCGGTGACACCTTGATCCGTTTATGTACGTGCTCGGTTCTACACCAAGAGACCGTTTCACAGGGGTTGAAAAGCGCTCCCCAATATGCCGTGTTTGGAGTGAGCTTCACTCTGACCTTTACCATACTCTCTCATGCACAGTTGCTCAGCAGTACGTTGCATGGGACGAGGGGCACGCCAGCGATGCCAGCTGTGACGGTACAAGAAGCTGCACAGGACCACCAGGCGCTGCTCGGTCAATACTTCACTACAACCAGCATTCAGATCTTGCCCGGCTCATCGGCTGCAAGCATCGGGTGCTGGAATTAAAGCAGAGGATATGTTTGCAGAAGGTAAATGGCTGCCATCGCGGTGATGGTTATGGACATTTTGTTAGGTTTGTCTTGTGTTTTGTACTTATAAAATCGTGTTTCCCGACTCTCTGCTCATGATCTACCAGTGTCAGCTCTTCCTCTGCCTTTTTGATAGCGCCATATACAACTGCTTTTGTTTGATAGTGCCCAGCAAATCTGCCCTCCTGATATCTGTGCCGTCCTGATATCTGTGCCGTCCTGATATCTGTGCCGTCCTGATATCTGTGCCGTCCTGATATCTGTGCCGTCTTGATATTGGTGCCCTCTGCCCTCCTGATATCGGTGCCCTCTGCCCTCTTGATATCGGTGCTCTCATGCCCTTTTCATTACCAGCTTCTAGCACCCTCTGTTTTTCTGGCGAGGTTTCCCACTACTAGTGATTGGTGCCCTTCTGCTTATATTTTTTTTATACCACTGCCCGCCACGTTCTGCTCTCTCTGGATACCACTGCCCGCCACGCTCTGCTCTCTCTGGATACCACTGCCCGCCACGCTCTGCTCTCTCTGGATACCACTGCCCGCCACGCTCTGCTCTCTCTGGATACCACTGCCCGCCACGCTCTGCTCTCTCTGGATACCACTGCCCCCCACGCTCTGCTCTCTCTGGATACCACTGCCTGCCACGCTCTGCTCTCTCTGGATACCACTGCCTGCCACGCTCTGCTCTCTCTGGATACCACTGCCTGCCACGCTCTGCTCTCTCTGGATACCACTGCCCGCCGCGCTCTTCTGTCTCTGGATACCACTGCCCACCGCGCTCTTCTCTCTTTTGATACTAGTGCCTAGCACCCTCTACGCTCTGTTGGTACCAGTGCCCTTTGCTCTTGATGCCCCTTCCCGGCATACTCTGCCGATACCTGTGCCCTTTGCTCTCGATGCCCCTGCCCAGTGCGCTCTACTGATACCAGTGCCCTTTGCTCTCTATGCTCCTGCCCAGTGTGCTCTGCTGATACCAATGTCAACTAGCCTGTTATGACCCGGTGTCTCAGCTTTCCTTCAACATTCGGTATCAAGGCTGCACTGTCTGTGTCATCTAGAGGGGTACACGCCAGTATCAGTGCATCCCCCCCACTCTCTACTTCTAGTAACTTGTGATTCCTTTTCTTCTTTTATTCCACCTCTTCCAATGCATTGCACGCGCAGTAACCTTTTTTCTGAGTTAACGACCTCGTCCCTGAGCCTGCTCGCACAGACGAGCTCACTTTTGTTCCCACGTAATGGCGTTTAATTGCTCCCGTCCTCCCTCGGCTCTTTAAATAATTTGTCTGCCTCTGATTTTCTCTCCCCAGGTGCTGAATAAAGAGCTGCTTTCTGAGCTGGAAGCACGATGTCACCATGACCCAGAGTCCCTGCTCCTCTACAGAGCCATTTACACGCTGCTCTGTGAGGGGGGAGATGCGTTCCCTGTGCTGGTACAGGAGGAGAGCTGAATGCCGCCCGGCACACTTCCCGCCGCACAGAGAGAATTAAACCTGTCATGCGGGCACGGCTGCAATTATTTCTTCCAGCATCTATCGGCAGTCAAGGCTATCAAGGTCTGCCGCATTAATACTGAGGTATAAGCGTGTTAAGGCACCAGCGTGAACGTTTGACCCTACAGACTGAACCGGAACTGGGTTTATTTCTGACTTGCAGCATTAATCTGGCAAAGAATCACGATTTTTTTTTTCGCTTATTCTCCCCCCCCCCCTTCCCCCGGGAATCCTGAACGACAGTACACCTGCTCTAATGGATTGACATTTTTTTTAAAATCAGGATTCATTTGACAAACCCGCATCCTGAGAGCCTCTTAGAAGCTGGTGAGCGCAGATAAAATGGACCATTTAACTGTCAGATCACAACGCAGAAATAAAACCATATGAAACGATAAGCAGAGGAATATTCAGTGACTTTTAGGAAGGTAAAAACATCGTCAGCACCAGGGGTCGGCAACCTTGGCCACCGGATGTTTTGAAACTACATCTCCCTTTGATGCACAGGCACTCAATAGGTTGACTAAGCAACTTGGGAAATGTAGTTCCAACATCTGGTGGGCCAAGATTGCTGAATCCTGTTCTACACATTAATTGTTGAATTTTCCTATTTCATAAAGGAATGTTCTAATTTTAATAAGGACTCTGAGGCGAGTATTTGTCTTCTCTTTCTTTAATTCTCCTCCGACAGCAAAGGGTTAACATAGATGAAAAAACACAAGCTTTCCCCCACAATAGGGGATAGCCACACCCAACAGTCCCTTCTCCAATCAATATAATCCCACCCAGAGGTCAGCAATTCCTCTCTCTTTGCTGCCCTCTGGCGAGATAAGAGCACAGAAGAAGCAATACTTATCAAAATCTTGATCTATTAAAACCCCTCTTTTATACATGCTGCACCCCCCCCCCCTTTCCGTGTAGCACTCTATATAAACAGACCTATTTTTTTCATCCTGGAGGTCTTTTCTCGCTTTACTCGTTTTACGTGGCCGCAGGCCTGAGGTCAGTACATATGATTTAATCCTGAGTTCTTCGGATCACTCTTATCTGTTACCAGATTGAATATCTAAGGCAGGGGTCGGCAACCTTGGCCCCCAGATGGTTTGGAACTACATCACCCATGATGCTCAGTTACTCTTTAGGTTGAATATCCTTCTAGGAAATGTAGTTCCAAAATATCTGGAGGGTTGCGGTTGCTGTCCCTTGACCTAAAGGCTCAATCGGTCAACACATGAAGTGTATTATTTCCTCAGACTTTATTATTATTATTATTATTATTTATAAAGCGCCAGCATATTCCGCAGCGCTGTACAATAAGCACAGTACAGACAGGGTTACAATACATTGAACAACATTTGACAAACAGTACAGGAGGAGATGAGGGCCCTATCCCGTAGGAACTCACAATCTAGGAGGGTGGGGTTGGAAACAGGAGGAGAGGACTGTAAGGTGAGAGTGATTGATGGTTGCGTCAGTGAGTTGGGTGGTAGGCTTCCTTAAATAGGAATGTTTTCAGGGAGCGTTTGAAGGAAGAGAAGTTAGGGGAAAGTCTGACAGCACGAGGGAGAGCGTTCCAGAGAGTGGGGGCTGCGCGTGAGAAATCCTGCAGTCTATCATGGGAAGAGGTGATGCGGGGAGAAGCTAGGCGCAGGTCACTGTTTGACCTTAGGGAGCGGGCTGGGGTGTATTTGGTGATTAGTGAGGACAGGTAGTGGGGAGCTGAGTTAGTGAGGGTTTTGTAGGTAAGGATAAGGATTTTGAACTTAATTCTGCAGTGGATGGGGAGCCAGTGAAGGGACTCGCAGAGGGGAGCGGCAGAGACAGAGCGGCGGGTGAGGTGAATTAGCCTGGCGGAGGCGTTCAGGATGGATTGTAGGGGGGAGAGGCGGGACAGAGGGAGACTTCCAGATCCTAGGTTTTTGCCCTTGTTTTGATCCGTTGAGCCTCCCAACGTTCTGGGGGGGGGGGTGTCAATAGATAGGACCACTGATGGCTGATAAGTGGCTGTCTCTATATCTCGGCCTATTAGTGGTCCTTTTTTGCCATCAGTGTGTTGACCACCCCCAAGGGTTGGGAGGCTCATTGGATCTATGTTCTTGAGGTCTGAGGAGATAATGGATCAGAACACTGAGAAGATGCATTAAGCCTCCCAACCTATTGTGGGGTCAATTAAAAAAAGGATCACAGACAGGCTGAGATACAGAGACGGCCATTGATCAGCCTCCGCTTCGGTTAAAATCCGAGAGGGTGCGCTGAAGCGCTTCACATTGCCCATGGGAGGGAATGGTGCTATATATAAAGCATTTCTATTCTCCCTGAGGTTATTTTGAATTTTTTATTTTTTTCCGTTCCATTGTATCTCCTGTTGGCGTAATCCCACTCTCTTTATTCTCTTACTAAGCCCTAACCTTGTATCTGCCGTGCAGAACATGCCTAGTATCTCGGGAATGTACCTGTTGTGCTTGGTGGAGCTGATGATTAATTATGTGAACATAAATGCGAGTATCCTGGTGCCAAGGTTAACAAATCCGCACTGTACTGAAACGACAACAAAGCAGAGGTCCCTGATACGATGCTTGACGAAAAGTGAGAATCTTCTGAGGGAACAGAGTGCCGTCCTGTGCTCCATAATGAATGCAGCGGAGCATGGCTATTTGTCCTCTAAATCCTTTGGAGCATAGCTGTCCATCTAGTATTTGGAGGAGCGTAGCCTTCTGCCCCCGGGGATTTGAAGGAGCATGGCCTTCTGTCCTCTAGGACTTGGCGGAGAGTAGCCTTCTGTCCTCCTAGGAGGCAGTGGAGAGTAGCTTTCCGTCCTCTGGGACTTGGTGGAGTGTAGCCTTCCGTCCTCTGGGACTTGGTGGAGTGTAGCCTTCCGTCCTCTGGGACTTGGTGGAGTGTAGCCTTCCGTCCTCTGGGACTTGGTGGAGTGTAGCCTTCCGTCCTCTGGGACTTGGTGGAGCGGAGCCTTCCGTCCTCTGGGACTTGGTGGAGCGGAGCCTTCCGTCCTCTGGGACTTGTGGAGCGGAGCCTTCCGTCCTCTGGGACTTGGTGGAGCGGAGCCTTCCGTCCTCTGGGACTTGGTGGAGCGGAGCCTTCCGTCCTCTGGGACTTGGTGGAGCGGAGCCTTCCGTCCTCTGGGACTTGGTGGAGCGGAGCCTTCCGTCCTCTGGGACTTGGTGGAGCGGAGCCTTCCGTCCTCTGGGACTTGGTGGAGCGGAGCCTTCCGTCCTCTGGGACTTGGTGGAGCGGAGCCTTCCGTCCTCTGGGACTTGGAGGCAGGGCCGGGTTTACATCACAGGAGCACAGAAATCTGGAACACCCCCTGAAAATATCAACTTGCTTTGTTTGGACCAAAACAAACGGGGAGTGGATCTTTCTGTGTTCCTTTTTTTGTTTGTTTTACATAGTCATGTTTGGAATCGTTAGAAAGGCCAGACCCTGACCTGTCCAATGACACCTTATTTAAACGTGTGTGGTATAAATAATGGAAGATAAAGGGGTCCAAATTACCCACGTTCTCACAGCAGCTTGTGCTTTAGGCTAGGGTCAGACTAACGCATTTTTCACGTTGTCCGTGAAAATGTGCGTTCGAAGAATGGACGTATTTTTTCACGGAATACGCAATAGCGGTCATACGATGCGCAGTTTCATCCGTGATTTTGTACGGATCATCAATAAAACACTTCTTGCATCTGGACGTTATGTTGGCCGGACATTAGCAGCGTCTGATGTCTCCAATTCACGCACACACGCCGCTAGCGGGCGCAGCGCACTCTGTACGACCGTACTAGTGGTTTAACGTTCTCGAAAAAATGCGTTCATTTTCCACTTGCGTTGCGCGGCCGGACTTTTGTGCGACCGTACTTCGTATATTGGCCGTCATTGCCCGGCATCTGCTGCTAGCACGGCCGTGATTAAGTGCGCCAGAACGCGCGTTCGCACTGCCTCAGTCTGACCCTAGCCTAAGATGAACCAATGCGTAATAACGCATTGCACAATCCCCTCCAGATTTGCTCCTGGCATGGAAGATGAGTTAGTGTAGCATCACTGGTCACTCTATAGTTGGAAAGTGAACATTAGTGCTGTATTAGAAAAAGAAAACTATAAATATTTTATTTATTGACCTTAAACTTGGTCATGTTTGGTAGTGTTGGAAAGGTCATACTCTGCCCTTTCCAATGATACCTTTTTATATGTACCTCCAGAGATACAGGGGTATATATTATTGTATATTTACTTTTTTTTGTGTAACAGAGCAAGCCTCCCCCTGGTGGTAGGTGCCTGTAGGAACATGCCTACTCTGCCTAATTATAAATCCAGCCCTGCTTGGTGGTGCATAGCTGTTTTTCTTCTAGCATTTGGCAGGGTTGTCCCTCGTCTAGGGAGTGCTGGAGCGACGTTGTTCATCTCCTGAAGAGAAGGAGCAGGCCTATTCTCTGCCCTAGAAAGATTAGCCTTTAATGATGTAGCCCTAACGGCTCTTGGCCTCTCCTTGACTCAGAGACCCCAAGTGATGGCAACATGTTTGTTGGTGATAAAACCTAATGCAATGCAGTGTCTAAACATCCATACGTGGATGTAAGTGAAATGCCCATTTGGTGGGCAGAATCAGGTGGACCATCATCTTGCAATGTCTGCAGCCACCAACACTCTTGACAAACAAACTGTAATGAACACAGAACGCCAGGTATATACAGGAGAGCTGTTATCCTGCCACCACTCCACCGAATTTATCATTGAAGACACATGCCAAGTTGGACCCGGAGCAGAGGTGTTTTTTTTTTGGAGAAAGTATTTTACCAGGAAGGATACATTGAGATTTCTCTCGTTTTCAAGTATGTCCTGGGTGGCGAGTATGTACCGTTAGGTGTCTTGCCCAAGGACACTTACTGGAGAGGTGCTCTTGCTGGGATCGAACCCATGTCTCCACAGGCTCTCTCCATGCAGAGCAGTGATGTTACCTCTACTCCACCCAGCCGGATTGCTGATTATCCGAAAATCTGCCATGTTTGCCAGACGACAGATGTCAAAATCCCACCCCTGACTTTATGTGACAAGGGATAAAATGTAGGGATCCACCGAATTTATCGGTCGAAAATGGTGCTTTCGGCTGAATGGAAAAAGACGCCCAAAAATCAGTCATTCGAACATGGGCCCGGCTGAGCCGGGGGGGGGTCATCTGAGCTCCTCCACGCCTTGGCATGCCCCTGGCTCGTCCGGGCCTTGAGGGCCCAGGCTCGGGTGACTGATATATGATGGTGACACTGCGATTAGATGGAGATTACGTTGCCTACATTCACATATTTCGGCCCTGAGCTCCTCCAACGGTCTCCATTGCAGTCCTCCTGTATCACTTGGCGTTTAGTCAAAACGACCGAAAATCAGTCATCCGAACCTGGGCCTTGGAGGCTCTGCCGGGTCTCCAGGTTCGGATGGCTGATTTTCGGTTTTCGGCCAAGCTCAGTCTGGATTTTCGGTTTCGGTCCAAACTTTTCATTTGGGTGCATCACTGTATTAAAATCCTGTATAAAATGCCGTACGGGCCGTGTGTATGAAGCATAATTGAATGTTGTGTTTAGACTTTGTCCCGACCCAAAGATATCTCACTATTATACGCAAATATATCCCCAAAAAATCCTAAACACTTCTGGCCGGAGCATTTCGGAGAAGAGGAATTACGTCTTGTATATCCCTTCTCAAGTATCTTATTTTGTCGTTCAGCCGAACGTCACGGAGCACTTGGTTTGGAAAGCTCTTAGTGGGCTTAGATTAGCCATCGCTCGTCTTCGCGGTTCCTCTCCGGTCTGCTTGTTGATGACAGTCTTCTGCCTAGATATGGATCGGGCTTCCTGGAGGATGTACAGCCCCCTCGTCTCTATCCTGCCTGGAAACAGTTTGTCTATACACTGATCTGTTCCTATCCATTAGAGACCTGCAACTTGGGGTCTCTCATCCATTAATCTGCTTTTTTCCCCTCTTCTGTATCTCCATGGCAGTGGTAAGAGGCGCCGTGCATCGATGAGCGGCTCGCGCAGGAGATGGAACGCCGGTTCTGCATTAAGCTAGGCTTCTCCACATCAAGAAAAAGAGAGATAAAATGCATTTTCGTCTGTTTTATATATTTTTTTCCCCCCTTTTCTTGCGCCAAAAGCCACAAATCTTGGAAGTGATGCGGCACATCAGAGAGTCTGAGTGCCGATAAAGTCGTCTTCTGTCAGGGAAGGGGCAAGAGTGCTGATTTAATGCTGGCTGGTGCCATGTTGGGAATCCATTAAATCCACAGTTGTGACAGGTTCCAGAAGAGGAGCCGAATAATTGCTAATTATTGGAAAATCTTCTAACACTAATCCTGTTCCAGATGTAGCACAGGTCTATAATCATTCCCTTCCTGTCCTCAAGTAGCGTAAGTAAAGGCACAGATCTCTTCCATCGTTTCTTTCTCAGTGGTGGCACGGATCTCTTCCATTGTTCCTCTTCCTTACTGAATGGTGGCACAGATCTCTTCCATCCTTTCTCTTTCTCAGTGAGTGGAGGCACGGATCTCTTCCATCGTTTCTCCTTCTCAATGAGTGGAGGCACGGATCTCTTCCATCGTTTCCTTCTTAGTGAATGGTGGCACTGATCTCATCCATTGTTCCTCTTTTCTTAGTGAGTGGAGGCACAGATCTCCTCTTCCATCATTCATCTTCCTTAGTGCAGGCACGGATCTCTTCCATCGTTTCCTTCTCAGTGACTGGTGGCCCTGATCTCATCCATTGTTCCTCTTTTCTCAGTGAGTGGAGGCACGGATCTCTTCCATCGTTTCCTTCTCAGTGAATGGTGGCATGGATCTCTTCCATCGTTCCTCTTTCTCAGTGAGTGGTGGCACGGATTTCTTTCCAGGCTGATCTCCAGGTCCAGACTGATCTTCTGTTACCCCCCCCCCTCCCCAAACAAGACCTTGGCTTCTTCCACAATGCCGGAAAACCCTCAAGTGAAGCTCTTTAATAACCGTGCCTTAATTATATGGGGGTTTCTTCTGATAAAACATGACCAGAGAATTTCAATCAAAGGCAAACTGGAAATGCTCTTCACTTAATACTTTTCTTGTTATTAAATTACAATTTATAGAACAATAAGCAAAGCCCAGGGAGTCTGAGTTGTATAACGCCTCACATGCAAACCTCAACCTTCCTACAAAAAAAACAACACCAGAAACTAACATTGAGTTATTGTAGGTTATACAGAGGTAGCCAGAGAATAATGAGCAATTCCAAGGTCGCACGTTATTCTTGATTGTAGCCGGTAATGAAAAAAATACTGAAAGCATAAAGCTGGTGGTGATGTTTGCATCTAGGTCCAGGTTTTAACCATTCTGCTCAGGGAGTGCGTTTTATAGGAGGTGCAGGGAGTGAGTATACTGCTCAGGGAGCGCGTGTTATAGGAGGTGCAGGGAGTGTGTGTTATAGGAGGTGCAGGGAGTGTGTGTTATAGGAGGTGCAGGGAGCGAGTATACTGCTCAGGGAGTGCGTGTTATAGGAGGTGCAGGGAGCGAGTATACTGCTCAGGGAGCGCGTGTTATAGGAGGTGCAGGGAGGGAGTATACTGCTCAGGGAGCGCGTGTTATAGGAGGTGCAGGGAGCGAGTATACTGCTCATGGAGCGCGTGTTATAGGAGGTGCAGGGAGCGAGTATACTGCTCAGGGAGCGCGTGTTATAGGAGGTGCAGGGAGCGAGTATACTGCTCAGGGAGCGCGTGTTATAGGAGGTGCAGGAGCGAGTATACTGCTCAGGGAGCGCGTGTTATAGGAGGTGCAGGGAGCGAGTATACTGCTCAGGGAGCGCGTGTTATAGGAGGTGCAGGGAGCGAGTATACTGCTCAGGGAGCGCGTGTTATAGGAGGTGCAGGGAGCGAGTATACTGCTCAGGGAGCGCGTGTTATAGGAGGTGCAGGGAGCGAGTATACTGCTCATGGAGTGCGTGTTATAGGAGGTGCAGGGAGTGAGTATACTGCTCAGGGAGTGCGTGTTATAGGAGGTGCAGGGAGCGAGTATACTGCTCAGGGAGTGCGTGTTATAGGAGGTGCAGGGAGCGAGTATACTGCTCAGGGAGTGCGTGTTATAGGAGGTGCAGGGAGCGAGTATACTGCTCAGGGAGTGCGTGTTATAGGAGGTGCAGGGAGGGAGTATACTGCTCAGGGAGCGCGTGTTATAGGAGGTGCAGGGCGTGAGTATACTGCTCAGGGAGCGCGTGTTATAGGAGGTGCAGGGAGCGAGTATACTGCTCAGGGAGCGCGTGTTATAGGAGGTGCAGGGAGCGAGTATACTGCTCAGGGAGCGCGTGTTATAGGAGGCAGGGAGCGAGTATACTGCTCAGGGAGCGCGTGTTATAGGAGGTGCAGGGAGCGAGTATACTGCTCAGGGAGCGCGTGTTATAGGAGGTGCAGGGAGCGAGTATACTGCTCAGGAGTGCGTGTTATAGGAGGTGCAGGGAGCGAGTATACTGCTCAGGGAGTGCGTGTTATAGGAGGTGCAGGGAGGGAGTATACTGCTCAGGGAGCGCGTGTTATAGGAGGTGCAGGGCGTGAGTATACTGCTCAGGGAGCGCGTGTTATAGGAGGTGCAGGGAGCGAGTATACTGCTCAGGGAGCGCGTGTTATAGGAGGTGCAGGGAGCGAGTATACTGCTCAGGGAGCGCGTGTTATAGGAGGTGCAGGGAGCGAGTATACTGCTCAGGGAGCGCGTGTTATAGGAGGTGCAGGGAGCGAGTATACTGCTCAGGGAGCGCGTGTTATAGGAGGTGCAGGGAGCGAGTATACTGCTCAGGGAGCGCGTGTTATAGGAGGTGCAGGGAGCGAGTACTGCTCAGGGAGCGCGTGTTATAGGAGGTGCAGGGAGCGAGTATACTGCTCAGGGAGCGCGTGTTATAGGAGGTGCAGGGAGCGAGTATACTGCTCAGGGAGCGCGTGTTATAGGAGGTGCAGGGAGCGAGTATACTGCTCAGGGAGCGCGTGTTATAGGAGGTGCAGGGAGCGAGTATACTGCTCAGGGAGCGCGTGTTATAGGAGGTGCAGGGAGCGAGTATACTGCTCAGGGAGCGCGTGTTATAGGAGGTGCAGGGAGCGAGTATACTGCTCAGGGAGCGCGTGTTATAGGAGGTGCAGGAGCGAGTATACTGCTCAGGGAGCGCGTGTTATAGGAGGTGCAGGGAGCGAGTATACTGCTCAGGGAGCGCGTGTTATAGGAGGTGCAGGGAGCGAGTATACTGCTCAGGGAGCGCGTGTTATAGGAGGTGCAGGGAGCGAGTATACTGCTCAGGGAGTGTGTGTTATAGGAGGTGCAGGGAGTGAGTATACTGCACAGGGAGCGCGTGTTATAGGAGGTGCAGGGAGCGAGTATACTGCTCAGGGAGCGCGTGTTATAGGAGGTGCAGGGAGTGAGTATACTGCTCAGGGAGTGTGTGTTATAGGAGGTGCAGGGAGCGAGTATACTGCTCAGGGAGTGCGTGTTATAGGAGGTGCAGGGAGCGAGTATACTGCGGTCACTGGTCCGGTAGGAGTTAATGAGTGGAGTTGTTTTTTTCAGCTCCCTCTCCCCGGTTTAAAGCGCGCTCCCTCTCCTCGATGAAAACGGCTTAATCTGATCTTTAAAGCTTTAACCTAATTAATGGAGGTTAATTTTTTTTTCATAATGAACTAACGCTCTGCGCTAATTTGCCGCCTCTTCACGCTTTGAGATGAGATCAATGAATCACTGCCAAACTGACAGCTGAAGATATCATCTCCCCAATACACGAGCGTCGCAGAAACGGTTTGATTGAGCGGCGGCGGCATTCTGTGAGCGATGACTCAGACGGGTTCAACGCCGTAGCCTGCGCTGGGTGGGTGTTACATAGATTGCTGCCCTCCATGTGGAACAGTTTGAAACCTCTTCCCTGCGGCTGATGACTATCAGAGGGTAAAACCGTAACCCAGCTGCTTTAAACTACGACTCCCATGATGCTCCAGCTGCTGAAAACCATAGGCGCGTTCAATACCTCAGCCGCTGCAAGTGCTAAGTTAGCAACTTGCCATTGAACGCCGTTCAGCGCTCAGTACTGCTAACTTAGCACTTGCAGCGACCCGAGGAGATGCTGCGAGTAGCTGAGTGTGACGTAGTAAAGATGGCCGCCGCCGTGAAGCAAGTAACAATGCCGTACAGCAAGATGGCCGCCGCCATGAAGCAAGTAACAATTCCGTACAGCAATGTTAATTTTGAGGTTTCTGTTCACCAAAGCACAAAATCTTTATTATTTCCCCCTGCACATAGACATATATTACAGCTCAATTTATATTTTGTTTCAGAAGTAAACATAACGTTTATTCAATAAAAACTCTAATTTGTGGTGTGTGCGTACAAAACGGAATTGTGCTGACTGCTTTCCTTTATCATATATACCTCGAGTGATACGAAAAACAACCTGAATCTTTAATTAAAAAATCGTCGGCCATTTTGGATTCAAAATTCGCATCCAAAGCGTTCAATGACACTGCTGCAGCAAACTGAATTGCTGCGCTGCAGCAATTCAGCAGCTGCTGAGGTATTGAACGGGGCTCGGGACTCCCATGATGTTTAGCCAGTGAAGTGGAACTGTAGAATCAGCCCCTTGTCTTTGTGTTGAAGGGTAATATTGATTGCGGAACGTATAGAATTTTTTATTTCTTGCGCACCTGTCACTTTCACTTGCTGGGCGCTGTGTGAAATGTGCTGCCCTGCAGTATGTAGACTTTACAGACTACATAAAAATGTTTGACTGTTTTTCCCCTTCAGACTGCAGGGCTGCGTTGGCAGCGACAACTGCAAACCCAGCTGCTTTTAACACTTGCAAACCCGGCTGCCCTTAACCCCTGCAAACCCAGCTGCCCTTAACCCCTGCAAACCTGGCTGCTCTTAAGCCCTGCAAATCCAGTTTAACTCCTGCAAACCCAACTGCTCTTAACCCTTGCAAACCCAGCTTCCCTTAACCCCTTCAAACCCGGCTGCCCTTAACCCCTGCAAACCTGGCTGCCCTTTAACCCCTGCAAACCCAGCTGCTCTAAACCTCTGC
The DNA here is from genome assembly GCA_009667805.1 of Leptobrachium leishanense. Taxonomy (NCBI): domain Eukaryota; kingdom Metazoa; phylum Chordata; class Amphibia; order Anura; family Megophryidae; genus Leptobrachium; species Leptobrachium leishanense. The sequence goes on from CM019069.1 coordinate 150,639,659, forward strand.
AAATCCAGCTTAACTCCTGCAAACCCAGCTGCTCTTAACCCCTGAAAACCCAACTGCTCTTAACCCTTGCAAACCCAGCTTCCCTTAACCCCTTCAAACCCGGCTGCCCTTAACCCCTGCAAACCTGGCTGCCCTTTAACCCCTGCAAACCCAGCTGCTCTAAACCTCTGCAAATCCAGCTTAACTCCTGCAAACCCAGCTGCTCTTAACCCCTGAAAACCCAACTGCCCTTAACCCTTGCAAACCCAGCTCCCCTTAACCCCTTCAAACCCAGCTGCTCTTAACCCCTGCAAATCCAGCTTAACTCCTGCAAACCCACCTGCTCATAACCCCTTCAAATGCAGCTGCTCTTAACCCCTGCAAACCCACCTGCCCTTAACCCCTGCAAATCCAGCTTAACCCCTGCAAACCCAGCTGCCCTTAACGACTGGTCATCTCAAACCATGGGGGCCTGTTCACAAAGCACTGAAATTTAAGTTGATTTTAGCGAATTCACTATCAAATGTTTATCGTATTTTGCTGTCAATGGAGTCGCCAAAGCAGTTATGGGACTTGGTGCTGATTTGGCCTCAGGAAAATTCCACCAGACGGGGTGGGGGGTCATATTCTCCCGGGACAGGGGTCAGCAACCTTGGCTGTACACATGTTTGGGGCCTACATTTCCCATGGGGCTCAGCCAATCTAATGAGAGATGTAGTTCCAAAACATCTGTAGAGCCAAGGTTGCCGACACCTGTCCTAGGGGGTTAAATCAATAAAAATAAAGTAAATTGCATATAAATAATTATAACGGACATTTTTTAAAGGGACCGTTTTAAGAAAATAAAACTTCTTTTTTTTAAATAATAATTTTTCTGTAAATAATAATAATGAACGGTCTTAAAAAAAATGATATTACATTAAAACCTATGGGATTCGCCTGTTTACACCCGTCGAATTGAAACGCATAAAATCGGGTCATTTCGCCAAGATTTCGGTGCAATTCTGGGTTCTGTGAATAGATGAATCAATAGTTCTCTATGAAACCATTTCAATGGCGTCGATTTGCGGCAAAATGCACCACATTTCGCTGTCCGTACGCCTGCATTTTGTGAATTGACAGCTTTGCAAAGAGACTAATTGGCCCCAAATTGCAGATTCGTTGAATTACACCATTTGGTGGCAAATTCGGATGTTGGTGAATACCCCTGCATGCGTGAGCAGCTTCTAATATCTTCCAGAAAGTGGTGCATTGTGCATGATGGGTAATACGGTCTAAGCACCCAGGGACTGCCCTCACCTCCCAGTCTGTAGAGCCTGCCGGGCAAATAAGCCGCCATGTTGGTGGAGGGAGTGGGATCCGTCTGTGACTCCTCTTGTCTTAGGCTGGGGTCAGACGAGCGTGATTTCTACGGACTGTACGTCCGTGCAGTACGGACATCGTCAGTACGGATGACGCAGTAGTGGTCACACAGTCCGTTTTTTCACTGAAGTTATTTTTTGACGGATGTAGGAGGGAAAAATAAATTACAATGAAAAAACATTCTGTCCGTCAAAAATGCTGGACGTATAAATGCAGTCCGTCTGACCATGCTCCATCACTCACACACAAAGCTATGCAGACGTTGTGGACGCAGCGCATTCCGCACGTCCGTTCTAGCAGTATTACGTTCTTGCCTAACCTGCGTCCGTTTGCAGCATCCGTCATGCGTCCGCAGTTCAGTGCGGACGTACTTCGTGTGTCAGGCTCCAATGGACTTTCTTTCATGCTATCACGGACGTACTTTTAGGCGCAATCACGGACGTGAACACTACGCTCGTCTGACCCCAGCCTTAGTGTTCCTGGATTCTTCGCTGCTGTTGGAATTTTGGGAAAACAACCAAGAAAAGATCTATTTCTGTTTGCCCTTTTTTTTTTTTTTTTTTTTTTTTTTTATCGCTTCACATTAATAAGGGATGTGCAAATTTCGGATCGATTTGAAATTTCAGGTCGATTCGGTGATTCTGGTCTTTTCGGCGTTTGGATCATTTAGAGTCATTCAGTTCAGTTGGTTTTTCATTTTATGCAGCATTATTATACTGTAGAGGTGCTGCCCGCAATGTGCGGATTCATGTGCTGCCTTAATTATACTGTAGAGGTGCTGCCCGGCAGTGTGAGGAATCATATGCTGCATTATAATACTGTAGAGGTGCTGCCCGGCAGTGTGAGGATTCATATGCTGCATTAATTATACTGTAGAGGTGCTGCCCGGCAGTGTGCGGAATCATATGCTGCATTATTATACTGTAGAGGTGCTGCCCGGCAGTGTGCGGAATCATATGCTGCATTAATTATACTGTAGAGGTGCTGCCCGGCAGTGTGCGGAATCATATGCTGCATTATTATACTGTAGAGGTGCTGCCCGGCAGTGTGAGGAATCATATGCTGCATTATAATACTGTAGAGGTGCTGCCCGGCAGTGTGAGGAATAATATGCTGCATTAATTATACTGTAGAGGTGCTGCCCGGCAGTGTGAGGATTCATATGCTGCATTATTATACTGTAGAGGTGCTGCCCGGCAGTGTGCGGAATCATATGCTGCATTATTATACTGTAGAGGTGCTGCCGGCAGTGTGCGGAATAATATGCTGCATTAATTATACTGTAGAGGTGCTGCCCGGCAGTGTGCGGAATCATATGCTGCATTAATTATACTGTAGAGGTGCTGCCCGGCAGTGTGCAGAATCATATGCTGCATTATTATACTGTAGAGGTGCTGCCCAGCAGTGTGCGGAATCATATGCTGCATTAATTATACTGTAGAGTGCTGCCCGGCAGTGTGAGGATTCATATGCTGCATTAATTATACTGTAGAGGTGCTGCCGGCAGTGTGAGGATTCATATGCTGCATTATTATACTGTAGAGGTGCTGCCCGGCAGTGTGAGGAATCATATGCTGCATTATTATACTGTAGAGGTGCTGCCGGCAGTGTGAGGAATCATATGCTGCATTATTATACTGTAGAGGTGCTGCCCGGCAGTGTGCGAATCATATGCTGCATTAATTATACTGTAGAGGTGCTGCCCGCAGTGTGCGGAATAATATGCTGCATTAATTATACTGTAGAGGTGCTGCCCGGCAGTGTGCGGAATCATATGCTGCATTAATTATACTGTAGAGGGCTGCCCGGCAGTGTGCAGAATCATATGCTGCATTATTATACTGTAGAGGTGCTGCCCAGCAGTGTGCGGAATCATATGCTGCATTAATTATACTGTAGAGGTGCTGCCCGCAGTGTGAGGATTCATATGCTGCATTAATTATACTGTAGAGGTGCTGCCCGGCAGTGTGAGGATTCATATGCTGCATTATTATACTGTAGAGGTGCTGCCCGGCAGTGTGAGGAATCATATGCTGCATTATTATACTGTAGAGGTGCTGCCCGGCAGTGTGAGGAATCATATGCTGCATTATTATACTGTAGAGGTGCTGCCCGGCAGTGTGCGGAATCATATGCTGCATTAATTATACTGTAGAGGTGCTGCCCGGCAGTGTGCGGAATCATATGCTGCATTAGGCTAGGGTCAGACTGAGGCAGTGCGAACGCGCGTGCAGGCGCACTTAATCACGGCCGCACTAGCAGCAGATGCCGGGCAATGACGGCCAATATACGAAGTACGGTCGCACAAAAGTCCGGCTGCGCAACGCAAGTGGAAAATGAACGCATTTTTCGAGAACGTGAACCGCAGGTACTGACGTACAGAGTGCGCTGCGTCCGCTAGCGGCGTTTGTGTGTGATTAGGAGACGTCAGACGCTGCTAATGTCCGGCCAACATAACGTCCAGACACAAAAAGTGTTTTATTGATGATCCGTACAAAATCACGGACGAAAATGCGCATCGTATGACCACTATCGCGTATTCCGTGAAAAAATGCGTCCATTCGTTCGAACGTACTTTTTCACAGACAACATAAAAATGCGTTAGTCTGACCCTAGCCTAAATTATACTGTAGAGATGCTGCCTGGCAGTGTGAGGAATCATATGCTGCATTATTATACTGTAGAGGTGCTGCCCGGCAGTGTGCGGAATCATATGCTGCATTAATTATACTGTAGAGGTGCTGCCCGGCAGTGTGCGGAATCATATGCTGCATTATTATACTGTAGAGGTGCTGCCCGGCAGTGTGTGGAATCATATGCTGCATTATTATACTGTAGAGGTGCTGCCCGGCAGTGTGAGGATTCATATGCTGCATTATTATACTGTAGAGGTGCTGCCCAGCAGTGTGAGGAATCATATGCTGCATTATAATACTGTAGAGGTGCTGCCCGGCAGTGTGAGGAATCATATGCTGCATTATTATACTGTAGAGGTGCTGCCCGGCAGTGTGAGGAATCATATGCTGCATTATTATACTGTAGAGGTGCTGCCCGGCAGTGTGAGGAATCATATGCTGCATTATTATACTGTAGAGGCGCTGCCCGGCAGTGTGAGGAATTATATGCTGCATTATTATACTGTAGAGATGCTGCCCGGCAGTGTGTGGAATCATATGCTGCATTATTATACTGTAGAGGTGCTGCCGGCAGTGTGAGGAATCATATGCTGCATTATAATACTGTAGAGGTGCTGCCGGCAGTGTGAGGAATCATATGCTGCATTATTATACTGTAGAGGTGCTGCCCGGCAGTGTGAGGAATCATATGCTGCATTACAATACTGTAGAGGTGCTGCCCGGCAGTGTGAGGAATCATATGCTGCATTATTATACTGTAGAGGTGCTGCCCGGCAGTGTGCAGAATCATATGCTGCATTAATTATACTGTAGAGGTGCTGCCCAGCAGTGTGAGGAATCATATGCTGCATTACAATACTGTAGAGGTGCTGCCCGGCAGTGTGAGGAATCATATGCTGCATATTATACTGTAGAGGTGCTGCCCGCAGTGTGTGGATTCATATGCTGCATTATTATACTGTAGAGGTGCTGCCCGGCAGTGTGCAGAATCATATGCTGCATTAATTATACTGTAGAGGTGCTGCCCAGCAGTGTGAGGAATCATATGCTGCATTATTATACTGTAGAGGTGCTGCCCGGCAGTGTGAGGATTCATATGCTGCATTATTATACTGTAGAGGTGCTGCCCGGCAGTGTGCAGAATCATATGCTGCATTATTATACTGTAGAGGTGCTGCCCGGCAGTGTGAGGAATCATATGCTGCATTATTATACTGTAGAGGTGCTGCCCGGCAGTGTGCAGAATCATATGCTGCATTAATTATACTGTAGAGGTGCTGCCCGGCAGTGTGCAGAATCATATGCTGCATTATTATACTGTAGAGGTGCTGCCCGGCAGTGTGAGGAATCATATGCTGCATTAATTATACTGTAGAGGTGCTGCCCGGCAGTGTGAGGAATCATATGCTGCATTAATTATACTGTAGAGGTGCTGCCCGGCAGCGTGCGGAATCATATGCTGCAGTAATTATACTGCAGAGGTGCTGCCCGGCAGTGTGAGGAATCATATGCTGCATTAATTATACTGTAAGACAAATCGATAGTGTCCAATGGGACAATTTTGGTGCTGCAGAATTGCATCGTATTTCACTGTCATTTCTTCTGTATTTGGTGAATTGACAGCATTGTGAATAGACGAATTTCCCCGATATTGCACCTGTAGTGACCTTCACCATTCGGTGGCAATTTTGGAGGTTGGTGAATAACCTCCAGTGTCAGCTCTTCCTTTCCACCAGACCCTACCCCACTTTCCAAATGTCAACGCACAATACACCATCTGCACACTCTCGCTCAGTACCCTTTCATCCTCCACGGATCTGGGGCGAGGATAGGGTTGCCATGTCGGCCATGTTTTCCTGGACACATACAATTTATTCATGCTGATGGGCAGCGCATAAAAAAATGGCACCTTTGGAGGATGTAGAATCCATACGCTGCTGGTTAGAAATCAAAAGGGAATCCCAGATGACCTGCCTTGATTTCCTTCCTACAGTATATCCTGTGCTCCCCCTCTGCATGAAATCTACCATGTTTTCCTGGACACATGTTACTATCTGGCAACTCTAGACGAGGACAGTCAGAGGTCCGCAGCATGCAGTCCAGCCCTGCCGGTACCCTCCCTGTACCGTACATGTCACAAATGGAGACCCCAGAGCTCGATACATGGGGAATGTTTGTTCACATTTCTCGACATCGTTGCCACCAATTTCTACTTCTTGTTGAAGTCCAACTCCTGAAGAACCTTCACCATCCCAACATTTTGGGATTTTGGAATGTCGAACTTTTCCACAAGCTTTTTGAGAGGGGTTTGAAGTTCCTGATCCAGAAATGCCATGGCCTTGGCCACCGTGGTTTCATCTGTGGACGTGTTAGACACATCCCTTCGATTGGTTCATCACACACGTCAAAATGTCCAGACTTGAATATGCTAAATCACCTGTGGACCTTCTGGGGACTCGGGGCTTCATCTCCAAGATGGGTTTTGAGGTCTTCAAAGTACTGCTTTGCTGAGAAACCACAATGAAATTGCTCGAGCAATTCTACGCACTGACCACCGCTACTTTCTGAGTCTCCTCGCGTCTCCATGATCATCTGAGGGGATATCCGTTAATTTACGAGTATTAGAAGAATTCGGCTTTCTTGACATAGAAGAAATCTGAGATTGTCTCATTATTTCATCGATTTATCCTTCGCTTTGGACCTTCTCTCGTAAGAAGGAAGTGTCTAAAAATGATAAAAATCTGAATTACCCGTAATATTGGTGTAACGTTGGCTGCCAGATCCCCATTACACGCATGACGGGGCATTCCGACACCTTCGCTTCTGCACAGATAAGGATTACCATGCAGCAGGTTGTCATTGACTGATACGGGATGAGGCATTTTCTCTTTTTCTTCGTCCTATAGTAGTTGTCTGCTTCGACGAGGATTGACGGCTTTTTCAGCATGTTGGTTTTCATAAGATAAGCCTGTTTTTGTTGTTGCGCTCACCTAGCTTCCTCGTCTTTTAATCCTTCCTATGGTTTCTCTGCTGTTACCCGGCAACCGTTTTTCCAATTTATTGTAGGAATATCAGGTCTGGTCCAGCCCCGGACTAAAAACCTGATCTGGGAGTGAGTCTTGTGTCCTCCGACACGTACTTGCCCATGGGCTACAAGTAGTCCGCGCAGGCTGCGAAATACAAGTTGCTCATGATGGGATTTTGATTTAATAACAGTTGGAGCGGCTTCGATTGCCAATTACTGACCCAACATCCTGTTTTTTAGGACTTGTCATTTCATATTCTTTTTGAAAATTATTTTAGGAATTGTCTGGTAAATTCTGGTGCAAATCTCTGAAAATTGGGCAATTTTTATGATGAATATAAGATTTTTTTTATTATTATTTTTTTGTCCCGTAATTTCAATACACCAGTTTCAATCCTGCAAATTTATTTACCTTTTTTTTTTGCTTCGTAAAATACAGATTTTTAAAGGTTAAGCTGTTGCTGGTATAAGTCGTACGTGCCGGTGCCGGCCCCAGTTTTGACAATACATGCATCATCATTGCACAGCCATTCAAGCCATCCAATCCAAAACAAAATGACTTGCGTGTTGAGTTCTAGGTTGGTAGATTAGTGCTGGAGGTCGGATTGGAGTTAGGTGGATTCGTTTTGGTGGTGGGTGGGCTAGAATTTGATGAGGATTAAAGATGGTGCAGGGTTAGAGATTCTGTAGGGTACACATTCGGTGGGTTAGGTTTGGGGATAGAAGAAAGAGTTTGTTATGTTAGGGTTTGACTTTCGTTAATAAGGATTCGACATACAATGGGGTTGGTTGATCACTTGCTAGGTTAGCATTGGAGAGAAAGGTGTAGATCTAGGATTGAAGTTGGGTTGGCATTGGGTTTAAACCCTCACTGCCTTTAGAACTGGGATTAGTGGATCTGGAGTTTGGGTTAGAGTTATGTCCACTAAGGTTTGGGTTTAGAGTTAGGTGGATGTGTTTGGGGTTAGGGTAGGTGGGTTGGGGTTGGAGGTTGGGATTTAGAGGTAGGATGAGGTTACAAGTTGGGGTTGGAGCTGAGTTAAAATGGGGTTGAGGTTAGAGGTAGATGGGTTGCAGTAGAGGGAGGTGGGTTTGGGTTAAAGGGAGGAAGTTGAGGTTAGAATTAGGTTGGGTTTGGAGGTGGACGAGTTAGGAATAGAGGATATGCAGTTAAAGTCAGACGGATATAGGGTCTTGTTCTGGTGGTTTAGGCTTTGGGGATAAGAGTGGCTTGGGGTTTAGGGGTACCTGTCCTCAAGGTTCAGAGGACTGGGACATCCATGATTCTGCATTGGGCAAATACCTTTTGAAGGCCACGTCTGAGGTCAATTGTCCAAAACCAAAAAATCTTGGACCCTTTATGACCATCAAACCAGTTAATCCCTTGATGTTCTGTCCGGCCTGGCACATTCTCTCTTATACAGGTTTCAGCATATGCCAAAAGGTTGATGTCATGACCATATAGGCCAGATGGGAAGTCGAACCTGTTCATCAATTAGTGGACATTTCCATTCTGCTGCTTTAGAGTGAAAATCCGATGTTTTGCGCCGTTGCTCGGCTCTATCGTAGGACACTGCTTCGTTGCATCTTTGCAGGTCAATTAAGATGTTTAGCTTAATAATACCGCACTTGGTTTCTGGTGTCTTTTTAGAGGAAGACTGGCCGGTGAATTACAAATGTCAGAAACTTTAAAAATGTCAGTATTTAAATTTTAGAAATGCTGCCGCGTGTTACATTTTTGTTGTGACAACATTGCAGCATCTTTTATAGCACCGTGACATTTCAGCAAAGGGTATGTCGTAATGATTTGGGAAGTGAAGGTTTGTCGGGAATTGGTGTTAGTGGGGTCTTTAGAATAGGATGGTTTTGGATACCGGGATCCTTGATGTCCCCTACAACTGTGTCCATCTGAACTCCAACACCAGTCCTTCCGACATCCTTCTGAGTGCCAGGTTTTAGAGTCTGTGCATTATGGTATGGTGAACCAATTGTTAGTGGTAAGTTTTGGTAAGGAGTCGATCAGTGGCCATTGGGCAAACCAGGCCAATGGCCAGTGCTGGAGCTGTACAGGCCATTGAGAAGATCAAGATCTCAACCAAACTGGGCCAACTTTGCATTTTTACCATGATTGACTCAAATCACTGTAAGACCTCCTGACTCCACCAGCATCAGTGTCCCACCAGAGAACTCGCCCTCACACGTAAAATGTCCTTGGCTCCTGGCTGGCCTTGGTTACTCTCTTCGCCCAGTTTCTTCGAGAGGTCTTATGTTTACAGAGCAGACGGGAGCAGTTCTGGGCACTCGTGTCCAATCCCAACAAGAGCTTTAACTTGGTAAGGCAATACACAATGTTTCAGCCCTTCCTTCGAGTCTCTCATTGATGCTGATTTCTTCGGAATGTCTAAATACCAGTCGGAATTAAAAAGCCGCCATTTCTACGGACTGTGACAACATATATGAGTTCCAAAAATGCATACCAACCATCCAACCTTTCTTTTCTTTCCTATTTCAGCCTAGTGTTTTACAATTCCCACCGGTCCTTCCCTCCACTGCTGGTTTTATTGACTAACCTTGATATTCATTTATAACAAGTTACCCTCTTGGACACGACGGTCAAACTCTGACCTGACCCCCCACCCAACTGTTGGTTGCCTACAAGTCCCAGAATTCTTTCAATGTAATAAATGACTGAGAATCATAGTTGAGAAACATCCGGGGTACCAGCGCTTGTCATCCCTGCTTTAGCACCTGCAGAGATAGATTCTTCTACGGAAAGGGATGTTTGAATATAATATAATATATATATAGATTTTTTTATTTTATTATTTCTTTTTCATGTTGTTTTTTTTTTTCTCCTTTTTTATTCCCATTAAATGATAAATCCTGCAGCGCCGTTACAAAGCTGCCGCCACGGCGAAGCCTTCTGAGCCTAGGGATGAAGACATTTCGCTATAATCAGATTCCGTATGAAGAATCCTCCATTATCACCGACTCAAAACATAACTTTTGTTTCCATATAAAGCCAAAAATCCCCGCTGGTCCGTTTTACAGAATTTTTCTCTTCACTCAGGGATCCAATATTTCTGGAAAACCGGCAGATGAGTCATAAAAGGTAAATTGTCAGACGTTGTACAAATCATATTTTTTTTATTTATTTATTTTTTTGCCAGCATTTTCGACAGCAGGGATCCTTTGGGCTGTAATGAGCTATTTTCAGCTGTTTGCCACCATCCTCCCCCTCTAGAGCAATTCCTGAAATACTCACACTCGTGAATCCTTTTTTTTTTTCTTAAAGGGAAAGCATCTTAATTATCTTTTTTTCCTTTTTTTTTTTTTCTTCTTTTATTCAGTTTTTTTAATTTTCTGATTTTTATTTTATTTTTCTATTTTGATTTTTTTAGTGTACTATTTTTAGATCGTTTTTTTATTTTAGGTTTGTTTTTATTATACTATTATTATATTGTTTATTTTATAATAAAAACAAACCTAAAATAAAAAAACGATATAAAAATAGTATAAATTAAAAAACAAAATAGAATAAAATAAACAATATAAAAATAGTATAACAAAAACAAACATACTATTTTTATATTGTTTGTTTTATGTTTGTTTTTGTTATACTATTTCTATATTGTTTTTTATTTTTCTATTTTGGTTTTTTATTTATACTATTATTATATTGTTTATTTTTATTTTCCAGTTTTTAAATATTTTTATTTTATTTTTAGATTGAATTTTTTGTTCCTTGACCTTCGTGCCCCTTTTTTCCGTACCCACAGAGGAGCTCTCTTCTGCTTGCATTCTTTTTCCCGCGGGAATCGGGAGATTTGTTGATCTTTTTATTTTATTACGGATAACAAAATTTGTCGTTTAAACCTTCCAGTAAATGAAGGTGAAGCAAATTAAATTATGGTGTGGAGCCGCCGAAAGCCACCAAGCTCTCCGGGCTCTGTCAGATGTTCTGAGTCCGACTGCACGACGTCGTGAATGCAGAGGGCCTGGCGTCGAATCAGGCCAATCAGAAAAAGGAGGGTAAAGGGTTGTGTAAAAATAAATATCGTGGTTACTCAGTAATTTGGTAGCCATTTGGCTAGCACATTGCATGCAAAGAACAGGAGGATATGAATGGGACAGGACTTGTTTTGGCTTATAGTCCTGTGAGGTCATCGACAGTTTTTAAAAATACAATTTAAGTTGTTTCGGGGCTAAAACATGTATTTTTATTTAATTTTTTTCATACATTCTCTACAATTTCCAATTTGAGGGCTCGGTCACATCAATCCATATCGTTCTAATCTCTAATGATAAAAATGTTTGAGGCCGTCGCCGGATGCAATGCGCAAGATTACCTGCGCATCCGCGACAGGCAACGGGAAAAAAACTGCCGGCATGCACGAGGAGAAAAAAAATTCAAATTCGTTGGAGATGCACACACAAAGCGCCTCTCCCTCTCTCTTGGCAATCACCACTCACACCCTGCCTTGAGTCACCCCCCAACCCTGGGCAAACTTTACTGGGGAGCACAGAGCATCCAAATCCTGGTGAGCACTGAGCAGCCAGATCCTGGGGAGCACCGAGCATCCAAATCCTGGGCAGCCCCGAGCAACCAGATCCTGGGGAGCACCGAGCATCCAGATCCTGGGGAGCACCGAGCATCCAAATCCTGGGGAGCACTGAGCAACCAGATCCTGGGGAGCAACGAGCATCCAGATCCTGGGGAGCACCGAGCATCCAAATCCTGAGCAGCACTGAGCAGCCATATCCTGGGGAGCACCGAGCAACCAGATCCTGGGAAGCACCGAGCAACCAGATCCTGGGAAGCACCGAGCAACCAGATCCTGGGAAGCACCGAGCAACCAGATCCTGGGAAGCACCGAGCATCCAGATCCTGGGGAGCACCGAGCAGTCAGATCCTGGGGAGCTCCGAGCAGCCAGATCCTGGGGAGCGCCGAGAAGCCAGATCCTGCAGCCATATCCTGGGGAGCACCGAGCAGCCAGATCCTCTACAACAATAGACTGCCCTTCAGGCAGGCTTAACACGTGGTTCAATATCTAAACACTTACCATCCAGGGCTGTCAGACTCCATCCCCCCAGATATTTCTGAACTACAGCTCCCATGATTCCCTGGTCACCTGCTGCATTGAAAGAATTCTGGGAATTGTAGACATCAACATTTGGGGGGCCGTGAGTTTGACAGCCCTGCACTAATCCCTCTTAGGCAAGCCCCTATAGAGGAGCAAACAGTCCATTTCAGCTTCTCGATGAGATAAACCTTGTACTTTTAGGCTGGGGTCAGACCAGCGCACTTTTAACGTGCGTTCTGTCGCACATAATTACGGCCGCACTAGCAGCAGATGACGGGCAATGACGGCCAATATACGATGTACGGCCGCACAAAAGTCCGGCCGTGCAACGCAAGTGGAATTTGAACGCATTTTTCTGAGAACGCTGAACCGCTAGTACTGACGTACTGAGTGCGCAGCTGCGGCATAGCGGCGTGTGTGCGTGATTAGGAGACGTCAGACGCTGCTAATGTCCAGCCTACATAACGTCCAGACGCAAAATGAGTTTTATTGACGATCCGTACAAAATCACGGCCGAAAATGCGCGTCGTCTGACCGTTTTTGCGCATTCCGTGAAAAAATACGTCAATGCGTTCGGACGCACTTTTTCACGTTCGCGGGGAAAAATGCTTTCGTCTGACCCTAGCCTTACTCCTCGTCTTCCGGTCCGTGAAGGACTTGCTGCATTAAATGCAGGTTTTGACAGTCCTGGTACAGGATGATTCATATAGACCCGAACTTAAAGTTTTCGTTATAGATCGTAAACGAATGAAAGGAAAATAGTGAGAGTGTCATAAAACGTCTCTCCTCTTAGGTTGAGCACATCTTCAGGAAGTGCTGGAAGTAACAGCACAGCCACGACAATGGCACAGCCATGAGAATAGCGCTCCTACTGAACAAACCGGCTTACTCTATGGAAGAGCACAAGGTTAGATGGCGTGTCATGCCACGCATCATGTGAGTCAATGGCCACAATCCAGTGTTTTTTGGTTTTTTTGAGGACCCGTGTCATTTCCAAGAAGCTGTGGCCACCCCGGTCTCCTGATCTTACCAACCTGGACTTCTTTTTGTAGGGCTATCTGAAGGGATAAGTGCACCATGACCAGCCCCGCACGACTGACTCCTCAGCTGGTAACATTAGGAATGAGATCCAAACCACTGATGACACAGGAAACCGTGGCCGCTTGAGGCACGGACTGTGATAGGATGTGCTCAACATAAGAGGAGGTACGTCTCCTGAAACTCTCCTTAATTTCTGTAACAAAACCATTAGTTTTGGGTCTATATGAATCACCCAGTATTTTTGATTCTTGAAGCCCTTGGAAGCGGATTTCCGAAGTGGTGCCGGATAAATTCCAGTGCCCTACCACCTTGAAGCGTCCCCAGCGCCGCTGCCATGGATCTGCACGATTTTAATAACCTAAAGAATAGAATTGACTTAATTGAGTGTCCCTGGATTGTTATGATTTATTATTAATTTATTTTATGATTTATCATGTTAAGATTTATTCATCTCTTCAATTGGCCGATGATTAAGTGCTGCCGTGTACAACACGTCCGCAGCGTCTCCTTGTTATGTCTTTGCTGGTGTCGGTGGTGGTGCATTCTGCTGACCGTAATGTCCAGGTTATAAATCCATCTTCAGCTATCCCAGCAGGATCTTAATTTTCATTTTAAAAAATCCAGGTTCCAGTGAGTCCACGATGTTTTCCATTTGCAGCTGAGGTTGTTGTGGCTGCGCGCAGGATACAGTAATGGCAGACGCGGAGGTGTAATTTGCTTAGTGCACATTATTCGCCTCCTGAAAGCTCTCTGCACATTATTCCATCTGGGGAATGCACTGCATTTCATTTTACATATTATGTCCTTGCATTTCCTCTCGTTAAGCCTGGATGTGGCGGATAGACTTGACCCTGACGGTTTATTGTGCCGCCATTAAGTAAATGGCTCCCTTAAATCTTTGACAAGCGCTAAAGTGGCGGATAGAATAGAATAAATTATACTTTTACGCCATTATTGACTATTAGGGCAAATACATCTCCGGAGCCTCCTGTACCTGCGTGAGGCCGGCTACTCGGGTGTGAATTAGTACACATACAGCACACTCACAGGCGTGTGTGTGTGTGTGTATCAGGGCTATTCAGAGAGAGGTGAAAACCTTGAGAATTGCCAGGAGAATGAACAATCTAGACCAAATAGCCAATTTGGAAAGTGAGATAAATGGGAGAATTTTTCTGGGTGACTATTTTGACCTAGAATTTTCAATTCTCTTGTCATTCTCAAGGTTTTCACCTCTTTCACGTCTGGGAATAATTGCGGTGCGCTGTTGGAAAATGAGGACCGAGCCACTTTCTTTTTGTATTGTGGTATTGTAAGATGCAGGTCTTGGATCGGAGTTTATAGGACAAGGGAACTGCTGTGGGAAGCAGTCTATTCAGGTAGAGTGGTAGCTTCCCAGAAAAGCTCTTCAACACCAGGTTGGAAATACACACACACACACAGTCCAAGACCTGCATCTTACAATACCACAATACAAAAAGAAAGTGGCTCGGTCCTCATTTTCCTACAGAGCACCGCAATTATGGAATAACCTCCCAGCCACCATCAAATCTTCCCCTATATATAGAAAGCACCTGTAAACCTGTAACATATTGACTATATACAGAATGCACCTGTAAACATGTAACACAGTGACTATATACAGAATGCACCTGTAAACATGTAGCATAGTGACTACAGAATGCACCCGTAAACATGTAACACAGTGACTATATACAGAATGCACCTGTAAACACGTAACACAGTGACTATATACAGAATGCGCCTGTAAACATGTAACACAGTGACTATATACAGAATGCGCCTGTAAACATGTAACATAGTGACTATATACAGAATGCGCCTGTAAACATGTAACATAGTGACTATATACAGAATGCACCTGTAAACATGTTGCATAGTGACTACAGAATGCACCTGTAAACCTGTAACATATTGACTATATACAGAATGCGCCTATAAACATGTAACATATTGACTATATACAGAATGCACCTGTAAACATGTAACACAGTGACTATATACAGAATGCACCTGTAAACCCGTAACATAGTGACTATATACAGAATGCGCCTGTAAACATGTAGCATAGTGACTACAGAATGCACCCGTAAACATGTAACACAGTGACTATATACAGAATGCACCTGTAAACACGTAACACAGTGACTATATACAGAATGCACCTGTAAACATGTAACACAGTGACTATATACAGAATGCGCCTGTAAACATGTAACATAGTGACTATATACAGAATGCACCTGTAAACATGTTGCATAGTGACTACAGAATGCACCTGTAAACCTGTAACATATTGACTATATACAGAATGCACCTGTAAACATGTAACACAGTAACTATATACAGAATGCACCTGTAAACATGTAACACAGTGACTATATACAGAATGCACCTGTAAACATGTAACATAGTGACTATATACAGAATGCGCCTGTAAACATGTAACATAGTGACTATATACAGAATGCGCCTGTAAACCTGTAACATAGGACTATATACAGAATGCACCTGTAAACATGTAACATAGTGACTATATACAGAATGCGCCTGTAAACATGTAACACAGTGACTATATACAGAATGCGCCTGTAAACATGTAACATAGTGACTATATACAGAATGCACCTGTAAACATCTAACACAGTGACTATATACAGAATGCGCCTGTAAACATGTAACACAGTGACTATATACAGAATGCGCCTGTAAACATGTAACATAGTGACTATATACAGAATGCACCTGTAAACATCTAACACAGTGACTATATACAGAATGCGCCTGTAAACATGTAACATAGTGACTATATACAGAATGCACCTGTAAACATCTAACACAGTGATTATATACAGAATGCACCTGTAAACATGTAACACAGTGACTATATACAGAATGCACCTGTAAACATGTAACACAGTGACTATATACAGAATGCCTGGCAGACTACTTCCTCAGTAAAACTTTAACTATCAGAAGCAACATCCCAACACAAGATAGTTATCTGCCACCTCCACTCCCACAGGTCCCATCTGCCACCCTCTGCCGCTTCCTCCCAACCACTGAGGAGGAAGTCAATTCCTTATTGTCCTCCTCACATCTCACCACGTGCCCGCTCGACCCCATTCCCTCACATCTAATTCCTCCCCTCTCCTCCTCCCTCACCCCTGCTCTCACACACATCTTCAACCTATCTCTCTCCACTGGCTCCTTTCCATCCGCCTTCAAACACGCGCTAGTTACCCCTTTACTAAAGAAACCATCCCTAGATCCCAACTCTCCATCCAACTACCGTCCTGTATCCCTGCTTCCCTTTACCTCTAAGCTCTTAGAAAAACTAGTCTTCAACCGCCTCTCCATCTTCCTGTCCTCCAATTCCCTACTTGACCCCCTGCAATCTGGCTTCCGTCCCCTACACTCAACTGAAACTGCCCTCACCAAAGTCACCAACGACCTCCTAACTGCTAAAAAACACGGCCACTATTCTATTCTCATCCTGCTTGACCTCTCGGCTGCTTTTGACACTGTTGACCACCCCCTCCTTCTACTGACCCTCAACTCTCTGGGTCTCGGTGACACTGCACTTGCTTGGATTGACTCCTATTTATCCAACAGGTCCTTCTGTGTGTCCTTCTGTGTGTCCT
Source organism: Leptobrachium leishanense (assembly GCA_009667805.1). NCBI lineage: Eukaryota > Metazoa > Chordata > Amphibia > Anura > Megophryidae > Leptobrachium > Leptobrachium leishanense. The sequence continues at coordinate 150,656,449 of CM019069.1, forward strand.
TTGCTGGTAACTCCTCCTCCTCATTGCCTCTATCTGTTGGTGTACCTCAAGGCTCTGTCCTTGGTCCTCTGCTCTTTTCCATCTACACCTCCTCCCTGGGCAAAATCATCAACAGCTTTGGCTTTAATTACCACCTCTATGCTGATGACACTCAGATCTACCTCTCTACCCCTGATCTCTCTCCCCCTGTCCTTTCCAAAGTCAGTGACTGTTTATCTGGCATCTCCTCCTGGATGGCCTCCCACCACCTAAAGATCAACATGTCAAAGACTGAGCTCCTACTTATTCCTCCCTCTAATGCCGCCCCACCTCCTGACTTCTCGATCACGGTGGAGGGTATCACCATCTCCCCATCAAACCAAGTTCGCTGTCTTGGAGTTACACTTGACTCTGCTCTTTCCTTCATCCCCCACATCAAGTCTCTTTCCTCCTCCTGCCGATACCAACTGCGTAATATTTACAGAATTCGGCCATTTCTTACCGCTGTCGCCACAAAACAACTCATACACGCCCTGGTAATCTCCCGACTCGACTATTGCAATAATCTCTTATCTGGCCTCCCTCTGTCCCGCCTCTCCCCCCTACAATCCATCCTGAACGCCTCCGCCAGGCTAATTCACCTCACCCGCCGCTCTGTCTCTGCCGCTCCCCTCTGCGAGTCCCTTCACTGGCTCCCCATCCACTGCAGAATTAAGTTCAAAATCCTTATCCTTACCTACAAAAGCCTCACTAACTCAGCTCCCCACTACCTGTCCTCACTAATCACCAAATACACCCCAGCCCGCTCCCTAAGGTCAAACAGTGACCTGCGCCTAGCTTCTCCCCGCATCACCTCTTCCATGATAGACTGCAGGATTTCTCACGCGCAGCCCCCACTCTCTGGAACGCTCTCCCTCGTACTGTCAGACTTTCCCCTAACTTCTCTTCCTTCAAACGCTCCTTAAAACATTCCTATTTAGGGAAGCCTACCACCCAACTCACTGACGCAACCATCAATCACTCTCACCTTACAGTCCTCTCCTCCTGTTTCCAACCCCAACCCTCCCAGATTGTGAGTTCCTACGGGAATAGGGCCCTCATCTCCTCCTGTACTGTTTGTCAAATGTTGTTCAATGTATTGTAACCCTGTCTATACTGTGCTTATTGTACAGCGCTGCGGAATATGCTGGCGCTTTATAAATAAAGAATAATAATAATAATAATAATGCACCTGTAAACATGTAACAGTGACTATATACAGAATGCGCCTGTAAACATGTAACATAGTGACTATATACAGAATGCGCCTGTAAACCTGTAACATAGGACTATATACAGAATGCACCTGTAAACATGTAACACAGTGACTATATACAGAATGCGCCTGTAAACATGTAACATAGTGACTATATACAGAATGCACCTGTAAACATGTAACACAGTGACTATATACAGAATGCGCCTGTAAACATGTAACATAGTGACTATATACAGAATGCGCCTGTAAACATGTAACATAGTGACTATATACAGAATGCGCCTGTAAAATGTAACACAGTGACTATATACAGAATGCGCCTGTAAACATGTAACATAGTGACTATATACAGAATGCACCTGTAAACATCTAACACAGTGACTATATACAGAATGCGCCTGTAAACATGTAACATAGTGACTATATACAGAATGCACCTGTAAACATCTAACACAGTGACTATATACAGAATGCACCTGTAAACATGTAACACAGTGACTATATACAGAATGCACCTGTAAACATGTAACATAGTGACTATATACAGAATGCACCTGTAAACATGTAACACAGTGACTATATACAGAATGCGCCTGTAAACATGTATCATAGTGACTATATACAGAATGCACCTGTAAACATGTAACACAGTGACTATATACAGAATGCACCTGTAAACATGTAACAGTGACTATATACAGAATGCGCCTGTAAACATGTAACAGTGACTATTTCCTACATATTTATTTTCTGGGTTAATCTGTATATTTGTGTTGTTTTTATATCTTGCATTTTATTACTTTGTATTTCTGTAACATTTTAATGTTCTTGAACCCAGGACATACTGAAAACGAGAGATATCTCAATGTATCCTTCTTGGTAGAATACTTTATAAATGAATAAGTGTGTGTATCTATAGGTGTATACCAAATGTGTATACCTGTATGTGTCCAAAATTGCCACCGAATTGCACCGAATGGTGAATTTCACCGAATCTGAAACTCCATGTCAAATCGTTTAGTCACAAAGCTGTCAATTTGCAAAGTACAGGCAAATTGACAGTAAAATACGGTGCATTTCGTCGTGATTCGGCGGCACCAAAATTGTCCCATAGATGACTATCGATTCATCTATTCATAAAACGCCAAATTGCGGCGCAATGACCTGATTTTCGGTGTTTTAATTTTACAAATTTAAAAAATCTTTTTGAATTTTTTTAGAAGAAATTTTTGTTTTAATGTTTAAAAAGAAATAAAATTTAAAAAAACATTAAAAGACCATTTCCTTTTTAAAAGAACAAAATGTAAAAAAAAAAAAAAGACGTTTTTTATATTTGTTTTTTTTTACACATTTTTGTTTGCATTATTTTTTAAGGATTATTTTTTATTATTTTGTCACATTTTTACTTTCTATATTATTATTTTTTTTCCCTACACTTCAGTGGAATTCCAATTTCGGCAAAATATAGTAACCGTCCGATAAATGGTGAATTCACTGTATTTTTGGCGAAACGGAGTCGATGAAACAGCTTTTAAATTCCGGTGCTTTGTGAATAGAACCCATAGTTAACGTCGCTGGAAGAGGCAATTCTGAATTGCTCGGGTTCGGCTCTTGTGGTGGGAAAGGGGGGGGGGCGCCATACTGTGCGCAAACGTGGGCGGAAAGAATCTATAAAAGCTCCCGCTTCTTTATTCAAGACGTAGCGTTCGCCGTATCAATAGTATCAGCCAGTGTCGATTGATATGAAAATCCTTTAATTCATAGTGTTTATTCTATTACGTTGTAGTATTTTGTTTCTGCGAGCGTCCTGCCTCTCCCTCCCGCGTGGATCAGCGCTGATTACACGGCGCGGGGCTGCGCTTAACCTCATTCTCTGCCGCGAATCGGCTCCTTCGCCGAATAATAACAACAACAGTGAAATTCCCTCCCCTTCGTTAACGCTATGAATTCACAAGACGATTTCTAAATTATAAAAATAATCTGTGTTACGTTTTACACCTTCTATAACGTAACATTATTCCATTGAGGAGCTCGGCGACGCGGGCAACGGCGGCATAAAAGGGGCGAGGATAACATATAGCCCGCGCGGCGCTACCGTACTGAACGGGACGTAAACACTGCACCGATATTATGGGCCTGGTTCGGAATAACACGGAGTTTAAGGTGGTGTTAAAATCCACAACACTTTTTCCCAACAACTGAGACATTTTCTATATGAAGGGAAGTCCAAAGCCTAATGGTTTTATTTTAACCCCTTCACTGCCAAGGAATCTTCCCAAAAAATACACTGTCAGGAACCAATTTGTTTTTGGAAAATCATTTTTGATATTCGGGAATATTCCCAGTGTATTCATCACTGTAATAAGCTGTTTGCAGGGAGATGTCGCCATCTGCTGGCCAGAAGGAGTTACTGCAGTTCAGGTCTCCGTGCAGGATCAGACGGGGAGACGTCATCCAGACACATTCCCAGCTGGTTTTATAAAGTGTCAGCTCCTCGGCCATCGTGCCCACGCTGCTGAAACTTGAGAAGCATGTTCTGGAGCCCAAATGCATAAGAATTTCATCATGTAAATATCATTTAGAACAAGAGCAGAGGGTCTTATTCACAGCAAGTGATTTCTAACAGCATTTATTATCACTTAGACTTATTGCTGTGCAGCTCTGTTATGGGGCAGAAACCTGATTGGCCGAGCCACTTCCTGGTCCTCGTGTGACTCGGCTGCAGAAGCTGTAAATCCTTTGCATTTTCAGCACGTTCGTTATTGCTCCTCTAAACCCAGGTGATTAAATGGACGCCACCACTTCCATAAACTGCAACTGGATTACTTGCGCACTACAAATAAAGACACCTGATAAAACACAATATTAAACACATAAGACACATTATAAAGCACAGTATTAAACACATTATAAAACACATGCTGCTGCTTTATTTTCTTTGAAGTAATTGAATGCAAAAAAAGGAAAAATATATATTTTTGTCACCTGTTTCCATTTTCTGGATTTTTCACACGATGCAACATTTACCAAAATCTCTGCAAAGGTTTTCTTTACTGCTATTATTTATATAATCTGCAGTAATTAATAGTTAATGAGGTTGAGGAGGGGATCTTTAGATAAGGCTAGGGTCAGACGAACGCATTTTTCACGTCGTCCGTGAAAAAGTTCGGTCGAACGAACGTACGTATTTTCCCCCGGAATACGCGATAGCGGTCATACGATGCGCCTTTTCGTCCGTGATTTTGTACGGATCATCAATAAAACACTTTTTGAGTCTGGACGTTATGTTGGCCGGACATGAGCAGCGTCTGACGTCTCCTAATCACGCACACACGCCTCTAGCGGACGCAGCGCACTCTGTACGTCAGTAGTAGCGGTTTGACGTTCTCGAAAAAATGCGTTCGTTGGCCACTTGCGTTGCGCGGACGAACTTTCGTGCGGCCGTTCGTCGTATGTTCCCCGGCATTGGACGTCATTTGCTGCTAGTACGGCCGTGATTTCGTGCGGCTAAACGCACGTTAAAACTGCGCTAGTCTGACCCTAGCCTTAGGCAGCAGAGGGTGTATTGTGTTCTCCAGGCTACCTGAGATAAGAGCTGGCAGCTGAATGAGATAAAACCGGGAGCTTAAAAGACTCCCCCTGGTGATGTCCTTTGAATACATCTCACACAATACAATGATGTGAGTCGGTGACTGACTCATTCACTCCATTCTATGACCAAAGCCACACAGTGAGGAGGAAGTGATGGAAAGATACAACACAAAATATTACACAATGGATGCACCCAGTGACACATATAGAGGAAAATATTACATAATGGATGCACCCATTGACACATATACAGTTGTGTTCAAAATTATTCAACCCCCACTGAAATTGAGTGTTTTGGCCAGTTTGACATTGATTTTGATCATTCAGTCATCTTGCTTACAATTAAATCAAAGAGGCACGTGTAGGTCAGACAAATATAACATAACATTTATAATGAAATAACCACAAATGTCTTTTCTGTGCTCACATCATTATCAGTTTTATTCAACCCCCAAGTGACATTCAATCTTAGTACTTAGTACAACATCCTTGTACAGTTATAACAGCTTTTAAACGTGAAGCATAGCTTGACACAAGTGTCTTGCAGCGATCTACGGGTATCTTCACCCATTCGTCATGGGCAAAAGCCTCCAGTTCAGTCACATTCTTAGACTTGCGCACTGCAACTGCTTTCTTTAAGGCTGGGGTCAGACGAACGCAGTGTTAACGTCCGTGTTGCCGCACAGAAGTACGTCCGTGATAGCATACAATTGTGTTAAATGGAGCCCCACACACGAAGTACGTCCGCACAGAAGTGCGGGGGCTGACGGACGCTGCAAACGGACGCAGGTTAGGCAAGAACGCAATACTGCTAGAATGGACGTGCAGAGTGCGCCACGTCCACAACGTCCGCATAGCTTTGTGTGTGAGTGATGGAGCGTGGTCAGACGGACTGCATTTATACGTCCAGCATTTTTGACGGACAGAATGTTTTTTCATTGTAATTTATTTTTCCCTCCTACATCCGTCAAAAATAACTTCAGTGAAAAAACGGACTGTGTGACCACTACTGCGTCATCCGTACTGACGATGTCCGTACTGCACGGACATACAGTCCGTAGAAATCACGCTCGTCTGACCCTAGCCTAAGTCCCACCAGAGATTCTCAATCGGATTTAAGTCAGGTGACTGCGATGGCCACTTCAAAATGTTCCAGCCTTTAATCTGCAACCATGCTCTAGTGGACTTGGAGGTATGCTTGGGATCATTGTCCTGTTGAAAGGTCCAACGTCTCCCAAGCCTCAGGTTTGTGACGGACTGCATCACATTGTCATCCAATATCTCCTGGTACTGAAGAGAATTCATGGTACCTTGCACAAGCTGAAGCTTCCCTGTACCTGCAGAAGCAAAACAGCCCCAAGCATGATTGACCCCCCGCCATGCTTCACAGTAGGCAAGGTGTTCTTTTCTTCATAGGCCTTGTTCTTCCTCCTCCAAACATAGCGTTGATCCATGGGCCCAAACAGTTCTAATTTTGTTTCATCAGTCCACAGAACACTATCCCAAAACTTCTGTGGTTTGTCCACATGACTTTTGACATACTGCAGTCGACTCTTCTTATTCTTTGGAGACAGCAAGGGGGTGCGCCTGGGAGTTCTGGCATGGAGGCCTTCATTACGCAGTGTGCGCCGTATTGTCTGAGCTGAAACTTCAGTACCCACATCTGACAAATCTTTTCTCAGTTCCTCAGCAGTCACACGGGGACTTTTCTCCACTCTACACTTCAGGTAGCGCACAGCAGTCGAAGTCAGCATCTTCTTTCTGCCACGACCAGGTAGCGTTTCAACAGTGCCCTTTGCCTTGAATTTGCGAATGATGCTTCCTATGGTCTCTCTTGGTATGTTTAACATCTTGGCAATCTTCTTATAGCCATTGCCCTTCCTGTGAAGAGTAATCACCTCTTCTCTTGTCTTCCTGGACCATTCTCTTGACTTCACCATGTTTGTAACCACACCAGTAAATGTCTAGAAGGAGCTGAGTATCACAGTCATTTTAAAGCTGCCTAATTGGTGCTTATTTTGCTTTATTGCTGCTCCGTGACATCCACAGGTGTTTTCAATACCTGATTGAAAACACTTGAATGAACCTCTGTTCTTCAGAGTGGTAGTCTTTAAGGGGTTGAATAATTGTGTCAATGAAGAATTCACAAAAGAAACATTTACTACTGTATTACAAAACCAATTGATGTCATTTTAGTTGCATATGGTTCTTTAAAAAGTCCTTGTAGGATTTCATTCTGAATACAATTACAAATGTACACTAAATTCCCTAAAACCCTTTACAGCATTGGGGGTTGAATCATTTTGAACACAACTGTAGAGGAAAATATCACACAATATATGTGTCACTGGGCGCATCCCTTGTGTGATATTTTCCTCTACATGTTTCTCTGGGTGCATCCAGAGGAAAATATCACACAATGGATGCACCCAGTGACAGAGGAAAATATCACACAATGGATGCACCCAGTGACACATATAGAGGAAAATATCACACAATGGATGCGCCCAGTGACACATATAGAGGAAAATATCACACAATGGATGCGCCCAGTGACACAGGAAAATATCACACAATGGATGCACCCAGTGACACATATAGAGGAAAATATCACACAATGGATGCGCCCAGTGACACAGGAAAATATCACACAATGGATGCACCCAGTGACACATATAGAGGAAAATATCACACAATGGATGCACCCAGTGACACATATAGAGGAAAATATCACACAATGGATGCACCCAGTGACACATATAGAGGAAAATATCACACAATGGATGCACCCAGTGACACATATAGAGGAAAATATCACACAATGGATGCACCCAGTGACACATATAGAGGAAAATATCACACAATGGATGCACCCAGTGACACATATAGAGGAAAATATCACACAATGGATGCACCCAGTGACACATATAGAGGAAAATATCACACAATGGATGCACCCAGTGACACATATAGAGGAAAATATCACACAATGGATGCACCCAGTGACACATATAGAGGGAAATATCACACAATGGACGCACCCAGTGACACATAGAGGAAAATATTTTCTTAACTTAACATACAAGAGAAAAACAAACACATGTAACTGTAACATATCATTCATTTTTTTGTTGTACTGGCCCTTTAAATGTTTTTTTGTTTTTTAAATCATTATCACTGTGCTAAAGGGGGGAAAAAAGACAAGATTCTTCTTCTCCAGCGCAGCCTGTCCCTTTAAGCATTGAGGGCTACGTGCCGGGTAGGACCTATCCAGGCGGGCAGCGTAGCAACAGTCAAACAGGGGTTCTGCGTGAGAAATGGCTTTGTTATGGGATGCTTCAGACACGCATTATTCATGTAGAACTCGCAGAATGCGCGCTTGTTTTTAACCGTTTCAGTGCTGCCGTACCAGGTGCGTATTCCTGGCAGTGATGGTTTCTCTTGGTGACAGATGCGGAGATTGTGCCAACATTCATCACACTTGGTTTAATTCCAATAACCAGACCAGAAAATCCAAATATCCGCCATGACGGAGAGGGACGGGGACGCTGCCCTGTCACCTGCGGCGAGGATTGCTAGATCAGCCATGGTTTCCTGGACACATATTACTATTTCATGCAGAGGGGGCGCACAGGGGAAAGTGCTGCCCTGCAACATGTATAACTCACATGCCGCAGGAAGGAAATCAAGGCAGGTCACCTGGGATTCCTTCGCTGCAGCGTATGAACTATACATCCTGCAGGGTGGCATTTTTCAGGCACTGCCCATCAGCCTTAATAAAGTACACATATCCAGGAAAACATGGCCGATCTGGCACGATAACCCTAGTGTGTCACATGGTCAATCTGGCAAGGCAAGGCAACCCTAGTGTGTCACATGGCCGATCTGGCCATAAAACAACCCCTCTGACATTTCTGATGTACCTCCTGGTCCCAGAGATACTGACGGGCTGAACAGGGCGTAAAAATAATACACACAAACCCACACAACAACATGACATATATATATATATATATATTACACACGGACACAATGTGAGAAGTGATATATAGGATAGACCGCTGGATGAATGCATGATACACAGTGCAAGCTTTGTATCAGGTTGTAGTAGTGTACACTAGATCAGGGTATGTCATTATGATGTCATAGTCCTATCACAGCCTGATACAAAGATTACACAGTGTATCGCGCATTCATAAAGTGGTGTACAGTGATATATTGTTACATCCCAATCTATTCATACCTTTTTATATAGCACAGAAACGCATAAGTAACAATATATCCTGATCAGCATGTAAACAGTGTGCTGTAAATCACTATATAATGAAGTCACACAGTGACAGATCCTGATCCACACATAGCGGTGTGATACAAACATCAATATATTGAATGCACAGTCACATGACCTGGTTTACACATACTGCGTGTGATATAAGCAGCTATATAACCCGCTTACACGGTGATACATCCCGGACCATGCACAAATGTGAAATCAACCTCCATAAAACACACAATCGCCTAACAACATGTAACACACCCCGATTTACACATACACAGTGTGATAACTCGGTCACACAGTGATGGATCCTGGTTTCACATACATATAACCCAGTCACACAGTGATTGATCCTGGTTTCACATACATATAACCTAGTCACACAGTGATGGATCCTGGTTTCACATACATATACCCAGTCACACAGTGATGGATCCTGGTTTCACATACATATAACCCAGTCACACAGTGATTGATCCTGGTTTCACATACATATAACCTAGTCACACAGTGATGGATCCTGGTTTCACATACATATAACCTAGTCACACAGTGATGGATCCTGGTTTCACATACATATAACCCAGTCACACAGTGATGGTTCACACATACATATAACCCAGTCACACAGTGATGGATCCTGGTTTCACACATACATATAACCCAGTCACACAGTGATTGATCCTGGTTTCACATACATATAACCCAGTCACACAGTGATGGATCCCATATAACCCAGTCACACAGTGATGGATCCTGGTTTCACACATACATATAACCCAGTCACACAGTGATGGATCCTGGTTTCACACATACATATAACCCAGTCACACAGTGATGGATCCTGGTTTCACACATACATATAACCCAGTCACACAGTGATGGATCCTGGTTTCACATACATATAACCCAGTCACACAGTGATGGTTCACACATACACATAACCCAGTCACACAGTGATGGATCCTGGATTACACATACATATAACCCAGTCACACAGTGATGGATCCTGGTTTCACACATACATATAACCCAGTCACACAGTGATAGATCCCATATAACCCAGTCACACAGTGATGGATCCTGGTTTCACACATACATATAACCCAGTCACACAGTGATGGATCCTGGTTTCACACATACATATAACCCAGTCACAGAGTGATGGATCCTGGTTTCACATATATATAACCCAGTCACACAGTGATGGATCCTGGTTTCACACATACATATAACCCAGTCACACAGTGATTGATCCTGGTTTCACATACATATAACCCAGTCACAGAGTGATGGATCCTGGTTTCACACATACATATAACCCAGTCACACAGTGATGGATCCTGGTTTCACACATACATATAACCCAGTCACACAGTGATGGATCCTGGTTTCACACATACATATAACCCAGTCACACAGTGATGGATCCTGGTTTCACACATACATATAACCCAGTTACACAGTGATGGATCTCTGGTTTCACATACATATAACCCAGTCACAGAGTGATGGATCCTGGTTTCACATATATATAACCAGTCACACAGTGATGGATCCTGGTTTCACATACATATAACCCAGTCACACAGTGATGGATCCATATAAAGATCCCAGTCACAGTGATGGATCCTGGTTTCACACATACATATAACCCAGTCACACAGTGATGGATCCTGGTTTCACATACATATAACCCAGTCACACAGTGATGGTTCACACATACACATAACCCAGTCACACAGTGATGGATCCTGGATTACACATACATATAACCCAGTCACACAGTGATGGATCCTGGTTTCACACAAACATATAACCCAGTCACACAGTGATAGATCCCATATAACCCAGTCACACAGTGATGGATCCTGGTTTCACACATACATATAACCAGTCACACAGTGATGGATCCTGGTTTCACACATACATATAACCCAGTTACACAGTGATGGATCCTGGTTTCACATACATATAACCCAGTCACAGAGTGATGGATCCTGGTTTCACATATATATAACCCAGTCACACAGTGATGGATCCTGGTTTCACACATACATATAACCCAGTCACACAGTGATTGATCCTGGTTTCACATACATATAACCCAGTCACAGAGTGATGGATCCTGGTTTCACACATACATATAACCCAGTCACACAGTGATGGATCCTGGTTTCACACATACATATAACCCAGTCACACAGTGATGGATCCTGGTTTCACACATACATATAACCCAGTCACACAGTGATGGATCCTGGTTTCACACATACATATAACCCAGTTACACAGTGATGGATCCTGGTTTCACATACATATAACCCAGTCACAGAGTGATGGATCCTGGTTTCACATATATATAACCCAGTCACACAGTGATGGATCCTGGTTTCACACATACATATAACCCAGTCACACAGTGATGGATCCCATATAACCCAGTCACACAGTGATGGATCCTGGTTTCACACATACATATAACCCAGTCACACAGTGATGGATCCTGGTTTCACATACATATAACCCAGTCACACAGTGATGGTTCACACATACACATAACCCAGTCACACAGTGATGGATCCTGGATTACACATACATATAACCCAGTCACACAGTGATGGATCCTGGTTTCACACAAACATATAACCCAGTCACACAGTGATAGATCCCATATAACCCAGTCACACAGTGATGGATCCTGGTTTCACACATACATATAACCCAGTCACACAGTGATGGATCCTGGTTTCACACATACATATAACCCAGTTACACAGTGATGGATCCTGGTTTCACATACATATAACCCAGTCACAGAGTGATGGATCCTGGTTTCACATATATATAACCCAGTCACACAGTGATGGATCCTGGTTTCACACATACATATAACCCAGTCACACAGTGATTGATCCTGGTTTCACATACATATAACCCAGTCACAGAGTGATGGATCCTGGTTTCACACATACATATAACCCAGTCACACAGTGATGGATCCTGGTTTCACACATACATATAACCCAGTCACACAGTGATGGATCCTGGTTTCACACATACATATAACCCAGTCACACAGTGATGGATCCTGGTTTCACACATACATATAACCCAGTCACACAGTGATGGATCCTGGTTTCACACATACATATAACCCAGTCACACAGTGATGGATCCTGGTTTCACACATACATATAACCCAGTTACACAGTGATGGATCCTGGTTTCACATACATATAACCCAGTCACAGAGTGATGGATCCTGGTTTCACATATATATAACCCAGTCACACAGTGATGGATCCTGGTTTCACACATACATATAACCCAGTCACACAGTGATTGATCCTGGTTTCACATACATATAACCCAGTCACAGAGTGATGGATCCTGGTTTCACACATACATATAACCCAGTCACACAGTGATTGATCCTGGTTTCACATACATATAACCCAGTCATACAGTGATGGTTCACACATACATATAACCCGGTCACACAGTGATGGATCCTGGTTTCACATACATATAACCCAGTCACACAGTGATTGATCCTGGTTTCACACATACATATACCCAGTCACACAGTGATGGATCCTGGTTTCACATACATATAACCCAGTCACACAGTGATGGATCCTGGTTTCACATACATATAACCCAGTCACACAGTGATGGGTCACACATACATATAACCCAGTCACACAGTGATGGGTCACACATACATATAACCCAGTCACACAGTGATGGATCCTGGTTTCACACATACATATAACCCAGTCACACAGTGATGGGTCACACATACATATAACCCAGTCACACAGTGATGGGTCACACATACATATAACCCAGTCACACAGTGATGGATCCTGGTTTCACCCATACATATAACCCAGTCACACAGTGATTGATCTTGGTTTCACACATACATATAACCCAGTCACACAGTGATTGATCCTGGTTTCACATACATATAACCCAGTCATACAGTGATGGTTCACACATACATATAACCCAGTCACCCAGTGATGGATCCTGGTTTCATACATACATATAACCCAGTCACACAGTGATTGATCCTGGTTTCACACATACATATAACCCAGTCACACAGTGATGGATCCTGGTTTCACATACATATAACCCAGTCACACAGTGATGGATCCTGGTTTCACATACATATAACCCAGTCACACAGTGATTGATCCTGGTTTCACACATACATATACCCAGTCACACAGTGATGGATCCTGGTTTCACATACATATAACCCAGTCACACAGTGATGGTTCACACATACATATAACCCAGTCACACAGTGATGGATCCTGGTTTCACACATACATATAACCCAGTCACACAGTGATGGATCCTGGTTCACACATACATATAACCCAGTCACACAGTGATAGATCCCATATAACCCAGTCACACAGTGATGGATCCTGGTTTCACACATACATATAACCCAGTCACACAGTGATGGATCCTGGTTTCACATACATATAACCCAGTCACACAGTGATGGTTCACACATACATATAACCCAGTCACGCAGTGATGGATCCTGGTTTCACCCATACATATAACCCAGTCACACAGTGATTGATCTTGGTTTCACACATACATATAACCCAGTCACACAGTGATTGATCCTGGTTTCACATACATATAACCCAGTCATACAGTGATGGTTCACACATACACATAACCCAGTCACACAGTGATGGATCCTGGTTTCATACATACATATAACCCAGTCACACAGTGATTGATCCTGGTTTCACACATACATATAACCCAGTCACACAGTGATGGATCCTGGTTTCACATACATATAACCCAGTCACACAGTGATTGATCCTGGTTTCACACATACATATACCCAGTCACACAGTGATGGATCCTGGTTTCACATACATATAACCCAGTCACACAGTGATGGTTCACACATACATATAACCCAGTCACACAGTGATGGATCCTGGTTTCACACATACATATAACCCAGTCACACAGTGATGGATCCTGGTTCACACATACATATAACCCAGTCACACAGTGATAGATCCCATATAACCCAGTCACACAGTGATGGATCCTGGTTTCACACATACATATAACCCAGTCACACAGTGATGGATCCTGGTTTCACATATATATAACCCAGTCACACAGTGATGGATCCTGGTTTCACATACATATAACCCAGTCACACAGTGATTGATCCTGGTTTCACACATACATATACCCAGTCACACAGTGATGGATCCTGGTTTCACATACATATAACCCAGTCACACAGTGATGGTTCACACATACATATAACCCAGTCACACAGTGATGGATCCTGGTTTCACACATACATATAACCCAGTCACACAGTGATGGATCCTGGTTTCACACATACATATAACCCAGTCACACAGTGATGGATCCTGGTTTCACATACATATAACCCAGTCACCCAGTGATGGATCCTGGTTTCACATACATATAACCCAGTCATACAGTGATGGTTCACACATACATATAACCCAGTCACCCAGTGATGGATCCTGGTTCACACATACACAGTGTGATATAAACAGCAATATTCTGCAATCCTATAATGAGTGACACATCCTGATATACACAGCACAAAACACACACACACTGTGATATAACCAACAATACAACACACGATGATAGTAATGTATACATGCAGAACTACGCACACCTTGTGACATACAAAGCGAGGCTGGCTGGGCATCATGGGATGTGTAGTTCTAAAAGATCTGAAGTGCCGCGCTTTGCCGTCGCAGTAACGCTGTGACCATTTGTTTGTTTTCCTCGGTCTGTGTGTGCGACGTTGTTTGAGTAGGACTAAATGGACAACGATATTAAAAGAAAATAAAAACCAGAAGCTAAAAACCCAATAACCACAATAACACAAGGTAGCGATGGCGAGATAATAAATCCGAGCCGTCGCTTTGTTACAGGATCCGGTAGCCGGTTCTGTTCGCGTGTCGCGTCTGTATTCCATGCCAGATATTATATGTGCAAATGGGTTAGAAACGTTGCCAGAGGGGGGCATTAATTCTCCCTGGTTTTACTCGACGTCTTTCCCTGTGTGACATGTGTCGGGGTGGGCTCGCTAGTGTTAATGGGAGAGTCTTGCCCACCCTCCAACACTTCTTCCAATAAGCTCCGAGCCTGGAGATAAAGCAGGGAGCAAAACAGAACAGCCAGCACAGAGAGGAAGGGATCTGCCAGAGAAAGCATCGAGAAACCGAGGGATAACGACGAGCACCACAGCTGAGAGCATTGACATATAGCAAGCCAGGGAGATAAGGAGAAGGTGAGACACCAGGACTGGACGGTGGACGCAAAGAGTCTCCTGGTTTGGCGAAAGCGACAGTCGGATAGATGAGAGGAAACGAGCAGGTTGAAGAAGAACTGGATACAAAGAGAAAGGCACGAAGCCTTCCAGCCAACAATACCGAGAGATTCCGAGTCCGAGCCTCCCCCCGTCGGAGCTTTCACAATAGAGGGGCAGCTGCTTCTTCCGAATTCCATCGAAGAGGAGCCTAGCACCCTCCTTCACCCTGAAGCGGAAACGGCAGGAGAGGAAAGCACCTTTTTTCCCACCGCGAAAACCATGACCGTGTGTAAGTCCAACTCTTTGTCCTGCCTGCAAGCTGCCAAACCCGGACCACCACCTCTGCCGCCGCCGTCGAGAGAGGCTGCCACAGACTCGACCGCCACGCTCAACAAGCTGGCCCTGGCCACCGGCGGAGCCGAGAAGTCCTGGCACCGTTGCGTCTTCCCCTTTGGGGCTGTGGCGCTGGTGATAGGCATCGCCGCAACATGCATCACCTTCAAGTTCCGAGGGCCACACATGGACATCGCCAAGGCAGTTTCGGTGGCAGCGCTGGCAGCCGGGGCGGCGATGCTGGTAGCTGCTTTCCTATGCTGGAGGTCTCGAAGAGAGCGGCAGAGGAGGAGAAGAGAGGAGACCGAAGCGGAGGAGCAAGGGGGGCTGTGATTACCTCCTAACGGACGCAAGGATAGATTACTAGACTTGTGGAGGGGGACTGTATGCTGTGTATGTGCCAACCAAAGGGGCAACACACGAACTGGCCATATGGCATCACTGTGGGGTGGTTTCACCATATGTGAGTAGAACCCCTTAGTCTGCCCTCAACGAGGTGCACTCACAACCACCTGACCTGTGTATAATCCCATGTCCTTCACTAATTTAGGGATTCTAACCCCTTTTAGAAGAGGTTCCCTTTGCATTTTAAGGGAGGGAGACGTTATACCCTTGTTAATATTTTTGGTTTTACTTTATAGAATCCTAATCCTAAGTATGTTGGTGGAATAGTATGGACACCAAGGTCCTGCTCTGAGCTATCTCCAGGGCTGGGAGTGAATGCACCTCTTTTGAGGGGGTATGGACTGCTTTAGACTAAATATTGGGAGTGCCTTATTGCCCTTGATTTAGGGTAGCCGTCTGTCCGTCCTACCCGTAGACACACATTGTTTGGACCAACGTTCTTCGGCTCAGCTGACCCCCTAACCCTCCTACCCTTCCCCTACATTCTCCAGCTTTCTCAGAAGTGGCCTTAATTTCTCTTATCACCGAGGGGCACTTGGACTGAGTACGTCGTGCACCCATATGTACCCTTATTGTTGGATTAGAGAAGTAGAAGTTTTCGGAAGACTCGAAGAAAACCCAATGGTGGTTTTGGCTAACCTGAGGACCATGTGATTGTTGTGTGATGTCTGTCCTTCGTATGCACAAATAACACACATATGCCTGGGACAGCTAACCCTGTGTGGGGCGACATTCCCGGTTTTCCATAAATTGTTACCTATAAATGTGTCAAATCTTTGTCTTTGGTATTTTGTCTCTTTTTCGTTAACGAGGGTCAACGGGTCTCGGAGGGATGGAGCCTCGGTTAACATAAGAGATACATTCGACCTATAGCTCTCCGATACCCATAGATACCAAACCTCAGCTTCCAAAAACCATCGGCATCAGAACTATTCCCCAAAACTGGGTTGAGTCCAGTTCATATTTTGTGGTTCTTGGTTTGTGTTTGGTTGGACCAGATTCAAGAAAGGCTTCATAGGAGACATAGCGTCACCCCCATTGGTTTAGATACTTTGTAACTGTACAAGAAAGCTTTAGATTTCCTCCACGTAGACCAAGCCATTCAAGAAGAGCAGGACGCGCTCTACATATATATATGTTGTGGCCAATTGGAGGAGGTCACTCTTTGAGTAACGGACATTTGACATTCAAGGGTATGGCTTGCCGGTGTATAAATAGCCTGGCCACGGTGTAATGAATCACCAGGGCACGGACGCCGTGAAGTTCCTGAATGGAACTGTTTGCCATTTGATCCGAAAATGTCCGCTCCGAGGTTTACGACTCGCCTTGGGATTTGCAATTGTTTTCGGTCATGTTACAAACGATAAAAAAAAATTATGGAAAAAAAAAAAAAAAAAATTCCATTTTTGCCTCCCCCGAAAAAATAAGAGGGGAAGGGGGTCTGTTTGCTAGATACAACCATGTACGGTAAGCTGATAATCGGGGCAACAAGACCGAGTCGGAAGTGTTTTATCTCCTATTTATTTTCCGTCTTGATCTTTCTAGCCTAAAATTTTGCAAAGTTGGACGTCGACGTGCAAAAACGTGATGTTTCGCGCAATTTGCCACCCCCGCGCCCACCTTTTCATTGTTTTTCCCCCCATTCTCCTCCGTCTTTGAGGTTG
The DNA here is from genome assembly GCA_009667805.1 of Leptobrachium leishanense. Classification (NCBI taxonomy): domain Eukaryota; kingdom Metazoa; phylum Chordata; class Amphibia; order Anura; family Megophryidae; genus Leptobrachium; species Leptobrachium leishanense. The sequence goes on from CM019069.1 coordinate 150,674,319, forward strand.
GGATAGCTGCTTATAGAACAAAGACCTGCTCGCATTGCTATGGGGATTTTTTGTTGTGTTTTTGGGGGGGGGTTGCGTGGAAATGTGGCGCAGTACGATGACCTCACGTTCAACAAAACCGCAGCTGAGTCACCACATACAAAGTTCTTTGTGGAGAAATCCCGTAGATAGGAATGTATCCGTCGTGTACATGGAAGGAGGGGAGCATGGAGGGGGACGGAGCGATGCACCAGCTGGGCTTTTCTCAGCAAGCCTTGGAGATCTACATGGAAAGTCATCAATAAATGACTCAATGTTGTCCATACGGCTCATGTGTCCTCAGTCATGGTTATCGTTCCTGTCATCTTGTGGGTTTTTACCAGATTCAGTGTTTCTTCTTCTGTGTCTTGTGTTTTGTCTGTGTTCATTGATAAACAGTCTTTCTGTCTCCATGTCCCCCACCCCACCCCACCTTCCCTTTCCCTCCGGTGAGGACCAGAGCTGGTTTTCTCCTTCAAAGCCAGGAAAGGTTCATTACCATATAGATCTAATCCACCATCGCCGCCAGTGTTTTTCCTTTTTTCTTTCTCTCTCTTTCTTCTCAGCCTCCGCTAATTGCTTTTCACCCGCTCAGAAAACTCATTCTGCCAATTAACTCTCTCCGATTCCCCGTCAGGCGCTCAGTGGAGAACGCGGAGGCTTTGGCGACCGACACTGACCAGGTGTTGTGTTCGTATGTATCAGTATAAAGTGGAAATATCACGTACCTCTGTAATCCCATCACGCAGGGATATTGTCTAATATGTATCATGTTGCACGGAAATGTTTTGTATACACATAATCAAGTCACATTGAGATATCGTGTGTACATGATCAGGTCTCCTGGACTCATGACATCCAGAAATATCATATACATACAAAGTTACCATGGAAATATCGTGTGTACATGATCAGGTCTTCTGGACCCATGACATCCAGAAATGTCTCATACATACCATGTTTCCATGGTAATATCGTGTGTACATGATGAGGTCTCCTGGACTCATGTCATCCAGGAAAATCATATACACATAAGTATCAATACATACATTACCGTGGAAATATCACATGTGTACACGATCATGTCTCCTGGACTCATGATATCTAGAAATATCATATGCACATTATCTCATCACATAATAGTATCAGGTACATATGTTACCATGAAAATGTGACGTGTATGTGTAATGTGATGTGTATGTGTACAGTATGTCCACCTGGAATAAGAGGACACACGTTATTACATACATGTATCATTATATCACATGGCAATGCCATTTCTATTCACACATATCACATCTGAAATCAAGACATAAAGAACTAAATATGCGCGTGTATTATTTCACATGAATAGCGTGTATGTGTGTATTCCTGTTGCCTAAGACGGTGTATATGTGATCAAATAACGCAGAACTATCATGTACAGGGGTTCTGGGGAAATGTGGAACTAGCAAGTGCATATGCAGTCATATTGCATGGATATGTTATGTGGTCGTGTTACATGTGCGTCACTCAGAACCGTGGGGTCAGTCGCTGCTGCACAGGGATAAGATTCAGGGGGTTATAATGAGTGTAAATCCCTGTACATTACAGATACAAGGTGTCGCTGTAATTGCCATACGCAGGCATTATGCAGCACATACAGATACAAGGTGTTGCTGTAATTGCATACACAGGCATTATGCAGCACATACAGATACAAGGTGTTGCTGTAATTGCCATACACAGGCATTATGCAGCACATACAGATACAAGGTGTTGCTGTAATTGCATACACAGGCATTATGCAGCACATACAGATACAAGGTGTTGCTGTAATTGGCATACACAGGCATTATGCAGCACATACAGATACAAGGTGTCGCTGTAATTGCCATACACAGGCATTATGCAGCACATACAGATACAAGGTGTTGCTGTAATTGCCATACACGGGCATTATGCAGCACATACAGATACAAGGTGTTGCTGTAATTGCCACACACAGGCATTATGCAGCACATACAGATACAAGGTGTTGCTGTAATTGCCATACACAGGCATTATGCAGCACATACAGATACAAGGTGTTGCTGTAATTGCCATACACAGACATTATGCAGCACATACAGATACAAGGTGTTCCTGTAATTGCCACACACAGGCATTATGCAGCACATACAGATACAAGGTGTTGCTGTAATTGCCATACACAGGCATTATGCAGCACATACAGATACAAGGTGTTGCTGTAATTGCCACACACAGGCATTATGCGGCACATACAGATACAAGGTGTTGCTGTAATTGTCATACACAGGCATTATGCGGCACATACAGATACAAGGTGTTGCTGTAATTGTCATACACAGGCATTATGCAGCACATACATATAGTATTTTTATATTCTATTGGTATTTTTGGAAGCTTCCTCCATGACCAGCAGATATAGACTGCTCTCCACTGTTTCCTCGATGTCCAGTAGATGTCTATACCAAAACTCCCTTCATGTTCATTACTACTTACACCATAGTGCCTTGGTCCACACCCCTGCTCCCTCTAAATTACACCTTGGTCCACACCACTGCTACCTCCACATTACGCCTTGGTCCACACCACTGCTCCCTCCACATTACACCTTGGTCCACACCACTGCTCCCTCCACATTACGCCTTGGTCCACACCACTGCTCCCTCCACATCCAGCAGAGAGAACCTAAGGAAACCATGTGGTTACAGGACTGTGGAAACATCTAACATTCCCTGTTGGAATGTCTCCATGGGTGACAGTGACTCAATGTAGGATCCCTCCAGATCCTGACAGTGATGTGTAACCATTTGGTAGGCAATGTGTGTACGGTCCCCCTTGGTTCAGCTGTTTACGGAATAGCAAGTTCCTCATATAATCATCATTACTGAGAATATTGTCACAGAGCTCGCTGCAGTCGTGGTGTGACTCATGGCTCTACGTATGGAGGAGCCTCGTCAATAGGAACGCGTCGCTTAACTGTCCCAAAATTACAATTTGTCAAATTGAAATCCACATTTTGCCTGCCGGTGGTTACTAATCACCGACTCCGGGTCACGCTGACGTTTCGGAACCTGCCAAGGCCTGAACATAGAAGGGAACGAAGGTTTGTTCCGGGCGACTGATCTCTGTGGTGCCCAATCTCATTAGCTTGCATCCGAGGGACCATGGGAACGCGGAACAGAAATTTGCGTTTCGAGTGACTGATCCTTAAACGATTTTGTTGTGTATTCGCTCGGGAGATTCTGGGAATCCATCCCTCCCCGTCCGCCACGCGTTCCGCGAATATTCTTTTTTATTTTGTCTGAAAATGATGAAGGGCTACTCTGAGCTCCAAGCAGAATCTCGCCCACGTTTCCCGAAAGAACTTGATCCCGGTCAAACTCTGATTATCGTGTTTCTTATTCTTCTCGTTCCTTCTTTTTAATAAATCGATGCATGATGAGCTTTGAAGTGAAGCGGGCGATGGCAGCAGATAAGTGCAACGCAAGGGACCTCGCTAGTGCAGCCTGGGATAATGGAAAATAAAATAGCTCCGTCTGCTTTGTAGATGTCCTCCTCACTGCGACCCATGACCACCAGCTCTCCATGACCTGTCCAGAGTAAAGCTTGATGGAGTGTCTAGTGTCACATGCATCTCCTACACCAGCTGAATACAGGTGTAGAGATCGCAGTCATGCCCGCTTGGTGAGCAACTCCTGTTCTTCACTTTTTGGAACTATTTGTGCTTGTTTTAGGGTTAGGCTTAGTTTTAGGGTTAGGGTTTGTAATTAGGGTCAGGTTACTATTTGTGCTTATTTTACAGTTAGGCTTAGTTTTAGGACTAGGGTCTGTAATTAGGGTCAGGTTACTATTTGTGCTTGTTTTAGGATTACACTTAGTTCTAGGGTTAGGGTTTGTAATTTTGGTCAGGTTACTATTTGTGCTTGTTTTAGGGTTAGGCTTAGTTTAGGGTTAGGCCTGTAATTAGGGTCAGGTTACTATTTGTGCTTGTTTTAGGGTTAGGCTTAGTTTAGGACTAGGGTCTGTAATTAGGGTCAGGTTACTATTTGTGCTTGTTTTAGGATTACACTTAGTTCTAGGGTTAGGGTTTGTAATTTTGGTCAGGTTACTATTTGTGCTTGTTTTAGGGTTAGGCTTAGTTTAGGGCTAGGGCCTGTAATTAGGGTCAGGTTACTATTTGTGCTTGTTTTAGGGTTAGGCTTAGTTTAGGGTTAGGGCCTGTAATTAGGGTCAGGTTACTATTTGTGCTTGTTTTAGGGTTACACTTAGTTCTAGGGTTAGGGTTTGTAATTTTGGTCAGGTTACTATTTGTGCTTGTTTTAGGGTTAGGCTTAGTTTTAGGGTTAGGGTCTGTAATTAGGGTCAGGTTACTATTTGTGCTTGTTTTAGGGTTAGGCTTAGTTTAGGGTTAGGGCTGTAATTAGGGTCAGGTTACTATTTGTGCTTGTTTTAGGGTTAGGGTCTGTAATTAGGGTCAGGTTACTATTTGTGCTTGTTTTAGGGTAGGCTTAGTTTAGGGTTAGGGCCTGTAACTAGGGTTAGGTTACTATTTGTGCTTGTTTTAGGGTTAGGGTCTGTAATTAGGGTCAGGTTACTATTTGTGCTTGTTTTAGGGTTAGGCTTAGTTTTCGGGTTAGGGTTTGTAATTCGGGTCAGGTTACTATTTGTGCTTGTTTTAGGGTTAGGCTTAGTTTAGGGTTAGGGCCTGTAATTAGGGTCAGGTTACTATTTGTGCTTGTTTTAGGGTTAGGCTTAGTTTTCGGGTTAGGGTTTGTAATTCGGGTCAGGTTACTATTTGTGCTTGTTTTAGGGTTAGGCTTAGTTTTCGGGTTAGGGTTTGTAATTCGGGTCAGGTTACTATTTGTGCTTGTTTTAGGGTTAGGCTTAGTTTAGGGTTAGGGCCTGTAATTAGGGTCAGGTTACTATTTGTGCTTGTTTTAGGGTTACACTTAGTTCTAGGGTTAGGGTTTGTAATTTTGGTCAGGTTACTATTTGTGCTTGTTTTAGGGATAGGCTTAGTTTTCAGGTTAGGGTTTGTAATTAGGGTCAGGTTACTATTTGTGCTTGTTTTAGGGTTAGAGGTGAACCCTAACAATCTGCTTTATATTTAGGCAACAGATTCTACTTCTTCTTTTGCCGGGAGCGAACCCTAACCTTGAAAGGAACTCTAACCCTACAACTAACACACCTGTGACAAAAGTTAACATACAATGAAAGGGATTTTTTTATATACAAGTTTTTGATTATGGATAAATTTAACCCGCTCTGATTCGAGTGCTGACAGAAACCTTCAACTATATTACACTAAGTTTACGCAGCTCCAGCCCCTGCCTCGATATAGCTTTAAGGCAAAGCGCAGCAAAGACGGCCCTCCAGTTGTTTCGGAATCCCATTTCCCACGAGGCTTTGCCAGTCTTACAAGGAGCTGAGCCTCATTCGAATTCACTATTCACCGAAAGATCAACTTATTTTGCTGAAAATGGAGTCGCCGAAGTTGGCAAAAAGCACCGAAAAACGCCAAATTGGCTTTGGCGAATTCCACTGAACTGGAAAAAAATATATATAAAGTTTCCGATTTTGCTATTAGAAACTTAAATCATTAAAGATGAATGAATGTAGAATTATGTAAATAATAAAAGAGGTCCCTTAAAAAAAATCATAAAACAGGTCTGTTAAAAAATAATAAAAAATGTCCTTTAAAAAAATTACAAAACAGGTCTGTTAAAAAATAATAAAAAATGTCCTTTAAAAAAATTACAAAACAGATCCGTTAAAAAATAATAAAAAAGGTCCTTTAAAAAAAAAAATCACAAAACAGGTCTGTTAAAAAATAATAACAAAGGTCCTTTAAAAAAATCACAAAACAGGTCTGTTAAAAAATAATAACAAAGGTCCTTTAAAAAAATCACAAAACAGGTCTGTTAAAAAATAATAAAAAAGGTCCTTTAAAAAAAATCACAAAACAGGTCTGTTAAAAAATAATAACAAAGGTCCTTTAAAAAAAAAATCACAAAACAGGTCCGTTAAAAAATAATAAAAAAGGTCCTTTAAAAAAAATCACAAAACAGGTCCGTTAAAAAATAATAAAAAAGGTCCGTTAAAAAATAATAAAAAAGGTCCTTTAAAAAAAATCACAAAACAGGTCTGTTAAAAAATAATAACAAAGGTCCTTTATTAAAATCACAAAACAGGTCCGTTAAAAAATAATAACAAAGGTCCTTTAAAAAAATCACAAAACAGGTCCGTTAAAAAATAATAACAAAGGTCCTTTAAAAAAAATCACAAAACAGGTCCGTTAAAAAATAATAAAAAAAGGACATTTAAAAAATAAAAAATTTCTTTTAAAAAATACAAAAAAGGTCTTTTAAAAAAAATCGAAAAGGTTTTTGTGAAAAATAAAAATAATAAATTGTCTTTTTAAAAAAATTAAGATATTCGGTTTATTCCATTTAATCCTAATGAATTAAACCACTGGAAATCAGGGCATTTGGCAGAAATTTCAGTGCAGACCCTTTTGAACATCCCTCATTGAAAATATGTTGGGGGGGCGATCAGGCGCAGGATTTCTGCATTTATTAGTTGCTGGGGATGTGGGGTTTTCCCCCCCCCTGTTTTTGGGCTCTGGTACCCAAAAAAATGAGCCCAATAAACACAGCCAGACAGTAACAAGTGTCTAGGGGGTCTTTTCTTCCTCCCAGCGCGTTACATCCTCCATTACCTAAACGACTGCTCCTTCTTGACAGATTAATTTATGTCGGGAAGTGGCCGCTGACGGGCATGACAGCCGCTCCGCTCGTTGTGCATCATGACCTGCATAATATCAAACCATATCAGCTCTAGTATTACCAGGACACGGCCAACAGCCAGAAGACACATTGATGGATCTTTTTATTGCTTTTTTCCCCTTTTTTTCTTAAAAAAACCCGTCTCGGGTAATTTTTGGGGAGTCCAGACATTTACCCAGGGATCATATATGTTGTTATTCACAGGCAGCCAGAGACGTGCCTCGAGACTGGGGGGAGGAGGAACCGTGCGGTGGGATTTCCCCAAAATTAGTCTCATTTATTGTATTTATTGCAAGTATGATGATCGAGTATACTCGATCTGCAAGGCTCACGCTGGAGCCGCAATATCGAGCATAGTCGATGTGAGCTGGTCCTTGAGCAAAGCAAAGAAATTTTGGCTTTTTTTTCCGTCAAAAGTCATTTGCAAATGCCCTGCAGAATGTACCTCCAAAGATTAGGCACCTCAGGCACAGTTTAACCCCTTCACTACTGTGATCAGAGGTAGCGGACACAGCAGCCCTAGAACGTATTGACGCCATCTGGAGCTGCAAATTAAATCCTTTTTTTTTGCAAACCAGTTTAGTCTGCTTTTGGGTCCCAGAAGGTGCCCCCAAAGTTCTAGCTCAGTGGGCATAATGCCCAAGGTGCCGGTTAAAATCCGCTATGGAATGTCCTGACATATCAGACATTCCCCAGGAGATGCACGGAGCCTTGAACTGGACTTCTATCTGCAGTAACTCCATTTGGCCAGTAGATGGCAGCATCCGCCTGTCACATAGGTTATTGCAGTAAGGAATACATTGGGAATATTCCCAAATATTTCTTATTGTATAATTAAAAATGATTTAAATAATAAAAAAATAAAAAAACACTGGTTCCTGAGAGTGGGTTTTTGGAAAAATCGCTTGGTAGCGAAGGGGTTAAACAGCTGGGATTCCATTTTTAACCATTGAGAAAGAAACGGATCCCTAGCCGCACTATGAAGATGTAATTTGGCTTTTTGGCCAGTAGATGGCGCCATCTGCCTGTAAAGTGACGCACCCGTTTGAAAATGTGCTTTTGATATTTGATTCTTAAAATATGAAGCACATTTTTGATGTTTGTATAATGCAGATTGTTTTCTAGAAATCCACCGGGTCCTCGCAGTGGATTTATAAAAAGTGACTTGATAGAGAAGGGGTTAAAATTAAAAACCTTTAGCTTTTTAACCATTAAAATCCTGGGACTTTTGATAAAACATTTAACAAACCCCAGTTTTCCACTCTACGTCTCCGGATCCGTCTCCCAAACAGCCCCCATTACTTCACATACCCTGCTATTTACCCTCATCTTGCGCTTTTTTCCCACTGTTCTCAGTGTATCTAGTAGATATGTGTGTTTCGTTTCGTTCCGAATCGCAATTCCAAGCACTTCCAAAATAACGACTTGGTTCCGTCCGAAACGGAACGAAAATGAAACACAACGAATTGACTTCGCTTTTACGAATCGATTCGTTATTCCATTTCACAGATTCAGCACCGCGTCCCTGTCCATTGGCCGTGGTGCTGAATCTGTTGTATGCAGCACCACAGGCCATAGATAGCGCCATGGTGCCGTTAGGCGGCGGTGAAATTCCCCATAGACAAGTAATGGTTAATCTATACAGAGAACACCAAACAGCACCGAGATGTCAGTGAAATGCCCAGATTTTCGGTGGTTTCATTTGACAGGTTTAAACATCAATGTTACAAAAAAAACCTGTTTTTATTAAATATTTTTTCAACCTTTCATTCTTTTCATTTGTAGCAAAAAGTCTCTCTTTATTGATTTTTTTTTTTAATGTTTTGAGTTTTTTTGGGTGAAATTTTCAGATTCCTAATTGTTTCAAAACGATGAGGCTTTTTTTCTTTGCCGAACGCAGCATTTTTTTTTCTTTCCTTCAGTCTGGCTGCATTCGGCGGGTGCTGTCCTTGGTGCCGAAACCTATTTCAGCACCAAGGACAGGGGGATCTTTTGCTCCGGAACCCCGTGGAGCTGCGGTCATTGGTGCCGAAACATATTTCAGCGACAAGGACAGGGGGATTAAGGGGGTTAGTCAGAGAGAGGTGAAAACCAGGAGAATGCCAGGAGAATGAACACTCTAGACCAAATCGCTGATTAGGAAAGTGAGATAAATGGGAGAATTTTTTTTCTGGTTTGGCTATTTTGACCTAGAATTTACACTTCTCCAGTCATTCTCCTGGTTTTCACCTCTTTCTGAATAACCCTATAAGTAATCAATAAATCTGTTTCACATCCGAAATAACGAAAAAACAAATAACGAATCGATACGAAATACGAATTACTAATCTCCCGAATTAACAAATCGATCTGAAATAGGAATCGCGGTAACTTAACGAGCTCACCGAACGAACTAAAAAACGTAAGGATCGATCCAAAACGAAACAAATGTTTTCATTGTGCACATGTTTGTTTAGTCCTACATGTTGTACTGCGCTACAGGACCGGTTGGTGCTTTATAAATACTTTTAATTAAATGTTATGCCACGATCTCCAGCTCAGCTTTTATTCTAGTTCACCTTTTTTCCACCCAAATTTGCGCTTCTTTGCCCAATCTGCGAGTTTCCTGACAATTCTCTGCTTAGAGAAACATCTCTGGCCTGCAGGCTGTTTAAACATTCATTGGCTTTTTATGCCGAATGTATCCATGTGAGAATGTGATGAATACAATGTATCATCCTTACCTTCCAGCAAATGTACGGGGTATATTGTAGTGTCGGAACATTCTATAAATAAAGTGGAAACACTGAATTATTCAAACTTTCAGACAAATATCACTGATTGCATTGAAGTCAGCACTGAATTCCACAGCAAGCGTCTCTAGGCAAGAGAGAGCAGCAACTATATGGAGATGCCCAGCAGGGACGCCCGGGAAAGCAGTTCCTTCACTATTTTAGCAGTAGGAACTCCGTTCCCACTTGGCTGTAATGCTGGGAAGCTGTGATTCCTTTCCTATGTCATTAAATATGTATTTAAGGGTTTTTCCAGGGTGTAAGAATATTGGAAATGCAGGGGGAAGGACAATTTCTCTGTATTCGACAGAGAAACCGCATCCTCTTCAGTAAAGAAGCGCTGCAGCTGCTACGGCTCCAGATAATTCTTCTTAAGACGGGAATCCTGAAGGGACAGAAACCTTGGCTTTTTTTTATAAACTTGACCATATGGTCGCCAGGTCAGGCATGTTTTGCTGGACACATATTACTATTTCATGCAGAGTGGAGCAGAGGGAAAAGTGCTGCCCTGCAATATTGATAATTCATATGCCGCAGGAAGGAAATCAAGGCAGGCCACATGGGATTCCTCATCTGCACCGCATGGATTCTAGGTGCTGCGGGGTGGCATTTTTCATGCACTGCCCATCAGCATGAATAAATTATATGTGTCCAGGAAAACATGGCCGACCTGGCAACCCTACTTGACCACTGGGTGCGCGACGGTCTAAGGTGCAAACACAATGTATTCGTGTTTTTCCTTGATTAATGGCATTTTAGGGGTCAATGGGAAGGCTACATGCCTCAGTGTATTCATTTCATATTTTCCCTCGACTACTGGCATTTTAGGGGTTAATGGGTAGTCTACATGCCTCACAGTGTATTAACCTCCCTGGCGGTCTGTTTTTTTGACATTTTCATGTCCAAAAGCTCTCTATTTATCCCCCCCCCAACAGCATCCCGAGTGTTGCTCGAGGTTAAACTCCTATGCTGGAAGCGGTAAGCCCCAACAACACTCGGGATGCAGTTGGATACATCACCTCTCCCTGCGCTCCCTTGAATTCCCCGCAGCCTCCTCCGGCAATCGTGACCCTCATACTTCCTGGTTCCCTCCTCGCGAGAAGGAATCCAGGATGTATGAGGTTGCGATCGCCGGAGGAGACTGCGATGATGAGCGAGGGAGCGCAGGGAGAGGTAATGTATACAGCCCAAGTGTGTCTCGGGGTTACCACTCTCAGCGGTTCCGAGACACACTCTGGAACACCGTCAGGCAGGTTAATTTCATGTTTTCCCTTGATTAATGGCATTTATGGGGTTAATGGGTAGTCTACATGCCTCACAGTGTATTAACCTCCCTGGCGGTCTGTTTTTTTTACATTTTCATGTCCAAAAGCTCTCTATTTATCCCCCCCCCCCCAACAGCGTCCCGAGTGTTGCTCGGGGTTAAACTCCTATGCTGGAAGCGGTAAGCCCGAGCAACACTCGGGATGCCGTTGGATACATCACCTCTCCCTGCGCTCCCATGAATTCCCTGCAGCCTCCTCCGGCAATCGTGACCCTCATACTTCCTGGTTCCCTCCTCGCGAGAAGGAATCCAGGATGTATGAGGTTGCGATCGCCGGAGGAGACTGCGATGATGAGCGAGGGAGCGCAGGGAGAGGTAATGTATACAGTCCAAGTGTGTCTCGGGGTTACCACTCTCAGCGGTTCCGAGACACACTCTGGAACACCGTCAGGCAGGTTAATTTCATGTTTTCCCTTGATTAATGGCATTTATGGGGTTAACCCTTTCACTGCTGAGGACGTGTGGGGAACGTCCTCATTGACTCCTAAGGAAGATAGGGGTGGAGATAAGGGTTCGTTTGAACCCCGATATCTCCTGACTGTTTTCAGCTAGTAGGGTCATATTTGGTATCATTAGAAAGGCCAGAGCATGGCCTTTCCTATGATAGCAAACATGATCATGATTAAAGTAAAGAAAATAATTAATAACAATAATAATACAAAAAAGAAAAATGTGTTTTTTTTAAGCCGTGAAATGGCTCAGCAATGAAGGGGTTAATGGGTAGTCTACATGCCTCACAGTGTATTAATTTCATGTTTTTCCTTGATTAATGGCATTTTAGGGGTTAATGGGTAGGCTACATGCCTCACAGTGTATTCATTTCACGTTTTCCCTTGATTAATGTCATTTTAGGGGTTAATAGGTAGGCTACATGCATCACAGTGTATTAATTTCACGTTTTCCCTTGATTAATGGCATTTTAGGGGTTAATAGGTAGGCTACATGCATCACAGTGTATTCATTTCATGTTTTTCGTGATTAATGGCATATTAGGGGTTAATGGGTAGCTACATGCCACATTGTTTATTATTTTTATTGTATTTCCCTGGGTTTATGGCATTTTAGGGGTTATTATGGAAGTTAGAAAATGAAGGATTTACTCACCTTTAGACCCTTTGCTTTTCGACACAATTCGGGGAATAAATTTTGCAGAAAATATGGTGAATTCCCTACTGGTCACCGTAATTTGTGAAAATTGGAGTCGCTGAAGCCGTTATCGGACGTCGCCAAAAACCACCGAATCGCAGCGAATAAAATATTGAATTTATGTATCAGGTTAGTACAAAAAAAAGGTATCCTCGCATCACATTACTCTGGGAGTATAGAATCTTATTTATATATACTCTAGTTTTTTTCAGTGGTATGATTAAATGGCGAAAATTATTAGTGCCCCCCCCCCTGTATTGACTGTGGTGTCTTATGTGCCCCCCCTATATATTGTTCCTAGAGTCGCCACTGTATATATATATAAAAAAAAAAAAAAAAAAAAAATCGCTGTCACAATGCAAGTTTGCAGGTTGATACAGCATTGCCTGTGTCCATCCATGTGAGTGCGTGTCTGTGTGTATGTGCGCCATGCCCACGTGTTGCCTTCTAATGATCAGTAGCAGCCGAGCCGGGACAGCAGCCACCACATACAATCTGTAGCCAGGAGGCTTCTGGAGCTGAGTCACCCAATAAGCCGCACGATCGGGCTGTTTATTATCTACATGTTTCAAAAAAAAAAAAACCCTAACGTCTGCGCATAGACGCTTCCAAATGACCACAGCGAGAAAAAAAACAAGAAAAAAAATCACAAAAACAAACACAATGTTGTGTATATATATATATAAAATGTAATATACACACTCATACTGTTTGGTTTGTGTATATATAATATATATATATATATATATATATATATGTATGTATATATAATATATATTGTATACTATATACAGATATATATATATATATATATATATATATATACAGTTGTGTTCAAAATTATTCAACCCCCAATGCTGTAAAGGGTTTTAGGGAATTTAGTGTACATTTGTAATTGTATTCAGAATGAAATCCTACAAGGACTTTTTAAAGAACCATATGCAACTAAAATGACATCAATTGGTTTTGTAATACAGTAGTAAATGTTTCTTTTGTGAATTCTTCATTGACACAATTATTCAACCCCTTAAAGACTACCACTCTGAAGAACAGAGGTTCATTCAAGTGTTTTCAATCAGGTATTGAAAACACCTGTGGATGTCACGGAGCAGCAATAAAGCATAATAAGCACCAATTAGGCAGCTTTAAAATGACTGTGATACTCAGCTCCTTCTAGACATTTACTGGTGTGGTTACAAACATGGTGAAGTCAAGAGAATGGTCCAGGAAGACAAGAGAAGAGGTGATTACTCTTCACAGGAAGGGCAATGGCTATAAGAAGATTGCAAAGATGTTAAACATACAAGAGAGACCATAGGAAGCATCATTCGCAAATTCAAGGCAAAGGGCACTGTTGAAACGCTACCTGGTCGTGGCAGAAAGAAAATGCTGACTTCGACTGCTGTGCGCTACCTGAAGCGTAGAGTGGAGAAAAGTCCCCGTGTGACTGCTGAGCAACTGAGAAAAGATTTGTCAGATGTGGGTACTGAAGTTTCAGCTCAGACAATACGGCGCACACTGCGTAATGAAGTCCTCCATGCCAGAACTCCCAGGCGCAGCCCCTTGCTGTCTCCAAAGAATAAGAAGAGTCGACTGCAGTATGTCAAAAGTCATGTGGACAAACCACAGAAGTTTTGGGATAGTGTTCTGTGGACTGATGAAACAAAATTAGAACTGTTTGGGCCCATGGATCAACGCTATGTTTGGAGGAGGAAGAACAAGGCCTATGAAGAAAAGAACACCTTGCCTACTGTGAAGCATGGCGGGGGGTCAATCATGCTTTGGGGCTGTTTTGCTTCTGCAGGTACAGGGAAGCTTCAGCTTGTGCAAGGTACCATGAATTATCTTCAGTACCAGGAGATATTGGATGACAATGTGATGCAATCCGTCACAAACCTGAGGCTTGGGAGACGTTGGAGCTTTCAACAGGACAATGATCCCAAGCATACCTCCAAGTCCACTAGAGCATGGTTGCAGATTAAAGGCTGGAACATTTTGGAGTGGCCATCGCAGTCACCTGACTTAAATCCGATTGAGAACCTCTGGTGGGACTTAAAGAAAGCAGTTGCAGTGCGCAAGCCTAAGAATGTGACTGAACTGGAGGCTTTTGCCCATGACGAATGGGCGAAGATACCCGTAGATCGCTGCAAGACACTTGTGTCAAGCTATGCTTCACGTTTAAAAGCTGTTATAACTGTAAAAGGATGTTGTACTAAGTACTAAGATTGAATGTCACTTGGGGGTTGAATAAAACTGATAATGATGTGAGCACAGAAAAGACATTTGTGGTTATTTCATTATAAATGTTATGTTATATTTGTCTGACCTACACGTGCCTCTTTGATTTAATTGTAAGCAAGATGACTGAATGATCAAAATCAATGTCAAACTGGCCAAAACACTCAATTTCAGTGGGGGTTGAATAATTTTGAACACAACTGTATATACATACAAACCAAACAGTATATGTATATAGTTATAAACTGTAATATATATATATATATATATATATATCACTCTCTTTAATGGTATAAATTACTCCGCGCAGTCAGAAATCATTTATAAGGCCTGGTGCAGTGATCCTTATAAAAACATAAATGCAAGTAATATGGACGCACTCAGGATCTGAGCTAAAAATATACATTTATTACTGCTCTTTTATAAAATATTAAACATAAATTATATATATACACCTGTATATATATATATATTATCATCATTTATATAGCGCCAACAGTTTGCGCAGCGCTTTTCAATAACCAATCAGACATATAAAGAGGTTCAGGCGGTGCGGCGGGCCCGGCTCATACCACTGTCAGTGCTATATAAATGATGATTAGGATAATCGTTACATGTATCATTTGTCTGACAATGTAACCAAAAGGTCAAGCATTAAACCCAGCCTGGTGATGTGAGGAGGAGCAGGAGCTGCTGTCATCTTCCTCCACACACACAGAAAATGCCAAGACTGGGAATTGTGTTTGTGAAAGAGCACAGATTGAGCCGAGAGCCGCCTCACTGAATTAAAAGGAAAATGAAGGGAAAAACAAACAAACAAATATGTGCTGTCTCTGGCTCCCTGGATGTCTCTTTCTCCCTTTGGTTGTCTCTCTCTGGCTCTCTGGGTGTCGCTTTCTCCCTTTGGTTGTCTCTCTCTGTGTGTCTCTTTCTGCCTTTGGTTGTCTCTCTGGCTGTGTGGCTCTCTGGATGACTTTTTCTCCCACTGGTCTTCTCGCTCTGGCTGTCTCTTTCTCCCTTTGCTTGTCTCTCTGTGGCTCTCTGGGTGTCTCTTTATTTGGTTCTCTCTCTCTGGCTGTCTGGCTCTCTGGATATCTCTTTCTCCCTTTGGTTGTCTCTCTCCGAGTGTCTCTTTCTGCGTTTGGTTGTCTCTCTCTCTGGCTGTCTCTGGATATCTCTTTCTCCCTTTGGTTGTCTCTCTCTGAGTGTCTCTTTCTCCCTTTGGTTGTCTCTCTCTGTCTGTCTGGCTCTCAGGGTGTCTCTTTCTCCCTTTGGTTGTCTCTCTCTGGGTGTGTGGCTCTCTGGATGACTCTTTCTCCCACTGGTTTTCTCGCTCTGGCTGTCTCTTTTTCCCTTTGCTTGTCTCTCTGTGCCTCTCGGGTGTCTCTTTATTTGGTTGTCTTGCTCTGGCTGTCTGGCTTACTGGAGGTCTCTTTCTCCCTCTGGTCATCCGGGCGTGGTTTAAAAGTCAGTACAAACTCTGACCCAACCACCTCAACAGGCAGAGAATTCCACAACTTTATTGTTGTCACTTGTAAAAAAAACTTTCCTATGCTTTAGGCTAAATCTCCCTTCTTCCACTCTACATGGGTGACCTCGTGTCCTGTGTATAGTCCAATTAATGAATAGTTTTCCATAACGGCCCGTATATTTTTATATAAAGTTATCAGAACACTCTGAAGCGCCGTCGTTCAAACGTAACCGATGTAATCCCATATGTTTATTGTTTTAGAGGAGTGGATTGAAAACCAGATGATACGTAGCAGACGGATGATTGACAGATGCTTTGATGGACATATATTGACTCACTGTGTTTTCATACTCCATATCGATTGGGAGTGACCCCCAGCCCCCCCCATGAGGTTGAGTAATGGTCCTGGTAACCTAGGTTTGTGTTGTAGCGCTCGTGCGGGGGGGGGTGCAGGGCGCCAATCTGTTTTTGTCATGTTACTAAGGGGACAGTCAGAAAGGACGTGGTGTTCCTCTCGGACTTGGAGCGGGGGGGCACAGAGGAGAGGCTGCCTTTGTGTCTGAATAAAAGCTTTGAAGCGCGGCCAGGAATGGATAAATAGAAGGACGCCTGGGAAAGCGCTCGCCGAGAGCGCCCGCCTGAATAACCTGCATCGGACTCAATGGCTTCCCACGGCCTCACAAAGGGTTAACGCTGCCCCCCCCCCAAGTCCCGATCACATAAGTGGGGTCACATGGCACTGCTGGCGTTATACTTAAAAAGATTGCGGCCACAGAAGGGTCATGACACACATCAGCCAATCTGTCTGGGGTTACATGTACATAATCTACGGCTTCCAGGTCCGCCATGTTGTTTTTATGGCAGATCGATAGACAATAGACAGACAGACCAATGGATAGAATGCAAGACAGGATCAAAGACAGACAGACCAAAAGAATGAATGATAGACATACAAAGCAAAGGAAAGAGTGATGGACAGACCAATGGACGGAATAATATATAATGACAGACAGAAAGGAGACCAATGGAACAAATGAAAGACAGGTGGATAGATAGACAGACCGATGAACAGAGGCATAGACATATTGACAGGTGGATAAACAAATGGATAGACAGACAGACCAATGGAAAGAATTATAGACCGTTAGATAGGCAGGTGGACAGACAGCTAGACGGATTTTCTTGTAATAGTGCGCAAGTCCACCTGAAAACTGGATTACCTTCTTCCTTTCAGAACATATAAAAAATGGATGAGACAGGGCAGAGCTGGTTCCAGCACAGCTTCGCACAATGAATTTTTCATAAGCGAGCTGCAGTAAAGGAGAGGTCAGCTCACGTTCAACATCTGAACAGTGGCCAGATGAGCTGCATCCCTCAAGGACACTCACTTATGTTCCATATTAAAGCCCTCTGGTGTGAAGCCAGATAATATCCCGGTGGTGTTGCATTCATATGCTTCACATGGACTCGGGGGTCTGTGTAGTCTGGAGCCTTCATACATCTGATCACTAGTTCATTATGGCAGCTGTGATACGTCCGGGTGATGTCTTCTTCATAACATTTGACATTGTATTGTCCTATTCTATCATTCAATGGAATGTTTTCACCTAATATTCTTCAGTTTGACCTCAGCGTTGTCTCATGAACCTTGGCCTACCACTGCTGATTTCAGCTTTCCTCTAAAATAACCAACAACCTTGGTGGCCTCCTCCACTCACCCTTTGGAGAACCTTTGCTGACCACCCCACCTTAGCATGATCTACATTGAAATCATGACAAATACTAGGAGGATCCTTCAAAGTCATGCGTGGTGGAACATGTGAACCTGGGCTCTCAGTTTGGTCTTAACCCACAGGACCTACTTCCAAAAACTGATATTGATGGTACATTATAGGCCAAAACAGTCAACCTGAAGCAACACTGGAGTTGGAAAAAACATTCAATTTGTCATGCTATTTTGGGCTCAAATGTGCAATTCTCCAGCAATTCTCGACTTGGTAAGTGACTAAGACATTCAGGCCACTTCTCTGATGATCTCACTACGTTCGATGGGTTAGGAGGAAAATTAATTACCTCCATTATTAATAAATGAAACAATAGGGGGAAGATCCATCAATCCATCATCTAGATGTTCCACATAGACAATAAAGACCCCACTATTAAAGGGGAAATTCAGAGAGGAGGTGTCAGGGCCGCTGGCCCGTTGGCGCCTGGCTCGGCTGCCTCCCCGGGTTCCCGGCGTTTTCGCCCGGGTCCCAGTGAGGCAGTCTGCGCCGGCATCCGGCGGTACCATGCGGACCAGGGCCTTACCTTGTGGTTCTCCGGGGTCCTGGGTGGATCAGGGGCTGGCTCATCCACAGGCAGCATTGCCGCCGCCAAGCAGCGGCCCCGCCGCAGCGCGAGGCTTCAGGCCTTGTCTAGGCCTCTGACAGGGTGCACGCACGTGGTCGGGCTCCAACAAAATGGCACCCGGGGCGTGGCGCACATTGATGACATCACAGGTTCTCAATTGGGACAAAGGAGTATACAGGGTTTAAAAGGCCAGAATGCCATTACAGCCTCGCTCCAGTATTGAGATGGTTCTCCCTCTCCTAGCTCTGAGCTCACAGTATTTGTTCTGTATTGACCCAAGTCGGTGACCACAGTCTCAAATCCCAGCCTGTTCCCCTCTTACTCCGTGCCTTACTACGACGTCCCTAGAGTTATTCACCATCTTCTGAAGGGCAACCTGACAGAATACTGGAGCCATGGAACTCTCCAACGTCGCTGGGGCTTTAGACACTATATCCCAACAAGTGTCCGCCCTTTCGTGCTCTATAAGAGACCTCCAGAACGGACATAGACACCTGCAGGACCAGATCCATTCCCTTCAAACCTCATCCGCCACTTCTGATTCTGGTCATGTGCCAGAACCCCGGGTACCATTACCAGAGAGGTATACCGGCCGACGAGATCATTACCAGGCTTTCATTACATCATGCATCCTGCTGTTTTCCTTAAATCCTCGAACGTACTACAACGATTATGTCAAGGTACGAACCACCATATCACTCCTTACTGGAGAAGCACAAACATGGGCACACAATTTATTGCGTACCCAGAACCCCATCCTGGATACTTGGACTTCCTTTCAAACTGTGATGTGTGACATGTTCGATGACCCACTCCGTGCCAGCACCGCCGAGTCCACCCTTAGGATGCTACGACAGGGACGACATCCAGTTGAGACCTATGTCACAGAGTTCCGTCACTATGCCTGTGAGACGGGTTGGAATGATGCCGCCCTGGTTGGGCAATTCCGCCATGGGTTATCCGAGGCTCTCAAGGATGAGGTGGCTCGAGTTGGAACCCCATCCTCTCTGGAGGCCTTAATTCAACTGGCCATCCAGATCGACAGAAGGCTACGTGAACGGGCAAGAGAACGATCTGCAGGTTCCTATCCACAACCACGTCCTCATGTGTCTTCTCCTCCACCTAGTGCTCAGTCGACCTTACCCACACCCGAAGAACTCATGCAACTGGGCCTGGTCCAAGGAAGGCTGCCACCAGAGGAATTACACCGACGTAGGATGAACGGGTTATGTCTCTACTGTGGTCAACCCAATCACACTGCCCGCCAATGCCCCGAGAAGACCAGAGGAGGGGCAGGTAATACTACTCCCGTACTCCGCTTATTACATGTATCCTCATCCAACATCTGCAGCCCTCTTTTTTCTATCAATCTTATCTTGCAGTGGGGAGAGAAGATGTGTTCCCGGCCCGCGCTACTTGACTCGGGGCTACCAGCAGTTTTCTGGATCGGTCTGTGGTAGAGGCGCTTGGTGTTCCGTTAAACAATAAAAAATTCCAGTTGCATATCCAGGTGGTTGATGGGTCTTCCTTACCATCAGGTCCAGTCATTCAAGAAACTATGCCTATACGGGTATCCACAGGTCCTAAACATATAGAGAGTATCATGTTTGATGTGGTAGCCTCACCAGTGTTTCCCATCATATTAGGACTCCCTTGGCTCAGAGTACATGATCCCTCCATTTCCTGGGCTACTGGGAGGTTAACCTTTGCTTCTCCTCATTGTCTGCAGCAATGTCTGAAGGCTGAACAACAATCTCTCTTCACCATCGTGGACGCCAATATGACTCCCCAATACCATACAGTGTTACAATCCGCCTATGCCTCTTTTTCAGACGTATTCAATGAAAGAGGAGCAGAGACCTTACCCCCACGAAGGTCATACGACTGCCCGATTGACCTCCTTCCAGGAGCACCTATACCCTATGGCCGGATCTATCCTTTGTCGGAACCCGAATTGGAGGTTTTAAGAGAATATATCCAGGAGAACCTAGAGAAGGGTTTTATTCGGCATTCCACGTCACCAGCCAGAGCAGGTATCTTCTTTGTGGCAAAGAAAGATGGAGGCCTTCGGCCATGTGTGGACTATAGAGATCTGAACCGTATTACAATCAAGAATAGGTATCCTCTGCCACTTATCCCCGAGTTGATAGAACGTCTACGAGGAGCCAACATCTACTCCAAAATCGACCTAAAGGGCACCTACAATCTTGTCCGGGTTGGCCAGGGAGCGAGTGGAAGACGGCTTTCAGGTCACGCTATGGCCATTATGAATACATGGTGATGCCTTTCGGGCTCTGCAATGCTCCGCCACTTTTCAGCATTTTTTAAATTATATTTTTCAGGACCTTCTTGATAGCTACATAGTCGTGTACCTCGACGGCATCCTGTTTTTTTCTCCTTCTTTGCAGGAACACAGAAAACACATGACCATGGTGTTAAACCGTCTCCGCACCCATAAACTGTTTGCTAAGATCGAAAAGAGTGTTTTTGAATCAAGCAGGATCGATTTTCTCGGATTCGAATTATCTCCCGGATGCGTGGCAATGGATAAAAAGAAGGTGGAGGCTATACAGACATGGCCGGTACCCAGTGGCGTAGCGTGGGGGGGGCTGGGGGGGCCGTGGCCCCGGGCGCAGTTTTGTTAGGGGCGCATTCGCGCCCCTAAAACTGGCCCGGGGGTTGAGGGGACCCAGATGCCGGGCAGCGCGGGAGCGCCTGCCCGGTCTTGAACAGTCCGTCCTGTGAAGGGGATGCGGCTGTGTGCGTGCTCAGCCGGTCACGTGGTCCGGCTAATCAGGTGGTACTGAGTCTCTGTACCACCTGACTGGCCGGACCGCGTGACCGGCTGCGCACGCACACAGCCGCATCCACTTCACAGGACGGACTGTTCAAGACCGGGCAGGCGCTCCCCGGCATCTGGGTCCCTCAACCCCCTGCTGGAGCTGGGGCAACAATCCAGGTGAGAGCTGGGGCAAATCCATGAGCTGGGGGCAAATCCATGAGTGAGCTGGGGGCAAATCCATGAGTGAGCTGGGGCAAATCCATGAGCTGGGGGCAAATCCATGAGTGAGCTGGGGCAAATCCATGAGAGAGCTGGGGCAAATTCATGAGTGAGCTGGGGCAAATCCATGAGTGAGCTGGGGCAAATCCATGAGCTGGGGCAAATCCATGAGTGAGCTGGGGCAAATCCATGAGTGAGCTGGGGCAAATCCATGAGCTGGGGCAAATCCATGAGTGAGCTGGGGCAAATCCATGAGTGAGCTGGGGGCAAATCCATGAGTGAGCTGGGGGCAAATCCATGAGTGAGCTGGGGCAAATCCATGAGCTGGGGGCAAATCCATGAGTGAGCTGGGGGCAAATCCATGAGTGAGCTGGGGCAAATCCATGTGTGAGCTGGGGCAAATCCATGAGTGAGCTGGGGCAAATCCATGAGTGAGCTGGGGCAAATCCATGAGCTGGGGGCAAATCCATGAGTGAGCTGGGGCAAATCCATGAGTGAGCTGGGGCAAATCCATGAGCTGGGGCAAATCCATGAGTGAGCTGGGGCAAATCCATGAGCTGGGGCAAATCCATGAGTGAGCTGGGGCAAATCCATGAGCTGGGGGCAAATCCATGAGTGAGCTGGGGGCAAATCCATGAGTGAGCTGGGGCAAATCCATGAGTGAGCTGGGGCAAATCCATGAGCTGGGGGCAAATCCATGAGTGAGCTGGGGGCAAATCCATGAGTGAGCTGGGGCAAATCCATGAGTGAGCTGGGGCAAATCCATGTGTGAGCTGGGGCAAATCCATGAGTGAGCTGGGGCAAATCCATGAGTGAGCTGGGGCAAATCCATGTGTGAGCTGGGGCAAATCCATGAGTGAGCTGGGGCAAATCCATGAGCTGGGGGCAAATCCATGAGTGAGCTGGGGGCAAATCCATGAGTGAGCTGGGGGCAAATCCATGAGCTGGGGGCAAATCCATGAGTTGGGGGCAAATCCATGAGCTTGGGCAAATCCATGAGCTGGGGCAAATCTATGAGTGAGCTGGGGCAAATCCATGTGTGAGCTGGGGGCAAATCCATGAGCTGGGGCAAATCCATGAGTGAGCTGGGGCAAATCCATGAGTGAGCTGGGGGCAAATCCATGAGCTGGGGGCAAATCCATGAGCTGGGGCAATATCCATGTGTGAGCTGGGGCAAATCCATGAGCTGGGGCAATATCCATGTGTGAGCTGGGGCAAATCCATGAGCTGGGGCAATATCCATGTGTGAGCTGGGGCAATATCCATGTGTGAGCTGGGGCAATATCCATGTGAGAGCTGGGGCAATATCGATAACGTGTCCACAGGTTGGGGGGGGGCGTACAATTCTTGGCTGGCCCCGGGCGCTAACAACCCACGCTACGCCACTGCCGGTACCGACTGACAAAAGAGCGGTACAACGACTAATAGGGTTTGCTAATTTTTACAGGCGGTTCATCTGCAATTTTTCCATGATCATCACTCCTCTTACCGTCCTAACAAGAAAGGCCACTAGATTCGAGTGGACACCCGTAGCACAAGAGGCTTTTGAGCTACAAAAACAGAGATTTTGCTCCGCACCTATCCTAACCATCCCTGATCCCTCATTGCCATATGTCTTGGAGGTGGATGCATCGGAGACGGGGCTTGGAGCAGTCCTATCCCAAAGAAAACCTCTCGCTGCAACCCTTCATCCAGTAGCATATTTTTCAAACAAATTAACACCCGCAGAAGCGAATTATGGTATCGGCGACAGGGAATTACTTGCAATAAAAAACGCTCTGGAGGAATGGCGTCACCTTCTGGAGGGTACCCAACATCCCTTCACTGTGCTAAAAGATCATAAGAACTTGGAATATCTCCGCACGGTGAAGCGTTTGAACTCCAGGCAAGCTCGCTGGTCCTTGTTTTTCTCTCGATTTGATTTCCACGTGACGTATCGACCAGGAATCCAGAACGGCAAGGCGGATGCCCTGTCTCGTCTATCATCCAGAGATCACCAAGAAACATCAGAAGAAACAATCCTGCAGTCGCAACAGTTCGTAGGAGTGACCACTACATTAATGCAACAGATACGGGCACATGCTGCCTCTCATCCTCAGACCCAAGGGTCACCACCATCCTTAGATCAACAGCGTCTTTTTGTTCCTCGAAAGGATCGTTTGACCGTTCTGCAGACCTTCCATGATCTTCCCAGCAGTGGTCATCGCGGAGAACGAAAGACCAAAGAACTGATCGCCCGATACTTCCAATGGCCTTATCTTTCTCATGATGTAAAACGATATGTTGCTTCCTGTTTAGTTTGTGCTCGTATGAAAGTTTCTCACACTAAGCCCACAGGTCTCTTACAACCTCTTCCGGTCTCATGTTACAGTAGATTTTATTGTAGATCTACCACCTTCACGGGGTTTCTCTACCATCATGGTTACGGTAGATCGTTTAACGAAAATGGCCCATTTTATCCCTGTTTCTGGCCTTCCCACAGCGGCTCAGACCGCCTCTCTTTTTCTCCAGGGGATTTTTCGTCTTCACGGGGTACCTGAATCGATCGTGTCCGATAGGGGTGTACAATTCACTTCTAGGTTTTGGAAACAGTTTTGTCAAGCATTAGGGATACAGGTTGATCTCTCCACGGCACACCATCCACACACTAATGGGCAGACAGAGAGGGTTAACCAGTCCCTAGAGACCTATCTTTGTTGTTATACGACTTTTCTCCAGGATGACTGGGCTGATCTGTTAGGTACTGCAGAATTTTCATATAACGCTCGCCTTCATGACTCCACTCATTATTCACCGTTTTTTCTATTGTATGGGTATCATCCGTCCCCTCTACCCGATTTGCCCTCTGGTACACCTGTTCCTAGCGTTACTGACCGGCTTCAGTCGTTACAATGTTGTCGCTCCGTGGCGCGAGACAGCCTCCTGACGGCCCAGGCTACGTACAAAGCCTATGCCGACCGTCACCGCTCTGCCTCCCCTGTCTATCACGTCGGGCAGAAGGTATGGCTTTTGACTCGCTTTTTTAGCATCTCTCCTGTCCCACTCGCAAGCTCGGCCCTCATTTTATTGGTCCCTTTTTGGTCACTGCTTTGGTAGGTCCGGTCGCTGTACGTCTTCTCTTGCCTCGACGTTATCGATTTCATCCTGTGGTGCATGTGTCCCTTTTGAAACCGGTCCGCCCCAATCCCTTTCCGGGTCGCTCATTGCCACCTCCTCCTCCAGTGTTGGTTGCCGGGTCCATGGAGTTTGAGGTGGCTCGACTTCTGGACTCTCGTTGGCATCGGGGTGTCCTTCAGTATCTTGTTGAGTGGAGGGGTTACGGCCCTGAGGACTGCTCCTGGGAACCTGCTGATGGGATCCATGCCCCCGCTCGAGTCCGCGAGTACTACTTCACTCATCCGGGGCGCCCTGGTCCTTTGCGTGTCTGGAGGTCCCGCTTTCCGGGGGGTTTCTGTCAGGGCCGCTGGCCCTTTGGCGCCTGGAGCGGCTGCCTCCCCGGGTTCCCGAACTTTTCGCCCGGGTCCCAGTGAGGCAGTCTGCACCGGCATCCGGCGGTACCATGCGGACCAGGGCCTTACCTCGTGGTTCTCCGGGGTCCCGGGTGGATCAGGGGCTGGCTCATCCACAAGCGGCGTTGCCCCCGCCAAGCAGCGGCCCCCGCCGCAGCGCGAGGCTTCAGGCCTTGTCTAGGCCTCTGACAGGGTGCTTGCACGTGGCCGGGCTCCAACAAAATGGCACCCGGGGCGTGGCGCACATTAATGACATCACAGGTTCTCAATTGGGCCAAAGGAGGATACAGGGTTTAAAAGGCCAGAATGCCATTACAGCCTCACTCCAGTATTGAGATAGTTCTCCCTCTCCTAGCTCTGAGCTCACAATATTTGTTCTGTATTGACCCAAGTCGGTGACCACAGTCTCGAATCCCAGTCTGTTCCCCTCTTACTCCGTGCCTTACTACGACGTCCCTAGAGTTATTCACTATCTTCTGAAGGGCAACCTGACAGAAGGGAACTTGAATGGTGTATGGCAAAAGAACTTGGTGGTCTTCATTCTAACGCTCTAAAAGTGTTTTCTTTCTTCCTTCCTTCATTCCTCTACCCTGGGAAAACTCAGAAATGAGAGTCCCTGCGGTTGATTTCTACGTTTCCTCTTGCCATTATCCCTCAAGGCTCACATGCACCGTTCGTCAGGATTAATTCCCCGCTAGGAGGTGGGGATTTTTCAAGTCAGGCTATAATGAAACCCGAAAGAGAATTTAACGAGAGGCTTTAATTTATCTGCTGCTGTACAGCTTTGCAACTCGCCTTTTATTTCGTTTCTTTTGCTCCCTTGAAACATTGTTCACGTACGGCCGAGGTAATTGGTATTTCGTAAAGAAATAAATATCTCCCTGGGTAGATTCGGCAGGTTTTAGATTTTAAACGGAGCCATTTAACTCAAAGCCATCGCTCGCCTGCGGGTTCCAGGAGAGGTAATTGACGTGAATTAAATAAATATACAAAAGAAGGGACCCAATGTACCAGTCTTACCCCAAAAGGTCTATTGACTAAATGGGGAATGCGTGACAAAATATTGCGCATGTTGGATTCCTGTGGATTTTGCAATTTACTTGCCCTATTCAGTGTTTAGCAGATAAACCACCTTACTGATGTATGCACCTATAAAGCCCTTTTGTGTGCATATATACATATATATCCACACACACACGTTGACTAAATATCCCTTATCCAGAATTCTGAACTCGGAATTTTTTTGAGCACTGATGACAACAAACATAGAAAATCCCAGCCCTAACCCTATGTGACAGGGGACAAAATTATTAAAAATACTGTATAAAATGCTTTTCAGGCTATGTAACAGATCTGTGCCCCGCAGGGTCACATCTACCAATGCCGCTTTCTTGCTGGACACCCGGGTTCTCCTTATGTCTCCCATGTCTTTCTCCAGTCCTTAGCCGCAGCTTAAAGACGGGTACACACAGAGAACCTCGCTAGCATCCAAGATATAAGCTGAGGCTGTAGAACTGGAGCCTTTCATTGGCACAGCGAACAGAATATAGCTGCTACCCAAACCATGAGTGGTGACTACATGTAGGATCAGAATAAAACTGGTTTAAATCAGGGACATACACATACATTTATACGGTCACACATGGGTCAATTACATACGCAGCCCCCCAGAAATTGCTGGGGGACCCAACCAGATAGTTGGCCAAACATTTGCCTTTTGGAAGATGAAACATAATTAGATTAGGTAGACAGTTTAAATTAAACATTACTTAACATTTCTAAATGAGGCAGGACAATGGGAATCGGGATGATAACAGATTACAGTCAGCAGATTTACAACCTATTGAAACAGAAACAGGGTAAACTGGGATGTCAATCCTTTCAACAGATAACAGATAGACAAAAGAATTCTTGCATAATCACAGATTATACCAACATTCTGCACACAAAAGGGCAAAGGGCTAATATTGATTAGGAGTCCTGCACCCTAAAAATATGCCACCATGTCCAGGCACCCCAAGTCCAAAATGACTTATGTCAAAGTTTATATGAAACATAAATGAATTTCGTGCTTAGACTTGGATCCGTCTCCAAGATCTCATTTTTATATGCAAAGAAATTCCAAGATCCACAACACCTCTCTTCCCTAGCATTTCAGATACATCTGTAATTATATATATATATATACACACACACATTTTCAGTACAGTACACAGTCAATAACATGCACACAAATCCATCTTTCTTGTAATCTCCGTATCTCGCCTCTGAATTTTCTCATTTTGATCCCGGCGCGACGGAATTATAAGTAGAATCCTGCGTGGCGGCGCTCACAGGAGGAATGCCTGCCGCTTTCATATAATATAATTGCTGTTTAGGGCATTCTCCTTCTCTGCGTAACAAGTTAACACATTCAAAAAAGAACTGCTAACCGTCTCCCTTGCAGAGAGTAATTTTCACAAATGTGTCGCTCTCGTTCAGAATAAAAATGGCGTGTTTGCCTGCTACTATGTCATTTACATGAGTCAGCGTGCGCTACAGCCATGGCGGAGACACAAAGGCACAGGTTCGACTCTTAAGTCTGGTTCCCGACAGTTCTGACCGGGGTAATCCTGTCATTCAAAAACCCCGCAATCCCAGAGAAATAAATAGATTTTTGTGAAGGAGAGGACGTTGGTTGCCATGGTAATATGAGTATTAACCTCTTCAGAGGCAGAAGGCTCCTAACACAACGGTCCTGCCTGTTACAGCGACGTGGGTAGGGATAGCAGTGGCTCAGAAAAAGAACATGGATTAGTTATAAGTGGCATTGTGTCCTCGGATCGTCTCCAGACCTGGATTATGGCGGATCGCTGCTGCCGCCTGGAACAAAAAGCTGCCATTACATAAAAACAATTCATCAAGAAAAGACAAATAAATGCAAATTCACTAGCGCCCTCAGTCCTGGGTGGAATAATTACCCGCCAGGAAATCATAGCTCAAAAAAATCCAATATCAATAAAGAGCCACGAAGATCCGCAACTTCAATATTCCCACAGTGAATATTTCAAATTTCGGCACAGGCAACTGCAGTTTTCACAAGGAGAAGAAAAAAAGCCACAGTATATATATATATATATATATATATATATATAGTGAGCAGGGCCGGTGCCTCCACTAGGCAAGCTAGGCAACCGCCTAGGGCGCACTGCCACCAAGGGGCACAGCCGCCCCCAACCCAGGTTCCATTATTTTACCTCTTCTTCATTGTTTGCTTGTGTAGCCGGCAGTGGCGGGGCTCGCAAAGCGGACCCCCGCTTGCATCGTAGAAGGTGGGCGTTTTATGGTGACGCGCAGGCGCCACACGAGGCAGAAGAAAAAAATAGGTAGAAGAAAGAAAAAAGAAAGGCACGAAAGAAAAAAGGAGGCACAGAGGGAAGAGAGAGTGAAAAGAAGCAGAAGAAAGAAAAGGGCACAGAGGAAAGAAAGAAAAAAGAGGCACAGAGGAAAGAAAGAAAAAAGAGGCAGGGGAAAGAAAGCGGCACAGAGGAAAGAAAGAAAAAAGGCAGGGGAAAGAAAGCGGCACAGAGGAAAGAAGGAAAAAAGAGGCAGGGGAAGGAAAGGAGCACAGAAGAAAGAAAGAAAAAAGGAGGCAGGGGAAAGAAAGAGGCACAGAGGAAAGAAAGAAAAAAGAGGCAGGGGAAAGAAAGAGGCACAGAGGAAAGAAAGAAAAAAGAGGCAGGGGAAAGAAAGAGGCACGGAGGAAAGAAAGAAAAAAGGAGGCAGGGGAAAGAAAGAGGCACAGAGGAAAGAAAGAAAAAAGGAGGCAGGGGAAAGAAAGAGGCACAGAGGAAAGAAAGAAAAAAAGAGGCAGGGGAAAGAAAGAGGCACAGAGG
Source organism: Leptobrachium leishanense (assembly GCA_009667805.1). Lineage (NCBI taxonomy): Eukaryota > Metazoa > Chordata > Amphibia > Anura > Megophryidae > Leptobrachium > Leptobrachium leishanense. Next base: position 150,702,818 of record CM019069.1, read on the forward strand.
AAAGAAAGAGGCAGAGGAAAGAAAGAAAAAAGGAGGCAGGGTAAAGAACGAGGCACAGAGGAAAGAAAAAAGAGGCAGGGGAAAGAAAGGAGCACAGAGGAAAGAAAGAAAAAGGAGGCAGGGGAAAGAAAGAGGCACAGAGGAAAGAAAGAAAGAGGCACAGAGGAAAGAAAGAAAAAAGAGGCAGGGGAAAGAAAATGGCACAGAGGAAAGAAAGAAAAAAGAGGCAGGGGAAAGAAAGAGGCACAGAGGAAAGAAAGAGGCACAGAGGAAAGAAAGAAAAAAGAGGCAGGGGAAAGAAAGAGGCACAGAGGAAAGAAAGAGGCAGAGGAAAGAAAGAAAAAAGAGGCAGGGGAAAGAAAGAGGCACAGAGGAAAGAAAGAAAAAAGAGGCAGGGGAAAGAAAGAGGCACAGAGGAAAGAAAGAGGCAGAGGAAAGAAAGAAAAAAGAGGCAGGGGAAAGAAAGAGGCACAGAGGAAAGAAAGAGGCAGGGGAAAGAAAGAGGCACAGAGGAAAGAAAGAAAAAAGGAGGCAAGGGAAGAAAGAGGCACAGAGGAAAGAAAGAAAAAGAGGCAGGGGAAAGACAGCACACAGAGGAAAGAGAAAAAAGAGGCAGGGTAAAGAAAGGAGCACAGAGGAAAGAAAGAAAAAGAGTCAGGGGAAAGAAAGAGGCACAGAGGCACAGAGGAAAGAAATAAAAAAGAGGCAGGGGAAAGAATGAGGCCACAGAGGAAAGAGAAAAAGAGGCAGGGGAAAGAAAGGAGCACAGAGGAAAGAGAGGCAAGAGGAAAAGAAAGAAAAAGGAGGCAGGGGAAAGAAAGGAGCACAGAGGAAAGAAAGAAAAAGGAGGCAGGGGAAAGAAAGAGGCACAGAGGAAATAAAGAAAGAGGCACAGAGGAAAGAAAGAAAAAAGAGGCAGGGGAAAGAAAGTGGCACAGAGGAAAGAAAGAAAAAAGAGGCAGGGGAAAGAAAGAGGCAGAGGAAGAAAGAAAAAAGAGGCAGGGGAAAAGAGGCACAGAGGAAAGAAAGAAAAAAGGAGGCAGGGGAAGAAAGAGGCACAGAGGAAAGAAAGAAAAAAGAGGCAGGGGAAAGAAAGCGGCACAGGGCAGGGAAGAGGAAAAAAAGAAGAGAGCAGGGGAAAGAAAAGAGGCACAGAGGAATAAAGAAAGAGGCACAGAGGAAAGAAAGAAAAAAGAGGCAGGGGAAAGAAAGAGGCACAGAGGAAAGAGAGGCAGAGGAAAGAAAGAAAAAAGAGGCAGGGGAAAGAAAGAGGCACAGAGGAAAGAAAGAGGCAGGGGAAAGAAAGAGGCACAGAGGAAAGAAAGAAAAAAGGAGGCAGGGGAAGAAAGAGGCACAGAGGAAAGAAAGAAAAAGAGGCAGGGGAAAGACAGCACACAGAGGAAAGAGAAAAAAGAGGCAGGGTAAAGAAAGGAGCACAGAGGAAAGAAAGAAAAAAGAGTCAGGGGAAAGAAAGAGGCACAGAGGAAAGAAATAAAAAAGAGGCAGGGGAAAGAATGAGGCACAGAGGAAAGAGAAAAAAGAGGCAGGGGAAAGAAAGGAGCACAGAGGAAAGAAAGAGGCAGAGGAAAGAAAGAAAAAAGAGGCAGGGGAAAGAAAGGAGCACAGAGGAAAGAAAGAAAAAGGAGGCAGGGGAAAGAAAGAGGCACAGAGGAAATAAAGAAAGAGGCACAGAGGAAAGAAAGAAAAAAGAGGCAGGGGAAAGAAAGTGGCACAGAGGAAAGAAAGAAAAAAGAGGCAGGGGAAAGAAAGAGGCAGAGGAAAGAAAGAAAAAAGAGGCAGGGGAAAGAAAGAGGCACAGAGGAAAAAAAGAAAAAAGGAGGCAGGGGAAGAAAGAGGCACAGAGGAAAGAAAGAAAAAGAGGCAGGGGAAAGAAAGCGGCACAGAGGAAAGAGAAAAAAGAGGCAGGGGAAAGAAAGCGGCACAGAGGAAAGAAAGAAAAAAGAGTCAGGGGAAAGAAAGAGGCACAGAGGAAAGAAGAGGCAGGGGAAAGAAAGAGGCAGAGGAAAGAAAGAGGCAGGGGAAAGAAATAGGCAGAGGAAAGAAAGAGGCAGAGGAAAGAAAGAGGCAGAGGAAAGAAAGAAAAAAGAGGCAGGGGAAAGAAAGAGGCACAGAGGAAAGAAAGAAAAAAGAGGCAGGGGAAAGAAAGAGGCACAGAGGAAAGAAAGAGGCAGAGGAAAGAAAGAAAAAAGAGGCAGGGGAAAGAAAGAGGCACAGAGGAAAGAGAAAAAAGAGGCAGGGGAAAGAAAGGAGCACAGAGGAAAGAAAGAGGCAGAGGAAAGAAAGAAAAAAGGAGGCAGGGGAAAGAAAGAGGCACAGAGGAAAGAAAGAAAAAAGGAGGCAGGGGAAAGAAAGGAGCACAGAGGAAAGAAAGAAAAAGGAGGCAGGGGAAACAAAGAGGCACAGAGGAAAGAAAGAAAGTGGCACAGAGGAAAGAAAGAAAAAAGAGGCAGGGGAGAGAAAGAGGCACAGAGGAAAGAAAGAGGCAGAGGAAAGAAAGAAAAAAGAGGCAGTGGAAAGAAAGAGGCACAGAGGAAAGAAAGAAAAAAGAGGCAGGGGAGAGAAAGAGGCACAGAGTTAAGAAAGAGGCAGAGGAAAGAAAGAAAAAAGAGGAAGGGGAAAGAAAGAGGCACAGAGGAAAGAAAGCAAAAAGAGGCAGGGGAAAGAAAGAGGCACAGAGGAAAGAAAGAGGCAGGGGAAAGAAAGAGGCACAGAGGAAAGAAAGAAAAAAAGGAGGCAGGGGAAGAAAGAGGCACAGAGGAAAGAAAGAAAAAGAGGCAGGGGAAAGAAAGCACACAGAGGAAAGAGAAAAAAGAGGCAGGGGAAAGAAAGGAGCACAGAGGAAAGAAAGAAAAAAGAGTCAGGGGAAAGAAAGAGGCACAGAGGAAAGAAAGGCAGGGGTAAGAAAGAGGCACAGAGGAAAGAAAGAGGCAGGGGTAAGAAAGAGGCACAGAGGAAAGAAAGAGGCAGGGGAAAGAAAGAGGCACAGAGGAAAGAAAGAAAAAAAGGAGGCAGGGGAAGAAAGAGGCACAGAGGAAAGAAAGAAAAAGAGGCAGGGGAAAGAAAGGAGCACAGAGGAAAGAAAGAAAAAAAGGAGGCAGGGGAAGAAAGAGGTACAGAGGAAAGAAAGAAAAAGAGGCAGGGGAAAGAAAGAAGCACAGAGGAAAGAAAGAAAAAGAGGCAGGGGAAAGAAAGAGGCACAGAGGAAAGAAAGAAAAAGCAGCAAGGGAAAGAAAGATGCAGAGGAAAGAAAAGGTGAAAGAAAAAGAGGCACAGAGGGCTGAGGAAAGAAAGAAAGAGGCGCAGTCCGATCCCGGGTCCGACCAGCAGAGGGGTAAGATGGGCACCAAACGACAATGTGTGGCCCCCGTGCAGTGTGTGTGTAGGGGGGACCCTTAATAAATCATTTAACCTTTCCACTACTAGTTAACCTCTACACTACTTAACCCAGTGTTTCCCAACCCTGGTCCTCAGGACCCCCTAACAGGCCAGGTTTTAAAGGAGATACAGACTGAATCCTGCAATCATTGAGCAGCAAATCATGTCCCCTGTGCTATGCTTCAGATATGCTGCAAACCTGACCTATTAGGTTAAGCTCTTTAGCACAGCACCCGTCATTTGCAACGTGTTACGTCTGAGAATACAGAGTGCACGCACGTTATTTTTAAGGAAACAGTGATTATGAGTAAGGTGCGCCGGCCGGCATAAAAACACACACAGGGCATCCTTGCATTTGGAAAGGGTTGCACGGATAGAGGGGGGGGGGGGAGAAAACCAAATAAAGAGGTGACATAAGAGTTGGAAAACACTGTCCTTGGATTTTTGGATTAAAGGAGGCGGGGGGCAGCGGGGAGAAGATTCGGCACAATGAACCTCTGTTGGAACTCTGTCAATAAGGAATTGGTGGTGTGCCAGGTTACCATGTGCCCTCCACTTGCCCAAACGCCCCCTTTTCATGCCGCAAGACGATCACTGTCGCAGGAGATCACAGGGACGCCCCGTCCGCGCCTGACGCCAGTAGATGCGCCTGCGCCACACAGAGCATATGACGGTACAGATGGCCTTTGTTATTTGTCGCAGATGCCTCCTCGCGGGGGGCTGATGTCCCCCCCCAAATATAAAGTAGAGGGGTCCCCGGGGGAAGACGCTGCGTGCGTGGGCGAGACTCGCAGCTCACCCAAAAATTTCAGGATATTTTTACCTCCTTTGTTTGCGTTAGCAGGCTGGGTATTACAGCACGTTACCAGTCCATTCAGATGCAATAACACACAAACACGCGTGGGCGGGCGGCGTCCGCTTACAAGCGCCGTGAATGTAATTTATCGATGTAAATTCGTGATGCACGCATCAACCAAGAGATTTATTGCCCCTTTGGCTCGCTTGTAAAATTAGCCGCGTGCGCAAGCACTGCGCGTATAAATAACTCGATTCTGACAGGTTTTTGGCACGGCGCGTCAAGACGGCGTCTGCGCGGTGCGGAGGATCGGCGTACTTCTTAAAGGGACACTCTGAGCACCATAATAAGAGTTGTCCCCCCATCATTTGGACACAAAGAGCCCCCCGTCTGGGTCCCCCTGCATTTTGCAGCATATTACAAAAAAAAACAAACACACAGGTATAACTCCGCCCCCTGACTCAGATAAGTCACAGGAGGAAGTGGTGCTTCCCTCTGTCCCATACAAGTACATGTACTCTCCTGGGATGCTGTATAGCAGGGTTAAAAGGGAGTCATAGCTTATTTTTCTGTATCAGTGCTGTGGTCTACAGGTTTAGTTAAACACTTCTAAAGAGAGCTTCCTGATTGGCTGAACTACTTCCTTGTCCTTCTTCCCATTGCATAAACCAGTCATGAGCTATAATCCCAGGAACACTAGGTAAGAATGGGATCTACAGAAGGACTCAGCAACCTTGGCCCCTCTGGGTGCAATCTAATGAGTGGTCGAGCATCATGGGAGATGTAGTTCCACAACATCTGGAGGGGCAAGGTCAACAGGATTAGTTTATGGCTTCTACAGAAGGTGTAGGGAGCTTCCTGATTGGCTAAACTACTTCCTGGAACTTCTTGCTTCCTATTGCGTAAACCAAACATGATCTAAATAATTCCCAGATTCCCTTGCTCTGCCTGGGATCAACAGCCTCGGCCCTCCTCCAGTTGTTTTGGGACTACATCTCCCTTGAGGCTCAGGAAATGTAGTTCCAAAACATCTGAAGGGCCACGGCGGGTGACCTTTTACTTTTACCTACAACATTAGTCTATCACTTCTGTAGAATGTTTTGGTTGCTTCCTGATTGGCCGAGCTACTTCCTGGTCCTTCTTGCTTCCCTATTGCATAATATGCCGGAGTACACACACTACTAGGGTTGCCAGGTCGGCCATGTTTTCCTGGACACATATTACTACTTCATGCAGAGGGGAGCACAGGGAAACGTGCTGCCCTGCAACATGTATAATACACGTGCTGTAGGAGGAACTAAAGGCAGTTCACCTGGGATTCCTTTTTTATCTCTTACCTGCAGTGTATGGATTATACATGCTGCGGGGTGGCATTCTTTCACACAGTACCCATCAGTATGAATAAATCATATGTGTCTAGGAAAACATGGCCGATCTGGCAACCCTACACACTACATACATGCAGATGAGAAGATTATCCATGGTCAGGATACTTGCGTTCGTCCTTGTGACCATTGGCTTCCCAAGGAGGGAGATTTTTGGACCTGAGAATTGCAAACTTTATTTATACTATAGGAGTGGAAACATAGACAAGGCGCAATGAAATCAATAGATCCCCTTTCCAGATCAGGGCTGGACTGACCATTAGGGCCTAGGAGGGGGCACCTGGAGGGCCACTGTATGGATTGGTCAGGCCTGCCTTTTCGACAGGGACCTACACAACCGCAGATAAAAATCATTGGGAAATAATATCAGCGGCCATCTTGAATTTTGTAATACAACAATGTATATATAGGTGGAGCTTATATGTGGGCGTGGCTTGCATGTGGGCAGTCCCAATGGGGGCGCCATGATTTCCTATTGGCCAGTGGCCTAAGAGATGTCAGTCTGCCCCTCAGAAAATGTATGGGGGGGGGATGGAAAAAGCAGACGGAAGGAGGGGTTGGTGGAAAGATGGTTCCTTCTACAATATGAACTTAAAATGTTGAGAAAAATATAGTAGACTTGGAAGAATACACCCATTTAATTAAAAAAAAAAATTTTAGGATGATTATTTTGGTCTAAAACAGGGCTGTCAAACTCCGCCCCCCCCCCAAGAGGTTTCTGAACTACAGCTCCCATGATGCCCTGGTCATCTATCGCATTGACAGAATTCGGGGAATTGTAGGCATCAACACCTGGGGTACCAGACATTGATAGCCCAGGTCTATAACCTTGAAATTCCCCCGGGGACTGACACTCCACAGTTCAGTGAATAAGCCCCTCCAATCAGTAAATTTGTAACGTACAGGCGGTAAATCGCATTTCTGACATTTGGCGAGCGTAAGAGCCGAGAGACGGCGACGTAACAATGGGAGCGCTTCACGCTGGAATTCCTAGAAACCGTCAATCCATCGCATTATTCTATTTTAGTGTTATTTTACATAGACATAACCGCGCGCAGCAGACAAGAAGGCGTCACCGCACGTCACGTCACCCCGGCGCTGTGCCGACGCGAGTGATTCCCCCCGAGCTGCAAACAATCATGCAAAATATGATATACTGAAACGTGGGGGGGGGTAATTCTGGGGTGAAATCAACAAATCAGCACAGAGTCACTGGTTTTTTTTTGTCCAAATTATACTTAAATTCCTATAAAATGTTATCGTTACAGACAGACGTGTCAGATCGTTATAGATAGATACGTATATATGTAAGAAAAAATAAAATGGAATTAAAAATTCTATTAGTGTTCGGGCCGGACGGTTTGTCACTCGTCAAAGAAATTCAAATTACTCCTGAGGCTGGGGCCAGACGAGCGCAGTGTTAGGCTAGGGTCAGACGAGCGTGATTTCTACGGACTGTACGTCCGTGCAGTACGGACATCGTCAGTACGGATGACGCAGTAGTGGTCACACAGTCCGTTTTTTCACTGAAGTTATTTTTTGACGGATGTAGGAGGGAAAAATAAATTACAATGAAAAAACATTCTGTCCGTCAAAAATGCTGGACGTATAAATGCAGTCCGTCTGACCTCGCTCCATCACTCACACACAAAGCTATGCAGACGTTGTGGACGCAGCGCACTCCGCACGTCCGTTCTAGCAGTATTACGTTCTTGCCTAACCTGCGTCCGTTTGCAGCGTCCGTCATGCCTCCGCAGTTCTGTGCGGACGTACTTCGTGTGTGGGGCTCCATTTAACACAATTGCATGCTATCACGGACGTACTTATGTGCGGCAACACGGACGTTAACACTGCGCTCGTCTGACCCCAGCCGAAGCAGTCGCTACGACCACACGTGAAAGGACTGAGAACATTACTGTAACATCGCCGGAACAAATATCACCAGCCGAGCGGCGGCTCCGGTCCTGACGACTGGAGGGACTTCATTATCATATGGAAGCCAACACCTTACAAGAGAAAACAGGGGGGTGAATGGACAGGAGATTTGTGCAGACAGACAGACAGAGGCATAGACAGACAGAGGTATGATACAAAGAGAGAGAAAAGAGACAGACATATATACAGGGTGAGCCAGTCAAACCTGCATTTTTGAAAAGGGCGGGAGAGCAGTGAAAGTGGTCGGAGCGAGTTAGCAAGGTTACCATTGTGTCCCCCACAACTAAGCATTTCAGTCGTCATGGAGCAGTGGTCTAAACAACAACGTTCATTCGCTGTGAAAGCGTTTTACCAAAGTGGTAGTTATGCAGCCGCTCAGCGTCGTTTCCGGAAGAATTTTCAAATTAATGGAAATAAGCCAGTGCCGTCTGTTAATTCAATCACATTGAGGGTGACAAACTTTGAAGCAATTGGTGAAACGAGAAGCAGAAGGGGTGGCAGTGCAAGATCAGTGCGAACTCCCGCCAATATTGACCGCGTGAGAGTTGCTGTGGAAAGAAGCCCTCGGAGATCGGCGCGTCGACAGAGTGCTGCGCTCGGCATTGGCAAACACGAGCATCCGAAGAATCTTGAGGTTAGATTTACACCATCACCCATACAATCGGGAAGGACACCATCTTACTGGAGTTATTTTTAAACAGTGAATGTTGTTTCTTAAATGCTTTTTAATGTACATTAAGATAGTAACAATAAAATTTTGAAATATCCATCCGTTTATTTTTTACAGTCATTTCAAAAATGCAGGTTTGACTGGCTCACCCTGTATAAAAGAATGGCAGATACATAGAAAAAACCAGAAAGACAGACAGATATATGGAGAGACAGAAAAGGACAGAGTGAAGCAGAAAAAGACAAAGAGATAGATGGAGACACAGAGAAAGACAGAAAGAGATGGATGGAAACTGGAGAGACACAGAAAACGACAGAGACAGATAGATGGAGAGACAGAAAAAGACAGACAGACAGAAAAAGACAGACAGATGGAGAGACAGAAAAAGACAGAGATAGATAGATGGAGAGACAAAAAAAACAGACAGACAGAAAAAGACAGACAGAAGGAGAGACACAGAAAAAGACAGACAGATGGAGAGACAGAAAAAGACAGAGACAGATGGAAAGACAAAAAAAACAGATGGAGAGACACAGAAAAAGACAGAGATAGATAGATGGAGAGACAGAAAAAGACAGACAGACAGAAAAAGACAGACAGATGGAGAGACACAGAAAAAGACAGACAGATGGAGAGACAGAAAAAGACAGATGGAGAGACACAGATACAGATAGAGACACAGAAAAAGACAGATGGATGGATCGATGGAGAGAGACACAGAAAAAGACAGAGACAGATGGAGAGACACAGAAAAAGACAGAAAGAGACAGATGGAGAGACAGAAAATGACAGATGGATAGAGAGACACAGAAAAAGACAGACAGATGGAGACACAGAGAAAAAGACAGAGACAGATGGAGAGACAGAATAGAGACAGAGACAAACGGATGGAGAGACAGAGAAAAAGACAGAGACAGATGGAGAGACAGAAAAAGACAGACAGATGGAGAGACACAGAAAAAGACAGACAGATGGAGAGACACAGAAAAAGACAGACAGATGGAGAGACAGAAAAAGACAGATGGATGGATGGATGGATGGAGAGAGACACAGAAAAAGACAGACAGATGGAGAGACAGAAAATTACAGATGGAGAGACACAGAGACAGATAGAGACACAGAAAAAGACAGACAGATGGAGAGACAGAGACAGATGGAGAGACACAGAAAAAGACAGACAGACGGATGGAGAGACAGAGAAAAAGACAGAGACAGATAGAGAGACACAGAAAAAGACCGACAGATGGAGAGACAGAAAAAAGACAGAGACAGATGGATGGAGAGACACAGAAAAAGACATGTATATGGAGAGAGAAAAAAAGACAAAAGACAAAGGGGGACAGATATATGGAGAGACACGACAGTAATAGAGGACCATATGGAGAGACACAGAAAAGACAGAGACAGTGTTATAGAGAGAGCAATAAAGAGAGAGAGATACACAGGGAAAGATGTGGAATGAGAGAGAGAGCGAGAGAGACAGATAAAGAGACAGACAGGTATGTCACCAGCAGGAATTGTATCTAGACAGACAGATGCCGTCTTCCTGCGGTGCCACCAGATTTTACCGCGTGGCTTTCTCAGTGGGTGACATCTTTTCTTCGCACAGTTCTGTTAATGATCAGGACGGCGGCTTGTTTCGGCGCTCTATTCTTTTCAGCAAAAACATAAAACGATTGAATAAAAAAAAATAAGTAAATACGATAATATTTTTTTTACATTGGATCCTATGGGATTCGCCGGATTAACCTGGACGAACTGAACCACCGAACATCTGGGCATTTCACTGACATTTCTCTGCTGTTCGGGGTTCTCTATGGGACCATTTCGCTGCCGCCGAAGATCGCTGAATTGCGGCGAACTGCACAGTATTTTGTTGTCAATTTGCCAGTATTTGGTGAATTGACAGCTTTCCCAGTAGCTGAAATGCATCATCTGCGCTTGCGCGATTTTACCGTACTTTGCGCATCCAATACTTCATTGGATCATCCAATACTTAGCAATGCACCCCCTAAAAACTCACTCACCTCTCATGCCACGGCAAGAATGGTGGCCGGATCCGTTGCTCTTGTTGCCGGGAGCAAGTAGTCCCCAGTCTCCCTCCGCGACCCTGCCAAAGTGAGATCGTGCAGAGCTCGCGGTCCGGAAGCGCAACCCTCCATGCAGTCCTAAGGACTACAGGAGGTGATAATCGCGGTGGCGCGGAAGCACTACCACGGGTATCCCAGCGGGTAACGCTGCGTGCGTTACGGGGTAAGTGCCTGCCACGGAATATCACGGCAACATGGGGACACTACAGGAAAATCTGCAGGCGTCCCCATGTTAGCGTACAAGCCCCCCTGAGAATAGCGCAATGAATAGGGCAAGCGAGGGGTCCCAATGACAGCTCATGGGATAAGTGGGGGGTCCCAATGACAGCTCATGGGATAAGTGGGGGGTCCCAATGACAGCTCATGGGATAAGTGGGGGGTCCCAATGACAGCTCATGGGATAAGTGGGGGGTCCCAATGACAGCTCATGGGATAAGTGGGGGGTCCCAATGACAGCTCATGGGATAAGTGGGGGGGTCCCACTCCACAACAGGACCTGCAGAGGCAGCAGCATTCCGTATCGTCGGGCTGACCCTCTACTTCATGTATCTATCAGCACTCTGCCGAAACGCGTGGGCAGAGGATGAGTCATCGGTGATCAACGAGAAAAAAAAAAAGAAATCCACACTGAATACAGAAAAATCATTTATTACAAATGGCCGGTAAAGCGCGGTGCGGCGCGCAGTCACCCGGAGAGTGATCAGACCACTGCAGGACTCCCCGGAATGCAGCGACGGCATCGGTGACACATTGTATCATGAGCGTCACAGGACGACAATTAACACGCGAAACGCGTTTACTAGAGTTTACCAATAAAAGGAATTTTTGACATAAACATTGGGAGTTGCCCAGTCCCTGGCTCCGCCTCCAGCGCCATTCCCTACAGTACGAGTGTCGCCCTTTTGAAATATCGTGACGGAAGCTAAACGAAAATTCCCTGTTCGACAGATAAAACCTGAAAGGGGTGTTTAAAAAAAATGGCGAATTGGTGAAATATTAAGCCAAAACAGTCACGCTAAAAAGAAAGCAACGCAGCGGGGGAGGCGGGGACACTTAAATTTCAGCCATGTTTTTTCGCCAATTCTCACAACATTGAATAATCCCCAATTCCATTAATCGCCACCTGTTTAGAACGCAAGCTCTGCGGGCCAGCTTGGCATGTAACGAGCAATGATTGGAGTCGCAGAGACCCGCTTGCGGGTCATGAATCTCGTTATTCTCGTCGTTTTTCGGCGCGGGGTGACAAAACGACGCAGTAATTGCAGGGGATGAGAGTCAATTCCAGCTCCTGTAACGAGGATGGATTATGTTATTATCTCACACTGACTCATCCCGCATCACCTGCCAGACTATCTCCCCATCGCGACAGCTCGCCCGCCCGCCCGCTTCCCCCCATCCTCTGCTCTCGTTCCGGCTCTCCTCCTGTCATGCTCCATCTCTGCCCTCTCTACTGGATCCACTTATTCCCATACTGCCGCTTTACAGACCCATTAAAGCCCCGAAAGGTCTCTCTCCTCCTCCATTCTCCATCCAAATGGACGGCGAAGAACAAAATGTGATAATGACGCCGGGGGCAAGATGCTCGATGATTACAGACAGAACTTTGCGTCCTGGATTACCAGCGCTCTGTCTCAAAAAAATTGGTTTAACCCCCTATAATCCGCATGAGACAGACAGAACAGGCTCATTATCAGCGTTATGTAGTATCAGTGAACAGAACAGGCTCATTATCAGCGTTATACTGTATCACTGAACAGAACAGGCTCATTATCAGCATTATATTGTATCACTGAACAGAACAGGCTCATTATCAGCGTTATACTGTATAACTGAACAGAACAGGCTCATTATCAGCGTTATATAGTATCAGTGAACAGAACAGGCTCATTATCAGCGTTATACTGTATCACTGAACACAACAGGCTCACTATTAGCGTTATATTGTATCACTGAACAGAACAGGCTCATTATCAGCGTTATACTATATCACTGGACAGAACAGGCTCATTATCAGCGTTATATTGTATCACTGAACAGAACAGGCTCACTATTAGCGTTATATTGTATCACTGAACAGAACAGGCTCATTATCAGCGTTATACTGTATCACTGAACACAACAGGCTCACTATTAGCGTTATATTGTATCACTGAACAGAACAGGCTCACTATCAGCGTTATATTGTATCACTGAACAGAACAGGCTCATTATCAGCGTTATACTGTATCACTGAACACAACAGGCTCACTATTAGCGTTATATTGTATCACTGAACAGAACAGGCTCATTATCAGCGTTATATTGTATCACTGAACAGAACAGGCTCCACTATTAGCGTTATATTGTATCACTGAACAGAACAGGCTCACTATCAGCGTTATATTGTATCACTGAACAGAACAGGCTCATTATCAGCGTTATACTGTATCACTGAACACAACAGGCTCACTATTAGCGTTATATTGTATCACTGAACAGAACAGGCTCATTATCAGCGTTATATTGTATCACTGAACAGAACAGGCTCACTATTAGCGTTATATTGTATCACTGAACAGAACAGGCTCACTATCAGCGTTATATTGTATCACTGAACAGAACAGGCTCATTATCAGCGTTATACTGTATCACTGAACAGAACAGGCTCACTATTAGCGTTATATTGTATCACTGAACAGAACAGGCTCACTATCAGCGTTATATTGTATCACTGAACAGAACAGGCTCATTATCAGCGTTATACTGTATCACTGAACAGAACAGGCTCACTATTAGCATTATATTGTATCACTGAACACAACAGGCTCACTATCAGCGTTATATTGTATCACTGAACAGAACAGGCTCATTATCAGCGTTATATTGTATCACTGAACAGAACAGGCTCACTATTAGCGTTATATTGTATCACTGAACAGAACAGGCTCATTATCAGCGTTATACTGTATCACTGAACAGAACAGGCTCACTATTAACGTTATAGTGTATCACTGAACAGAACAGGCTCACTATCAGCGTTATACTGTATCACTGAACAGAACAGGCTCACTATCAGCGTTATACTGTATCACTGAACAGAACAGGCTCATTATCAGCGTTATATTGTATCACTGAACAGAACAGGCTCATTATCAGCGTTATACTGTATCACTGAACAGAATAGGCTCACTATCAGCGTTATATTGTATCACTGAACAGAACAGGCTCACTATTAACGTTATAGTGTATCACTGAACAGAACAGGCTCACTATCAGCGTTATACTGTATCACTGAACAGAACAGGCTCATTATCAGCGTTATATTGTATCACTGAACAGAACAGGCTCACTATTAACGTTATAGTGTATCACTGAACAGAACAGGCTCACTATCAGCGTTATACTGTATCACTGAACAGAACAGGCTCATTATCAGCGTTATATTGTATCACTGAACAGAACAGGCTCATTATCAGCGTTATACTGTATCACTGAACAGAATAGGCTCACTATCAGCGTTATACTGTATCACTGAACAGAACCATTATCAGCGTTATACTGTATCACTGAACAGAACAGGCTCACTATAAGCGTTATATTGTATCACTGAACAGAACAGGCTCACTATAAGCGTTATATTGTATCACTGAACAGAACAGGCTCATTATCAGCGTTATATTCCGCCGGAATTTCAGTGCTCTTTTGCTCTCTGCACTTCAGGGAGTCAAATTCCCCGACCCTGTTGAGAATTCGGCATTCACCGCAGGGTCCCCGAAACGCAGAAAAAAGCTGAACGCATCTGAAAAAAAGCCGCAAATACATCGAATCGATCCGATAAGCCGCCGCAAAACCGAACACATCTGAAAAAAGCCGATGATCCCCTGAACAGAGCCCCGACCAGCCGCCGGAAAAAGATCATGAACGGGGTAGACCCCCCGCCCGAAACCTTTAATAATGCCACCGTAGAGACTCGCTGTTCGGTGCAGTTTGGCTCTCTCCGAGTAACCCTGTGTTATATTGTATCAGCTTCTGTCACGGCTGCAAGACTTGCTCAAACCAGGTTTTACATTATGTTTCAGCATAAAATTAGGTCATGTGACTCCCTGAATATACAGAGCCCCGTTCAATACCTCAGCAGCTGCTGAATTGCTGCAGCGCAGCAATTCAGTTTGCTGCAGCAGTGTCACTGAACGCTTTGGATGCGAATTTCAAAGCAAAATGGCCGACGATTTCTTAATGAAAGATTCAGATTCTTATATATATCTCGAGTCATACGAAAAACAAAAGAAAAGCAGTCGGCACAATTCTGTTTTGTACGCACACACCACAAATGATAGTTTTTATTGAATAAACGTAATGTTTACTTCTGAAACAAAATATAAATTGAACTGTAATAAAGGTCTATGTGCAGGGGGAAATAAATAAATATTTTGTGCTTTAGTGAACAAAAACCTCACAATTAACATTGCTGTACGGAATTGTTACTTGCTTCATGGCGGCGGCCATCTTTACTACATCACACTCAGCTACTCGCAGCATCTCCTCGGGTCGCTGCAAGTGCTAAGTTAGCAGTGCTGAGCGCTGAGCAGCAGAACGGCGTTCAGTGGCAAGTTGCTAACTTAGCATTTGCAGCGGCTGAGGTATTGAACGCGCCTCTGAATGAGCAGGTTTTTCCATCAATGGGTTTTCTCTCCCCTGATGGCACAGCGGGCATATTCCAAGATGGCAATGCCAGGATTCATCGGGCTCACATTGTGCGAGAGTGGTTGAGGGAGCATGAGACATCATTTTCACACATGGATTGGCCACCGCACAGTCCAGACCTTAACCCCATTGAGGTTAATCTTTGGGATAATGTGCTGGAGAAGACTTTACTCAGTGCGTATAAGCCGAATCGTGTTTTTTTTATTCAAAATCTGAGTCAAAAAACTCGGCTTATACGCGAGTATATACGGTAACATTTATAATGAAATAAGCACAAATGTCTTTTCTGTGCTCACATCATTATCAGTTTTATTCAACCCCCAAGTGACATTCAATCTTAGTACAACATCCTTTTACAGTTATAACAGCTTTTAAACGTGAAGCATAGCTTGACACAAGTGTCTTGCAGCGATCTACGGGTATCTTCGCCCATTCGTCATGGGCAAAAGCCTCCAGTTCAGTCACATTCTTAGGCTTGCGCACTGCAACTGCTTTCTTTAAGTGCCACCAGAGGTTCTCAATCGGATTTAAGTCAGGTGACTGCGATGGCCACTCCAAAATGTTCCAGCCTTTAATCTGCAACCATGCTCTAGTGGACTTGGAGGTATGCTTGGGATCATTGTCCTGTTGAAAGGTCCAACGTCTCCCAAGCCTCAGATTTGTGACGGACTGCATCACATTGTCGTCCAATATCTCCTGGTACTGAAGAAATTCATGGTACCTTGCACACGCTGAAGCTTCCCTGTACCTGCAGAAGCAAAACAGCCCCAAAGCATGATTGACCCCCCCCCCGCTTCACAGTAGGCAAGGTGTTCTTTTCTTCATAGGCCTTGTTCCTTCCTCCTCCAAACATAGCGTTGATCCATGGGCCCAAACAGTTCTAATTTTGTTTCATCAGTCCACAGAACACTATCCCAAAACTTCTGTGGTTTGTCCACATGACTTTTGGCATACTGCAGTCGACTCTTCTTATTCTTTGGAGACAGCAAGGGGGTGCGCCTGGGAGTTCTGGCATGGAGGCCTTCATTACGCAGTGTGCGCCGTATTGTCTGAGCTGAAACTTCAGTACCCACATCTGACAAATCTTTTCTCAGTTCCTCAGCAGTCACACTGGGACTTTTCTCCACTCTACACTTCAGGTAGCGCACAGCAGTCGAAGTCAGCATCTTCTTTCTGCCATGACCAGGTAGCGTTTGAACAGTGCCCTTTGCCTTGAATTTGCGAATGAGGCTTCCTATGGTCTCTCTTGGTATGTTTAACATCTTTGCAATCTTCTTATAGCCATTGCCCTTCCTGTGAAGAGTAATCACCTCTTCTCTTGTCTTCCTGGACCATTCTCTTGACTTCACCATGTTTGTAACCACACCAGTAAATGTCTAGAAGGAGCTGAGTATCACAGTCATTTTAAAGCTGCCTAATTGGTGCTTATTATGCTTTATTGCTGCTCCGTGACATCCACAGGTGGTTTCAATACCTGATTGAAAACACTTGAATGAACTCTGTTCTTCAGAGTGGTAGTCTTTAAGGGGTTGAATAATTGTGTCAATGAAGAATTCACAAAAGAAACATTTACTACTGTATTACAAAACCAATTGATGTCATTTTAGTTGCATATGGTTCTTTAAAAAGTCCTTGTAGGATTTCATTCTGAATACAATTACAAATGTACACTAAATCCCTAAAACCCTTTACAGCATTGGGGGTTGAATAGTTTTGAACACAACTGTATATATTTATTTATTTTTGTTGCGTACATATTTACAGCATTCATACGCACACAGAGTGGGTCATTTTTGGGTCTCATTCGAATCCACTCAGAGCTTCCGCCTCGAGCTAATAAGCGCTATTATTAGGACTCAGAGAATTATTTTCACACGTGCAGGAGCTAAAATAGGCTTTACCAGCTTTTCAAATCACAGGCTGCACAATGTGTCACTGCCGCAGCGTCAGCAAGGAATAAGTGAACAGGGGAAAGCGGAGAAAGAGGGAGGCGGAGAAGAAAAATGGAGAAAGACAATCCAAGCGCTTTAAAAATGGGATGTTAAAAAAATAAAGGGAAAAATTACACTATAAAATCTTATTTACGCACCTTTCTAATGCAGAATTAGTGTTCTCTATGTACAGAAACTTATTTCCCACTGAAATCTCACTCCTGTCACCCCCCGTATTACTGTAAAGAAGCTGCAAGGAGCAGCCCCCGCCATCACTGTAACTAAAAGATCAACAAACTTTACTACAGCATTGCAGCAGCCAGGGATTGGGCAGAATACAGGGAGAGCTGTGGGGTCAGTCGCTGCTGTACAGGGATAAGATTCAGAGGTTTGATTGTAAATCCCTGTACAGTACAGATACAAGATGTTGCTGTAATTGCCATACCCAGGCATTATGCAGCACATACAGATACAAGGTGTTGCTGTAATTCCCATACACAGGCATTATGCAGCACATACAGATACAAGGTGTTGCTGTAATTGCCATACACAGGCATTATGCAGCACATACAGATACAAGGTGTTGCTGTATTTGCCACACACAGGCATTATGCAGCACATACAGATACAAGGTGTTGCTGTAATTGCCATACACAGGCATTATGCAGCACATACAGATACAAGGTGTTGCTGTAATTGTCATACGCAGACATTATGCAGCACATACAGATACAAGGTGTTGCTGTAATTGCCATACACAGGCATTATGCAGCACATACAGATACAAGGTGTCGCTGTAATTGCCATACACAGGCATTAGGCAGCACATACAGATACAAGGTGTCGCTGTAATTGCCATACACAGGCATTATGCAGCACATACAGATACAAGGTGTTGCTGTAATTCCCATACACAGGCATTATGCAGCACATACAGATACAAGGTGTTACTGTAACTGCCATACACAGGCATTATGCAGCACATACAGATACAAGGTGTTACTGTAACTGCCATACACAGGCATTATGCAGCACATACAGATACAAGGTGTTGCTTTAATTTCCATACACAGGCATTATGCAGCACGTACAGGTACAAGGTGTTGCTGTAATTGCCATACACAGGCATTATACAGCACATACAGATACAAGGTGTTGCTGTAATTGCCACACACAGGCATTATGCAGCACATACAGATATTGCATTGCTAATAATCTCATTCTGATCACTACAAACCCCCATAAGCAGGAGATCTCACCATTTTATTATCTGTCCGTAGCACATTTACTGACACAAAGGCCATTTCTGCCTGTATGCTGATAATGCAGACCCCGTGTGACATTGTACCAGATAAGGGACGTCATCTAGAATTTAGAACCTTTCATCCCAGCGATATTTCTGTAACAGATAAACGAACGTATGAAAAATTTACATTATTTTAACTATCTCCGAACTACAATTGCCGTGCAAATTTTTTTTATTTTACCCTGTATTAAATTGTGAATTTCACACCCAGGTTTCAAAGAAATGTTGTAACATTTTTTTTCCCAAACAAAACATGCTTGGTAGTGAATGGGGTTAATTTTTAAAAAAATAAATATATATATATATTTTTCGCCGAATTCCTCCATGTTACAAACAACATAAGAACTCTGATTGGAGCGTATCCGCAGGTTACGCCTTTTACAGACAGCAATGGTTCCGCCGTTCTGCGTTGTTTGTGGACCTTCGCCTGCCGGTATTGGATTTTCCGTCTCGGTGCCAGCCGAAGCTCACTGTAGCTGCAACAACCGCGGACATCGGCGTTCACCAGGGGTCAAGTCCTGCAAGAACGCATGGGAACGTGGTTCCCTCACTATTTTAGCTGGAGGAACTTAGTTCCCTTTTGGCTGATATACTGGGAAGCTGCAATGCTTTTCCATATAGACTCAATTATATAAAACTGTCTATATTTAAGGGTTTTTCCTGGATTTAAGTACATTGGGAAGACGTGGGAATGACAAATTCTCAGTGTTCGCCAGAGGAATGGCCTTGTCATGCACAAAGAAGCGCCGCAGCTGCTCCCAGTAATCTTTAAGACTGGAATGGACAGAAATGTCGAGGAGTTCCCACACTTATTTTTTTAGGACTTGACCCCTGGCGTACAGCAAATAACCCCTACAGTAGGCTTGTGCACCGATTTTTTTTTTCGGTTCGATTCGATTTTTCGGATTTTTAAACTTTGATTCGGTTCGGCTCGACTCGTTTTTCTTGTACATTTTCTTTTCGGAATTTCGAACATTTTTCGTATTTTCGTGTCACTTAGCACGTTTTTTGTATCGACTTTTCGTATTTTCGTTTTTTCGGAACGTCTGTTCTCCTCGTTTCAAAGCAATAAATTTCGATTTGACACATTTTAAGTACATTCAAAAATTCCGAAAATATTTCGTTTCGGCTCGGAAAACTTTTCGGATCTGCCATTTTCGGATCTAAAAATTTTCGGAAAATCGGCTGCATCCGAAAACACGAATCGGGAAATTTCGTGAAAATTCCGAAACGCACATCCCTACCCTACAGGTATTTGTGCTGCTGTATCCACGCGCACCCTGGATGTAGTACTCTGTGCGAGCAGCAGAGGGCAGAGCTGAGATTAGCTTTCGATGTCATTAAAGCCGCTAAGCGCACCGCTATTAATCTCGCAGCGGGCGTCCTTTATCCTTCAATGAGCGGCCGTAAAGCTCGGCTGACTCCCGGGAAGTGCCCTGGGGCGGATGAATGTATAATTACAGGCGAGCAAATCCGCTCTGTTTATAGACGGCTTAACGCACGGCCCGGAGCTGACAGCGCCATCAAGTCATTGCAAAATATTATTCTTTATTTATAAAGCGCCAGCATATTCCGCAGCGCTGTACAACGGGCACAATCAGGGCCGCCATCAGGGCATTACGCCCCATACAGCAGTAAGGGGCCCGGTGCCCGTGGGGGCCCGGGCCGCCGGGGTCCCCGCCGGGCCGCCGGGGCCCCCGCTGGGGCCGCCGGGGCCCCCGGCGGGCCCCTTACTGCTGTGACTGCTATGATGGTGGCGGGCGGCCGCTGCCCGCTGCCTTAATTTCTTTGGCCGGGCCCGGGCGGGCCAAGCAGCGTGCGTCTACTTCCAAGGCACGCTGCTTTGGCACCGCCCCCAGTCACGTGTGTGACGGCGCACACGTGACACGCGGCGCCAAAAGAACTCTGACACCGCGTGGTGAAGAAGCAAGAAGAAAGAAGCAAGAAGAAGCGAAGAAGCAAGAAGAAGCGAAGAAGCGAAGAAGAAAGAAGCGGAGAAGAAAGGAGAAGAACCAGTCCAGGACAGAAGACTGTAGCGGGTAAGTAGGACGGGGTCAAGACCGGGCCCATCCCCAGGCACCCAGGCCCATCCCGGGGACCGGGCCCAGGCCCATCCCCGGGGTCCAGACAGGGCCTGGGGACCAGACCGGGCCCAGGCCCATCCCCAGGGACCAGACGAGGCCCAGGCCCATCCCGGGGACCAGTCTGGGCCAGGGCCATCCCCAGGGACCAGACGGGGCCAGGCCCATCCTGGGGACCAGTCCGGCCCAGGCCCATGCCCATCCCAGGGACCAGGCCAATGCCCGGGGGGACCAGGCCCATCCCCTGGTCCAGGCCCATACCCGGCCCGGGGACCAGACAGGGACCGGGGACCAGACAGGGCCCAGGGCCATCCCCAGGGACCAGACGGGGCCCAGGCCCATCCTGGGGACCAGTCCGGGCCCAGCCCATGCCCATCCCAGGGACCAGGCCCATGCCCGGGGGACCAGGCCCATCCCCTGGTCCAGGCCCATACCCGGCCCGGGGACCAGACAGGGACCGGGGACCAGACAGGGCCCAGGCCCATCCCGGGGACCGGGCCCAGGCCCATCCCGGGACCGGCCCATCCTGGGGACCGGGCCCAGGCCCATCCCCAGGGACCAGACCGGGCCCAGGCCCAGGCCCATCCCCAGGGACCAGACCGGGCCCAGGCCCAGGCCCATCCCGAGGGACCAGACGGGGCCCAGGCCCATCCCCAGGGACCAGACCGGACGCAGGCCCATCCCCAGGGACCAGACCAGGCCCAGGCCCATCCCCATGGACCAGACAGGGCCCAGGACCAGACCGGCCCAGGCCCATCCCCAGGGACCAGACGGGGCCCAGGTCCAGGCCCATCTCCAGGGACCAGACGGGGCCCAGGCCCAGGCCCATCCCCAGGGACCACACCGGGCCCAGGCCCAGGCCCATCCCCAGGGACCACACCGGGCCCAGGCCCATTCCCAGGGACCACACTGGGCCCAGGCCCATCCCCAGGGACCACACCGGGCCCAGGCCCATCCCCAGGGCCCAGACCCCAAGGCCCAGTCCCCAGACCCCAGGGCCCAGTCCCCAAGGCCCAGACCTCAGTGCCAAGGCGCAGACCCTAGGGCCCAAGGCCCAGTCCCCAAGGCCCATACCCTAGAGCCCAGACCCCAAGGCCCAGACCCCAAGGCCCAGACCCCAGGGCCCAGTCCCCAAGGCCCAGACCCCAATCCCCAAGGCCCAGGGCCCAGTCCCCAAGGCCCAGTCCCCAAGGCCCAGACCCCAGTCCCAAGGCGCAGACCCTAGGGCCCAAGGCCCAGACCCTAGGGCCCAGTCCCCAAGGCCCAGACCCTAGGGCCCAGTCCCCAAGGCCCAGACCCTAGGGCCCAGTCCCCAAGGCCCAGACCCTAGGGCCCAGACCCCAAGGCCCAGACCCTATGGCCCAGACCCAGGGACCAAACCCAAGGCCCAGACCCTAGGGCCCAGACCCAGACCCTAGGGCCCAGACCCCAAGGCCCAGTCCCCAAGGCACAGTCCCCCAGACCCAGGGCCCAGACCCCAAGGTCCAGTCCCTAGGTCCCAGACCCCAAGGCCCAGTCCCCAAGGCCCAGTCCCCAGGCCCAGACCCCAAGGCCAGACCCCAGGGCCCAGACCCCAGGCCAGACTCAGGGCCCAGACTCAGGACCCAGGGACCAGACCCCCAAGGCCCATTCCCTAGGGCCCAGTCCCCAGACCCAAAGCCCAGACCCCAGGGCCAAGACCCCAAGGACCAGACCCCAGGCCAGACCCCAGGGGCCAGACCCGAAGGCCCAGCCCAGACCACAGGCCCAGAGCATAGACCCCAAGGCCCAAACCAGACCCAGGGACCAGGCCAGACCCAAAGGCCATCATATACATCCCATTACTGTGAGATTTATTGCTGTGAATTCTGTGATACGCTCATACACACTACACATTACTGGGAGTTTTATTGCTGTGGTGCTATTTTATGTCCTTTTTTTTTTTTGAAGGGGAGAAAAAGCTGTTAGAGGTTGATGGAGTGCCGGGGGGGGGCCCATCGTGAGGTTTAGTAAGGGGCCCCATCATTTCTGATGGCTGCCCTGGGCACAATATAGACAAGGTTACAATACATTGAACAAAATAACGAGTTCCGGAGTTAATGTCGATAAAACCGATGCTCAGAAAACGAGGGATCGGATCGGGACATCCCACGCTCCACAGGTTAGTGCGTCCGCGCAGCATGGAGCGTTCCGAAACTGCCGGAATGGAAAACCATCGAACCGGTCAAAAGACCGGCTGCAGCTTGTGCATCGGTTTCTGGTTCCAGCAGCGTATGAATCCTACACGCTGCCGGTCAGCAGATTTCAGGTTAGAGTTGCCAGGTTTTCCTTGACACATACATGCAGAGGGGGAGCACAGGGAAAAGTGCTGCCCTGCAACATGTATAACTCATACGCTGCAAGAAGGAAATCAAGGCCGGTCACCTGGGATTTCTTACCTGCAGCGTATGGATTATACATGCTGCAGGGTGGCACTTTTCATGCACTGCCCGTCAGCATGAATAAATTATAGGTGTCCAGGAAAACATGACTGATCAGTCAACCCTATTTCAGGTGCTGCTCAGCGTATACATGCAATGTGTTCCCCGGTTAACAGGGCGGATCTGGTAACCTTTGTCTGTGGGACCTCTGAAGTGCATTCTGGTGATTAGTGAAGCCGCTTCCCTCTAGGCTCGCCAGGTCGGCCATGTTTTCCTGGACCCATATTACTATTTCATGCAGAGGGGGAGCACAGGGAAAAGGGCTGCCCTGCAACATGTATAACTCATATGCTACAGGACGTTAATCAAGGCAGGTCACCTGGGATTCCTTTTTAATTTCTTAGCTGGATTATACATGCTGCGGGGTGGCATTTTGCATGCACTGCCCATCAACATGAATAGATTATATGTGTCACATGACCTGGCAAACCAAGTTCCCTGGTGGTTTCATGTTCCGCGCAGATCTGGTAACCCCAGCGGGCCAGGCCACCGCGTGCCCCGGACACATTTCCAAACACATCTGGGGGGGCTCGCAGGCTCTGGTGGGGACACTGCTCTCTGCTGGTTCTCTTTGCTCCTGCAGTGTTTCGGGGTATTTAAGAGGTAGATCTTTGGGGTGATCTCGCACTCTTGATGAAGTCTTTGGACGAGCGAGGTGCCACATTCCGGGGGACCAGCGTTGTTTAGGCTTTCCCTCTGCCCATGGTGGTATATGAAGGATTTGGGAGACGACGCACACGGGAGAGACCCAGTCTTACTCTGAAAGCAGAATAAATATTTCCCCTTTTAATAATAATCACGATCTCTGCACGGTTTGTTTTTCCTCGCTTGCTTTCTGGCTTTAACGCTAGGGTCAAACGAACGCATTGACGTATTTTTTCGGAATGCACGAAAACGGTCAGACGACGCGCATTTTCATGCATGATTTTTTACGGATCGTCAATAAAACACTTTTTGCGTCTGGACGTTATGTGGCCGGACATGAGCAGCGTCTGACGTCTCCTAATCACGCACACACGCCGCTAGTGGACGCAGCGCACTCTGTACGTCAGTACTAGCGGTTCTGCGTTCTTGAAAAAAATGCGTTCATTTTCCACTTGCGTTGCGCAGCTGGACTTTTCGTGCGGCCGGACTTAGTATATCAGCTGTCATTGCCCGTCATTTGCTGCTAGTGCGGCCGTGATTAAGTGACCCCAGCCTAAGGAACACTGGGGGACTTCTTCTGCGTGGGATAATGGGACTATATGGACAACTATCCATGTGGGATTTGAGAACAGGACTTGGTTTGTGGACAATCATCCATATGATGACTTTTAACTTGTTTGGAACAAAAACCTATTTTTATTCTGGGATATACCCTACAGGAATTATACAGGGTTATCCAGAGAAAGGCGAAAAACAGGAGAAGAGAACAATCTAGACCAATTAGCTGATTTGGAAAGAGCGATAAATGGGTGAATTTTTCTGTTTTGCCTATTTTGACACAGAATCTTCACGTCTCCAGTCATTCTCCTGGTGTTCACCTCTCTCTGAATAACCCTGATAGGCTTGTGCAGCGATTTTTTTTTTTCCCGTTCGATTTTTCGGATTTTTAAACTTTTCGATTCGGCTCGTTTCGACCGATTTCTGTTTCAATTCGATTCGGCTCGACTCGTTTTTCGTGTACATATTTTTTTTTGGAATATCGACCATTTTTCGTATTTTCGGGTCACTTTGCTCGTTTTTGTATCGACTTTTTGTAATTTCGGAAATTTGTTTTTTCGGAACGTCTGTTCTCCTCGTTTCAAAGCAATAAATTTCGATTTGACACATTTCAAGTCCATTCGAAAATATTTCGTTTCGGCTCGGAAAACTTTTCGGATCTAAAAATTTTCGGAAATTCGGGCGCATCCGAAAACACGAATCGGGAAATTTCGTGAAAATTCCGAAACGCACATCCCTAGTTCTCCTTCACTGGTGCCTCTTCTCCCCAGTTTCCTCAAGGCGATGTTCTTGGTCCCTGACTCTTCTCAATCTATACTGAATCTCTTGGCCACCTCATCTCTTCCTACGGACTCCATTATCACCTCTATGCGGACCATGACACCCAAATCTACCTTTCCTCTCCCGATCTCTCTCGTGTTGGAACGTGTTACTGCCGGCCTGTGTCAGCGACTGGATGACTTCCAGGTTCCTAAAGATTAACCTCTCCAAAACTGAACTTCTCGTCTTCCCTCCCTCAAAAACCAACATTCCTGCACCCATTTCCCTTCAGGTGAATGGTGCCACCATTACTTCTACCTCTCAGGCTCGTTGCCCATGTCCTCCTAGACTCCGATCTCATCTTCACTCCTCACAAAATCTTGCTTCTTCCACCTAAAAACATTGCATGCGTCCGCCTCGGTCTTAACCCCTTCCCGACCGCTGACGTACCATGTACGTCCTGACCACGGGTCTCCCTTAGACCCGTGGACGTACATGGTACGTCAGCGGGCTCCTAACCTCCCTCCCGCCGATACTTACCTCCCTCGCTGGCTCCCACGGCGTCTATGGCAAGCGTTTCCTGGGGGGCCGGCAAATCAGATGACATCATCACACTGTATGATGACGTTATCGTCAGGCGCCTGTAGGGAAAATTCAGGAAGGGGGGGGCTGTTTTGGAGCCCTCTATCTCCAACCATTTAATGTACAGTGATGCTTTTTGCACCGCTGGAAAGGGGAGAGTCTCCCCTTTTCAGCGGTGTATAGCATTAACATTTTCGCTGCTGGATCGCGATTCGGTGCGGAATCACAATTCAAACCTGGAGGGGGCGAAAATCTAGGATGTCAGCCAAGCCTCCAGGTCCCCCCCCCATGGACAACCTCACCATATGTGTGAGGATGTCAGTGGGCCAGTTAACCCCATAGCTACCATGTGCAGACTGGATCCCCCTATCTCCCGATCCGTGGCAGCTAGAGGGTCGTCGTTGACATCACTGGAAAAGGCCTGATCATGGCCTTTCCAATGCTATCAAACATGACCAGGCTTGGTGTAAAAATACAATATTAAAAAAATAAATAAAATGAAAATATATTTTTTAAAATTTGTCTGGGAGGGGGGTTAAATAGGACCTAGGCTATCCTCTAAAATGAATGAGCATAAAACGGTCAGAATGAGCTCAGCTCACATAGGTGAACTGGCTCAGCAGTTAAGGGGTTAAAAGCAAAAACCATGTAAAAATTTGGTATTTCTATTGGTCGGGAAAAAAAATGTAAACTATTTAGCCGGGGTCTCTTTTGGTGGTTGTAGATTTTGGGGATTAAATTACGAGAGAGAGAAAAAAAAAAGTGTTAACCATTTTTTCATATTTTTTTTATAGTAAATTATTCGATATGATGGAAATCGTATTTTTAGAAAGTCCATTTAATGGCGGGAAAAACAGTGTATAATAATACGTGTGGGTTGCATAAACGAGTAAGGCTAGGGTCAGACGAACGCAGTGTGAACGCAGGGGCAGCCGCACTTTATCACGGCCGTAGTAGCAGCAGATGACGGGCAATATACGAAGTACGGCCGCACAAAAGTTCCGCCGCGCAACGCAAGCGGCAAACAAACGCATTTTTTCGAGGACGTGATACCGCTAGTACTGACGTACAGAGTGCGCTGCGTCCGCTAGCGGCGTGTGTGTGTGATTAGGAGACGTCAGACGCTGCTAATGTCCGGCCAACATAACGTCCAGACGCAAAAAGGGTTTTATTGATGATTCGTACAAAATCACGGACGAAAATGCGCATCGTATGACCGCTATCGCGTATTCCGGAAAAAATACGTCCATTCGTTCAAACGCACTTGTTCACAGACTACGTGAAAAATGCGTTCGTCTGACCCTAGCCTAAGAGGAGAATTTGACCTAAACACGACCAGCACAGAAACGTAAAAACAGCAGTGGGCACTTAAAGGACGGATTTGTGTAAAAGCACCCAGTCCCTAAGGGGCTAATCAGGACTCTGCTAAAATGTGCATTCAAGCCCTTATCTCCCGCCTTGACTACTGTAACCTCCTCTCTGGCCTTAGATCCCAGATTCTCCCTCTGCAGTCTGTTATGAACACCTGTGCCAGGCTCATCCACCTCACCTCCTGCACTTCTCACCCCTCTGTCAATCTCTACACTGGCTCGTGTGTCTATTATTAATTTATAAAGCGCCAGCATATTCCACAGCGCTGTACAATAAGCACAGTATAGACAGGGTTACAATACATTGAACAACATTTGACAAACAGTACAGGAGGAGATGAGGGCCCTATTCCCGTAGGAACTCACAATCTGGGAGGGTTGGAAACAGGAGGAGAGGACTGTAAGGTGAGAGTGATTGATGGTTGCGTCAGTCAGTTGGGTGGTAGGCTTCCCTAAATAGGAATGTTTTAAGGGAGCGTTTGAAGGAAGAGAAGTTAGGGGAAAGTCTGACAGTACGAGGGAGAGCTTTCCAGAGAGTGGGGGCTGCGCGTGCTGGAAGGGGCGGTCAGTCCTTTAGAATCCAATTCAAAATATTGGTGCTCACATACAAAGCTCTCCATAACCGCGCCACGGCCTACATCTCCTCCCTTAGTAGCAGGTACATCCCGCCCGACCACTTCGCTCGGCCAATGATCTGATGCTGTCAGTTCCTCGTACCCCCAACTGCAGGGAGGCCACTTCCCTCCTCCTGTGCATGAAATAGTCCTCCTCAAAACCGAACTAGCAGTTACAGCAGCCCCTCTGATCGCCATGACAACCAGAAAGATGGCGACGTCACCACGTGTCTCCACTCAGGCTCAACCTGCTGGAGTAGTTTAAAGAGCTCGCCCCGCCCACCCCCTCTGGCCAATCAGCGCCTCCGCGTGGTTCGAAATTACCCTCGCGCGCCCATCCCCGCAGCGGAGCGCGCTGGAAGGGGCGGTCAGTCCTCAGATAACCCCCGCCAGGACCGCCCCCCCATCACCTCATTGGCCGCAGCCTCGTGACCTCATCGCGCACGACGTTTCTCTTTCCGCGCCCCCTTCGCATCCCTTGGCAGCCAATCCCAGCGAGCCTGGCGCGTTCAAATCGTATACGCTCTGCACCGTGGGCTTCTGGGATACCACAGAAGCAGGCACAAGCTCGCCCATTGGCCCGCCTTGGACGAGCTGCGAGTCTGCGGCGTCCATTATGGCTGCGGGCAAGCGCGAACAATAAAGGGGTTAGAGGCGAGAACGTGTCAGTCACTGACGCGCAAAACACGCGCGCAGGTTTCCAGCCGGTCGTAGATCCGAGTGTTCGCGATACTATCGCTTCCTCGCGAGAAGAACTCTCGCAAAAGCAGCGCATTCCGATGGGCGCGTGACACGTCGGTTGTCAAGGCGACCTCGGCTCCCACCGTTTCATAGGCTCTTTTTTAGTAAGAGGCTGCGGGATCTGATTGGCTGGGCGTGCGATGTGGGCGGGCAGGGAATCTAATTGGGCGCGGTTTGTGGTCATTTGTCGCCGGGCACTGTGTAGCCGCCTTCCTGTGAGTGGGCGTGGCTTGCTTATTGAATGGAGACCCTGGCCCTGCTGTCTGTGCCCCGCACACCTTAAGCTGCTTTACCGAGCCAGGCGGCTGCACCGTGCCGCTCTCACACCCACCTACCTCACTCACCCGCCGCCACCACCGTGAAGGGAGGGGTAAGTGTTACCCCAAACTCCGCCAAAACCACTGTCATGGCCGCCCAAACCGTGTTTACCTCACAAACCTGCGGGGGGGGGGGCAACAACACAACTCCCCCCCCCCCCCCGCTCCACATACAGGACAAAACTAGGGGGGGGGCACACAGCTCCCAATACAGGGTGACCTGGGGGGGGACACACAGCTCCCAATACAGGGTGACCTGGGGGGGCACACAGCTCCCAATACAGGGTGACCTGGGGGGGGGAACACACAGCTCCCAATACAGGGTGACCTGGGGGGGCACACAGCTCCCAATACAGGGTGACCTGGGGGGGGCACACAGCTCCCAATACAGGGTGACCTGGGGGGGGGCACACAGCTCCCAATACAGGGTGACCTGGGGGGGCACACAGCTCCCAATACAGGGTGACCTGGGGGGGCACACAGCTCCCAATACAGGGTGACCTGGGGGGGGGCACACAGCTCCCAATACAGGGTGACCTGGGGGGGGACACACAGCTCCCAATACAGGGTGACCTGGGGGGGGACACACAGCTCCCAATACAGGGTGACCTGGGGGGGGGGCACACAGCTCCCAATACAGGGTGACCTGGGGGGGGCACACAGCTCCCAATACAGGGTGACCTGGGGGGGGCACACAGCTCCCAATACAGGGTGACCTGGGGGGGGGGCACACAGCTCCCAATACAGGGTGACCTGGGGGGGGGCACACAGCTCCCAATACAGGGTGACCTGGGGGGGGCACACAGCTCCCAATACAGGGTGACCTGGGGGGGGGCACACAGCTCCCAATACAGGGTGACCTGGGGGGGGGGCACACGGCTCCCAATACAGGGTGACCTGGGGGGGCACTTAAAATATATCACAGATATATAAGATAATTATGGGGGGGTCAGTCAGTCACACTCTGTAGACACATTGGCCATGGTGTATTGCAATGCATGCAGTGGTCTTATCCCTGGTGTTCCAGCCTGTTGCTGCCTTCACTTCCAGCACTTTGCATTGATGATGTCTGCATTCTGATGGCTGGGTGTGATGTGTGTGTGTGTATCCAGCAGAGGCATGCAAGGCTCAGCCCTGGGTCTCCCTCCCCTGCTGGGAGCTTTTTCTTTGCCCTCACTGCCGCTTCCTGCTCTCCTGATTTTTAAATCTCCCTCCAAACTTTGCTTCCAGTGGGAGGAGGGGTCTGAGGCCATTCAGCTTCTTCAAAAAGGGGGGGGGGGTGTTCCTTTACTGGCAGGTTTGCAGCATCCAACTCACTTTATTTTATTTAACATTTGCCTGATTCATTGCTCTGATGCTGCATAAAGTTTCACAAGGACAGCAACAGTGTGTGTGTGTGTCCTGATTAATGCATCTGCATTCCCTGATCTCATGTAATTCATTTTTTAAATTTTATTGTAGGTTGGTTCTTAAGTCTATTTCACCTTTTTTTTCGTTGCAATCCCTTCTCGGCAGAGTGTTCGACACCAGGGCAAGCGGACAGTTGTGTCGTCCCCCCCCCCCCAATCCAATCCAATCCAATCCAATCCAATCCACAATGTGTGTTTTCAGTGTGTGCATTTAACGTGCTGTCAGTATGTCTGGTCTGGTGTTCATTGCTGTGTTTTGCTTTATTTTTATTTATTTGTGCTGTTTCGGTGTGGTGGGTTATGGGCGTGTTTGGTTTGAAAAAAAAATATTTTTTTTTTCTCTGCCAGCCAGTAACTGGTCTTTAATGGGAGGGGACAACGTGCTACTAACCAGCCGAATAGTGCTGAGTAATGCTCGCTTCCTGGAGGGATCACAAAGGGTTAACTGACATTTAAACGTGTGTATATGTATGTATATACATCCCGGCTAAATTACTAATGACCATTTCCAGTCTATAAAGTTAGAATTAATTTTAGTTTTTATGCCCCCCCCCCCTGCAAAATGCTGTTGGCTTTATTCTAGAGTCAATATCTTTATTTAACATTAAAAAGTGCAGTTTCTGCTTTTTTTTTTGTTTTTTTGGTCTCGTGTATCACAGCTTGTTTTTAGATTTATACGCTTTACACCCCATAGAGATTATAACCATCAGGTTGGCTTCTTCTTGACCCGCCTGCTTTCGCTTCTTTTTTTTAATTTTATTAATTGCATTATCCACTGCTCCCCCCCCCCCCCAAAAACCCAGCTGGCAAAGCATTGTGGGTAGCTTATACGAACATCACCCCAAGAATATATGCTGCACGCTCGATTATTGTCGTGGGCTGCGTTGTTGTCCGCTGTATACACTGGCCGCAGCCCAACCTCTCTTTAAAATATTGTTCAATTTACTTTCTTAAAAATATATATTATTAAACTGTTGGGCAAGTATTATGAGAGGGCACAATTATTTTTTTTTTTCTTTGTGGGTCCTGGATAAAATAATCACATGTAGATCCTTTTAAATGAACTCTAGTACTCGTCTGGTTGAGGGCTGCCCGGGTGCCGCTGTCTGCGGCCTACTATATACATTGGTGCCCTGCGTCAGTTCTTGGATGAGGAGCCCCCCCCCCCCTTTGCTTGTGTCTTATGACGCTAATGATTGTAAGAAACCAAACCGTTGCGAACCGGCCCCTTCCCCCAGATATGTCACAGGTGGAAGCTGGCCGTCCCTGAGCCCCATACAACTACTTGTACTGCTCCGCGAGCTGGGAAAACGAGGAGCTCTGAGTATCCCTTATTGGACATGCTCAGGGCCACAAATGATCTGGAATATGGATTTTGGGATATTATTTCGCATAGAATGAGATCTCTGGGACCGGACCGACATATATTTCATACAGTCTGCAGGGCGTTTCATGCCGAATTTTAGCCACTGTCACAAGGTCAGGGGTGGTATTTCCACTTGGCGTGTCACTGCGCCGATCGCATAGTTCTACGTTTTTGGAGCATTTCGGGTTGTGAATACTCGTCCTTGACCGGTTTATTTTATGTTTCTGTTCCTTTTTAACTCTTTCACTGCTGAGGACGTGTGGGGAACGTCCTCATCGACTCCTATCTCCTGACTGTTGGCGGCTAGCAGGGTTATGTTTGGTATCATTAGAAAGGCCCAGAGCATGGCCTTTCCAACGATACCAAAAACGACCATGTTTAAAGTAAAGAAGAAAATAATAAACACAAACACGTTTTTCTTTTTTCTTTTTTTTTTTTTTTAAGACGTGAAGGGGTTAAACCATAATTCCCATCCAAAGGATAAAAATGGCTGTGAGTGGTGTTTTAACGTGCGGCGGCTCATGGTGGGAACGCTGGATCAGGCGTCAGCAACCTGGTCCCTCCGGATGCTTTAGAACATATATGTGTCTCTGCTAAGCTGAAGAGCATCATGGGAAATGTTACTCCAAAATCCCTGCAGGGTCACAGTTGCTGACCCCGGTCCTAGATCATGGGTAACACTGCATGTGCGTGCAGGGACTCTAAGCCGCTTCACCTTTTAGACGCGCGCCTCCATCTCTCGCTTATACATTGTAACCCTGTATTCTGGATCGTGGTTATGATGTAACGTCTTCTCTCTGTTAATGGTTTTGCTCCTGGATCCTCTCCTCGGTATATGACTCTCCTGTCTTTTCTCCTCAGCCATGCACTGTCGTTGCTCCAAATGCTCCACGTCTCGCAAGCGTCGGGTGAGACCACGTCCGCGACGGCTGCTGACCCTGCTGTGCCTCCCCGATGACGTCCTTCTCTACATCCTGCAGTACCTGTCTGCCGAGGACATCCTGTCCGTGCGAGATGTAAGCTTTTCTACGTGTCGGACCGAACGGCATGTTTTTAATGACCTTGTTGGTCCACGCGACTACAAACGACAACGTTTCAGCCCTGCAGGGCCCTCTTTAATGGCGGGAAGAGCCCCGCGGGGCTGAAACATTGCTGCTGGAATTGCTTTTCTATTAAATGACACATTGAGACCAGCCGAGCGCCAGCTTGCTTCCTCCCTGGCTGCCACGACTTTGCCCGCTTTTGTTTCAGGCCTCACAGGGGCAACGAGAACACGTCTTCTTACAGTGCAATCCTTCTGTCTCCACTCTAGGTGCACCCTCAGCTGATGTTCCTGGTGGACAATCACAGCAGCGTTTGGGCCCGTGCCTCCTTCCAAGACGCCTGGCCCTCCCACGATTCCCAGCGTCTCTTTGAATGGTAACGTACCGGCGTACACTACCGGTATAACCAATGATACCGTTTCTCCACATATAACGAAGCTGTAATGCATGAGGCTTTAGGCTGGGGTCAGACAAGCGTTTTGCAGAGCTTAACCCTTTCCATCCGGAGGATGCGCTCAGCGCATCCTGCCGCATGGCTACTCCTCTGCGGAAGATGCGCTCAGCGCGTCCTCCCTTTTGTAGCGGCGATCGGCCCAGCCTCCGGGACCTCCCCTTCCCCCCTCCCCATCCGTGCGGGCATCGGCTGAAGACAGGTACCACTTGGAAGGGCACAGCCTGCCCTTCCAAGCGGCGGCGTCTTTAACCCCTAGGTGGCTGGATCGCAATATGGTGCTAACATGTGCCGTATCGCGGTCCCCTTCCGGAGCTGGCTGACATCTTGGATGTCGGCCAAGCTTCCAGGATATCCCCCTAACGACTGGCGTCATCGTGCATAGCGAGATGGCGCCAGTTTCACGATTAACCCCTTGCTGCCACCTATGGTGGAGATGGGGGGGTTCATTGGAACCCCCCATCTCCCGATCCGTGACAGCTAGGGGTTAATGTTTATCACTGGAAGGGGCCAGAACATGACCATGTAACCTGAGGGAAAAAAAATGTAAAATAAAATTTAAAAAAAACTTTTTTTTTTCAATTATAATGTGAACAAACGATTTTTTCTATTGGGGGACGTTTGCTAAAAAACACGTAATTTTCCCCAAAAAGTAACGATTCCTCGTTTCTAATTTTAACCAGCGCAACCCATAGAAAATATAACTGCAAACGCTCGCATGTTAAAATGTGAAAATAAACACTTTACATGTTGTAAATTATTAAATTCAAATTTTATTGCGTTTTTTGTTATAATATACAGACAGGACATAACGTATACATATAATAATGACATATTATGAATCTACCGAGTCTGCCGGAAAGAACGATCTATAATGTCTGGGTCGTATAATAAAATGTGACTTCAAATCACGTTTAAACATGAGCGAAACCGATAAAAATGAGCTCAGCACAGAGGTGTGAAAAGGCTCAGCAGCGAAAGGGTTAAAGAACTTCCTGTGAGTGAACGTTCCTTCCACTTTGACGGCCGTCTTGCCACGTCGCTGAGTGCAGTTAATGCGCTCAGCACTGCAAGGCTCGATTCTCCTGGGGGATTGCGCTTTGCGGCCCCATTGAACGCACGTCGTAGCATTTCAATGGAGGCTTTCAGCACGGTAGCTGTAGTGCGCACAATTCATGCACATATCCTGCAAACCTGGCCTGTTGGGGGCACCGGAGGAGCAGGGTTGTAGACCGCTGGTCCAGCCCTACGCAGCACTCGGCTGAGACGTATGGTTCCCCGTGTGGATTTTTCTTTACAGAATAGAAGACACATGTTTATTTTCTTTCTCAAACAGGGCGGCGAGCTGCGGTAACTTTGAAGCGTGTGTGAAGCTGGGGATTGCTTACTTGTATAATGAGGGATGTAAGTAAAAAGCCGGTAATCCTTTTTATTTGGTGCTACACTTGAATTTTCAGATTATTTTCTATTTGTCACTTCTTCCCTTAATATATCTTTTTAACATTGATCTAATGGGTCAGATTTAAAGAGACGCGTCCACTGACATGTCAGCTAGACTACTTGTGCAATACAAACAAAACGATACTATAAACCACCTGCTGATGGTTTTTGTTTGAAGTAATTGCATGGAAAGAGGATAAAGTAAGGTTTTGATCTCGTTCCCATTTTGTCTTTTTTTTTTTCCCATGATGCAACATTTAAGTAGAGCTTCTCTTCGTGGCTCTTTGTTAAATCTACAGTATTTAACAGTTAATGAGGCGGAGGAGGGAATGTTTATGTAAGGCTGCAAGAGTTCTATTCTCCAGGCTGAGATAAGAGCTGGCAACTGAAAGATAATACAGGGAGCTTAAAAGGCTTCTAATTTACCCCCTGGTGATGTCCTTTGAATACATCCCACACAATACAATGATGGCAGTCGGTGACTGACCCATTCACTCCATTCTATGGTCGAAGTCACACAGTGAGGAGCAAGTGATGGACAGATACAACACAAAATATCACACAATGGTTGTGCCCAGTGACACATATAGAGGAAATTATCACACAATGGATGCGCCCAGTGACACATATAGAGGAAAATATCACACAATGGATGCGCCCAGTGACACATATAGAGGAAAATATCACACAATGGATGCGCCCAGTGACACCGAGGAAAATATTTTCTTATAATGAACAAACAAGAGAAAAACAAACACATGTAACATATCAGCAACATCAAATAAAACACAACAGGACATTTCATTATTTTGGGGGGGTTATGCTACGCTTTGTGTACCATCGCCAACCTGTTTCCATTTTTCAGTATTCCCCAGTTTTTGCTCTTTACATGTGAATGATCAGACCTGTGTAAGCATTTCGCTGGGCCCAGTTCATGCTGGAATTCATTGTGAAACGTTCCATTCTTCATGGAATGAGAGCTCAGAGGATCCTGTTGCTTTCATTTAAAATCTTGGACACACAGCATGATCTACTTAATGTCTGCTGCGCCACTAATCCACCAGGGTCTTTGTGTTAATGGGGACCAGGTTAAAAGGGGTCCAAATATTCTACAAATTGTCATGTCCTGGTTTTAAAAAATAAATAAATCAACCACCCTTTCTCACAGTATCCATGTCGGATGAGAGCCGGGCTGAAGTGAACGGACTGAACGCCTCACGCTTCTTCAGCCTGACGGAGCACATGAACACCGGGGCAGATCCCTTCATCTGGCTGTTCATCCGCCCGCCCTGGTCGTCCACTGGGAGTTGCTGTAAGGCTGTGGTGTTTGATAGCTTGAAAGAAGAATGTGCTGCTGTGACGCCCGACAAAGGGGTAAAGAAGGTGAGCAGCACTTCGTTCTGCCATGTTTATTTTGGTGACGAAATGAGAAGCTAGTCCAGCTGCTTCACACTACCCTTCTGGTTCTGTTGCCCGGCTTATTTGTTTGCTCAGAATTGATTTTGATAGTTGCTCGCCTCGCCTTGCCTGTGGCTCGCCTCGCCTTGCCTGTGGCTCGCCTCGCCTTGCCTGTGGCTCGCCTCGCCTTGCCTGTGGCTCGCCTCGCCTTGCCTGTGGCTCGCCTCGCCTTGCCTTGCCTGTGGCTCGCCTCGCCTTGCCTTGCCTGTGGCTCGCCTCGCCTTGCCTTGCCTGTGGCTCGCCTCGCCTTGCCTTGCCTGTGGCTCGCCTCGCCTTGCCTTGCCTGTGGCTCGCCTCGCCTTGCCTTGCCTGTGGCTCGCCTCGCCTTGCCTTGCCTGTGGCTCGCCTCGCTTGCCTGTGGCTCGCCTCGCCTCGCTTGCCTTGCCTGTGGCTCGCCTCGCCTTGCCTTGCCTGTGGCTCGCCTCGCCTTGCCTTGCCTGTGGCTCGCCTCGCCTTGCCTTGCCTGTGGCTCGCCTCGCCTTGCCTGCCTGTGGCTCGCCTCGCCTTGCCTGTGGCTCGCCTCGCCTTGCCTGGGCTCGCCTCGCCTCGCCTTGCCTTGCCTGTGGCTCGCCTCGCCTTGCTTGCCTGTGGCTCGCCTCGCCTTGCCTTGCCTGTGGCTCGCCTCGCCTTGCCTTGCCTGTGGCTCGCCTCGCCTTGCCTTGCCTGTGGCTCGCCTCGCCTTGCCTTGCCTGTGGCTCGCCTCGCCTTGCCTTGCCTGTGGCTCGCCTCGCCTTGCCTTGCCTGTGGCTCGCCTCGCCTTGCCTTGCCTGTGGCTCGCCTCGCCTTGCCTTGCCTGTGGCTCGCCTCGCCTTGCCTTGCCTGTGGCTCGCCTCGCCTTGCCTTGCCTGTGGCTCGCCTCGCCTTGCCTTGCCTGTGGCTCGCCTCGCCTTGCTTGCCTGTGGCTCGCCTCGCCTTGCCTTGCCTGTGGCTCGCCTCGCCTTGCCTTGCCTGTGGCTCGCCTCGCCTTGCCTTGCCTGTGGCTCGCCTCGCCTCGCCTTGCCTTGCCTGTGGCTCGCCTCGCCTTGCCTTGCCTGTGGCTCGCCTCGCCTTGCCTTGCCTGTGGCTCGCCTCGCCTTGCCTTGCCTGTGGCTCGCCTCGCCTTGCCTTGCCTGTGGCTCGCCTCGCCTTGCCTTGCCTGTGGCTCGCCTCGCCTTGCTTGCCTGTGGCTCGCCTCGCCTTGCCTTGCCTGTGGCTCGCCTCGCCTTGCCTTGCCTGTGGCTCGCCTCGCCTTGCCTTGCCTGTGGCTCGCCTCGCCTTGCCTTGCCTGTGGCTCGCCTCGCCTTGCTTGCCTGTGGCTCGCCTCGCCTGTGGCTCGCCTTGCCTGTGGCTCGCCTCGCCTCGCCTTGCCTGTGGCTCGCCTTGCTGGTGGCTCGCCTCGCTCGCCTTGCCTGTGGCTCGCCTCGCCTCGCCTTGCCTGTGGCTCGCCTCGCCTCGCCTTGCCTGTGGCTCGCCTCGCCTCGCCTTGCCTGTGGCTCGCCTCGCCTCGCCTTGCCTGTGGCTCGCCTCGCCTCGCCTTGCCTGTGGCTCGCCTCGCCTCGCCTTGCCTGTGGCTCGCCTTGCCTGTGGCTCGCCTCGCCTCGCCTTGCCTGTGGCTCGGCTCGCCTCGCTTGCCTGTGGCTCGGCTTGCTCGACTTGCCTGTGGCTCGCCTCGCCTCGCCTTGCCTGTGGCTCGGCTTGGCTCGACTTGCCTGTGGCTCGCCTTGCCTGTGGCTCGGCTCGCCTCGCCTTGCCTGTGGCTCGGCTCGCCTCGCCTTGCCTGTGGCTCGCCTCGCCTCGCCTTGCCTGTGGCTCGCCTCGCCTTGCCTGTGGCTCGCCTCGCCTCGCCTTGCCTGTGGCTCGCCTCGCCTCGCCTTGCCTGTGGCTCGCCTCGCCTTTTACACTGGTTTTTCTCCTCCCCAGGGTCGTAAAGGTTCAATCCAGTATTGCTTGGCAAAGGTTCTCAGCTTATTTGAGGTAAGGAACTCCTTTTATCTTAAACACTAACTGAAATGTTCTTTTTACAGCTTGGGAGTTGTCCGGAGCCTGTATTCCCTGCCCTGTGCTACCTCGTGACATACACGTTTTCAAGGACACCGTACAGAGAATAAAACGAGTTTAAAAATATTCATTTTTGGGAGGGCTCAGCTCACTCTCGTATACCAAGGCCTTTGGGACACAAGCATGGAAATAGTTTGGAGCGAACAGTTGCCACTTCATAAGATGTAACTTTAGAGCAGGTGTGAGCAACTACAACCCTCCAGATGTTTTGAAACTACATTTCCCATGATGCTCGGCTGCTCATTAGGTTTGCAGAGGCTCATGGGAAATATAGTTACAAAAAATTCGGAGGGCTAGGGTTGCCGAGCCCTGATTTATGGGAATAATTTATTACAATGTGTCATTTTACTGCCCTGTCGTGGGATACTTGGAATTTCATAGAAAGGCTGGTGTCGTTTGATAAACATTTTACAAATATTCATTTATCAGAAACAAATGACACCAGCCTTTCTATGAATTCCAAGTATCCCACGACAGGGCAGCAAAATGACATATTGTAATATTAAATATTCCTATAAATCAGGGTTCGGCAACCCCGGCCCTCCAAATGTTTGGGAACTAGATTTCCCTTGAGGCTCTGCAAACCTGAGCAGCCGAGCATCATGGGAAATGCAGTTTCAAAACCTCTGGAGGGCCGTAGTTTCCCACACCTACTTAGATGTGTTGTCCATGGGCGTAGGAATTGGAGATGCAGATTCTCAACAACCAGCAGCACCTTTTCCTTGCAGACATGTGCAGCGTGCGCCTGGGATTAAGTAGTTGCAGGTATTGATGTAAATGCTGCCTTTAGTTGATCACCCTAAAGACTGATTCCTCCTAACGTGCAATAATGAGCTTGATACCATGTATTGTCTTAATATTATGCCTTAGCCTCAGTACAATATGCCCTGACTTTTTTATTTTGTTTTACGATACATCATTTATTATTTTATGCAATTGCTATAAATGTGGGCCACGCGTCCTTTACGTGTCCTTTTACCTCTTAGCCTTTCCCTATTTGACGCTTCTTGCTGTGTTTCAGGATGAGGAGAAAAAGAAAGAAGCCTTGCAGATGCTGGAAGCTTCAGCTGCTGACGGCTGCTTGCACAGCTCCTACCTCCTATGGGAAGTCAGCCACAAGACCAGTGTGAGTGAACCCGTATTTAGCAGTAGAAATTTCCTTTTTTCCATCATGAAGGCTCATCCATTGGATAAGCCCCTTGCCCTGAAATTTCATGGGTACAGGTTTATGCTGCTATGAATAGCACCTTTGCAAATTGAAGTGATACCCATAAGTTTTTGGTTTACATCTTTGTCCGTCAAAGTAGCTGCCCAGCTAACGATGAACCACAACTCCCATGATGCTTTGTTAGCTGTTTACTGACTGGTAATCGTGAGCGCTTGCTCTACGTGGTTCATCCTGTGTCTTTACGCTCTGCAGGAACTATTCTGTAATTTAAAATCTATTGCACGCACAATGGATTTGATTTTATATTTTTCTTTGCCCTCCTTTTTTCTAGTCATCTGACCCCGGAAGATACCTCCAAAGTTTACGGCAGTTGAAAGACTATGCAGCCCGGGGTTGCTGGGACGCCCAGGTAAATAGGAAAATCCTGTTTTGTAATTTTACAAGCAATGGAACGGCCTCAGGCCTGTTTCCAGTTATTCTTTACTATATGATTTACTTTCTTTATTCTGTATCTGCTTTGCCCATTTACAAATCTTTCTACCGTCCATGACCATTAACCCCTTAACGATCAGTGACATAAAGTTTACATCATAAATGCATTGACTTTAAAGACCCTTGTTCCTTAAGGGGTTAATCTCTCTGTGGTTCCCGGTAGTTCTCTGTAGTCTTGTGGGGTCTCGGGTTCAAAACAAAGCGCTTTGAGATGGTATTTGCAGTCTTTAATTTTTTTACTATTTAAAGCACCTGCTGACATAGCAGGGCTTTCCTTACAGGGTTTGGGATCCGTAAATGCATGTCTGAGGTGGGCATTAGATTATGCATGTAAAATGCGTTGGTAAAGACTTAAAGATCCCTGTGGGTGTTGCCTTTTGTATATACAATTTTGAAACTCACTAGAAGCACAGCTGGCAGATGTGTGTGCGCATGTGTTCATAAAATGTGCTCTGATCTTCATCTAAGTCACAGCAATTTGAAAAACTGCTTAAAATAATACAACACAAACATATGTTTTCATGGTTTTATTGAACAGAACCTGTAAACATTCACAGTGCAGGGTGGAAAAAGTATGAACCCCTAGCCTAATGACTTCTCCAAGCACTAATTGGAGCCAGGAGTGAGCCAACCTTGAGTCCAATCAGTGTGATATTATTGGATGTGTTTCTGAAAGCTGTCCTGCCCTTTAAAAACACACCAGTTTTGGGTTTACTGGTTTCAAGAAGCACTGCCTGATGTGAACCATGCCTTGCAGAAAAGAGCTCTTTTTAGACCTACGATCAAGAATTGTTGACTTGCATGAAGCTGGAAAGGGTTACAAAAGTATCTCCAAAAGCCTTGATGTTCATGTGTCCACGGTAAGACAGACTGTCTACAAATGGAGAAAGTTCAGCACTGCTGCTACTCTCCCTAGGCGTGGTCGTCCTGTAAAGATGACTGCAAGAGCACAGCGCAGAATGCTTAATCCTGGAGAAGAAGAATCCTGGAGTGTCAGCTAAAAACTTACAGAAATCTCTGGCACATGCTAACATTTTTGTTGACACATCTACAATAAGGAAAACATTAAACAAGAATGGAGTACATGGGAGGACACCACGGAGGAAGCCATTGCTGTCCAAAAAGAATATTGCAGCACGTTTGAAGTTTGCAAAAGAGCACCTGGATCTTCCACAGCACTACTGGCAAAATATTCTGTGGACAGATGAAACCAAAATTTAGTTGTTTGGAAAAAAACACACCACTATGTGTGGAGAAAAAAAGGCACATCAAAACCTCATCCCCACTGTAAAACATGGCGGAGGGAGCATCATGGTTTGGGGCTGCTTTGCTGCCTCAGGGCCTGGACGGATTGTTGTCATTGATGGAAAAATGAATTCCAGAGTTTATCAAGACATTTTGCAGGAAAACGTAAGACCATCTGTCCGCCAACTGAAGCTCCGCAGAAGATGGGTGATGCAACAGGACAATGACCCAAAGCATACAAGTAATTCAACAAAATAATGGCTTCAACAAAACAAAATACGCCTTCTGGAGTGGCCCAGTCAGAGTCCTGACCTCAACCCGATTGAAATGCTGTGGCATGACCTTAAGAGAGCGATTCACACCAGACATGCCAAGAATATTGCTACACTGAAACAGTTTTGTGAAGAGTGGTCCAAAATTACTCCAGATCATTGTGCAGGTCTGATCTGCAACTACAGGAAACGTTTGAGGTTATTGCTGCCAAAGGAGGGTCAACCAGTTATGAAGTCCAAAGGTTCACATACTTTTTCCACCCTGCACTGTGAATGTTTATGTTCTGTTCAATAAAAACATAAACATATGTTTTATTTT
This sequence comes from Leptobrachium leishanense, assembly GCA_009667805.1. Classification (NCBI taxonomy): domain Eukaryota; kingdom Metazoa; phylum Chordata; class Amphibia; order Anura; family Megophryidae; genus Leptobrachium; species Leptobrachium leishanense. The sequence goes on from CM019069.1 coordinate 150,743,836, forward strand.
AAGCAGACTGTTTGTTTTTCAAATTGTTGTGACTTAGATGAAGATCAGAGCACATTTTATGACCCATTCATGCAAAACTCCACGTAATCCCAAAGGGTTCACATACTTTGTCTTGCAACGGTGTGTGTGATAGATGTATATATCAAATCTCCTAGGTTAATGATAAACACTGTAGGGCTTATTCGATTAGCACCAACATTTCGGTGCCCTTTCATTCGGCGCACTTCGGTGAGCTGAATTGACAGACCTTGCAGTGAATTCTGCATACAACGAACCAATTCGATAAACCACTGCTGCACACCCGCCGCCGATCCGCTGAACGACTCCGACCAAACGCCACTGGAAAAAGCCAAACGGGGTAAAAACTGCATATTTTCAAAAAGGGAGTTTTAATGCATGGAAATACATAAGGTGGCCAGTTCTCTTTGAATAACCCTATCGTGTGTCTTTTGTCCCTGGTCTTTGCTTGCTCAAACCTCCCCTTCCTGCGTAGCATAATTTTGCTTAAAGGTGTCCCGTGCTTTTTTTTTTCGGTTGCACATTTAAGCAGATCGGGTCTCAGGGATTTTATTTTATGGAGAAACCTTTCCCTAATTCTTTCAGATGGCCCTGGCAAAGACCTGTGCGCACAGGAACCAGCTGGGTCAGGATCGGACAAGCTCAGAACTCGTATCTCAAGTTTTCCAGTCGTCCCAACCCATCAACAAGTCCAGTATTTTCACCAGACAGAAGGGCATGAACGACACTATGCGGTAAGGGGGTTTCTGCAATGCGGTGGGGATAATGCCCACCAAATTCTGTGACCCGTTTAGCGGCAAACATGGCAATCAATGTAATCCTCACACAAACACAACTTGTAGGTTTTGGCAGGTCAGAATCAGGCTATATGGTCATTGCTATCACTTACAAATTGTACACAATGAAACTAGACGCCGTGCTACATAAAACCACAGGCGACTGACCTACTGTATGGAACCAGTAGCAAAACAAGCTCATGTCTCCACGAAGATCAAGATGCAGCAGTCGCTTAGCTCCTCATTGAGCAGTCTGTTGGCAATGAACATAATTCAGTTTATTATAGAGGGAATTGACATTAGAAAGCCGGATGGACTGGAGAGGCATCGGTAGACTCCCCAGCGACTGATGGCCTGGTCTGTGCCACAAGCCAGGATCATAGAGCTTCTCCCACAGAACATCCCATCTGATTTGTAGTGTTGGATTGCACCATTTTTAAGTTTCTAAACCAGGTCCTGTTACACTGATCTGTGCAGCAGGCCCAAGTGATGGCTTTGCCTGTTGAGGTGGTTGGGTCAGATTGTACAGACTTTTAAACGGCTGGATGACTTCATGCAAAAACATATTAAGGGTCATATTTACTGTCTGTGTAAAAGCCGCTCGCTCAAAGGAGAAATCCAACGCCATTCTGGGGGCAAGGAGTTTTTTCCAGTATGTTGCATATTGGTGAGCGCATCACTGTTTTTTGTTTTTTTTGTATCAACAGCAGTAGGTGACGTGTGAAAGGCTGAACCTATGTCCAGTATGCATGTTTGTAAATGTGGAGTGTCTTGCTCTCCCTCCCCAGGTACATCCTCATCGACTGGCTGGTGGAAGTGGCCACGATGAAAGACTTCTCAAGCCTCTGCCTGCACACGACGGTCGGGCTGGTGGATCGATACTTGAAATTACGTTGCGTCCCGCGGGCTAGACTTCAGCTGGTGGGAATCGCATGCATGGTTATCTGCACACGGTAAGCATCAACGGCTTTTTTTTTTTTTTTTTTTTTTTTTTTTGGCTCGAATAATTCAGCTTGTTATGGAAGTGTTTACGTTCTTCTACACAATGTTTCTAAGGGAAGACCTCTTGGTTTATCCTGTATTTCTTTGTGCTTTGATACGAGCGTGCGTCATTTTCACAGCTTTATAAGCAAAGAGATCCTCACGATCCGGGAAGCTGTCTGGTTAACGGATAACACGTATAAATATGAGGATCTGGTTCGGATGATGGGAGAAATCATCTCTGCCCTGGATGGGAAAATAAAGGTAGGTGCTAAAACCCCCATCTGTTTTTGTATCAAATTCTGACTGTGTTCCCACTTTTATACCTTTTTTGGTTTAAAGTCCTATTTATTCTCATTCCAAGAACAGAGTGTATATAAAAGCAGTTCTTATACACAGGATATTGAGGGGCAATCACATAGATAAGAGGAGAGGCTGCTCCTTGTAACAAAGGTCTGCCAAGCCTTTGTGTACACAGGATTTTAGACCAGAGTAACCTTTTACGCACAATGCAAAGTCTGACCAAAAGGCATGTCTGGAGGTTGTGTTTTTTTTACCCGTTTTGCCAGTGGGGGCAAGGTGACATTCATGGCTTGGAAAAAAAAAAAGCCTGCGGGGCTGTAACACTTTATCCCCACCATTATCAGATGTACTGTTAAAAGTATTTAGTGCAAACAAGTTCTGTAGCGCTGTACAATGGGAGAGACAGAATAACAACTATACATACATGTTACACACACAACAGTAGGAGAGGACTCTGCTCAAGAGCTTACAATCTAAGATTACCTGCAGCTGGGAAACTCTGGGGTGATACAGGTGTGTGCATCTGTCTCTCTACTCAGTACAAAGTTTGTCTCCAGCATTGTTTAGGTGACAGCCGGATGCAATATCCATCCTTTTATTTCCCCTGAATGGATGAGCATTATGGGAGATGTAGTTCTAAAACATCTGTAGAGCCCAAGTTGCGACTCAAGTGCTAGAGCATAGCCTTCATATTGTAACAGACATTAAAGTGTTAAACATGGCCTCCATGTTCACAAAAAACGCAGGAAGCCCTTATGTGTATTAACTGGTGACTGCTTCGTATGGGGAGATGTATAAAGGTTTCCCTTTTCTCTACCCAGATGCCCACCGTGGTCGATTACAAGGATGTCCTTCTGCACATCGTTCCGCTGGACCAGAGCACCCTGCACCTCCTCAGCTACATCTGCGAGCTGTCTCTGCTCTACACGGAGCTGTCTGTGTATTCTCCGGCTCATCTTGCCGCCAGCGCCTTTCTGCTCGTGAGGATACTGCACAAACAAGGTGATCATGCCGGAGCTGTGGACATTTGGTGATATTTTAGCTGACGTCTATAGGGGATTATTCGGAGAGTGCCTGTTGTGGCGAACACCGGTGAAAATAAACACTGCTGCAACAACGATCAATGCTGGCGTTTCATAAAGGTCCAGACAGCAACAGACGCTTCACTTTGAAGCTTCGGTCACTGGATTTTTTTTTTTTGTTACTGCAACAGTGGTGATTTGACTTGTGTTTGCATAAATCCCCATTTAACCCCTGGCTTTGCATTGCAAATTAATTCTAAACAAACGGAAGTCTATAGGCCATGAAACCCTGTGCCAATGCATTAAAACCACGTGCAAAAACCTAGGTAATGATGACCTTTCCGAGGGGTAAATGGCTACTGTAACAAATGCATTAGATTTCCTCTTAATATCCTTTTATTTTTTTCTCTCCGCAGCAATTCCATGGAATGCTGACCTAATCGAGAATACTGGATTCACCCTGGAACACCTCACACCTTGCATACTACTCCTGCACAAAAAATGGTGAGTGTTCGATGTCAAGTCTTGGATGCATGTCTGTATATTGCACTAGTAGCATGTTCTTTATATATTTATGCCCTTTCCTGCGCACTTTCAATGCAGGTACAGGGAATTCAGTTTGCAAAGTGCATAAACTCTCCCATGAGTGCATGCCTCGACATTGGATAACTGTCCGGTTTTCTTTCTAGCTTTTTCGATGACGCACCCAAGGATTACCGCCAGGTGTCTCTGACGGCCGTGAAGCAACGATTCCAGGATGACATTTACGGCCAGATCAGCGAAGAAAAGGTAAAGCTCTATGTGCAGGGTTACGTTTCATGATGTGAGCTGTCCAACAGCCTGGCCCCTTTCATTTACTCCAGGCTGCCAAAAGAACCTGTGCCCTCACATTCCTTGACACATTGGGAATTGGGACCCTGACAGCTGGATTATTTAAGTGCCTGATTTTCTCACTCCTGACAGCAGAGTCTCTGATTTAAAGTCTATACATTTCCGAGTGGGCCCCCCTTAGTCAAGGGCTTTTATCTCCTAAATGTTTTGCTTTATAGTGACACCTACCACTTTTTTTTTTTTTTTTCTTCTGGTGGGGGTTATTGCTTTCATTGGACAGCTCAGGAGGATTAGAGGTTTAACTGAAGACCCGCATAGGTCAGAGCGAGGGAACTCTGCCCAAGTTTGACCACTTCTATCGGAAGTAAAGGTGGTATATAATGCCTGCTAGGGCCCACTATGGAGCAATAAAGGAAGAAATGCAAATACTCGCCTCCGAGTCACTATTAAAATTTAGATTTTTTTCCAACATTAAATAGGAACATTTTTAAGAATTGACTGCATCTCCATGCTCGGTTTATTTTGACCTGCCCCCACCTTTCATGCTATGTCTCCCTGGCTCTCAGCCCTTGCTGTTCTCACTGTCTTCCCCCCCCCCCCCCGCTTGCTGGGCCCTTGCGGCCCGCTGATGGCCGCCTGTGTATTTGGCAGGTGCTGGAACCTTGGCTGTTGGTTACTCTGCTGGGAGTGGGTGCTTGGCTCGGGTAACAGTCTGATTGCTGTTGTCAGCAGGTGATGGACCGTATCCAGCTGTGTCTAGTGCTCAAGGCCCCGCACCATGAAGTCCTGCCCGCCACACAACCTCCTTGCACTGCAGACATCCATCCCTTTCTGAGCTCGCCTTCTGGGAACAAAACAAAGAGGTAAGGATATGTGTTTGCATCAAAAAATCGATATGTAGAGACATGACTGCTCCCTGGCGTCTAGGATTGGTCATTGAGGAGACATCACTGACGCGGTGGTGTTTTTATGGGGTTTTGTTTCTATACTCTGCTGCAGAGTGACTGGGTTTTATTGCACAGGGTCAGCAACCTTGGCTCCCTGATGTTTTGGGAATTCCATATCCAGTCACCCATTGGGCTGACTGAGCCACATGGGAAATGTAGTTCCCCCAAACATCAGGGAGCAAAGGTTGCTGATCCTCTGCCCTAGAATAACAGATTCTGCCGTGGTATTGTTTAATCGGGGAAATGCTTGCAGCCTGTTAGGCTTTCTAAAACACCATGGGCTGTGTTTTTAATGCTGATGGCTCGTGTGCGTGAGCAGCTGGCTGTGGGTGGTCTGTCAGCAGTAAACGTATGGGATTAGATCTTCAGCATGCTTAATGTTTGGGCTGTCCGTGTTGCATGCCGCCGGCTGCTGTCCACCTTCTGGTTCCAAATCGTAAGACCCAAGGTGACGAGTCGGGTGAGTGTTAGGCTTGCCATAGGCCATTCACACCTATACCTGGCTCCCTGCAGACGCAGAGAAGACGGCATACCAGAAGATCGCGGCAGCTTTGTGACGACTCCCACCGCTGAGCTGTCTCCTCAAGAAGAGACTCTGCTGGGGAACTTCTTGGACTGGAGCCTCGATTCGTCATGCTCTGGCTACGAAGGCGACCAGGAGAGCGAGGGAGAGCGACAAGGAGATGGTAAGAAGCAGCTTCTCTTCTTGAAGTCCATTTTTAGAAAATAAACAGGGTGTAAACTTAATCCTATTAAAACTGCACCATATTCTGTAGCGCTGCAGAGTGTGAACTCTTAAGTGGGCTAAACAATGGGTGTCTCCAGCCTCCATAGACAGAAAAAGATTGGCTTCTGATTGGCTGAGCGATTTCCTGGTCTCCAGTGGTTAATGTAGGATTTAAGAGTAGTTTTTCTCTAGGGTCTTCTGGGATGTGTTTTGCTTAAACCGTCTTCCTTCTGATCTTCAGTCTCAGGACCTAGTGGGGTGGTGGACATGTCCCTCTTCGATGCACATCATCATTACTGCACGGACTCCAGCGATGAGGACACGTCTGCGATCCTTCATCCGCCGCATTCCAAAACGGACTCTATTACCACCGACTCTAGACCGGGGGCAGAACACAGTTCTGGATACTCCTCTGTGAGCAGCGCCGGAAGCCCTACCTCGTTCCTCACCGGCCTGCCTTTTACCCGCACCCCAGGACAATCCCGTGACAAACTGACTCCTATATCACACGCTGCTTACAAGCCTGTCCGCCGGCAGGTGAAGAGGAAAAACGAGGCACAGCACAGTGAAGAAAACCTTTCTGATCCCATGTAAAAAAACAAACTTTTTTTTATTGTAAAGAGAAATATGTATTTTTTTTTTTCCCCCATTTTGAAAGAAAAACACGAAAGTAACTTTTGCTGTTGTGTGCCATACTGTGCCTTTTTATTGGTTCAAAGTAAGCTGCAGGCTCTTTCGAAACCCAACATGAAGTGCAGTTTTCTTGCCTGTACAGGGTTAATATAGTGAGCAAATGCACACTGCTATACCTTGTTTCAGATTTTGGTAAACAAAACACCCCATCAACTGTGACAAGGGGGTAAGTTGGGGGGACGGGACAGGCACTTTAAATCTGTAATGACAAACGCCATCCTGCACCCAGATGGTGCTGAACTATAGTTCTCACCATCCTCTGCACATCTATTGCATTAAAAGGATCTGGGAGTTGCTGGCGACCGACATAGGCGGCTGCCAGGGTTTAAAACTCCTGCTTTAAACCACATTCCAGCCACTTGGTTGGCTGTATGCCAATGGTGGGCAGCATGCCAGGCAGAGCTGTTAAAACGCCTACTACTGCAGGTATTTCAGGTTAAGCTGACACACCTTGTTAGGTGGTTTGTGCTGTCAGTGTGACCTCATTTGTGTATGATGAGTGCGTGCAATCACCATATGGTGTCCAGGGACGATGACAACTCTTGTCCCAAAGTCGTCTATGGGATCTTTTGCCCATATTGATCTTTGGCATTGGTGTCGAGCTAGAATACTGAATCTGAAGATCTTACTGTGCAGCTTCAGGACCACGTCGCTGGCTGAGCATCATGGGACCTGTAGATCTGGAGTACCTTGGATGCTACAGTCGGTGTTTGGTTTTTAGGTGACTTTTTTTTTGTGTGTGATCAAATTTCTTTTGAAATCCGTATAATTTTTTTTTTTTTTTAAACCATAGGTTAGTTTTTAAGATTTCAAATGAGCTTATGCGTATTAGTTTAACCCTTTCACTGCTGAGGACGTGTGGGAACGTCCTTACTGACTCCTAAGGAAAGATAGGGGTTTGTTTGAACCCAGATATCTCCTGACTGTTTTCAACTAGCACGGTCATGTTTGGTATCCTTAGAAAGGCCAATGCATGGCCTTTCCAATGATTACCTTAAACATGGTCATGTTTGGTAAGAAACAAAATAACAATAATAAAAAGTGTTTCTTTTAAAACGTGAAATGGCTCAGCAGTGAAGGGGTTAAGGGTGACTTTGCAAAAAAAGGGTGGTATTGCAGTGCAGAGAAAGGCCGAGCATCAAAAAATCAAACCTAAAATATACAGCAAAAGGAGAGGCTGCGCTGTACAGATTTATTTTGTGCTTTTTAGTGTTCTTTCCTCCCCCCCCCCCCACCCCACCACCACCTTGTGCACCTGCCTTGATTTGATGTAGCCTTTTAATTGACCCACCTGTCATTCAGGCTTATGCAGGTAAGGTCGCCATGTTCTCTTGGATGCGTATAATGTATTCATGCTGATGGACAGTACATTAAAAATGCCACCCTGCAGCATGTATAATCCATATGCTGCAGGTAAGGAATCTTAGGTGACCTGCGTTGATTTCCTTCCTGCAGCATATGACCTATACGTGTTGCAGGGGGAGCACAGGGAAAAATGCTGCCATCTGCATGAAAGGGTACATGGCTGCTGTGACTATTTTATGCAGGTGTGGGTAACCACTGCCCTTCTGATGTTTTGAGACTACATTTCCCATGCTGCTCATTATTTCCCTTGAGGCTCTGCAAGCCTATAGTACAAAAAAGTTTGGAGGGGCCGGGCTTGCTGACCCCTGATTTATAGGCGTATTTATTACAATGTCATTTTGCTGCCCCGTCCTACTTGGAATTCATAGAAATCCTGGTGTAATTTGGTTCCGATTAAATTCCAAGTATCCCAGAACAGGGCAACAAACTTACATATTTTAATATTCCTATAAATCAGGGGTCGGCAACCCTAGCCCTCAATGTTTTGGAACTACAAGTTTGCAGAGCCTCATGGGGGGGAAATGTAGTTTCAAAACAACTACAGCCCTCATCACTGGCAGCACTGTGCTTATAGTTCAAATATATTACACAATTGTAGCGT